>JARHVA010001119.1:2037500-2722500 GCA_037957365.1 Torreya grandis
TCCCTCTTTAGAGTATTACTATATAGGTAGCGTGTCCACACAAGGGGTGTGGATCACACGTTCAATGCATCCTACACACACTAACCCCCCATTTTTGAGTGATTCAAATCTCATATATCAAGCATGATAGAGGGTTAGGGTTTGAATATTAAACCACACATAAAATGAGTTTCATCAACATTCAACACTCAAATTTCATAGAAAGGCTCACACAAGAATAACGTAAAGAACCCAAAAAAATTATGTCTCTGTGAGTAGTTTGGACAACAATGACAGAAGAGGACAATAGTGCTTGACCCTAAGGTGTCTTGTTTTCAACGGTCCAATACTTTCATCTAATGAAAGCTAGATTTTAATTTGCAACATTGTCCGAGTCCTGTATAACCAGTTTTAGACCCTACAATATCCGTTTCAACCTATTTTAAGCTAAGTTATATTTCTCCTAATTTATTACTATTTTTAGAAAGGTAAAAAAGATAAAGAAATTATACAAATCAGGAGTATAATTATTTCAATATTATTTAATGATTTATTAATCCTAACTCTTAACTAAAATAAGAATAAATCTCCATTATTACCAAAATTTAAATCATTTGGTGAACCTGAATTATTTCATTTACACACAAAAACCCTATAAACCCTAGGGTAAATTCCTTGCTGATTTTTTCTAGTATTTTTATGATTTTTTCTGCATATTTAAATAAAAAATTCATAGTTAATTTTTAAAATTCACCATAGTAATTTTAAAAAATTATTTCCTTCAAACCCTAGTTGATTATACTAGGTCTCTATATTTTTCTAGTATTTTTATGATTTTTCTTACATATTTAAATCAAAATTTCCCATTTAATTTAAAAAAAATTACCATAGTAATTTTGAAAATCATTTTATTTTGAACCCTAGTTGCATATACTGGGTCCCATGCTTTTGAGGTATCACCTTATATGTTTGTGAGCTTCACATCCTTTTTACACATATTTTAGTTTACTATTTTTAGGACTTTACATTTCTTTTATTAATTACTTTCCTTCCATCATATTTTTCTTATTACAACTTATTGCAAAAAATTCAATCCATTTTTAATTTGTTTTCCTACTTTAATAATGGCCCAATATACTGATTTTGATGAAACTAATAAGAGGGATCTTCAAGACCTTTTAACTAAACATCCTGATATGAAAGATGACATGCTTAAAATACTAAAAGAAGAACAACAAAAAATGAACAATGGTCAATCCTCTCAAACCATAAAACAACGAATTGCACATGACACTACAGGGCAACTATGTCACAACAACCCCCTATAGCAGCCCAACCTTCTTATGATGCACCACTAGTTACGATTAGTACATATTTGTCTCTTTATGTGGTTACCCTTATGTAAGAGATAAAATATCTTCAATCTAAGGTGCTACATCTTGAGCAAGGTGCCTCTAGACTAACATAGGCTTTGGATTCTTTTGATCTATTTCATACACCATTGACACGTCATATTGTTTCTACACCCTTGCCACTAGGTTTTTTTCAACCTAAGCGCACTGTATATGATGGCAAAGGTGATCCAAAGACATACTTGAGAGAATTTAATGCAATATGCTTGGACTAGGTGCCAAATGACTAGTTACTAACCAAGCTATTTCCATGAATTCTAAAGGATTATGCTTTACAATGGTTCTATAGTCTACTGAATCAGTTGATCAAAACATTCAATCCTTTAGTTGACATGTTCCTAGCTCACTTCAGCATTAACATAGGTGACAAGGTTTATTATGCCCAAGTTGAACAATAAAAACAAAGGTCAAATGAGCATCTCATAGATTATATTCTTCGATATAAAACTATCTTGGCTAAAATTATTAGCCCCATGGCTGATCAAAAATTATAGGATATATTCAAATAGAGTCTTCTGATAGCTTTACATGGGCCAGTAATGTTCAAAGGGTTCTCTTCCTTCACTGAGTTATGTCATACACTAAAGGAAAGGGAAGTAAAATTAATTTCAATGGGCAAACTCAAATACACAAGCATATCAAAAAAAAAAAACAAGAGTAATAGTAAAGTCCCATAAAAAGTAATGGATAATGATAATAAAATTCAAAATCAACCTATAGTTAATATAACTTCATATCCCCCTGAGTGAGTGGTTTTATTATGACCTCCTTTGTGAACCTTTACCAATCTACCAGTATCTCTAGCCAGAGTCTTATAGCAACTTTTGGAGTGTAACATCATATCTCTCCTACCTTTATTCAAGAAATTGACACAAAAAAGCATCTTTCAATGGGATATGATCATAATTCATTTTGTTATTTTCATAGGGCACTAGGGCACACAACAAACAAATGCATCAATTTGAAACATAAGATACATGAATTGATAGATGGCAACCTTATTGACATTGGCACTCTAGTTGAGCCTCCTCAGGCAAAGTAAACATAGGACAAGGCTCTAAATTTTTTCTTAGATCCTTTCCCATAGCATTATAAATAGGTGATAGGGGATACATCAGGTATTCACCATGCATATCATGCACACCCTCTACCAGCTACATATTAGGCACCTTTAATTGAATCACATCCTTTGAGCACCATGATCAATGTGTATAATTCTTGAGTTATACCTAGACCTTCCATCTCCTTCTTAGAGCAAAAGATAGTTGAGGATGATTTAGATTACCATGCACTCTTTATTAGAGCCAACATTAATCATCATCCCATTCATAGTGTTCTCATAGACAATGGATCTAGCGTGAATATGTGCACTATGACATTATTACAGAATTTGGGATATTCAAATTAGGATATTACCCCAATGGACATAATTATCAATGAAAATAGTGGGCACATATAGAGTTAATTGGGTGAGATTGTACTTCTTCTACAGGCTGGTCCAACATATGTGGCCACACCATTTACTATAGTTCCCAGTGTAGGAGTCTTTGATATGTTTCTTGGTTGCCCATGGATTCAGAAACTTCATGCAATATCGTCTACAATTCATGATGCATGAAATTAATTCATGATAGTCAAGTTGTTATAATTGGTGGAGTTCCATATGAGTTACCACTCCCTACTTCAGATCCATTTACTACTCTATAGTCACCAATTTTTGCTTCTCCACCAGTTACAATTCTTCCTCCAATTCAGATTCAGACATAGTTGAGGTCTTCATTGCCAACACAGTGAGTTCATACACTTCCAAAAACACCTCTTTTAGAGAAACCACAATTTTAAGACTCTAGACAATTTTTAGATGTAGTGTTCACACCTAGGGTAGTATAATTGAGGTCTCATGCCTCTACACATAGAGCACAATTTTAGAGAACTTATTCTCCTAGATGGGTCCCTAAGATCACTATAATTACATCCACTTCTCAGAGTTATAGGGGGACCCCAAAGTCAATTTCCACTACATAAATTTTAGAGAGTTTACAACATACATTGCTTTTAGAGTCATAGTCTCAACCCTTCCATCATGTTTCATGATCACGCATGATCCATCTCCTTGATACATGACACCATGATAGGTAGTCTCTTATGATACTCATCAGTTAGTATCATAATTTCTTAACTTACTTATATATAATTTGTCAGATTACTTGTATATAGCTTCTTTTCAACTTATTGTACATAGTCTCCTTATGATTGATTGTACATAGCTAATAAATCAAAATACAAAACATTTAAATAACTCAAAATAAAAAAAAAATTCAAAATATCAAAATACAAAAACATTCAAATAAATCAAAAACATCAAAAATGTTTCAATTCTATGCATTATCCATGCTTTACATTTCTACTACCATGCTAGACTTACATTAAGCCATTCTATGTTATTCTTTATCAATTTATCTACATTACCATGCTTCACTTGATCTTCTTTGAGTGTGTGCAGTGACACCCAAATCCTTGATTGCTTCACTCTACCCATTGAGGGGGCATCCTAATTCTACATCTGAGACATACATCGATATATCTACCCACTTGGGGCATCTTCTACATGACTACACCATCCAGGTTATGTCATTTCTACACCACACACTTTATTTATCATGTTAATGTATATTACTTACTAGCTTACATAGATTACTCTATCGACATTCACTAGTATATAACACTTGTGCATTTCTTAGCATATAACTAGTCTTGTAGTTCATGTATTGCATACTTTCACTTCTTGCTTTGATTAGTTATATGTGATTATATTTCCAGCATTTACATGCTTTCCTTTATTGCTTTGTGTAGCTAGATGTGATTGCATTTCTCAATTCCTATTTTGTCTCTTGTGTGTGCCTTAGGACATTTACCAATGTCCTTTGCTTGTACTCTTCTATGTGATTGTGGCCCTCATGCCAACTTTGCTTGTTTCTAATTGTATGTGCATGTGGGAATTATAAGATGTATTGTATGCTTTATTTCTATTTTAAGTGACATGTGCCCATGTCCCTTATTTTCTTGGTCCCTTTGCCACTCTTATATGTTTCTTGCTTCTTGCCTTGTGTGATTGTTGTTTATTTGATTATAAATTGTTTGCAATGCCATGATACACATCATGCATTATCTTTCTTTCTTGGATGTCATGATGGACATCATGCTTCATCCCTCCTTGACAACTAAAAACTAACAAATAACAACTAACAACTAACATTTCCAGTTTCAATTCAATATATTGCACATGTTATTAAATTGTTACATTTATCTAGACATACCGCTAATGATCTAACTATCTCTAATAGAAACTATTATATATCTTGAGACATATTGTCAATTATCATTGCTATATCATAACACACTTGTAGGGATCTTTCTTTTAAGGGTAGTCATTGCATGGTCTTCATTCCTACCCTCATAAGAGGGGGTAAAAAATAAGGGTTTTGTCATAGAGATCAGAGCCTTCTTCCAATCAAAAATTAGTTTTTAGAACACTCGGAACAACATTCATAATTAAAACCAAGTAGAATAGACCAAGAAACTAGTGATAAACATAGAATAGTGATAAAAAAACAAAATACGAGAGTGCCATACTTGGACTACAACACTAGACAAGAGGGTGTCTTATTTTTTGTGCTCCTATCCAAATAACAAAAAACTCAAATTTCCAAAACTAGATAGAAAGGTAAGTTTAGTTAAAATTTTGTCAGCTATAGTTTAGTTTAGAATCAATAGTTCTAGTACAATTTTTCTTAGAGAATCTAGACATAGGGGGCATCATGCATGGCGTGATGGCGCTCACTTTCAGTTTTAGATTGGGTAGTTGGTACAACTTCCAGATCAAAATTCATGTTTCAAACACCAATGATTGGGGACAATGTGCACAACACATTTGCTTTATTTTATTTTTGAGTTTAGTACATTACCCAAGTATTCTCAATAGTTGCATACCGTCTTCCATTTATAGGTGGTTGGCATCATTCCTAAGTGGCTTCCACATAAGCCTAGTTCCCAATTTTAGAGTGGTTTTCATACAAGCCTAATCTCCACCTCTCGAAGTGGCCAATATTGGCCTAGTTTATATTACACATTCGACTATCCATGCCACTTTGTCAGATTACAAAGCATTAATGGGGTTTGTGAGCCATCTCATATGACACACATTCATAATGGTATCAATTTATAGCTTCACCCAGTGGGAAATGATGGAGATAAAGGTCTAGTTAGCCTTTATATTCTTAATCCACCTACTCAGAGGGATTTGACACAGTCAAAACATCGATTAAAATATGCATGATCACATAGCTTCAATACATAGTGGGTGATGATAGAGACAAAGGGTCAGCCTTTATATTCTTGAGCCCACCTTGAGGAATTGAGCACTTAACTCCATTTGTGATATTACTCTTGGTACAACACATACATAGCATCACTCAACATCACAATAGGTTTTGTATTGATTCTCGTACTCGATGAGGTGTATTCATTCATTTTTCTTCCTCTCTCTTTTACCCAAATTTTTTACGCTCTTATTTTAAACATATCGTGTCTAGTAAGAACTTATCTACTTCTTATTTTCCATTTACAAATTTAAACATGACAAAGTGCTCTCTCTATACACATTCAACATCACACAACTTCATGGGACTCACCCTTGTAGGTAAGTTCAGGTACACTTTTTATTTTTTGTTTATCCTTGTATTTCACTTTGATACATCATTAGAATAAAGGGGGGAAAATGTAGTCATATAAAATGTCAAAATTGGTAGTTTACGTGTCGATTGTGACACCCTATTTATAAGACCTTGCATGTTCTTGTGACCCTTCTAGACACCTTTTTTATCATTACCATTCATCTGTAGCCTTCCAGATGGTCATTCTAACTTAGCCATACTCTATTTCCTAGGCCAATCCTATCCCCCCAGGTATCGAGCCATTAGGATAGGAGCACCATACCTAAACAACAACCCTATGGTGTCCTATTTTAGGTGCTCCTATCCAATCACATTTTGAGCCCAAATGGTCATTTCCATCTGATTCCTATCCTTCAACATGTCGGCCTAACATGAATACATTTAACCCATAACCAATAGTTCCCTATAAAATCCCATCCAAAGTTCATTTAAAAGGGAGGTGATAAATCTTACAAAGTAAGTAATAATACAAACAAACTAGTACGACAAAATTTCCTATTCTCTAGATACAGTCACCCAACACAACTGTAAACATATTTAAACTCTTGTACCAGTCACTAGCCACCTAAAGCACTCTCAATTTGGCATTTTTTCATTTGCATCACACTATTTCATAAAGCACATCAAGTGGGAGAACTAAATATGGCTTGATCCCTCTTTAGAGTATTGGTATGTAGGCAACATGCCCATACAAGGGGTGTGGATCACATGTTTAATGAATATTACACATATTAACCTCTCTTTTCAAGTGATTCAAATTTTCTTTATCAAGCATGATGGAGGGTTAGGGTTTGAATATTAAAACATCTCTACAATGAGTTTCATCGACATTCAACACTTGAAATTTCATAGGTAGGATCACACAGGAACAACACAAAGAATCTAAAAAAATTAGGTCTCTATGAGCAGTTTGAACAATAGTGGTAGAAGAGGACAATGACGTCAGACTCCATGGAGTCCTATTTTTGGTGGTCTTATCCTTTCACTGAATGAAAGCTAGATTTTGATTTGTGACACTATCCCAGTCCTACACAGCCAGTTTCAAGCTCTGTCTCAGTCGTCCAGGTCTAGTTTCAAGCTAAGTTATTTTTCTCCTTATTTATTGCTATTTTTAGAAAGGTTTAAAATTTAAATAAATCATACAAATCAAGACTGTAATTATTGCAATATTATTTACTAATTTATTAATCTAGACCCTTAACTAAAATAAGAATAAAAATCTTATTCCTAAAAAATTTAAATCATTAACAAATATTAATAAATAAAAATATTTATATAAAAAACACTCAAATACACTACCCAAATAAAAAATACCATACCCTAGAGTAAAATCTTAACTTTGTTACAAGCTATAGGAAAGAGTGAATTATCAATATGTTAGGTTGTGGAGCTAAAAGCTTCAACCTTTGCAAACTGAGGAACAGATGGTTGCTGAGTTCTACAGGAACCAGCGTCGGCAGCAGGACCGACGTCGGCAGAGTCCAGTGCAGAAGGCCACCGGCGACGGCAGGAAGTCGGCCGACGTCGGCAGAACCAGACAAGCAGGGACCGACGTCGATCGCCTGTGTGTTCCAGAACTGCTCGTTTCACGGACAGTTAGTTAAGTGAACAAAGAGTTTGCATGTTGAGACCAGTTAGAGTCTTGTGCTGCGAGGACTATTGTCTAAATTAAGAGTCTAAGTTATTGTTTGAGTTAGGGATCTATTTATAGACCCATTGGCATGTATTGTATAAGGCATGAGATAGAAAGGAAGAGTTCCTTCTAGTTGTAAGATCTGTGAGTTGCAGGTTGTTGCAAGCTCATTGGGGATCTACATGTAAGTTTGGTCTTTGAATTGTAGGTTGCAGGTTCATGAGAGATCAGCTTGAAGTGCTATACAGTGCTTGATGTACCGGCAGGGTTATTACTGACTGGTTGGTGAGGTGAACACCAATTCTGTGTGTGAGTTGGTTGTTGGGACCGTTTTTTGTGTAGGAGAGTGTGTGTGAGAAGAATTACTGAACACTTGAGGTGTGGCGAATCTCTGTAAGGTGAAAGAGTGTGGTGGCTCTTTGTTGTATTCTTTTCTGTTAGTGTTAATACAAGATAGTGTATTGTCTCTCATATTCTGTGCTATTGGTGAATTCTAGTTACTTGTGTTTCTGGTTATTTCCGCATATTCAATTACTTATACTTGGTAATCATACTGTGCTTTTTCTGAGAAGCAAGATCCCAACTAGTGGCATCAGAGCATGTTTGTTGTTCTAGATTCCTGACAACTGGTATCAGAGCCTTGGTTGTAGGTTCTTAAGCTTGATACCATCAATCGGTATCAGAGCTTTAGGTTGGGATACTAACAGATTGGTGTAGATCTGGGTAGTGTGTTTTGATTACAGGTTACTCACAGGTTTCTGTTTGAGTGGGAGTTGAGCAATGACAGAAAGCAGTCAACTACGAATGGAGAAGTTCAATGGCAAGAACTACCAATTATGGAGGATGCAGATTGAGGACTATCTGTATCAGAAAGATTTGTACTTACCGTTGGGTGGGGTTGCTAGCAAACCCTTGGATATGAAAGATGAAGAATGGGAGGTTCTTGATCGGAAGGCTCTGGGATCTGTTAGATTGAGTCTTGCATCATCTGTGATTTCCAGCTTATCACAGTGTAAGACAACGGTGGAGTTGATGGAATCTTTGGCAAATTTATATGAAAAACCCTCAGCTTCGAATAAGGTATTTCTTATGAAGCGTTTATTTAATTTGCAAATGTTGGAAGGTGGATCTGTTCATAGCCATCTTAGTGATTTCCATGGTTTGGTAAACCAGTTAAGTTCAGTCAATATTGTATTTGATGATGAAATAAGAGCTCTCTTAATCTTGTGTTCATTACCTGAAAGTTGGGAAGGTATGGTAATGGCAGTTTCTAATACTGTGTCTCCTTCAAAAGTCCTAAAAGTGGATGACATTGTGAGTGTAATCTTGAACGAAGAGATACGCAGGAAAAGCACAGGTGAATCATCTGGAGATGCTTTGAGTGTTGAAGGAAGAGGAAGGCCAAGAGAGAAGATAGAGCGTGGGAGATCAAGGTCGAAGACGGGCAAGAGATCCAAGTCCAGGTATGGCAGAATAACCTGCTGGAAATGTGGAAAGCAAGGGCACTTAAAGAGAGATTGCAGATCGGGTACAGATCAGCATGAAGAACATGAAGAAGCAGATGCTGCAGGTTACATTGCACAGGATGCTCTGGTATGTTCTTTGGATAAAGTAGAATCTTGGGTATTAGATTCTGGTGCCTCTTTTCATGCATCCCCACATAGGGAATTTTTTCATGAGTATGTCCAGGGAGATTTTGGAGAAATTTGTGTAGGGGATGGTAAGTCTTGTCAGATTGTTGGCAAAGGCAAAGTGAAGCTGAAACTGCAGACAGGTAACACATGGGTGTTAAAGGAGGTCATGCACGTCCCAGTTTTGAAGCGGAATCTGATTTCTGTTAGAAGTTTGGGTGAAGAGGGTTGCACAGTAACTCTCACAGCGGACTCTTGGAAGGTTACCAAGGGTACACTTGTTATAGCTAGAGGTAAGAAAGTAGGTACGCTTTATCTATCTACTTGTTTTACTGATTCTTCTTCTGGGTTATCTACTTCAGCTGTAGATTCAGAGATGTGGCTTGATAGGCTTGGTCACATAGATATGAAGGAGATGCTGGTTCTTGAGTCAAAGGATATGCTTTCGGATTTGGAAGGCATGGATCGTGGTTTCTGTATGCAGAAGAAAAAAGTGAGATTTCTTGAGGAATCCGATGTTAGTGACAAGAACAGGAAAGCCTTGGTTTTCAAGGAGAAAGTGACGGACAGAGTTCAGCACAAGGTGCAGGGGAATTCTAAGCAGAGCAAGGGTGTTTTGGACAAGGGTTTGATCCAAAAGGAGCTCACGGGAAAAAGTCAGGTCTCACAAGAAAAACACAGAGACCGACGTCGGCAGGAAAACTGGCGTCGGTGTTTAGACAGGGACCGATGTCGGCTATGTGCAGCCTGACGTCGGTGACTCGGGGCAGACAGAGACCGGCGTCGGCCAGGGGAAAATGACGTCGGCGGAGAGGCAGTCGCAGGGAACCGACATCGGTCGGCTGTAGACTGAGATGTGACCGGCATCGGTCACTGAGACGAATTTTGGGTGGACAGCAAGCTGTCATGGAGTCTCAAGCGCCCATATGGAGGACTGAAGGTGTAAGTAAGTTCTTAAATTCGTCATTTCCCTTCTTTACACTACTTGTTGCTCACTTATGGCATAGGACCAGGGAGTTATTGAAGAAGCAGAACAGGTAGATCCAGGAAACAGTGGGAGCTAGGCATGAATGAGGATGTGATTCCTTGGAGGAGAACCAAACAGGGGTTTTGGGTAGTGTGGCCAGCTGGAAGTAAGCACTAAGAGATGAATGGATGTTAAGGATGAAGAAGAGCGGAAATAGATACGTGAGATGTAAGATCAGGGTATTTGATCTTGTATTAGCTGCAGGGCAATGGAGGTTTGTTCATTGTGTTTCTCTTTACCAGGTTGGATAGTATTAGCTACACTATCCTATTTTCTGTATGATGTGCTTGTTGCAGGGTTACATATACAGGGATTGCTGAACTAAAGGTAAAGCTAGTTCAGGTGTTTGTCATGGAGGATCTGGGAGCAGCAAGATTCTTTGGCAAGAGTGTGTTCTAGAGACATGGAAGGTCATGTGTTGACTTTGTTTCAGGATGATTGTGTGGAACCGGTTAGCACACCGATGGTTAGACAGTTCATAAAACAGGTGTCTTGATTCACATAATGAGGTTGAGTGCATGGTGTGTACTAAACCTGAGTTTTCCCAAGCAGTGGGAGTTGTCACAAGTTAGGAGCCAATCCAGGAGAGAACCATTGGAGGTCAGTTCAGTGGATTCTTACAGGGACTAGTAGCAAGTGCACATGCTATGCAAGTTCAGGTTTATTTCTACATGGTTGTAGATGTGGATGTGGCAGGTAATTTGGATGACAGGTTTTGCACCATGGATTTTGTGGTGGTTGGTCTTCAAGGATGATTTTGAAGATGGATACATAGCCAAGGTAACAAACTAGACGGTGTACAGGTACATGTACAGGTTGCAGCTATTTATCTCCAAGTGGGAGATTGTTAGGTTGTGGAGCTAAAAGCTTCAACCTTTGCAAACTGAGGAACAGATGGTTGCTGAGTTCTACAGGAACCGGCGTCGGTAGCAGGACCGACGTCGGCAGAGTCCAGTGCAGAAGGCCACCGGCGACGGCAGGAAGTCGGCCGACGTCGGCAGAACCAGACAAGCAGGGACCGACGTCGGTCGCCTGTGTGTTCCAGAACTGCTCGTTTCACGGACAGTTAGTTAAGTGAACAAAGAGTTTGCATGTTGAGACCAGTTAGAGTCTTGTGCTGCGAGGACTATTGTCTAAATTAAGAGTCTAAGTTATTGTTTGAGTTAGGGATCTATTTATAGACCCATTGGCATGTATTGTATAAGGCATGAGATAGAAAGGAAGAGTTCCTTCTAGTTGTAAGATCTGTGAGTTGCAGGTTGTTGCAAGCTCATTGGGGATCTACATGTAAGTTTGGTCTTTGAATTGCAGGTTACAGGTTCATGAGAGATCAGCTTGAAGTGCTATAGAGTGCTTGATGTACCGACAGGGTTATTACTGACTGGTTGGTGAGGTGAACACCAATTCTGTGTGTGAGTTGGTTGTTGGGACCGTTTTTTGTGTAGGAGAGTGTGTGTGAGAAGAATTATTGAACACTTGAGGTGTGGCGAATCTCTGTAAGGTGAAAGAGTGTGGCGGCTCTTTGTTGTATTCTTTTCTGTTAGTGTTAATACAAGATAGTGTATTGTCTCTCATATTCTGTGCTATTGGTGAATTCTAGTTACTTGTGTTTCTGGTTATTTCCGCATATTCAATTGCTTATACTTGGTAATCATACTGTGCTTTTTCTGAGAAGCAAGATCCCAACTAGTGGCATCAGAGCATGTTTGTTGTTCTAGATTCCTGACAATGAGTTTCATCGACATTCAACACTTGAAATTTCATAGGTAGGATCACACAGGAACAACACAAAGAATCTAAAAAAATTAGGTCTCTATGAGCAGTTTGAACAATAGTGGTAGAAGAGGACAATGACGTCAGACTCCATGGAGTCCTATTTTTGGTGGTCTTATCCTTTCACTGAATGAAAGCTAGATTTTGATTTGTGACACTATCCCAGTCCTACACAGCCAGTTTCAAGCTCTGTCTCAGTCGTCCAGGTCTAGTTTCAAGCTAAGTTATTTTTCTCCTTATTTATTGCTATTTTTAGAAAGGTTTAAAATTTAAATAAATCATACAAATCAAGACTGTAATTATTGCAATATTATTTACTAATTTATTAATCTAGACCCTTAACTAAAATAAGAATAAAAATCTTATTCCTAAAAAATTTAAATCATTAACAAATATTAATAAATAAAAATATTTATATAAAAAACACTCAAATACACTACCCAAATAAAAAATACCATACCCTAGAGTAAAATCTTAACTTTGTTACAAGCTATAGGAAAGAGTGAATTATCAATACTAAAGGATTGATCAAAGGATTATCAACATTACTTGGGATTTGCACTGGCATCATTGAGAGATTGAACAAGCTCCTAATATTGGGGTGAATATGATGAAATATGTGATAATCTAACCTAATCTTTAAGTAGCAAAACCCATTTCATTGTTTTCCCTGCTCGTTGCATAACTACAACATTTGGAGTTCATCCACCTTGTCCACTAAAATTCCCTATAGACTAAACTCTTATAATTTGTCCAATAAATAACTTGGATGATAGTGCCCCACCTTCATAAGCAAAAAACACAATGCAACTTCTTCATAGGAAAAGAAAAAAAAATAATTCTCTAGAGTTGAAAAAATTCAAAGTCCATAAAGTCAACAAATTAGTCAAAAATTATTAAATCCCTTAAACACAGATCTTTTCTTCAATGATTAAATAAAAATTATCTATTTAAAATGAAATATTTGGTTATTCTATTGACCTAAAATGAATATTATAGTCGATTATAATTAATTAGTTGAATTCAGATCATAGTTATGAGATTCTAAGGCCATTGTATTTCATTTATCAAAAAAGCTCCCTCCTCCAAAATTGATGTAGGTAAATTTTGATTGATATTATATTTATATCCATATCCAACCAAAAAATGATAATATCCAAAAATTAAGGGAAAAAAAAAAGCATATTAGTATTACCAATATTTATCCCTTGTAGATTGAGTTAGGTACCACAAGATCCAAAACTCAAATTCATGACCACTGATTGAGATCAAGTCCTGCACTTGACTGATTCCAATCGATTCATAGCCAAGTTTTTGTAGATAAAATCAATAATTTTATGGTCATTAATTGTATATCTAAACATAGGATCTTTGCACATAACTGTTACTCATTAGGTCATTCACATTACTACTTCATGAGAGTTCTAACTGAACATAATATACATGTGTGCAACAGGTTGTTGCAAATATTCAATGCACCTACCCCATTTCAAGGACATCACTATTAATTCTAAGGCCCCAATACTAGTTATATGCATTTTTAACATTATAAACAACTTAAGAGTGAAAAATATATATTTTAGGTTTAATAAATACTAAAATTTACTAGAAATTTTATCACATTAATTGAGTTTAGTCAATAGAAAAATAATAAATTATTTTATTTTTTAGTTTTTATATCATAAATATTGCAAAGCTAATGTTGAATCTTGAAAATATGAAAACATGTTTTATTTGTATTGGTTACATAATTGTCAAGGCAAAGTAATATATTTAGTGGATTACAATAATACCTATGTAGAAGGTACTAATATGCTAGGGTATCAACGTGGTAGTTCAATGCTCAGTGTTGGTCAAATTAGCTAGAAATAAATATATATAAAAAATTGCACATTTTTGACAGCCAACTAAATGGGTTGTAACAATTTCCATTATGCAGCTTACTCCAACCCCATATAGAATCATATAAAGTACTATGCATCAATGAATCAACCAATGTATACATGTACATGGTTTTTAATAAGCATTATTAGTAAGGAAATCAATCTCTTAGCCTCTATTTTTTAACCCTCACTCTACATATTGTATATCCTTGTAATTTTCCCTTTTGATGCAATGAATTGGAAAATAAATCAAACATGGTATGCAACAATAGAAGTTATCACCTACAACTAATCCAATAAACAATAAAACTTATGATTGGGCAAGGCAGGCAAATGAACAACAAAATAATAATTTAAATATAGAATTATACATCAATCATGTAGCTCAATATATCACCAAAATGTAGATGGTATGCCCCAATGAAAAGTATATGCTTGAAGTTTGATTTGTAACATTGGATTGCTTGAATTGGCTCAAGACTTGGACAACATGCTGGTATGATCTAGAGGATGCTTTGACAAGAAGACAAGTTGGTATCATTAGTCTAAAAATATTCAAAGTTAGTTCATTTACTAGTTGGAATTTGTATGGAGGATGGTTTTTTATATAGGAGATGGTGAGAAATGGAGTGTTAAATTTCATCCATAGAGGATGAAAGATCAATAGTGGAGTAATTTCCAAAGATTGAAAAATTTCATGGAGGATTTTAGAAAGGAAGGGTGCGGAGGATTTTGGAGAATGTGGAGAATTCTAGATTCTATTTTATGAGTGACTAATGATGATTAGTTGGTGATTAGGTGGGGATTAATAGGTGGATTTTTAGGAAGGTCTAGTGGGGGTAGGTGAGGGTAGGTGAGTAGGAATTTTAAATACTAAAATTATATGAGGACTTGATTAGTGATTAAATAAAGTGATAAGAAGATGATTAATTGATGCAAAGGTTTATTACGATGAGTGATAAAGTAAGTATGATGTAGGAAATGTTATAATGGTGATTCAAGGATAATATTAGTATGATGTTAATGTGTGATGATTCTAATAATGACAAAATTAGTAAATATGAGCTATTTCAGGTGTATACATTTTCTCCCTATTTGAAAAGGCATTGTGGCTAGAAAAAGAGTAACAGTCTTTCAAATAAGAAATATAGTCATGGAAGTTAATAATTTAGGATGCATGATTTCCCCTTGAGGGGTCATGTGGAGAGGAATGAGATTGATGGCCACTTGAAATAAAACAAGGGGTGAGATGTACACATGTACAAAAGAAGGAGGGGATGAGATGTGAGATAAAGGATGATGAATAAAATTGATGTAGAGTATAGATGTTGAGTAATGAGCCAAACATTGAAGATGCCCCTATCAAATGCACATGTAAAGGAGTGGAAAATTATGGTGTCATGGTTTTATTCATGCCCCAAATGGGAAGCAACTGTGATGAGGTGGTGATAAAAGGATGTTAGTTTGAGTTATATCCCTAGAAATGACACATGCTAGGAGAGATACAAATTAGATTGGATGATGGGATACAAGATTTATATGTATTTTAGGTAATGACACATATTAGGGAGAGATACAAACTAAAATCAGAGGTTTGATGAGTTTTGTTGGAAGGGTGTCAACTTTAGGTGTATCTAGGGAAGGACTCATGCTAGGAAAAAAATAACCCTAAAAATGAGACTTTTGATGATGATTCGATATGTGTGAATTGAAGCATAGGTTTATTGGTGATAAAATGACATGATTCAACTAACTAGGGGATGAAAAGGAAGAAGTGATTAGGGCATTTGAGCTATCCTCATACACTTGAAGTGATTGAGTGCTACCTAAATAGTTTTAAAAGACTTCAAGCCAATGTAGTTCTCCCTAGGAGGGAAGATGTGATGAGACATGAGAAGTTAGAATAGAAGATTGACTATGATGGTAAATGTATTAGTTGTTAAATTTGACTTAGATTTTAGGTTTGAATATTAGATAGATGATTGATGACTTGGATAAATGATTGGATATTGTATGTGATATGTTGTTGATGTGATTGTGACTGAGCTGAAATTAGACACCCCATGTGATTGGGCTCTACCTACATAGATCGTATGGACCTCAAGCTAGTGTAGTTCTCCCTAAAATGGAGTATGAGATGAAAAATGATAGGCTATATGATATGATGATGATGGCTCGAGGATTCCCTAAGGACAAAAATCAATGTTTGATGAGGATTGATGACTGTTAGCAAACATGTTAGAATAGTGATGATTGTGATTGTTAGATATGATTATATGTAGGATAAATGATTGGAATTATATACTCCATTTGATGATTGGATTTTATTGATAGATGATTGGATTCAAATTTTGATGTTTGATTTTGGACAAGATTGATAATTTGATGTTGGATATATTATTATGAATATTAGATAAGATATTATATCATTTGATTTGGATGATTTTATGCTGATAGGATGTCGATAGGCATGGATTTGTGTCATTGTTGTCTTTAGTTTTTTTTTTATGTATTATTTTTTGATGTAGCACTAGGAATTATGCACCATGAAATACATGTAGTAATGATGATGTTTTGCTAGAGTGCATGTTGGACTAACATAAAATACACAAATATAAAAAACAAAGTGTATAAGTAGCATGTGATGTAATGCACCATTGGTATAAAGGAACCAAGATTATATGTTTACCATATATTATTATACAAAATGATAAGACAAAAAAGATGTACAAATATATTAAATATTTATCCAAAGAATCTAAACTGAATAGATACAAATAAGTAGACAAACATAAATGATAAGACATGAATATATACATGATAAAAGACATTAAAATGACTCAAACATCATAAAAAATCATACAAGTAAAACACACAAATATCTACATGTAGATTATGTGATCAATATATTGTCTATTGTCTTGATGAAAGCCTATGAGATGAGTGGTCAGGTTAAGACTTGATAAGACTTTTGTTTGCCCCAAGGAAATGATAAGATCCAGTAGGTTAAATTGGATGGATGATTACAATGGTTCATGGGATAAGGACTAATAAAATTTCTTTGATAAAAGTTTTAACTTGAAATGTGATGGGTAATGAGATTTGGATAACGTTTTCTTAAGCAAATTTGATTTTATGATGGAAGCAAGTTGATGTTGAGACAAGGTAGGGTTAAAAAACCCTAAATTTGACTAGTTTTGACTTAAATGGGGAGTTAAGACAAGCTCATGATTTGACAGGTGCTAGGTTTTAAACTAGAAAATATGTGATTTGACTAAGTTTGACTAGGTCATGGTTGATCCTAATCAAGGTTAATTTTGATAAGACTATCTCAAATAAGAGATTATATGGGATTTGCTCAAATTTGGATGGATTGACAATGAAAGGGTTGATAATGTGATCTGATAGTGAGGTTGACTTATTCAAAAGGGCGTGACTATGATTTGATCATTGAATAAGCTTATAGGATTGTGATGAATGATAGGAAATGAGTTAGACTAAGTATTAGAAGGTTGAAATGGGACATTAATGACAAAGTGGTGGTTATGATGTAAATTTGGACCAGGATATGAATTTTGGATGGGGATATGGATTGTTTAGAACATAAGACAACATGACTAGGATGTTTTGGGGTTTTTAGATTTTATGATTTTTTGGATTTTTGGGCTATTTTATTTTAAAGGTATTTTTGGGATATGTATGTACGATCATGGGGTTACTAGCAAAGGGAAAACCAAGCCTAGCAAACAAGATGGGGAATGATGGTGGATGGAATGTTGAGATGATCTAAGTAGTACTTAAAGGGGATAAAGGATAATGAGGAATGGAATGTAGATCTCTAAGGACCATGTCTTATGGGAAACAGATGCCAAGTCACTTGAGGGCCACTTAAAGGATATGCTGAAATGTTTCTAGTACATGTATCAAGACATCTTCCACTCCTTTATGAAGGTCAATATGGGAAGAAAGGATGGGAATAATAGGACATGAAATAGGATGGATAGGGATGGAACATGATGCTTAGGATAAGTAGGGATGATGGGAGGATGAATAAGATAGGTAAGGATGGTTGAAAGTTGAGGAATGTGATGCGAATGGGATTGAAAATAGATTTTAGAACATGAATGTAGGGATGAAGTGGATTTTTCCCACAAGTGTCAAGGTAATTGTGGACAACAAATTATTACACATGACACTGAAATTGATTTTCATCATGGTACCTTCCCAAGGTGCCATAAAATTGGTTTTCACCATTGATAAAAAAATTATTTTATTATGTTTTTTTTTTAAATTTTTTTTGGGAATAAGACTATGTACAATACTATACAAAGATGGGGTCATTTGATGTCATCTCTTCATGTTGTAAATGCGAGAGATGCACCACATTGATGATGTTATTCTTCAATCAAAGCAAGCCCTAGAGAACTATCAAGACATTTCTTGAATCTTGATTTTGATTCCTTTGGACATCTTAGCTACGTATCTTCATAGCCCCTATGAGAGATGATGTTGCACATGGAGATGTGGATATTAGGGTATGGTTTGTGTAATGAAGGTGTGATGGGTGATTGGGATTTGGGACTAGAAATCACACATGTCATTGGAGATGCTTGCTATGTTATTCTCTATGTGTGCCGTATGACAAGAGCCTTTAAGGGATCCAAGACTTTTGAAATTTTCTATTCTTTGGTCTGAGTACTTGAAATATTTTTGGTTGTATTGATATTACTTTTGGAGTCCTTTGGGGTTACTGGTCTGATTGAATTTTGACTACCCCCTGGTGTCTTAAGGAAGGTTTAACCAAAGGAATTTGACTTTTAACTTTGCTGATTATTATTTTGACTTAACTATTTCCATATTGAGCTTTGATTTGGTTGATCATTTGACTCATTTTGACTTATTTCTATATCAAAGTTGTATTTACCATTATGTTTTCTTATTTGACTATTATCATGGTTCTCAAAAAATTTGACACATGATACAATGCTCTGAAAAGGGTCCAACGATGCATGCTCATGTTTGTACCTATTATGGAGTGGGATGAAGTGACTATTTAGGGAAAAGAGGGATTGATGATAGATGAAGGTGAAGGGGATGGATTGGTGATATAAATGAGTGAAGAATGGAAAACTTGATCCTCATAGAGAGTACTAGGAGGCTTAACTTTAATGCTATAAAAAACCTCCTCATTATTCATAAAGGGGTCATTAAGGCTCTCCATAGAACATGCATCCAAATATGGATCAAATCCATGTTAGGGTGTGGAGCTAAAAGCTTCACCAAGGAGCATACTAAAACAGGTTCGGGTCTACACAGACACCGACATCGGTCAGGAGCGACCGACGTCGGTCAGTAGCAGTTGCAGAGGCACCGACGTCGGTAATAGGGTCAGCCGACGACGGTCACAGGCGAATAGGCAGGAACCGACGTCGGTTACCTGTGTGTCCAGAAAGTGATTTCTGAGGACAGAAGCGAGTGTTTGCATGATGAGTTTGAGTTGTAGTCTCAAGCTCGCGTCTCTATTATTAGCAATATTATTTTTAGAGCCCTTGTTGAAGAGGCTTAACTATTTTTTGTAAGAGCATGCTCAAGTTTCCTATTTCTATATGTAGGAAAGATCTTCTTAGCTTAGGAGTGTAGTAGAAGAGTGTAGAACTGTAATAGTAGAACATTGTGAATGTTTGAAGGACAGTACAGAGTTGCATCAATCCAGGTTGTTGGATTTGAGTGTACTTAAGAGAGAGCTCTTGAGGAATAGAGATCTAGTGAGAGATCTAGTGTGCATCTGAGAGAGGTGTGGAAGAACGAAGTTTCTTCATTGTATTCCTATTGTAAAGAGTTTCAATACAAGTTTTCAGGGTGTTTTCTTGTATATCTTGTTCTGTGCTATTTATCATTTCAGTTACTTATCTATCTGATTTATTTCCGCATTTATTGCTTTCACAATTGTAATCTATTGTTGGTTTGATCCCCCAACAAGTGGTATCAGAGCCTTGGTTATAGGTTACAGGTTACAGGTTGCTCACAGGGGTTTCTGCAGGGATTTTTGTTTGAGTGGGAGAAGCAATGGCAAAAGAAAGTAAGTTGAGAATGGAAAAGTTTAATGGCAAGAACTACCAACATTGGAGAATGCAGATAGAGGAATATCTATATCAGAAGGATCTTTACTTACCATTAGGTGGGATAGCAAAGAAGCCCAAGGACATGGAGGATGAAGAATGGGAAGTTCTTGACAGAAAGGCTCTTGGGTCTATAAGACTGAGTCTGGCCTCCACTATGATATCTAATTTGTCACAGGCAAAAACAACGGTAGAGTTGATGACTACGTTAGCAAATATGTATGAAAAACCCTCAGCTTCAAATAAGGTATATCTTATGAAGCAGTTATTTAATTTGCATATGAATGAAGGTGGATCTATTTCTACTCATCTGAATGATTTCAATGGTATTGTTAATCAATTAAGTTTTGTCAATATTGTATTTAAAGATGAGATAAAATCTCTTTTGATATTATGTTCTTTGCCTGAAAGCTGGCATGGCTTAGTAATGGCAGTTTCTAATACTGCATCTGCATCAAATATTTTGAAAGTAGAGGATGTTGTTAGTGTTATCTTGAATGAGGAAATACGCAAGAAAAGCACAGAAGAGACATCTAGGAACACTTTAAATTTTGAGAGCAGGGGAAGGCAAAAAGAAAAGAACAAGAGGAGATCAAGATCTAAGTCTAAGGTGAGAGGAAGATCCAAATCCAGAAATGGCAGGAAGCCACAATGCTGGAATTGTGGAAAGATGGGGCACATAAGCAGAGATTGTTGGTCAAATCCTAAGGAGGACAACCAGCACGAAGGAAAGGAAGAAGCCAAGGTTGCAGGTATTGCACAAGATGCTTTAATTTTCTCTTTGCATAATAACATAGAATCTTGGGTATTAGATTCTGGTGCATCTTTCCATGCTACCCCTAACAGAAAATATTTCAGTGACTATATCCATGGAGATTTTGGAATAGTGTACTTAGGGGATGATGAGCCTTGTAAGATTACTAGCAAAGGTAAAGTGCAGCTGAAGATGCATAATGGCAACACATGGGTGTTGAGAGATGTGATGCATGTTCCTAGTTTGAAGAGAAATTTGATTTCTGCAAGTAAGCTAGGTGATGAGGGTTGTACAGTAACTCTCACAGCAGATTCTTGGAAGGTGACCAAGGGTGCACTAGTTATGGCCAGAGGTAAGAGAGAAGGTACTCTCTATTTGTGTAATTGTGTTACCAACAAATCTCCTTCAGTTTTATCTACTTCAGATGTGGATTGTAAATTGTGGCACTCAAGGCTTGGCCACATGAGTGAGAAGGGGATGTCAATTCTTAAGTCTAAAGGTATGCTCTCAGATTTAAAAAGTATGGATCTAGAATTTTGTGAGCATTGTGTATTTGGAAAATAGAAAAGGGTTAGTTTTCTCAAGACCGGGTCTACTAAGAAAAGGCAGAAGTTGCAGCTTGTTCACACAGACGTGTGGGGACCGGCTCAGGTAGCCTCTATTGGCAGATCACGGTACTATGTTACGTTCATAGATGATGCCACAAGAAAGGTATGGATCTACTGTATTAAAAAGAAATCTAATGTTTTTGAGACTTTTAAGTTTTGGAAGGCTATGGTTGAGAATGAAACAGGCAGAAAATTAAAGTGCCTGAGATCTGATAATGGCGGTGAGTTCTGCAGTCTTAAGTTCAAATTATATTGTTATACACATGGAATCCATAGGCAAAGGATGGTTCCAATGACACCTCAGCAGAATGGTATTGCTGAAAGGATGAACAGAACTATCATGGAGCGTGCAAGATGTATGAGATTGCATGCAGGGTTGCCCTTAGAGTTTTGGGCAGAAGCAGTTGACACCACAGTGTATCTGATTAACAGAGGACCCTCTACAGCTCTAGATGGTGGAATTCTAGAAGAGGCATGGATAGGTAAAAAGGTAGATCTCTCATATCTCAAAGTTTTTGGTAGTGAAGCCTTTGTGCACATAGATAAGGAAAATAGAAAGAAGCTTGATGCTAAGTCTATGAGGTGCACGTTTATTGGCTATGGCTCAGATGATTTTGGTTTCAAATTTTGGAATCTAGGAACTAACAAGGTAATCAGGAGTCGTGATGTTGTTTTCAATGGAAGAGTGATGTACAGTGATCAGATAAGGAAGCTGGATCAATTTGGGCAGAGCAATGGTGAATTGGATGAAGTTATGGTCCAAAATGAGCTCGCAGGAAAAAGAAATAATCACTTGCAGGAAAACACAGAGACCGACGTCGGTAGGTTAGGAATCGGCGTCGGCAGTACAGAAACCGATGTCATTCATACAGAGACCGACATCGGTAGACTAGGAACCGACGTCGGCCAGGAAGAACCGACGTCAGCCAGTAACAGGTCTACAGGTGGCTGAGGTCGGTCACTGTCAGAAAACTTGGGTGGATAGCGTGTTGAGAATGAGTCCAAGACACCCATCAGGAGGTCTGAAAGGGTAAGTAAGCCTCCAATTAGATATTCTCCTTCCTTATATTATTTATTGCTAACCGATGGTGGAGAACCAGAGAGTTTTGAAGAAGCATTACAGGTGGAGTCCAAGAGTAAGTGGGAGCGTGGCATGGTTGAGGAGATGGAGTCCTTAAGAGAGAACCAAACATGGGATTTGGTTGAATTGCCAGCTGGTAAGAGAACACTGAAGAACAGATGGACCTACAGGTTGAAGGAAGGTGAGGATGGACAGATGAGATATAAGGCCAGATTAGTAGTAAAAGGATTTGCACAAAAGCCAGGTATTGACTTTGGCAAAATTTTTTCTCCTGTTGTTAAGATGACTTCTATAAGGGTTGTATTGTCTTTGGTTGCTTTTGAGGATTTGCATCTCGAGCAGCTAGATGTTAAGACAACGTTTCTTCATGGAGATTTGGATGAGGAAATTTATATGGAACAGCCAGAAGGATTTGAGGTTAAGGGTAAGGAGAAGTTTGTGGGCAGGTTGAAGAAAAGCTTGTATGGCCTCAAGCAAGCTCCAAGGCAATGGTACTTGAAATTTGACAGGTTTATGACTGAGCATGGCTACAGTAGGTGTCAATCGGACCATTGTGTGTATTTCAAGAGATTTGATAATGGTAGATATATTATTCTATTGTTGTATGTAGATGACATGCTAGTTGCAGGGTCTCACATGCAGGATATCTCTGAGCTTAAGGAGAAGTTAGCTCAAACGTTTGCTATGAAGGATTTGGGAGCAGCTAAGAAAATCCTTGGCATGAGCATTAGTAGAGACAGGAAAAATCACAGGTTGATATTGTCTCAAGAAGATTATGTGAACAAGGTGTTGGAGAGGTTTAATATGCAGGATGCAAAATCGGTAAGTACACCTATGGCTGGACATTTTAAGTTAAGTAAAGAACAATGTCCCAATTCACATGATGAGGTAGAGTACATGAGTAAGGTTCCATATTCTTCTGCAGTAGGGATTTGATGTATGCAATGGTGTGTACTAGACCTGATATTGCCCAAGCAGTGGGAGTAGTAAGCAAATATATGGCCAATCCAGGTAAGGAACATTGGAAAGCAGTTCAATGGATCCTTAGATATCTGAGAGGAACCAGCAGCAAGCATTTGTGCTATGGAGGTTCAGATACTTCTCTACATGGTTATGTAGATTCAGATATGGCAGGGGATTTGGATGGTAGGAGGAGCACCACAGGTTATGTTTTTACTATAGGTGGAATGGCGGTTAGCTAGATATCTAAGTTGCCGAAGGTTGTTGCCTTGTCAAATACAGAAGCAGAGTATATTGCAGCTACAGAAGCTAGCAAGGAGATGATATGGATGACATGGTTCATGGAAGATCTTGGAAGGGAGCATGGGGGTTGCAGATTGTATAGTGACAGTCAGAGTGCAATCCATTTGGCCAAGAATTCGGCCTTTCATTCAAGAACCAAGCACATACAGCTAAGGTACCACTTCATACGGCTGGTATTGGAAGATGGTGAGTTGAAGCTGGAGAAGATCCATACAGACAAGAATCCTGTTGATATGCTAACAAAGCCGATTACGAAGGAGAAGTTGAATCTTCATTCAACTTCTATTGGTCTTCATGATTGAGTTGAAGATAGAGGAGCTAGAAGATGTTGCTGTACAGGTTGGTGCAGTTGGTTTATCTCCAAGTGGGAGATTGTTAGGGTGTGGAGCTAAAAGCTTCACCAAGGAGCATACTAAAACAGGTTTGGGTCTACATAGACGCCAGCATCGGTCAGGAGCGACCGACGTCGGTCAGTAGCAGTTGCAGAGGTGCCGACGTCGGCAATAGGGTCGGCTGACGACGGTCACAGGTGAACAGGTAGGAACCGACGTCGGTTACCTGTGTGTCCAAAAAGCGATTTCCGAGGACAGAAGCGAGTGTTTGCATGATGAGTTTGAGTTGTAGTCTCAAGCTCGCGTCTCTATTATTAGCAATATTATTTTTAGAGCCCTTGTTGAAGAGGCTTAACTGTTTGTTGTAAGAGCATGCTCAAGTTTCCTATTTCTATATGTAGGAAAGATCTTCTTAGCTTAGGAGTGTAGTAGAAGAGTGTAGAACTATAATAGTAGGACATTGTGAATGTTTGAAGGACAGTACAGAGTTGCATCAATCCAGGTTGTTGGATTTGAGTGTACTTGAGAGAGAGCTCTTGAGGAATAGAGATCTAGTGAGAGATCTTGTGTGCATCTGAGAGAGGTGTGGAAGAACGAAGTTTCTTCATTGTATTCCTATTGTAAAGAGTTTCAATACAAGTTTTCAGGGTGTTTTCTTGTATATCTTGTTCTGTGCTATTTATCATTTCAGTTACTTATCTATCTGATTTATTTCCACATTTTTTGCTTTCACAATTGTAATCTATTGTTGGTTTGATCCCCCAACAATCCATTCTAATAATCAATAGCTTAGATCTCATCTTAAATTCCCAAAGTTATAGTTATGACATTATCATCCCAATATGAAAGAGACATGCCTTGCTACTAGTTTATATTTGAGTTGATTGTACAAATATAGATGTCCTCATAGAAGTGGGTATTGGCATGATCTTTAACATATGTAAGGGATGATGATTCAGACATGGAATATAGTATGGATTCAAATGTTGATGACATATTTAGTCCTTATGTTGATGATGACTCTAATGTTGATTTTGATGCTAATGTAGATGATATTAACACTATGATGTTATTGCAAGATTATGTTTGGACTATGACCAAAAGGAGGGCTTGTTGGGTAACATTATCTACATGTGTCCTCTTCACTTTTTTACTTGGTTATGGAGGCTTTATGATGAAGCGAATTTTGGAAATGAGGGATTTAATGTAATGGACATAAGGTATACGGTTGGTGAATGATGGGTTCTTATTTGTCAAAGATGGATTTTCTGTCTTGGCATTAGTTTAGAAATGTAAGGGTTTGATCATGATTAAGAAATGAATCTTGACATATCTATTATTGCTCACTCTTATATAGGGATTCATCTGGCTTATTCTTGATTTCAATGTCATTGCAATTGATTAGGTCTTGGATGATTATTTTTAAATTATAACATCTATTAATAGAATGCCCCTGGGTTCTATGATATTGAAAATATTGGATTTATTTATACCATGAGGGATTAGGTTTGGTTGGATCAAGAGGCCTTGTGTGTGGGTAAAAGATCATGTCGGTAACTAACTGATGAAAGATAACTTCCAAAGACACATTGGGAGGAGTATATTTTCATTATTCATAACTTTGTTTGTACATAAAAGTATGTGAATCTAGACCATATGTTTGTTTTGGGGTATAATAATGATTGGATATAATGGATGATGGTATTTGGCATGGCTTAGGGTTTTCCCAATGGGTATGTGACAAGGTATTTTTGACAAGCTTCCTAGGTGAGTGAGGCTTATGTGCTTCAAAATCTATTTGAGAGGTGAAGGAATTGACTTGCTGGGTTATTTGATTTAAATAATAAAGCATGGATCATTTGTAATATTTCTCAACTTAGTCCTCCAAAGTGATTTCTCTTTGTTAGTGTGATGGTGGGTGTCATGACCAAGACTATAACTAGTAGATGAATGGTTCTATTGTAACTGGTTAGCTCAAAGGTTAGGATTATATTGATAGTAATGTGGACAGATGGGATGACTCTTTATTATGAGGTACTTTAGGTTTGTGGGGTCAAATTTTGTACGTAATAGGGCACCCATTTATTGGAGCCTCAAAATGAATGTATCTTTGTTGGCAAAGAGATGATTCTCATATAATGTGACATCCAAATCTTTCTGGGATGCCATGGATCAGAATGAGAGAAAGGATGGATGATGTGATTCATCAACCCTAATCAATTAGTGCAAGGGATTAAAAAAATATTGAGAGATGATAGCGAGATTTATGAGACAGACTCATATCTTGGATTATTTGACAAAGGCTTGCTTCTAGTTTTATTTTTTGACAGGATGTGATAGGTGTCAAATGGATGAGATTGAGAAAACTAGGTTAGGATGTGAACTAGATAAACATTTGACATTTGGAATTGATTGGAATTTTAATGTAAAACTAAAATAAGATTTTGGATTTGACTAAGATGTGGGGCTAGGTTTGACTAGCCAAAGAGATGTGAATAGGTTGTAATTGACCTTGGACAATATTAACTTTATTTGATTTAGACTAGATCAAGTGATTAAATGATTTGATCAAGTTGGATTGGATGACTTAGATAATTTTATTTGATGGAATGTATGACTCAAACTTGAATAAGTTTAGACTCAAGTAAACTTATGGTGACTTTGCCAATGTTGACCAAGGTAAGTGTATTGTTGACTTGGTTGGTGATCAAGGATGATTGTAGACTTTTTGATGTAACTAGAGATGATTGGTTGACAAATATGGATATGGACAAGATTATATTATAGGTAATGTTTTTTGAATAGGTAATGACATGATTAGAATTTAGGTAGGAATTAACTTATGATTTTCATGGGATGATAAAGGGATGCCTAGGTATTGGTTAGACTTAGATTTTGATATTGACGCGATTATTATTCTTGAGAAAATTAATGATGGTAAGGTGTTTTACCTTAATATTGACATGGTTAGATGAGTTTGATATTGTCTTGATTGATGATGGGAAACAAGTTCAAACTAACATAATGATGAGTGTTATCAAGATGATCATGGGTGCTAGGTTCAGACCAACAAAATGAAAAAGATGACAATGGGTGCTGAGTTTAAACTAGTAGGGTTACATGTACTAGTAAGGCACTGATGGGTGATAGGTTCAAACCAATAGAGTGATGTGATAATTATGGGTGATGATTTCAAACTAGTAGTGATAGGATAATGATAGGTTTTAGGTTCAAACTTGCATAATGACAAGATAATGATGGCTATGACCAAGGGAGGGTATCCCTACTAGTAAATTTCAATAAGGAGTAGCTCATGGTCAAATTTTCTCAAGGTAGATAAGGTTAATAGTGACAAGATGTATTTGAATAATGTCATAAGGGTGACTAGGATTGAGACAGGTTTATACTATGTTAAGAGGGATGACTAAGTCATAGATAGGTTTAATTATATAGATTGATGTTTAGGTAAACTTAGACGAGATGAGGCTGAGTGATAAGATGAGATGATGATTTAGGAAAACTTAGGTATGATGATAGGTGATAGGGTTTTGACTAGGACAAGATAAGACATGATAATGAATGTCTTGTGAAGATTGGACTAGGGATTATGTTTGATCTAGGGTTAAGTTTTGACTAGGTATTTGTTTTGTGTGTAGGGTTTCAAATAATACTGGTCTCAACAACACACAAACAAGAGCAAGTAAACAACAAGCCTATGCTAATGAATTACACAAGAGTGGAACTCAACATCTAGCCCACTGATCTATTGTGTAGAGTGGTGATTAGGTTGGTCTCCCAACTGTCACCATATGTCCTTATGTGGTGAGATATCTCTAGGGATGTTGTCTCCCTTACCTTGCATACTTATTTTGGTTAAAATGTTTTAATCTAGGTTAAACAAGCTCTCTAAGGGTGTCCCTTAAACATCTTGTGGTACATGGGGCCTAAGTTCATGTAAGGTGTTATTTTATGCCTCAGTATTGGAGTGTTACCTCTTCACTTCATAGGATGTTTTATGGAAAAACCTACTTAACTTTATGACATGTGGCCTTGATATTTATACTTTGCTAGAACACAAAGTTTTGTCTTGTATGTGGTGATGAAATAAATGTCACAATCCCCTAAGGACTATGACAAGTGTGTGGGGATGAATTCTATGTCATGTTTCCTTTAAAGAAATATGGAAGTATATTGATAGTTTCTAATCCCCAAGAATCACCTTATGGATGCAAGGGGAGAACATATGCAGTCTTAGCTTGAGTGATAAACAATTAATCAAAAATTAAATTAAATTATTTACAATTTGAACACATAATTAATCAAATTAATTAATTAACCCCAATTTTAAATATGGCAAAAACATATCAAAAAGAGTTTCGAATGCCAAACTCTTGGACAAGCGGCTTGTAAGATGATTGGTTAGTGGTTTTAGATTGGATTCTTCGGGGGTATCCTACAAAAAAAAAGGTCAGATAAAGCACAATTTTATACATATCAAAGCTACGGCCTTGAGAGTCAATGCCACATTTCCATAGTCTAAGCTCATAACTGTACAAGGCAAAATCATTATAGAGACCAAATTAGCCAAAACATAGACCCAATTAAAAATCATATACTTGAGAGTCAATGCCACATTTCCATAGTCTGACCTCGTAGTTGTACAAGGCAAAATCATTATAGAGACCAAATTAGCCAAAACATAGACCCAATTAGAAATCATAGACCTGAGAGTTAATGTCACTACTTTATGATCAAAATCATGAAACTCAAAGATGCAAAACCAATAAGGATAGAAATTTAATACAATATGTTTTATACCTACACGATCCCATGACTAAGCTAGCTAAGTCACACTTTTAGAAATCAAAATCACGTTTCCTAGAATGTGATTTCATACATGTAGACAAAAAATAGTAGAACATAACAAAATGGTGAGTCCAGTATCACAGTCATGGATATCATTAGTAAAGACATCTCTTAAAATAGAAATATGATACATACAAAATTACATATCTAGTTAGTAAATTCACATATTTTAAAAATAAGTTCACGAATAAAAAATATGAATTCATGACAGTTAAACAACCAGGTCAAATAACTAGCTAGACCATGACAATCAAATTCAATAGTTTAGATCAAAATCATGGCAATTGGTAATGAAATCATGTTTTCAAGAAGTAAACTCACACAAACATAGAGCGATGCCATGGAAATTTATAGAAGTGTCAATCACCAATTTTTTTAATTTTTGGGCCACAAAATATTCTTGAAATAGATCCTGCAAGCCTGCTTAAGTACACAGAATCTCAACAAAGAAAGGTTAAGGGATTACTCCCACTGTGGTCTCTAAAATGTGATGCAATTAATTGGAATAGAAATCAAACAAGGTGAGTAACAATAGAAGTTATTACCTACAACTACTCCAATTCATAACAAAACCTTTAATTGGGCAAGGTAGACAAATTAAAAACACAATAATAACTAAAATATGAAATTATACCTCAATCATGTTATTCAATATACCTCCATAATGTAGATGATGTGCCCCAATGACAAGTATATGTTTGATGCTTTATTTATAATGTTAGATTACTTGACTTAGCTCAAGACTTGGACAAGATGCTGGTATTATTTGGAGGATGCTTTGATAAGAAGTCAAGTTGGCAGAATTAGTCTAAAGATATTAAAATCTAGCTCAATCACTAGTTGGAATTTGCATGGAGGATGGTTGTTTATATAGGAGACAATGAGGAATGGAGGGTTATATTTCATCCATGGAGGATGAAAAACCAATGGTGGAGGAATTTACAAGGAATTAAAAATTCCATAGAGGATTCTAAAGTGGAAGGATATGAAGGATTCTAGAGAATGTGTAGAATTCTAGGGTCTATTTTAGGAGTGACTAATGATGATTAGTTGGTGATTAAGTGGGGATTAGTAGGTGGATTTTTAGGAAGGGCTAGTGGGAGTAGGTGAGGGTAAGTGAGTAGGAATTTTAAATTCTAAAAAAATAAGAGGACTTGATTAGTGATTAAATGAAGTGATAAAAGGATGATTAATTAATGCAAAGGTTTGATGGGATGAGGGATAAAATTATTATGATGTAAGAAATGTGGAGGAAATTTTAGAATGGTGATGCAAGGATAATATTAATATGATGTTAATGGATGATGATGATAATAATGAGGAAATTATATACATGAGTTATTTTAGGTGTATACAACCCTCATTGACTTCAAAATTCAAAGCCTTCATAAAATGAAGGGTTCAACTACCTGTTTACATTTTATTCAAGATGTGTTTAGCAATTTGAATGTAATTACCAACTTATCACTTCGTCATTTGTAGTGTGCCGACAACTGGATCTTCCACCACTCAACAAAAATAAGACATGTCTGAGCAATCATGCCAATATTTTAACATTATAAACAATTTAAGGATGAAAAAGATATATTTTTAGTTTTCAATAAATACTGAGTTTCCCCAAAAAATTAGTCACGTCGTTTGAATTCAACCAGTAGACAAAGAATAAATCATTTCATTTTTTATTTTTCCAAACATATATACAGTAAAGCTAATGTCAAAATTAAATAATATGATAAAATAATCTACTAATATTCGATGTACATTTTCAGTGTAAATTAATTATTTGAAGGAATTGTAATAGATACATATGCAGTAGATACTAACAAGGCCATGATATGACACATTCTATAGAAGTAAAACAAGGCCATGATATAACACCGTCTCTATAAGTTGATGCATTTTAGTACTTGCCATTAATTAATGTCATATGTGTGAGAAACTTACAATTTGTTGACTTATTTTAGCCTTTTGCAAGTGCAGGGTTTAAAATTGCTTGGAATAGATTTTAGCTTGTGTCTACCAGAGGTTTTAACCTTGATTTACATATAATAAACAATTTTATGGAATTTGAAAATATATGTATTTAGTTTACTTATAGATGTAAATCTAGATAAAAAATGATTTTTGGGATTTAAAGATATAAAATCTACTTGTAAATGTGAATTCTTATCAAAAGATATTATTTTAGCATAAATAGAAGTATTGTAAGTATAAATACAAATAAAGACATAAAATTGGGGTTGTTGCAGAGGCATTTACAATTTTTAATACTTTGTAAAATTAGTGTTTTAAACTTATTCAGAATTTGCTATAGAGTATTACATTTGTGTGATTTGAATATTTATCAATAGTTTTGAACATGGATTATTTGCAGGAAAACATGAAACTTGTAATTTTGTAGTGTTTTCTACTATGTACTTAGGGATATGATATATTAATGTATACAAGTTGATGGAGATGCATACATGTGGCACACATCCCCCTTAGTTGTATGAGTCAAATATATTGGGATAAATAAGTAACTTATGGAATTAGTACATTAGAGAATGAGTTAGCATACATTGGGATTACGTGGTTACTCATCCATTATTAGTTGTAGAGTTATATATAAAAGAGATGAATATCATTGTAAAATATATCAAGTAAGTGTTGAGGCTTATATTTTTAAAGGATATTTGAGGTCTCTCCCTTGAAAGTGGAATTGTGGAGTTGTTCCTTCTTAAAGAAGTATTGTATGGTGTTGCCCTACCATAAGGGTATTATTGTATTTCTAAATATATTGAATACTTGGGAATCTTGGCCCACCAATATCTCTTGTGTTGTGTTGATCTACATTATATTATGTATAATTTCATTTTTATAAGTGTGGATCATAATAAGTGGTATCCAAACTTCAATTTGGGCAAATTATATGGGTGAAAACCTAATTTTATAGAGTGGCTTATATCTTGCAATCTGTTGTGATTTTTCTACAATTATTTCATTGGAGTTAAATAATAACTCAAGGACACCAAAATTATAAAAAATAAAGTTTGATGATCATTTGGGAGCGAGTTATTTTTATTTTAGGGTTTATTGTAAATTCATTATATCAACCACAATTATAGAAATTTTGCTTTAAATGTTTTATTGATTTGTCATCATAGTTCAGGGAAGTTACGGTAAAAATTTTGGGGTTTTTGTATCAGTTTGGAGTGAGTTATTGCAATTTCATGATTTTTCATAAATTCATTACACATGCTGAAATTTTTAGAAATTTTAAATAATATTTTTATTAAAGTTTTATGATCACACAAGGAAGATACCATAAAAAATTGGGTCTATATTATTAGTTTCATGTGATTTATTGATATTTTAGGTTTTTTTCATTAACCCTATTTGTGTGAATAATGGATTTAAAATATTTTTTATGAGAGAATGATAGTGATGCTAAAGAATGGTGGCTCTTTTTCAAGGAGAATAATTTTCATAAATTTTTGTGGCTAATAATTTTGTCACATTTTTTCAAAGGTATTGCTTTGCATTGGTGGGTTCAATTGGGTGAAGAAAGAAATAATTTTTCATGGGAAGAAATGGAATAAGTTTCCCTAGATCGATGGGACATAGAAGAAAAAGATGATGAAGAAAAATAGGAGGAATGAAATAATGATGATGATGGTAAAGAGGAAGACTATGCCAATGATGAAGAAGAGAAATAATATAGACATATTGATGATAAGAGGAGGCTACAAATGATGTAGAATGAGAGGTAGAGGATCATGATGAAGAAGAAAAATAAATATATGATAAGGTTTCAACTAGTTTAGTTCAAAATAAGGATGATTCAATATTTCAGTTTCATGGATGCATTCAAAAGAATAAGGTCATTGTATCCATAAATCCTAGCATCAATCATAACTTTATCAACATGGATGTGGCCCAATATCTATAGGTTCAAGCAAAGAATATCAAAGAGGCTCAATTAGATGGTAAGAAGATTCATGTTTTTAAATTATTTGAAGCTCACTATGAACAAATATGTTTTACATTCAAATTATTATGCTTTGGATATGAATGATGTGGATATGGTTTTTAGATATCCTTGGTTAGAGACCTTGAGAATGATCAATATTAATGTACAAAAGAAATTCATGAAGTTTTGGTACAAGAGAAATAAGGTCACTTTACATGATATCAAACTTGGAAAGGCACAAATAAAGTTTAAAGTAGAGCATGAGTATGAAGTTGAACAGGGTGAAGAAGAGCATAAGGAATATTTAGATGAATAAAAAGGTGAAGAAATGGTACAAGCACAGAATAACACTTCATCTACTTAGGAAACAAAGGCACTACTAGATAAATAGGTGAAAGAGGTAGAAGAGAAGGTGGACATGTTTAAAGTATCAAAAAATTATACTAAGGTCGGGGAATATAGACACCCACATCATCATGAGAGGCAACAATCATGGAGTCATGTCAGGGAGTGTCATAGAAACAATCACTTTGGGTACATAGGGAATTAGAGGAACAATCATTATGGCTACACTTGAAAGAAAAATAATAATTACTATGGTCATGCATGAAATCTAAATATTATGGTGGAATTTAGAACATGGAATTAGTGGAGAAATAACTATGGCTATGCATGAAAGCCAAAGAATAATTACTATGGTCATGAATGGAATCAAAATAGCATAACAAAATACGAAACATGGAATTAGAGGAGGAATCATTAAGCATGAGATAAGGGGAGGTAAAAATATAATCATGAATGGAATCAAAGTATCACAATGGAATTTAAAAATAATATTGGTGAGCTATCATCTACAAATATCACATTCGATTGGTTGGATGATCTAGCTTAGAGATAAGTGTGTACTAATTTGAAACACCCCTTTTATTTGTTTCTTCTCATGTTTTAGTGTCAAAACATGTCAAGGATGGATGGCATGTTATATACCTAGGGATATGATATATTATTGTATATGTGTTGATGGAGATGCTGATATGTCGTACATCCCCATTAATTAGTTGTATGAGTCAAATATAATGGGATAAATGAGTAACTTTTGGAATTAGTACATTGGTTAATGAGTTGGCCTACATTGGGATTAGGAGGTTATCCATCCATTATTAGTTATAGATGTCTATATAAAGGATATGAATATCATTATAAAGGATATCAAGTAAGTGTTGAGTCTTGTATTTGTTAGAGGATATTGGAGGTCTCCCCCTCAAAGTGGAATTGTGGAGTTACTCCTTCCTAAAGGAGTATTGTATGGTGTTTCCCTACTATAGGGGTATTCTTATATTTTTGAATATATTGAATAATTTGGCATCTTGGCCCACCAATATCTCTTATGTTGCATTGACCTACATTATATTCTACATAATTCTATTTTTATAAGTGTGGATAATAACATTTTCTAAAGCAAAATATTTGATCTTGCTCAACATAGAACATGTTCGTTGTGATCAACACACCCACATATACTGTATGTCCTGATGACCACTTACACATAATATAAGTCAAAAGGATTCACACTTTGCATGCACATCTACTTTATATTTTCCTAAGCCTAAGGGTCACTTAAATTTTTTCCACTCAATACTTTTGTGTTATGTGGACCTGACCACAATCTAAATTAAATTTTATATCCTAACGGATCTTGGGAGGCTTCACTTTATTTTAAAATATTAAGATCTATTCCATGAGTCAGTGAATTCATGGTCTTTAGATCACTACCACATTTATTTTGTTTGGAACCTAAGAATTCAAGTTATATTTTTATGGATGTGACCCCATACTTATAATATGTATGCTATGTGTTTTCTTCTAATGGTATAGGTTCTATTAAAAGTGATGTGTGTTTTACTTATATTTTAAAAATGTGACCATGAATTTATATTTTATGTATAGGGAAGGGTAGACTTGGTCAATTATAGACTGAATTTAACTTTACAATGGATCCATGTTCACAGAGTTTATAAAGACAATGAAAACAAAGTCACTTCATTATCGCATGGACAATAAATGACCACCACTTTCTTTATCTTTACATTGAAAATCTATTAAATTTATTAGCATTTTAATGAATATAATATATGCTTTTAATTGTAACTTCTTTATTTATATGTCAGTTTTTTCCACATGAGCTTCATAGAGTATAAAGTGAAGAAGTAAAGTATTAAAGTAGAATTGTGGAGTTATGAAGTGAATATTAAATGTCAACATGTTTTCAGATCTCATTCAAAATCTAAAATATTAAACACCAACATGTCTATGGAGTAATTTGATGATGTGATTAAATAAGAGGAGTCCATTGATCTCAAATGGATTAGACATAGAGGTGGTGAAAAATTGACAAAATTTCATGGCTTCAACAAAGTCACTTTACACAGGTCATTCCGCATGACCACAATAAATTTAACGTGGTAAATTGTGGAATCCATAGGAAAATAAAGGCAAATGTATAACCAATAGATTTGTGTGATAGATGAATTCATATAAAAGATCCAAAGTTATTCTATGAACCTTTTAACTTTATGACGAATAGGAAGGTGATGCACTCTATGACTAGACAAAGAAAAAAGTCAAAGGGAAGGTAGAGTTAGAGATCAACAAAATTATATTGAGACAAAATTTCCATGTCTCAGAGATCGATGATAGGAGAAAAATAAATTTGAATGGATAAGTTACATAAGGCCACATAGTTTATGAGAGATAAAGTGGATGTCTACATACATAAATCATCCAACAAAAATGAAAAAGGACTCCCTAAATTTTGTGAATGATTCCTCTGTGATTATCACATGTGGACCAATGAGATTGACTAATGCGATAAAAAAAATCATAAATGGCCACTATTCTTATTGTGATTTTAAGTAAATCTAATTCATAGTGATCACCATTCTCCATTTAATTCATAATGGTGACAATATTAAAGTGGAGGCACATTAGTGGGGAGGGATTATTAAATTCATAAATTGGCCAATATTGAATTTAGTTCAGAGTGGGAGAAAATATTAAATGGTGACCTATAAGTGGTAGACATTTAAGTGCATTGTTGGTGAAATGGATTAGTAAGATGTGATGGTGGCATAGATGGAATTGTGTTAAGTGTGATGCATTAACTGTGACACATTTGTGACTTTGGTCCACACAATGCCATTATAAATACTCTCTATCTAGCCTATTACAAACATAAAGGAATTCTTGATTGTATGAGGAGAAATAAATATTATATTATATGTTAGGAATGATATATTTTGTTGTTTAATAATGAAACACAACAATAAAAATATTGGAAGATAAAAATATTTGTAAGATGATTCACATGCTAAAATATTTAGGGTGTTCTATTAACCTTTGTGGATGTTTTGTGAGTCTGTATTTTCCCCCTTAGTTAAATTAGTGCTATGCAATTTCTTAGCTTAAAGTGATCATTGTTTATCCTTTCTTACTCTATTTAATGGGTTGATCAGATTTAGCTTTGTTATTATGATTGTGTTTTGTGATTAAATTATGATATTTTAATTCTTCTAGATGGATGTGTATATATTATTTTATGTACTAAATTATTTTACAAAAGTTAGGTGGCTGAAACTCAGTCGTAATTTATTTATACTTGGACTATTGTGGTTTTGGATCTATTTGGAAATATATCTTAAGCCATGTTTGCTTAAATGAATAAAAAATAAGCATAAATCTAAACTAAGATTTGGATCATTGTACAGTAAGATATGCATCATTGTAAATATCCATATTTTTTTAGCTTAAAGTGTTGTTTTACGTAGGCATTTATTAATCACATAGGCTAATTTTAGAAAGGTTCTTGGCCATATTGAAAACCAATTTATTCCACCATTTCCTCAATTTAAAAGATCACATCCATGCAACTCATGCCCTTGGTCATATCCTTTTGATCTTGAAATGAGAGGGTGTTTACCAATTATTTGTGGTGTGCATAAAACTTACATGAAAAATTTCATTCAATGGATTTGTATATAAATAAATCAAAAACAAAACATGTCATTTGTGTGATTTGAACATAAATCAATTTAGCATAGAATATGTTTTTTTATGGGATTTTAACATGGATCAATCTAATGCTTGGTGAATCAAATACTATTTTTTGAACTATTATAACTTTTGTCAAACAAATGTTTTAATCTTGTGTGGCATAAAATATATTATTTATGGGATTTGAAAATTTGATCACGGATCAATTTACTTACCACGTAAAATTAAATACATATCAAAAGGCAAAACCTAGATGCTTAGTGAAGCATGTACATTTTTAATAGGATTCGAAGCTAGAAAATTTAATTGTAAATATAAGCGCTTATTAAAAGATGTTACTTAGTATATAACATGTCATTTGTAGTATTTGAACACAAATAAATATATTTGTGAGTATAAGTCCACCAAAAAACATCAAAGTAGGGTGGTTGGTAAGGCATTTACAATTTTGTAGGCTTTGTCAAATTAGTGTTTTAAGCTTATTTAACATTTTCTATAGAGTATTGCATTTGTGTGATTTAAACATTGATCAACTTAGAAAAATAAAACATGGGGTTGTTTGAGTTTTAAACACGGATAAATTTACATCAAAAGCCATGGTGTTAGGTTTGAACATGAATCATTTACAACAAAACATGAAACTTGCAAATTTCAAGCAGACGTTTCAAGCTTTCTCAGTGTAGAACATGTCATGTAAAGGATTTGAATATGCATCAATTTTACATAGAACATGTAATTTGTGGGATTTGAAAATGAATCAATTGGCATAGAATAGGCCATTTGTGGGATTTTAACATGGATCAATCAAATGTTTAGTGGGTTGCATGCATATTTTTGAATTATTGTAACCTTTGTCAAACAAATTATTTAACCTGGCATGGCATAGAACATGTCATTTATGAGATTTGAAATTTTTAACACAGATCAATATATTTACCACGTAAAACAAAATACATAATTTTTTTGGTTTTGTTAAATTAGTGTTTTAAGCTTGTTCAATATTTGCTATAGTGTATTGCAATTGTGTGATTTGAACATTGATCAATTTATACCAAGAGATGAAAGGGGCTTGTGGGATTTGAACATGGATCAATTTATACCAAAATTCATGTTGTTAGGTCTGAATATGGATCATTTACAACAAAATATGAAACTTGTGACTTTTTAACCTTTCTCAAGCAAAGGTTTTAAGCTGGCTTAACATAGAACATGTCATTTGAGGGATTTGAGCATGGATCAATATGACAAAGAACACACCATTCATGGGATTTGAACATGAATAAATTTGACATAGAACATATTATTTGTGGGATTTTAACATGGATTAATTAAATGGTTGGTGAGGCATATATAGTTTTTTGAGTTATTGTAACCTTTATCAAACAAATGTTTTAATCTTGTTTGGCGTAGAACATGTTGTTTATGGGATTCAAAACTTTAAACACAAATCAATTTAATTAGTAAGTAAAATTTAATACACATTGAAATACCAAACCTAAATGATTAGCGAGGCATGTATAATGCTTTCAAATTTTTGACTTATTGTAGCCTCTTTCAAGTGGAGGTTTTAAGTTTGCTTGGCATAGATTGTAACCTCTCTCAACTGGAGTTTTTAAGGTTGTTTGACATATAATACACAATTTTTTTTGATTTGAAAATAGCTAAATTTACTTTATTTATAAATATAAATCATGATCAAAACAATAATTTGTGGGATTTGAAGACGTAAAATTCACTTTTAACTATAAATGCTTACCAAAACAACTTACTAGGTATAAAAATGCTAGTTCTGGTATTTGGATACAAATCAATTTAGCTGCAAATATTAATTGCTAAAAAAAAATCAAACTAGGGTTCTTTCTAAAGCACTTAAAATTTTAAAGATTTTTGTCAAATTAACATTTTAAGATTGTTTGGCATTTGGTGTAGGGTATGCCGATTTTGTGACTTCAACATTGATCAATTTACATTAAAAAAAACAAAGGGGAAATAGAGATTTGAACACAAACCAATTTACACTGAAAATCATGGTGGTAGATTTGAACATGGATCATTTATAGGAAAACACCAAACTTAGAATTTTGTAGACTTTCTCAAGCAAAACTTTAAAACTTGGTAAGCATAGAACATGCAATTTGAGGGTTTTAAACATGGATCAATTTGACATAAAACATGCCATTTTAAATATTTGATCACAAATCAATCTGCAATAGAACATGCCATTTGTGGGATTCTTGCATGGCATTGAACATTATATTTATGGAATTTGAAACTTTGAACATGAATCAATTTACATACCAAGTAAATGTGAATTGACATCAAGAAAACAAACTCATATTTTTCAAAGAAAATTAAGTATTATGAAGAGGAGTGTTATTTTTTTTAATGAGATTGTAGGCACTTCCATGTCAAGGCAATAAAAAAACTGATAATTAACATTAATATGAAATTGAAGCAAACTAGAATTCTATCCTTTGAAAAATTCTAGTGTTTGTATCAAAGTTTTTGAAAAAAATGATGTTGTATAAATGCAAGATCACTTTAGCATAGATTATCATTTGTTCTGCATAGGCAATAACTCATTGTAAACACATAATAAAAAAAGTACACATTATTTTAGTTTTAATAATGAACTTAGACCAATTTAAAAAATTGTGCAAATAAAAAATACGAAGGGAAAGTCCACATTAGAACTTGATGTTCACAAGATTGTAGATGCATAAATGATTAATTGGCAAGATAAGGTCAGAACTGAATATATACATGAAAAAATTGTATACATTTTAATAGTTTCAATATTGTACTAAAAACCTAGACCCAAAATCTGTACATCTTAAGTGAACAAAGAGTTTTTTTAATTGTATTTATAAAAACAAGATGAAATAAAAAGATTACTATTCTTACACTAAATGATTGTATCAATGTTTTAAAAAAAGATGTTGCAAAATATAAGGTTGGTTGTGCATAGATGATCATTTTGTTTGCAAAGGTAACATTTAATTATATAATTTAATTTCAATATCTTTTATTGATTTTTTTAATTACAAAGCAAAATGAATTAAAATTTTCTGTTATATATATTTGGTTGCCAAGAATTTTTGATTTAGCATGAGCGATTAAATCCATAGGTCGAAATGAATATCTAGTTATTTATTTTATCAGTTGAGAGTGATTTTTGAAAATCTCAATGGATTTTTCATCACCTTGTGCAGTGTATATGTTATTTGTGTGCATGAAAAGAGAAATGGTTAACTATGTCTGGTCAAAATAATAAAAGCATAAAATTAAAAAAAATTAAGTTTTTTCTTGACAAGGAATTGAGATCTAATATTTAAACTTGTATTACATCCCAAAAAAATTTTAAAAATAATATTTGGACTTGCATTACATCTACAACATGTTTAAATGGTTAATATAATTCTTTTTATCATCATTGAAATCTCATTCATTTTCATCAGTAAAATCATGTAGGTTTAAAAGAGTAAATGTGCACATGGACAATTATAAGAAAACAAAGGCATAAGGGTTAGGCTCATCTTCAAAGTATCCAAAGAATATATTTGGAGGACAAATGTGTCAACTATCTTTTTAAATAAAAGATGTTTATTGCCATATGACATACCATATAATAAAACATTGTGGGACTTGATCTTCATAATAAATGGAAAAATAGGGCAATTTTTGTTTTACAAATAAATTTTAGATTTCCAAAAGTATTGTTTTTATAGTTTTGTCTATGCTTTGTTAATGTATTCCTTGTTAATGTATTCCTCCTCTTATTTTAATAAGAGAGAGGAGAGTGAGTGAGTTGTGTTGTGTGTATATATTTGTAATTCATCAAGGAAGTCGAATAATGATAGTGTTATGTTTCCAATTTCATTGTTGAGTGTGTTGATGACAATGTGTGTTGTGTGCTTATGTTGTGATCAACACACCCCACCTTCAATATTTTCATATGGAGACCCAATTTGCATTTAAATTTTTCATGATCATATCTTATGTATTACATGTTTAGGTCTAAATCACATGAAAATGACTTTGATTTCTCAAATATCTGTTCAGTTCTATTGTAATAGTCGTAAGGAAGACTTTCTCACAATGTTAAGGTTTTAAAAATCAATTTACATCTTTTTTTATAGTGTTTAATTTTTGCTGGAAGATGTTTTGTATGGGTTTTGAAATATGATCATTGAAAGGTTTAAATGTGTTTTAATCAAAATATTTTACAAGTATTTTATGACTTTATTGTTAATAGTTGGGTAGAATGAACTTTGATTATGATTTATTTAACTAATGGACTAATCTAAAGTATTATTCAAAGTTATTTCTATGACTAAGTGTGCAGGCTAGCCTAGACATAATGAGATCTTGATACACATATTCATCTAGCTTCCTCAATCGTGATCTTTAAAGTTTTAAGTTTACTATTCACTTGAGTAAGCAAGATTAAGCCACACATAACAATCTCACTTATTTGTAGTCCATAGGTCCAAGACATGGTATACAGAGTCATTTGGGCACCCAAATGAGCAAGATCACACCACGTATCTTCATCTTAGTGACCCATAAATCCTTTAACAATCGTACATGCTCTAATTTGTGGTATTTATCTAGAGCAACATGGTTCATCCATGTGGCACCATCTTGGTAACCCATGATTGACAAATTATTACATATTTTTCAAAGCTTCACTACCCTTGAGTGAATCAAGATTACTCCACATGGCATCATCTTGGTGACCCGTAACCTATAAGACCAAAGTACATAGTCAAAACTCAAATACCATCCATAGCAGTGTGGGTTGTTCATGTGTCATAATTTCAACAATCATGATTATCCATAACATAGTAAAAAGTTTCATACTTTAGGAAAGTGATAGCCATCCATATGGCACCTTCTCAGTGACTTACAGTCTAGCATAACAAGGCACACAATCAAAATTTAATGATCCTCCAGTGGATCAAGATTGATCCATGTGTCATATTACTATTAACCTATGGTATGTACAATACATAATGAAGAGTTTTACATTCCAAGAAAATGATTTCAAGGGATTTTTTAAGTGTCATCATCTCAAGAACTTACTACCAAAGAAATGAATTACAAGAGATAGGATTTGACACCCAATAGATGAGAGATGTGTTGTCACGTGTCTCCGAATGAGTTGGGTAATTATAAAGGAACATATTTCTCATTAAAGACAAGCTCTAAAGACACATAAATGAGACATATAACATATGTTTAAGATAATGAGGTACCCAAAAGTAGAAAAAAATTCCACACGGGAATAAAACATCTCCCAAATGTTGACAATGCAAAATTAAAATTCAAATAAGAAATGAATAAGTGGGTAGCAAAGTAAAATCCATTTTTTAATTAATTTGATTGCATTAGAAATTAAATGCATTTAATTCTTAGATCCAACAAATCTAAGTGGTAAATTAGGTTTTCAAAGCATGGTTTGATTACATTTCCCTCTTGCTATCTTATGCATTCTATAGACACATAAAATTGACCACAACTGGCTTTCGATCAGACTTTAGATTGATTCCTACCAACCATTGCAAATTAAGCCTAGGAATAACAAAGCATCCCAAATTTACTTGTGAATCATCAATCAAAGCTCAAAATCATGTTGAGGCATCCCTAATTGTGGTACCCTATTGTGTGCAACCATAACCTCTCATAGACTCATCCCTAAGCATCTTTCGACATCACAACAGTCAATTTGGCCTATGGACCTATTAAGTGGGGCATTTTAATTAACAAGCTAAACCAAATTAAAATCTTAGTTGTATTATCTATGTTTAATTAATAAATAAATAAAAAAAGAAATTCAAAATTTCAATTATCCTAGCTTTTCATCATGACATTTGTGAGTTGTCGAGCCTTTGAAAACATCTTAAAATATCCCATTTTGGAGACCCATGCCTATTCATTGAAAATCATTATTGCTTGACAACTATTAACTCTATTGGGGTTAGTCTTGACTCACTTAGGTTAGGTTTGAACTCATTTCATGGTTAAACTACACCTTAACTCACCTTTGGTTAGGGTTAGTTCCTAAGCCTATAAATACAAGCCCTTGCCTTTTGAATTTAGATGCTTGGATATTTTAGAGTTATAATGCAAGTTTTCTTCTATGTGATTCATATAAATAGTGGTATAATGTTAAAATATTGAGTGAAGATACACAAAGCCAATCACAAGCCACATAGTGCCAAGGAGAGAAAGAGCTACACACCTCCATTGCCAAAGACTCTTTGATGCACAAACCGAGTAAGCCACTTAACAATGCATTTAGAGATCCCAAGGAAGGTAAGGATTTGTTATCTTGGAATTTTAGTTGTGTTTCTATTTGTATTTTGTTAACTAAGCTCCCCCTAAGATCTAGGCTTGTAAGTGTTAGTGTTAGTGTGTTTTTATTGAGTTTTCTTACTTAAAACTAACACTTGATCTAACCTCCCTTCTTGGATTCCTATGATCATAAATGGCACACCCAATGGGACTTAAATCATCTCACATATCAAGGAGACCAAAGTGCATCTCTTAATTTTTGAAATGAATGCTTGATCATCTTAAAAATTGGATTTTTTACTTTATTTTTTTGTATTCTCTTTTTTGAGTGTTACACAGTTTACATAGAGACTGATATCAATTTTCCCTAACTAACATCGGTCCTGTATAATCAACATCAATCCTATCAAACTGAAATTGATCTTTATGTAGGGTAGAACACAATAGAAAAACTTGGTTTTTTGAATTTTCTTGAAAGTTACAGGTTGTTATTTGTGATTTTAAGGCTTGCATGTTCTCTGTCTAATCATTTTATTGCAAGATCTAGAGGATTTTTTAGATATTTTATACTAACTTAGGATAACAAGTGTTTTGTGATTTTTTTTTTTTTTTGCCTAAGGGTTCACAGGTAATCAACATTGGTTTTAAATTGATAGACATTAGTTCTGGTACAACCAACATTTGTTCTCTTATAACCAACATCAGTCTTTGTGGATTGATGCCAATCTCTGTCTAATAATAATAGAGAAACACAAGAGCTTATTTCCAAATCTTATTTTCTCATTCATGAAAGTACTTCAAGGTAGGCCTAAACCCTTTAAAAATTGTTTGTCCAAAGTGGGAGAAAACCACAAATTTGAAATGGTTTAAGTCTCGAATTAATCATTTGGTACCTGAAAGGAATTTAGGTGTTTATATTTAGATATTTTATGTAAGTTTTACAAGTTTGAAACTAAGGATACGGGGGCCAAAAACTTCACAAACATCCCATTTTGGTGCATAAATAAACATTCACTGAATTATAAATTCTTTGAAATGTTTTTTGTGATGCTAGATCTTTAATACTTGTTTGATTTTTGCAAATAGAAAGAGGTGTGTATGTTCTCCCCCCTCCTCTTTAGGGAACTTGGGTGACCAAAAATACCCCTTTATTTACAATTATACCTTTGTCTAAGGCATGAAAATAACATTGTTAAGGCTCTCTCCAAAACACGTATAGTTTAGGTGATCTAAACATAACCTTTAAAGTCTTTTCACTTAAACATTTATTTTATATAACTTGGATTATGAGCAGGAGTTCATAACCTCCTCATAAGTTATTTAGAGAAGTTTTGACCCAAGAATTCATCTCTTGACATTGTTTCAACCTCGCTCCACAATGGGGTATATAAATTAGGGCACATATATTGTAATTGTTAGGGGATTGAGCGACTAGCCTCTCCTATTGTAATGAAAACCTGAGTGAAGTCTGGGAAACCAAGGGATTCCACTAAGAAGTACATGGATGGAATCACATGCAAAATAATATATCCTTCAATAATAAATTCACTAGTATGAAATCCATTGATGTGAGGCATATCTAGTGTTAATCACACTTAGGACCATCTAGATGTCAAAAATTTAAGTTTTAGAACAACCCCACTTACTGTGGACATATTGTTGATGTAGGATGAGTATCCTGAAGTTTCATGTCATAGTACAATCACTTGGGAGAAGGGGTGTAAAAACCCTACTACTTCATGCACTTTTATTTTTGGATTAACCCTTAAAATCCTCCCAAGATCATATATATAGATGAAATTTAGTGATATGATGTAACCTTATCAATTTTATGGCTTTGGACATTATACTTAATTGTATTTTGTCATCATTCATTTACTTGCTTGGTCTTTGAGTCTTAAACCATTTTCTTGTTTATGCCACATCAAAATGAGTTATGTATCCACATAATTCCATTGTGTGAGGAGGCATTACACTATCTATTTAACACCATGATTTTGCCTCAGTCTTTTCGACAAATATTTGTGTGTGTGTCACTTTATTGGAAAAGGTAATGTTAAATAAAAATAGAGAAACTCGAGATCTTGTTTCCACATCTTATTTTCTCATCCATGAAAGTGACTCAAGGTAGGCCTAAACACTCTAAAAATTGTAGGTCACATACGGGAGAAAAGCATAAATTTGAATTTATTTGAGTCTTTAACTTCTCATTTGGTGCTTAAAATAAAAATTAGAGGTTTTATATTTAGTTTATTTTATGAAAGTTTACAAGTTTGAAACTAAGGCCAAGGGGCTAAAAATTTCATAAACACTTTACTTTCGGTGCATTAAAATAAATATTCAATTAAATTACAAATTCTTTGGAATGTTTGGTTTAATGCTAGATCTTTTATACTTGTCTTTCAAAAAATTATAGAGGCATGTATGCTCTCCCCCCATCCCCTTTAAGGGAACTTGGGTGACCAAAAACACTCTTTCTTTGTCATTGTGCCATTGTCCAAGGAGAAAAAATAATATTGTTAAGGCTCTCCCCAAATCTGTATGGTTTGGGTGTTCTAAACACAACCTTTAAAGTCTTTTTACTTGAGCATTTATTTTATGCAACTTGGATTGTGAGTGGGAGTTCATAACCTCCTCATGAGTTCTTTAGGGAAGCTTTGACCTAGGTATTCATCTCCCAACATTATTTAAATTCCGCTCTATAGTGGGGTATACAAATCAAGGCACGTATACTGTGATTACCATGGGGTTGAGCAGATAGACTCTCTAATCATAATGAAAACCTAGGTTAGGTTTGGTTAACTAGGGGATTCCACTAAGAAGTACATAGATGAAATCTCTATGCAAAGAAATAAACCATTACATAGTAAGTTAACCAATATAAACTCAATTGACATGAGGCATCTCTAGTGTTAATCATACTTGAGAACATCTAGATGGTTGAAATTTAAGTCTTAGACAACCCCACTTGCCACATACATATTATTGATGCAGGGTGAGTAGCCTGAAGTTCCATGTTGCCATACAATATCTTGAGAGAAGGGGGGTGTAAAAATCCTACTTATTCATGCACTTTTATTTTTAGATTAACACTTAAAATCCTCTCAGGAGCACGTATATAAAAGAAATTTGATAGTACTATGCAACCTTGTCAGTTTTAGAATCTTAGACGTTACACTTAGGTGTTTGTGTCATTTTATCCTTTATTACATAGTTTTTGAGTTTAAACTATTGGTTTGTTATGCCACATAAAAATGAGTCTTGTGTACACATCACTCCATTTTTTTAGGAGGCGTTATGCTATTTGTTTGACACCATCCCTTTTGCCTTAGTATTTTGACAAATCTTGTTTGTGCATGTCACTTAATTGAAAAGGGTAATGTTACATTGCCCAATCCATTTCAAGTTTTGTGCCTTGGAGTCTTGAAAGAAACCATCTATCAAAACTTTAGATAATGGTAACACCGTTACACTACTCAAATCATCTCATAAACTTGTTTGCCTTCTGACCAAATGCCATTTTTCAAAACCAATCCATGTGTGCCTTTTTGGATCTTTTTCTAGTATCATTTGTTAGAGTATTTCATGCGTTTACTCATGTTTAAGTGTCTTGCTAGCTATTTAATCTTGTAGTGGGTTATTATTCTATCCCACTTTGGTTAGAATAGCTAGATTTCTATTTTGCCTTGTTTATATAAACAAGTGCTTTGTACTAGCTTCATATCTCTTATTATCATATTTTGAATAAGCATTTGGTTTTGTCTTGTGTGTTGCATTCCATTTGTCTTCAGCGCTTGTGTGATTCTTGTTGTGAACTCTTCTGATCTTGGCTTCATGGAATGTTTTTACCATTTCTAACATGGTACCAAAGCCTTGAAGAAGTTTTAACCATCTTTAACTTGCAATTCAGAGAGATCTTGGTGCCTCCTTTAGACTTATCAAAGTTTTTGTTGCCTTTTTTTTGAAGCTTTTGTTGCTTTTAAGGCAATAAAAATTCCATACTCTGTCATGTCCCCTCTTTAGCTCGGTCTAGAAGAGACATGTGAGTCAGCTTATTATGGGGTCTTGTAGGTTGACAATGTTGGATAGAGACCCAATATGGTTATACAGTGTTGGGGACTTGGTGTTCTGGCCGTCACTAATTAATTTAGAGATGTTCCTCTTTTTTAGGAGGCAGTTTCTCAATTTATGGGGGTTATCCCTACTTTTTAGGAGGGTATGATCATACCCAGGGTTGGGTCTCCATGAGATTATTCCTTGAGTTCAGTTTCAGAGGAGTAGGGTTTGTTTTCTAGTTTCTAGGAGCATCCCTAGATTTTAAGGATGAGATTGCCAGTGAATCCTTGATTTTCGACTTCAGTCACAGACAGGTGGCAGGGTGACTTTCTGGTTTGTGGTGTCATTGGAGCATTTTGTCGCTATTTGGGTTATATTTTTAATATTTCCTAAGTTAGCATTTTTTAATTAAATAAGGCTTAATTTATAGCCATTTTGGAGTAATAAGGGGTTTTTGGCCTCATCTAGATCTGTGGTGTAATAGCTCGTTGGAAAGGTCTTGGACTTTTCTAAATATTTCTCTCTTGACTTAGATCCTTTTGGTGAATAGATTTCTCTTTATTTGAAAAAAGGGTCATTTTCTATGTACTTAACCACTTAAAAAGGAGAAATATAACATTTTATAACTCAATGCCACATGGAGTTGCTTTTAGGGTTCGAGCTAATTGTGAAGGGGTTATAAGGAGGTCAAGACAAAATTTTAATTCACTCTTGACATTTTATTTTGGGATTTGTGCTTTGGCTTTGGAAGAGCTTTCAACATTTGGGACACCAAACCCCAATGCCTTACCTGTTTGGGATGTAGCCCCCAAGTCAGTGGTTGTTGATTTGCTCAGTAGCATTTAGAGATTGCTCAGTATTCCTTCTAGTGAGAGCAATGAATGTGACAGAGTTCAGCATGGATTTGAAGATTCATTTCAGTTGAGAGGACCTTGCAGTTGTACGACTGTACCTTGCAGCCCTTGTAGCTGTACGGCTATACCTTGCAGCCAACTTCCTTCCCATGGGCAGTGCATTGAGGGTTGGAATCTTGCCATGGCTTCCTTCTGGTGTACAATTCTCCTTCATCCTTCAGGTTGGGTCTATTTATGATTGTACTCTTCCTGAAACTATTGGAAATTTGTAATCTGGTTCCCTATTTAGTTTAATATCCAAAATTCTGCCTATAAGTGAATTTGTTTGGTTATATTTGGTATTTAATTTCAGAAATTGTTCATGTTCTTGTACTTCATTATTTACTTGCTGAAAAATCATCAAAACATAAAAACAATCAAACCCTTCTGCAAATTCCATCTATTTCAGAAAGAAAACATTCACAAACAGGAAAAATCAATTTAAAATAACAAAATTACAGTAGATCAGCCAAAGAGATCCATCAGGGATCTTTCATACTCTCTTTGTTTCTTTCATATCTAAGCTAAAATTTGTTTTAAGCAGCGCATTTTTTGATCTAAGGCAATATTTTTAATGTATTTTTATGCCAAACTTCCTTAGATTCTTTCAAAATTGTATTGCTTTTGAATGCTAGAGCAAGATCTGTGAAAGGAATTTCAATTTAGGAAATCTGGGGTCAAAACAAAAAAAAAAACTAAGGGAGTTTTTTTCTTCAAGATAAGTATTTTTACTATTTGGTGACAGCAATTTGGTGTTTCAGCTTTCAAAAAAAAGCTTGGAGTCATAATTTTGTTTGGCATTGAGATCCAAATAATGGCATCAACCTTTGAGATCAGATTTTGTTTGCATCTATAACATCATTCCAAAAACAAAAAAAATGACTAGTTCTTTTGTTTTTTTGTAACTCTCATACTTGGCATCAAGTTGTTTTTCTTTGCTAAGCATAGTTTTTCTGACCTTGGTGTTTAGCTTCCAGCTTGGCATCCTTGTTGCTTTTGCATTAGTTTTCCATTCTAGCTTGGCATCATTTGCTATTAATGCTGGGCTATTTTAAAGCCTAGCATTGGAGTTTTTATTGTTCCTTTTGTATCAAATCTACACCAACTAGAGAAAGGTAGAGAGAAAAACAAGATTTGAGATCTACTTCTAGTACATTGGCCTAATTTTGGCGTTGGAAGAGAGGACTGCCATTTTTTTTCTCATACTCTAACTTAGGTCTACTATTAGAGCTCTAAGGAGGAGAGAGGACTGCATGAAGATCTAGGACAGATCATTCCCAAACTTGCGTTCTATTTCCAACAGCTGCCAGTTCCTTTGGCATCCCATTATTCTATCCTGGAGACCTTGTTCGCTGATCTACTCGTAGTTTTTTTGAAAATTTTGGTTATAGGCCTATTGAGTGGCATTTTCTTCTGCTATAAATTGGCATTGGCTTTGAGAAGTGGTGCGTTGGACTTTGGTGAAGTGTTGAAACTATCTATCCCCTGTACTAGGGTTGACATTTACATTGGCTTTTCTTTGCCTAGTGTTGGATCTGCTAAAACACGACGTTGGAAGTAACACTGCATTGAAATTTTGCAGTAGTGGTATCTTAAGATCTGAGTGTTGTTCTTAGCTACCTAAAGATTTTCATTCCCAGGGCTGCATATTTATTTTGAGATCTACGTTGGTTTCCTTTGGAATGTGCTAGACGGCATTGAGATAGTGGATGGCAGTGAGCTGGAAAGTTTTGTGGATTTTTATTTTTAAAACTCCTTTATTTACTTCTTTACACAACTATAATTCATTATTTATCTTAAAAAAATCCGCTGGAAATTCATTTATTTATTTATTTATTTTCAAGCTGTATTTTTCTTACAAACGGTTGTAAAACTTGCTTGCATGCTTACCAAGGTAACCCAACATACTCTTTTTCACTTACATTAGCTTTTGTAAGTCCGCGGTGAAATTCCAATTCCAACTAGGGGTTGCATGCCTATGTTTGTTTTTGATTTGGCCTCAAAAATCAATTTGTAGTGAATTTTAATTAGTTTGATTCATTTTTACGGGCAATCAAAATGCTTATAACTTTTGAACAATAATTCAAATTTGAGTTCCATTTTTTAAAAAGTGTGTGTTTTTTATTCTCCATCATTTGGTGTCATCAAATTGTAAAAATGAGCTACTTTTATAAAGTACTAAATTGGGGGTCTTATAATACATCTTTTAGGGGGTTGTCTTGGTGTCAATTTTTGTGCATCCCTTGTATTCTTTCTACTCTTGGTGATTCATTGCTATTGGAATATTGTCATTGATGTCAAATGGAACTATTCCTGGAAGTGAATGGAATTGATTGCCAAAAGTGAAAGAAAATGTCGACGGAAGTGAACAAAATTGTTGCCGAAAATGAATGGAATTGTTGATGGAAGTGAACGGAAATGTCGACGGAAATATTGACGGAAGTTAACAGAATTGTCGACGGAAGTGAACGGAATTGTTGACAGAATTGTCAACCTTGGCCAACCTATTGGAAAAAGTTGTGACCGTTCGAAAGGACCTTTTCACTTGAAGAGTCACGACCTTAATTTGTGGATTTTCGTGGGTTATAAATAAGTGCATAACGAATGACAAAAAAGTACATTCGACAGTGGAAGATATATAAAAGAAGAGCATAATTTTTAAAGACAAATTTTTATGAGAATATTAAAAATAAAAAATCAGCAAGCATAAAGAAGAGTATAGCAGTGAAAACACTCAAGTGTAGATCGAATCTAAAGGAGATAAATCAAGTGTTCTATCATTCATTGTTTTGACAACAAATTTGAAATAGAAGAGTGATTTTTTCTGAGAAGGTTGGTGCCTTCGTTTTGAAGAGATTGATGTCTCTTGCTGAGTTGGTGCTCGGTGAAAAGGGTTGGTGTTCCTATAGGTTGGTGCCTACAAAATTGTTTTGGGGTTGGTGCTCCAGTAGGTTGGTGTCTACGAATATTTATATTAAGAGAATTTCTCTGTGATTTTCTCTCGAAAGGGTTGCCATGCAAATCTGTGTCTATTTGCATTGTGTGGTTTTGCATTGTATTCTTTGATTGCTTTGAATATATTAATTATGGAGTAATTTGAGGTTTTGGATTTAAGATTAATAATTGAAAGCAAAAAAATATCTTATACTGATTCACCCCCACTCTCAGTATAAACTTGTGCTTAACAATTGTCATGGAATCTACATATGACATTAATCATTGTGAGCCTTTAATGACACATAATTATCAGACATAGAGACCTAGAATAAAGATAATCATTAAGTGCAAAGGATTATGGTCCTTAATGAATGAAACACAACCACAATTCATAAGAGAATTTGAAATTTTTTAGCATCAGTGTAAGTTTGAAGAATGTATGGGATTAATTGAGAGTTACGTGAGTGATAGTCTTATGTTTCACTTTTATGTGTGTGATTCTCCATTTAAAATATGGATTAAGTTAAAAGGGTTATTTGGGAAGGTATACCACTTGTGAGCCATGCAACTTGAAGATTAGTTCACTTCACTAAATATAGATGACTTTGCTTCCATTTTAGATTATTTCACAAAGTTTAAGAATTTATTGACATAGTTGAAGGGGAGTGGTAATGATAAAAAATATGAAGAATGTGTATACTTAATCTTATCTAAGTTGAGTGACCCATTCCAAATATTTGCTTCAACATTTTTTCTCTAGTATGGATGTCTTAGGTACCGTATTCAAAATACCAGACCTTGAGTTTTTTATTGAGAGACTCACAAAGGAAGAATCAAAATTATCTCACCTTAAGTCTTCCACCTCTCAAAAAGCATTAGTGGCCTCACATCCTAAGTCTAAGAAAAAAATTAAGAGTAACAAGAAAAACACTCCACCTTAAAATTCATCTAAGACCACCAACACCAATGAACCTAAGCCCAACAACACTTTTACCCAAACCATATTCCAAATCCAAGCATAAGTCTAACTAATCTTGCTCTTATTGTGGGGGGATTAATCATGAAGAGTGTAGGTGTTTCAAGCAAATGCAAGGATTAGAGGATGTCATTAAGAATCACAAGATTTTTATCTCCTCTCCTTATACATCTCATGAGCATGGAAAAGAACTTAATGTTGTCAGGAGATCTCAATCCCCTATTTTAAATATTTGGATTCTAGATTCTGGTGCTTCACATCATATGACTTCTTCTAAGGAGTTTTTTGTTTCTCTTGGTTTGAGCTCCACTTCCAACATTGAGGTTGGAGATTCTTCCTTAATTTATGTTAAAGGGAAGGGTGACATACAACCAATCACATTAATGATGCATTATATGTTCCATAAATCTACACCAATATACTTTTAGTGAATTAGATTTGTCATTCTAGTTAGGGCAAGACAATGACTTTCATACTACAGGGTGCTGAGTTTGAGCTTTGTTAGAGCCACATACACTCATTGCATAGGGTGTTGTTGATCATATTTCTCAACTTTACTATTTTGAGGGTTTTGATGATACTCCTCTTCTAAGGACGTGTTTAGTCTCTCATGCATATTTTGAGAGTTGACTTTGGCATGAAATATTTGCACACCTGAACTACTGATATTTGAAGGAGTTGAGCACTCACAACATGGTAAAGGGTTTTCCTACAATTTCATGTCTTGATAGAGTATACCCTAGTTTTGCATTGGGGAAACAACACTAGGATCCATTTCCTAAAGGAATGTCCATGATAACATCTTCACCACTCGATCTTGTGCACAATTATTTGATGGTCTTTTCCACTTCTTCTTTCAATAGAGTTAAATATACACTTATTTTTATTGATAATTTTTTAAGGAGTACTTGGGTTTATTTAATCAAGTACAAGAATGATGTCTTTGCTAATTTCAAAGTCTTTAAGGCTTTGGTTGAGAAACAATCATCGAGTTGCATCAAGAAGCTTCATACAGATAATAGGGGGAGTACTTTAGTTGAGAGTTCACTAATTTTTTAGTAATCCATGTTATTGTTCACCAGCATTCTGTTGCTCATACTCCATAATATAATGGCTTAGTAGAGAGGAAGAATAGGACTTTGAAGGAGATGGCTAATTGCATGATGCATTCATGGGATTTAACTCTATCTATTGGGTAGAGGTAGTTGATTGTGCGAACTACATTCAAAACCACACACCACATCTAGAACTTGAACATATGACTCTCAAAGAGGCTTGGTCTGGATTCAAGTCTGATGTCTCATTTTTTTGAGTCTTTGGGAGCCTTGCTTGGAAATTCATACCTAAGAAGAAAAGAAAAGCATTGGATAAGAAGAACAAACCTTTAGTCTTTATAAGGTATTACGAGGACATGAGAGCTTATCATCTTGTAAACCTTAATACTCATGATGTTCATTTTTGAACACATGTATAGTTTGATGAGCATTTCACATTTCATGACTCTTCATCTTCTTCCATGCCTAATTCTTCTTATGTCCATAATTCACCTCCTATTGAGGAATCATTTTTGAGGAGCCAGTTCAAGATATTCCTTAAGAGGTTATAAAAGATAGGGATCTTGTTCACATTAATGTTGTCATTATGCCTAGGTGTGATCATACTATAGTTGATGAGGTAGTACCATTCAAACAAGATCTTCCACCTATTCAGCATCATCATACACATTCTTAGGTACTATAATTTTGTGTCAAGCATTCTCTGGGGTGTTAAGCATGGGATATACTGAGAGGGGGGGTGAATCAATATATCATATATCTTATAAACTTTACCTTAATTAAATTCCACTTTAACATACATTCAAGATATGAAATAAAACTAAAATAATAAACACCACACAAGATAGAGAGAGACACCATATTTAACATGGAAACCCAATGTGGGAAAAACCATGGAGAACAATATCAAGTATATGAATGAGCACCAACTCAAAACAAAATATTTGTAAGCACCAACTTGCAGGAGCACCAACCCCTTTGCTGAGCACCAACACAACAACTATTCATGAACACCAACGCACAGGAGCACCAACCCTTTTGCTGAGCACCAACACAACAACAATTCATTAGTACCAATCTATAGGAGCACCAACCCGTTTGCTGAGCACCAATACAACAACAATTCATGAGCACCAAACCACAATAGCACTAACCGCTTTGTTGAGTACCAACACAACAATAATTCGTGAGCACCAACCCATAGGTATGCCAAACCCTTTGTGTATACCACATAACTATCTCTCAATGTTGCTATCTCAACAAATGACAATTCATTACAATATCTCTTTTCTCTCTCACCTTTTCTCTTCTAAGCTAGAAATAACAAATACAAATCATACTCATCTCTCAAAATAATCTTCTAAGTTAGATATTACTATCTCAAATCAAACTCTATCTCACACATTACAAATGGCTTCTCAAGGCTTTATTTATAGCTTTTCAAATGACCTCTGGCCTTCCCCCTTTGTGACCCTTCAATCCTCATGGAAAATGGCACCAAACTTGTATGACCCTTTGTATCCTTGCATTTGAAAAGTCATGTGGTGACCCTTCATAAGCAAAAGCGTCTTTTCCTCTTTTGTCTTTATCTTGGTGACTTTTTGTATTCTTCAAAGTGTCCCTTCATGAGAAATTGCGCCCTTCCTCTTTTGTCTTCACTTGGTGACTCTTGGAATTCTCCAAGATGACTCTTCATGGAAAAATATGTCCCATTCTTCTTTTGTCTTTACCCCATGACTATTTGACTTCTCCATGGGCCCTTCTTTTGTCTTATATGCAACCAAAAATATATTCATTAATATTAAATAAATATTAACACATATTAGCCAAGATATAACTATTACAAACATCATTAAATGCAATGGGGCATTTATCACCAATAATGCTAGACCTTTGACATTAATTACAATATTTCTAACAATTTCTCCTTTTGTCATTGATGACAACCTCAATCCTGAAATTGCCACATCTTGAATCTTGCACATGCTATCATCTAAAAAACTTATAGTAACTCCCCCTTACTATAGCAACATGTACATGTTCTTTATACCTATTTTTGCACATATACTTGTACCTTTTATTTCTCCCCTTTGACATCAATGGCAAAAGGCCTACCTAGAGCTAACACTTAGCTCCCCCTCAACTGATACTGAACCTCATTGACAAGAAGTAATAGAAATTACTTCCAACTCCTCTTGCAGATTTATGAACGTGTCCTTTGATCGTGCCTTTGAGAAGATATCTGATAATACATATAAATTGTTGCCTATCCTTTGAGCATCTGCAATCAACTCATTTGAATCTTTTCTTCTAATCTCATAACCTTCTGCATAAAATTTTAATGTATATCCCTGATCACATATTTGACTTACACTCAATAGATTATGCTTAAGACCTTTTACATACAAAACATTCTTAGTCTTGGTTCTACCATTATCCAAACTCATAGTACTTTTTCTGGCTATCTTGGAAATGGTTTTATCTTCAAATTTCACTGTGCCATCATTAATCTTATTTAGAGTTATGAACTTATTCTTGTCTTCTATCATATGCCTTGAACATCTGCTATTAACAAACCATGGCTGATCTTCATTTCTTACATGCAAAGCTGTCTGAACTAACATAAAATCTTCAAGTTGTTTATTCTGCCATGAACATGTCTGAACATTCTTATTAATGAATGGAGCCTTGAAACTTTGGTCTTTCTTGATTGACTCGAACACACTTCTATATTACCAAGTTATGTGTTCGAAGTTGATACACTTGTAACATATTATGGCCTCTTCATCAAAGCTAGATAGAAGAGGAAAATAGTTGTAGCTTCTTCTTGACTCTACATGATTTTCATTCTTATTTCTGAAACTGTTAACTCTTTTTCAACATTCTAATTTCTTATGAACATATCTATTACAATAAAAATAGTAACCATAAAATAAGACCTATCTATATATCTCTGACCTGATTACCTTTTTAGCTTTATTCTCTCCAGCCTTCTTTTTTTGAAATGTTCTCTGTATTCTTCACTTCTTCTCTTTTTATTTTCTCTTTTATAAGAGCTTCCACATAGCTCTTTTTCTTTTCAAATCTGATCCCTATCTTATCTAAATTTTCTTTTTGACTTTCTAATATCTTATTCAATATGTTAGTGCTATCCTCAAATTTTGAATCACTAACTACTTCATCATTGACTGCTTTCTCAATATCTCTTTTAAAGAGACAATCTCAACAACATACCTTTCCCATTTTTTAGTTACTTTTTTCAATTGTGGTTTTAGACATTCTTCATTATTCTTGGCTTCTTCCAAGTGTGCTGTTAGATCATCAATTATTTGCTTTGACTCCTTTTCATTTTTCTCGATCTGGTGCATCAATCTTCAATTCTTCTTCTCAATAGCTTCTAAATCTTCTAAGGTACAAATGAGTTCTCCTTCTAGATTCACTTTGGCTTCATCCTCTTCTTTTTGATTATCTATAATTTTGCTTGCAGAGGCATCTTCATGTATGGCCATGAATAGAATCTCTTCTTCTTCTGAATCACTAACTCCACTATCTTCGACTGAGCTAGGATCTTTAGAATGCAGGCTCTTCTTCTCAAATCCCTTCTTGAATTTACTTTTGAAATTCTTTTTGTATGTATAATTTTCTTTTTAATCATCATCATTACCCTTATTTGGGCATTTAGCTAAAAAATATCTAATGTTTCCACAATTAAAACATTTACAATGTAATTTTCCTTGATATTTACCTATTCCCTTTTTTGACTTGCGAATGAAAAGAGCTCCGTTATCATCTTCATCATCACTGAAACTATCATTTGATTTTTGAATCTTAGCTTTCTCTTTCTTTAATGTCTTAAAAGCCACTTCTCTTTTTGAAGTTTTATCTTGTTCAGTTCGCATCTCATATGCCATGAGTATACCATGAAGTTCATCCATGTTTAGCTTAGCTAAATTCTTCATCTTCTTGATTGCTGAAACCTTTGCATCATATCTCATTGGTAGAGATCTCAAAACCTTTTGTACCACCATTGACTCTTCTAGATTTTATCTAAGACCTTGAATCTGATTTACTATTTGATCAACTCACAAAAGATAACTTGCTATATCATATTCTTCTTCCATCTTCAAACTCTCAAACTATCTTCTAAACGTCTGAAGCTTAGCTTGCTGAACCTTTCCATCACCTTTATAAATATTCTCAAGTTATACCCAAGTTTCATGAGTAGATTTAAACTACATAACTTTAACAAATTTAGATTCACATAAATCACATAAAATAGTATTTAAAACTTTAGCATTACATTCACTTGCCTTCTTTTCTACTGAAGTAATTACAAGTGTCTGTGGCTCTTCATATTCATCCACCACTATTTGCCATATGTCGAATCTAAGGGCCATCAAATAAGTCTTCATTCTTATGTTTCAAAAAACATAATTCATCCTATCAAACAAAGGTGCCTTATTTGTATAAAATCCTTCATGTGATCTTGCCATCGTGCTTTCTCGATCTACCTTCAAGCTGTAAAACTTTTTCAAAAGAAACCCGCTCTGATACCAATTATTAAGCATGGGATATATTGAGAGGGGGGTGAATCAGTATATCATATATCTTATAATTTTTTTTTAATCAAATTTCACTTTAACATACATTTAAGATATGCAATAAAACTAAAATAATAAACACCACACAAGATAGAGAGAGACACCAAATTTAACATGGAAACCCAATGTGGGAAAAACCATGGAGAACAATCTCAAGTATATGAATGAGCATCAACTCAAAACACAATATTCACAAGCACTAACTTGCAGGAGCACCAACCCCTTTATTGAGCACCAACACAACAAATATTCATGAGCACCAACTCATAGGAGCACCAACCCCTTTGCTAAGCACCAACATAACAACAATTCATGAGCACCAACCCACAAGAGCACTAACCCCTTTGATAATCACCAACACAACAACAATTCATGAGCACCAACCCACAAGAGCACCAACCCCTTTGATGAGAACCAACATAACAACAATTCATGAGCACCAACTCATAGGAGCACCAACTCTTTTATGTATACCACACAACTATCTCTCAATGTTGCTATCTTAATAAATGATAGTTCATTACAATATCTCTTTCCTCTCTCACCTTTTCTCTTCTAAGATAGATATAACAAATATAAATCATACTTATCTCTCACAATGCTCTTCTAAGCTATATATTACTATTTCAAATCAACCTCTATCTCACACATTACAAATGGCTTTTCAAGCCTTTATTTATAGCTTTCCAAATGACCTTTGGCCTTTCCCCTTTGCGACCCTTCAATCCTCATGAAAAATGGCACCAAACTTGTATGACCCTTAATATCCTTGCATTGGAAAAGTCATGTGGTGACCCTTCATAAGCAAAAGTGTACTTTCCTCTTTTGTCTTTATCTTGGTGACTTTTGGTATTCCTCAAAGTGTCCCTTCATGAGAAACTGTGCCCTTCCTCTTTTGTTTTCACTTGGTGACTCTTGGAATTCCCCAAGACGACTCTTCATTAGAAAATGCATCCCATTCTTCTTTTGTCTTTACCCTGTGACTCTTTGACTTCTCCATGGGCCCTTCTTTTGTCTTATATGTAACCAAAATATATTTATTAATATTAAATAAATATTAACACACATTAGCCAAGATATAACTATTACAAACATCATTAAATGCAATGGGGCCTTTATCACTAATAATGCTAGACCTTTGACATCAATGACAATATTTCCAATAATTTCCTCATTTGTCATTGATGGAAACCTCAATCTTGAAATTGCCACATCTAGAATCCTACACATGCTATCATCTAAAAAACTTACAGTAATTCCCCCTTACTGTAGCAATACATACCTATTCCCTCTACCTATTTTTGCACCTATACCTGCACCTTTTATTCTCACCCTTTGACATCAATGGCAAAGGGCCTACCTAGAGATAACACTTAGCTCCCCCTCAACTAATGCTAAACCTCAATGACATGAAGTAATAAAAATTACTCTCAATTCCTTTTGCAGATCTTTGAATGTGTCATTTGATCGTGCCTTTGAGAAGATATATGATAATAAATATAAATTGTTACCTAACCTTTGAGCATCTACAATCAACTCATTTGAATCTTTTCTTCTAATCTCTCAACCTTCTCCATAAAAATTTAATGTATATCCTTGATCACATATTTGATTTACTCTCAATAGATTATGCTTAAGACCTTTCACATACAAAACATTCTTAGTCTTAGTTCTACCATTATCCAAACTCACAGTACTTTTTTTGGGTATCCTGGTAGTGGTTTTATCTCTGAATTTCACTGTGCCACCATTGATATTATTTAGAGTTATGAACTTATTCTTGTCTCCTGTCATATGCCTCGAACATCCGCTATTAATGAACCATAGCTAATCTTCATTTTTAACATGCAAAGCTATCTGAACTAACATAGAATGTTCAGGTTGTTTCTTCTACCATGAACACGTCTGAACCTTCTTCTTAATGAATGGAGCCTTGAATCTTTGGTCTTTCTTGACTAAGTCAAACATGCTTCTACGGTACTGAGTTATGTGTCTGAAGTTGTTACACTTGTAACATATTATGGCCTCTTCATCAAAGCTTGATAAAAGAGCAAAATAGTTGTAGCTTTTGCTTAACTCTACATGATTTTCTTTCTCCTTATTTATGAAATTGTTAGCTCTTTTTCAAAATTCTAATTTCTTATGACCATATCCATTACAATAAAAATAGTAACAATAAAAATAAGACCTGTCTGTATATCTCTGACCTGATTGCCTTTTGTAGCTTTGTTCCCTCTAGCCTTCTTTATTTGAAATGTCCTCTGTATTCTTCACTTCTTCCTTTTTTGTTTCCTCTTTTGTAAGAGCTTCAACATAGCTCTTATTATTTTCAAATCTGATTCGTGTCTTATCTAAATTTGACTTTTGAATTTATAATATCTTATTCAAAATGTTAGTGCTGTCCTCAAATTTTGAATCACTAACTACTTTATCATTGACTATTTTCTCAATATCTTCTTTTAAAGAGGCAATTTTAATAACATACCTTTCACATTATTTTCTTACTTTTTTCAATTATGCATTTAGACTTTATTCATTCTTTGATCTGGAGTTCAATTCAGAAAAAGTTTCCAAGTCATGATGAAACCAATTTCACAATGTAGAGCTCATCGAGAGATTTTCGATGCTTTTCATGGTTTGGAAAATGGACACTGTATGCAAAAGATATGGTCAGTTGAAGTTATGATGCAATAGGGAAAAATGTGGTGTCACAAGATGACATGGCAGAATATGGACATGCCAAGTAGACCAATCAGGTAACGACACATGGCAGTGAATGGGAGTCCAAAAATCATAAAGTTTGTAGATTTAAAATCACAAAGTCCATAGATTTGAAATCACAAAGTCCATAGATTTGAAATTGCAAAGTCTGTAGAAACTATCTGATTTCATATTGCAATGTATTTACAAGTCTGTCAAAATCCCATCAATGAGGGATAATTGTATGTTTTTAAATGCATTGTATTTAATTTGTTTGATAATATTATACTTACCACGCCACCCACCTTGGAACATCTTACCCAAGGAAATCTACAACCGACATCCTAAGTATAGGCTTAGATAAGTCTTGTGCCCAAGTCTCCCCAAAAAGGGGCATTGGCAATGTAAAAGGATGCCGCCAACCTATTAAAAGGACAACAGGGCTTTTAAACTTCCCAATGTGGGATAATGATAAGCCAAGCATCCACAAAGGAGGTCGATGGGATTGGAACCCCTGACCTACCGTGCAAAAGGATAAGAGCCTGACCAACTCGCCCATGGGAGCCAAGATAAAATTAAACCCACGAATTTGTATTTAAAGGTAAGCATTCAGCCGGCTGTGTATGAGAATTATAGATTAGTTTGTTGTATTTGGTCATTTTGGAGCCCTTAAAGGCCGAACCAGAGCTCATAGTAAACTACAAAGTTGTTTAGAATTCTGATACACTCTATGTAGTATATTCATTTGCCCATTTTGGAGAATTGGTGACATTATTTTAAACTATGGAAGTTACCAATTTTGATTTGGAGAAGCTTCTGCATGTGATTCAGGAAGGTGAAGGACGTGTTGAGTTAGCCAAGGTCTTTCGAACGTCTGAAACACTATTTTTATCGAGAGATATGATATATATTTTTTTAAGTATTATTTTATCTTGCAAATTTTAGCAACATTAATGGATCGGTTCGATAAGAACCCAGGGACGTAAGAATTCTCAACCTCGTAAATAATTTATGTGTTTTGATCTTATAATTCATTTTTGCATTTTAGTTTTAGTAATTTGAAGATTATAATTCAGATTTATATTAGAATACAAAATTTAATCATTTGATCATTTACGAGAAATTGGATAAAATCAAGAATTTGATAAATTTGATGGTTTCAATGGATAACTGAAGTGATCTTTCCATTCAATTTATTTCAGTTTTGAAATATGATACTTGGATCAAATTCTAAATTAGATTTAATCATTCCAACATCTTAAAAGTTGAGAAATTTTTGCTTCCAATTCAGTTTACTTTTTGGAATTGAGAATTTAAAAAGTCCGTTCTAAATATTTTAAAAAGTAATGAAGTTCCTACTGGTGTTTATGGATCAAATTTTGGTATCAGAGTAGTTAAAAAGCTAGATTAGCTTCTGATTGTGTGATTGACAGTTGCTTTTAGTTATTGGTTTTCAATATCACTTGATTAGATTGCAATGTGCAGTTGTGGAATCAATGTGTCTACAGTAAACCATGGGAAAATTGTCACATAAAGCCAAGATGGAAGAGCTTGAAGCCATCAATACTCAGATTCAGGATGAGAATATTTTTCTAAGAGCTTGATTGTACTACTTGGATGAGGAGATTTCAAGTTTGAAATCAGAGCTTGAATCTGAGGATGAGCTCTTGATCAAATTGCAGTGTGGTGAACTAAAGAAAGCCATACCTTCCACTTTAGATGCAGAGACTATGACTGAGTGCACTATAAGTTATTCACCATGTAATTCATCTACTTCTTCTTTCCATTTAGATTCAGATTCAAGTAATGATGTTTTTGGTAGTTTTGAACAACACACTAAGGGTATAGGATCCAAATTATTGAAGAAAATGGGATTTAATGGAAGAAGTCTTGGTCAAGATGGCCAAGGAATTACTAACCCAATACAAGTAAAGCATAAATCTCTTCATACAGGTTTGGGTTACACTAGTGAGCAGGTGGAAATTGGAGAAACTTCCTCCATGGCTAAAGGAAGACAAGCTTCTAATAGCAAAGGACTGAGGCCACTAGTAGAGCATGTACGGTGTAAGAAGGAAGGTAGAAAAGGTATTGAGATTCCACCTCCTAATTTCTACACTAGAGTTAGCACTAAATCTTTTGATCCACTTTTTATGTTTAAGAAAATTGGATTTAACATTCAGAAGATAATGCAATCATTTCCATGCACTTTTTTGTGGAATGCATAATCACAGTGTTGCATTTTGTTGGAAAAGGCATGCTTTGTTTAAGCAGATTGCAGGTGTTAAAGACCATTCTCGTCATGGCAAAACAAAAAGAGGTAAAAGGGATACCTCACATAAGAAGCTTGTTTGCACTCATTGCCATATGAGTGGACATTGGATTGATCATTGTTCTAAACTTCAATCATCTTCCCATTCTAAACATGGTAAAACTAAGATGATTTATCAACCTATTAATAAGGTCAATGAAGTTAAATCAATCCATAATGATGTTAAGGAATCCAATAAGGAATTCAAGTTAACTAGGCAGAAAAATTGATTAAGTGGATTAAAAATGCACTTGTCTTTCAAAGCATTGTTAAGAATTTTGTTAAGGAAAAGAACAAGCTTTGAAGATGCATTAGTAGAGTTTGTGAGAACACTTTGAGATAGGTTCATTAGTCGAAGTATTTCAATTCTCACCTTATGTTTAAAAGCTCTATGTTTTGGAGTCTCTTATTTATGCTGTGTGAGTTGTCTAGAGGACTTGAACTCATTTGATCAGTTGGAGATAATAGCAGAATGCATGTTGTAGGTTGAGTTAATTCCTTACAACACTTATTTGACTACTATTTTGAATGTATCTATTTTTGGCACATGGATGTATAGATGCATTGTTAAGACCCTATGGGCATGTTTGGATATTAGGAAATATACACTTTGTGTTGTTTGCATTTGCTTAGCATATAAGTCCAATACCAGGGCATTGTATTACAGCATGTCTACAACATTTCATGTATGTTGTTGACATTAACAAACTTGTTTTGCAGTTACGTTGGAAAATATTTCAATTTATTGACAGTTCACGAGGATGTGACATGGGCAGATAGTTTTGGTATGTTGTGATCAAGTTATTGGAAGTTACAGATTCCTTTACTCATGCCATGTGTAGGCATTTTCAGCTGAGTTGTGAATCATTTATTTTGCCAATATTTATCTTTGCTATGATTGGGTTTTGTGTGATGTGATGCAATAGACTAGTTATAATATTTTAGGTGATAGTAGACTTTTGGAGACCAAAAGCCTCTTTTGTAGGGAGGTGTGATCCGGAGTTCAGTTTGGAAAAAGTTTCCAAGTCGTGATGAAACCAATTTCACAACGTATAGATCATCGAGAGATTTTCGGTGCTTTTCATAGTTTATAAATTGGACACCATATGCAAAAGATATGGTTTGTTGAAGTTATAATGCAACAGGGAAAAATGTGGTGTTACAAGATGATGTGGTGCAATGTTGACACACCAAGTGGACCAATCAGGTGGCGACACATGGCATTCAATGGGAGTCTAAAAATCACAAAGTCTATAGATTTAAATTCACAAAGTCCATAGATTTGAAATTGTAAAGTCTGTAGAAACTATCTAATTTCATATTGCAATGTATTTACAAGTCCGTAGAAATCCCACCAATGAGGGATAATTGTATGTTTTTAAATGCATTGTATTTAATTTGTTTGGTAATATTATACTTACCACGCCACCCACCTTGCCATGTCTTACCCAAGGAAATCTACAACTGGTGGCCTAAGTATAGGCTTAGATAAGTCTTGTGCCCAAGTCTCCCCCAAAAGGGAAATTGGCATTGTAAAAGGATGCCGCCAACCTATTAAAAGGACAATAGGGCATTTAAACCTCCCAATGTGGGATAATGATAAGCCAAGCACCCACAAAGGAGGCCGATGGGATTGAAACCCCTGACCTACTATGCAAAAAGATAAGAGCCCGACCAACTCACTTGTGGGAGCCAAGATAAGATTAAACCCACGAATTTGTATTTAAAGGTAAGCATTCAGCGGACTGTGTATGAGAATTATAGACTAGTTTGTTGTATTTGGTCATTTTGGAACCCTTAGAGGCTGAACCAGAGCTTGGAGTAAACTACAAAGTTGTTTATAATTCTAATACGCTATATGAAGTATATTCATTTTCCCATTTTGGAGAATTGGTGACATCATTTTAAGCTATGGAAGTTACCAATTTTGATTTAGAGAAGCCTCTGCATGTGATTCAAGAAGGTGAAGGACATGCTAAGTCAGCCAAGGTCTTTCAAAGGTCTGAAGCACTATTTTTGTTGAGAGATATGATCTTTTGTTGTTTATAAGTATTATTTTAGCTTGAAAATTTTAACAACGTTAATGGATCGGTTCAATAAGAACTCAGGGACGTAGGAATTCTGAACCCCATAAACAATTTTTGTGTTTTGATCTTAGAATTCATCTTTGCATTTTAGTTTTAGTTAATTTGAAGATTATAATTTAGATTTATATTAGAGTGCAAAATTTAATCATTTGATCATTTACAAGAAATTGGATAAAATCAAGAATTTGATAAATTTGATGGTTTTAATGGATAAATGAAGTGGTCTTTCCATTCACTTTATTTTAGTTTTGAAACATGATACTTGGATCAAATTTTAAATCAGATTTAATCATTCCAACATCTTAAAAGTTGAGAAATTTTTGCTTCTAATTCAGTTTACTTTTTGGAATTGAGAATTTAAAAGATCCATTTTAAATATTTTAAAAAGTAGTGAAGTTCCTACTAGTGTTTATGGATCATTCTTCTTGGCTTGTTCCAAGTGTGTTGTTAGATCATCAATTATTTCCTTTGACTCCTTTTCATTTTTCTCGATCCAGTGCATCAATCTTCGATTCTTCTGCTCAACAACTTCTAACTCTTCTAAGGCACAAATGAGTTCTCCTTCCAGATTCACTTTAGCTTCATCCTCTTCTTCTTCTTGATCATCTGTAATTTTGCTTGTAGAGGCATCTTTATTTATGGCCATGAATAGAATCTCTTATTTTGAGTCACTGACTCCACTATCTTCAGTTGAGCTAGGATCTTTAGAATACATGCTATTCTTTTCGAATCCTTTCTTGAATTTACCTTTGAAATTATTCTTGTATGTAGACTTTTCTTCTTCATCATCATTACCCTTATTTGTGCATTTAGCTGAAAAATGTCTAATATTTCCACAATTAAACATTTAAAAGGTAATTTTCCTTGATATTTATCTATTCCCCTTTTTGGCTTATGAATGAAAAGAGCTCCATTATCATCTTCATCATCACTGGAACTATCGTTTGATTTTTGAATCTTAGCTTTCTCTTTCTTTGATGTCTTGAAAGCTACTTCTCTCTTTGAGGGTTTATCTTGTTTAGTCTGCATCTCATATGCCGTGAGTATATCGTGAAGCTCATCCATATTTAGCTTTGCTATATTATTCATCTCCTCGATTACTGAAACCTTTGCATCATATCTCATTGGTAGAGATCTCAAAACCTTTTGTACCACCATTGACTCTTCTAGATTTTATCCAAGACCTTGAATCTGATTTATTATTTGATCAACTCCTAAAATATAATTTGCTATATCTTTTTCTTCTTCCATTTTGAAACTCTAAAACTATCTTCTAAAAGTCTTAAGCTTAGCTTGTTGAACCTTTCCATCACCTTTGTAAATATTCTCAAGTTATACCCAAGTTTCATGAGTAGATTTATATTACATAACTTTAACAAATTTAGATTCACATAAACCACATAAAATATCATTTAAAGCTTTAACATTACATTCACTTGCCTTCTTTTCTACTGAAGTAATTATAAGTGTCTGTGGCTCTTCATATTCCTCCACCACTGCTTGCCATATGTCAAATCCAAGGGCCATCAAATAAGTCTTCATTCTTATGCTCCAAAAAGCATAATTTATCCCATCAAACAAAGGTTCCTTATTTATAGAAAATCCTTCATGTGATCCAACCATCGTGCTTTCTTGATCTACCTTCAAGCTGTAAATTTTTTTCAAAAGGAACCTGCTCTGATACCAATTATTAAGCATGGGATATACTGAGAGGGGGGGTTGAATCAGTATATCATATATCTTATAAACTTTCTCTTAATCAAATTCTACTTTAACATACATTCAATATATACAATAAAGCTGAAATAATAAACACTACACAAGATAGAGAGAGACACCAAATTTAACATGGAAACCCAATGTGGAAAAAACAATGGAGAATAATCTTAAGTATATGAATCAACACCAACTCAAAACACAATATTAACAAGCACCAACTTGTAGGAGCACCAACCCCTTTCCTGATCACCAACACAAAAACTATTCATGAGCACCAACTCACAGGGGCACCAACCCCTTTACTGAGTACCAACACAACAATAATTCATGAGCACCAACCCACAGGAGGACCAACCCCTTTATTGAGCACCAACACATCAACAATTTGTGAGCACCAACCCATAGGACCACCAACCCCTTTATGTATACCACACAATTATCTCTCAATGTTGCTATCTCAACAAATGATAGTTCATTACAATATCTCTTTCCTCTCTCACATTTTCTCTTCTAAGCTAGATATAACAAATGTAAATCATACTCATCTCTCACAATGCTCTTCTAAGCTAGATATTACTATCTCAAATCAAATTCTATCTCACACATTACAAATGGATTCTCAAGCCTTTATTTATAGCTTTCCAAATGAATTTTGGCCTTCCCCCTTTGTGACCCTTCAATCCTCATAGAAAATGGCACCAAACTTGTATGACCCTTCGTATCCTTGCATTTGAAAAGTCATGTGGTGACCCTTCATAAGCAAAAGTATCTTTTCCTCTTTTGTCTTTATCTTGGTGACTTTTCGTATTCCTCAAAGTGTCCCTTCATGAGAAATTGCACCCTTTCTCTTTTGTCTTCACTTGGTGACTCTTGGAATTCCCCAAGATGACTCTTCATGGAAAAATACATCCCATTCTTCTTTTGTCTTTACCCCATGACTCTTTAACTTCTCCATGGGCCCTTCTTTTATCTTATATGCAACCAAAAATATATTCATTAATATTAAATAAATATTAACACACATTAGCCAAGATATAACTATTACAAATATCATTAAATGCAATGGGGCCTTTATCACCAATAATGTTAGACCTTTGACATCAATGACAATATTTCCAACATGGGGATCTACAGTCTTTTTCACAGGCTCATGGGATATATTAGTGGGATCATGTGATGATAGATGAGTATTCTTCATTGATGAAGAATCACCCTTGGGATTTGGTCACTCTTATTAAAGGAAAGAAGTTGGTCAGGTGCAAATGGATTTACCACACCAAGTATGTAGCTGATGGGTCCATTGACAATTATAAGGCATGTCTTGTTGCAAAGGGATTCTCAAAATTCAAAGGTATTGACTACTCTGAGACTTTTGCACTTGTTTCTAAGATGAATTTATTCACCTTGTACTTTCTCTTTCTAGATGACAAGGTTGGTCAGTATATCAGATGGATGTGAAGAGCACCTTTATGTATGGAGACTTGCATGAGTAAATCTATATAGAGTAGCTTTTTGGGTTTGTTAATGATTTTTCTCTTGTTTGTCAACTTAGGAGGTCTCTTTACTATCTCAAACAGGCCCCTCAGGCTTGGTATGAGAATATGGATTTATTTATTCTCTCTACTAGCTTTGTTTTCTACCACTCTAATCCCACAATGTATATTCAGTGTATTAGGTAGGACATTGTTATTTTGGTCTTGTATGTTAACAATCTGCTTCTCATAGGTAGCTCCTCATCATAAATTTAGACTATTCTATAGACACTTTTAACATAGTTAGACATGACAAATCTTAGCCTTTTACATTTATTCTTTTGTCTACAGATTTCACAATTAGATACATGGATCTATTTGAGTCAGCAAAAATACACCCTTGATCTACTTTAGCATTTTAGAATGGCTAATTGCAAGGCAAGGCCTTCTCATTTTTAGTCTAGAGTGACTCTCATTACCTCTTGTACTACTCGACTTTGTGATCGTACTTTGTATAGATAGTTGGTTGGGAGTCTTATGTATTTTACCCATACTCACCTAAACATTTCATTTGTAGTTGGGCTTGTATCAAGGTTTGCACATGACCCTCATGATAGTCATTGATAGGCTGCCAAGAGGATTTTGAGATATTTATGAGGCACTACTCATTTTAGATTACATAACACCAAGGGTTCTACTCAGTTAGTTAAATATAGTGATTCAAATTGGGTAGGTTCTTTTGATGACATGCATTCTAATTCTAGCTACATATTTTATCTTGGTTTTTCACCTATTGCTTGGTTGTGCAAGAAGAAATAAGATATTTCAATATCATCTACAAAGGTTGAGTACAAGGCAACAATTATAATGAGTCAACATGTTCTTTGGTTTCATTAATTATTGATAGAGTTTGGCTTCAAGTATGATTCACCCACTATAATTTGGTGTGATAACTAGAGTGCAATTCATATATCTTGCAACCTAGTTGAGCATCAACAAAACAAACATATTGAGGTATATATGAGCTTCTTTTGTCGTATATTCATAATGGCATCCTTAGTTTGGAGTATATTCTGACTCAATAATAGGTTGCAGACATCTTCATGAAGCCTTTTGCATCACCTCATTTCCTTGAGTTGCATGGAATGATTGAGGTTTTAGAATTTTTACTTAGGGGGTGTTTGTGAGGACATCTTTCCATATTTATTTTATGGATACATATTGTACATGAGTACCTTATCAGGTTTAGTTGTCAGGACTCATTCTGTAGATATGCCACTATTTTTTTGACATTTGTTAGCCCCTAGCTTCATTTGAGGGGGGGGTGTTAGAGTATTTCATGTGTTTACTCATGTTTGCTAGTGTCTTGCTAGTTCTTTCTTCTTGTAGTGGGTTATTTTTGTATCCCACATTGGTTAGAATTTTCTAGGTTTCTATTTTACCTTGCCTATATAAGCAAGTGATTTATACTAGCGTCATATATCTTATTCTCATATTATGAATAAGCATTTGGTTTTACCTTGTGTGTTGCATTCCATTTGTCTTCAACCATTGTGATGTTCTTGTTGTGAAATATTTTGATCTTGGCCTCATGGAATGTTTTTACCATTTCTAACATTGTTATGTTATTCAATTTTGTCTAGCTTGTTGTTTGTTCAAAGAATCCTAATTTTCTAAGTTGAGTTTTCAATTACCTTGCCAAATTCAAATTCAAATATTGATTAATTTATGTCTATGCCTTATGTAATTTGGGCTTAGACATTGATCTTTCCATTTTGGGTTGTGTAACTTAGGTTAATTCTTTACCCAAATTTGAAAACTATTGTTTGTTACTTTATTTGGGAGAACATGGTCTATCTCCAAGTGCCTTTTGTTTCATGCCTTATGCCAATTTAACCAAGTTCATGTCTAAAGTCGAATGCCTAGTCTATGCCAAAGTGTTTTAAATTTGTTAGATTAAATCTCACCTTGTTTTTAAGTCTAGATTTTGTGCTTATTTTGCTAAAAGTATTAGCACATCCTTGTTTTGAGCCTAGTTTTTGATAGTGTATTTGGCCAAGAGACCTAACAACTTTTGTTTATTTAGATTAGACTTGTTTGGAACACTTTGATACTAGAGTTTAGAATTTTAGTTTCTATTCAACCACTTTACCATTTATTTAAGATATTTATCATTAGACACTTGATGTTAGACTATTTCATTCCAAGTTTTAGCAGGTACCATTTTGGAGATACAACTCCACCTTTTGACCAAGTTAGATTATGTTTGGACGATTTATCCTTTGAACATTGGTTTTTTAGAGTTTGTAGAACTCTAGGCCTTTTGCATAATGTTTATCATTGATGTGGAAATGTATTGCTACACTTATGGTAGAGTCATGTACAATCTAAGTTGTGATAGAATGGCCTCACAAATTGACTTTGTTTGAGACCCTTGTGGTGAAGAAGTAGTCTATGAGATGGATCAAAATCCTCCTTCCAAACCTCAATCTGGGGAATAAAGCCAAGCACTACATTTGGGGTTACATTATTTGGGCTGATTGATATATGATGTATGCCATCTCACTGATCATGACATATGATCCCCAACCTTTACCATTAACACTCCTTCCGATTGTGCAGGCCACCAAGCTCCACAACATCTAAGGAATACCATTTATATACTAGGACCTTGTATTTTGTCTTATGTGAGTAACCAAGCTCTAAAATGCCCTACAATTTCTGTTCTAAGACCTCATCCTTTGGCTCGTGATGGTAACTATTGACCAAATTTGACTTCTAGGTCAAATTGGTGTACCCCTAGGTAAAAAATTGACTTTTAGTGTGTTATGGGTCCAATACATATGTCACAAGGTGTTTTAGAGGTTAATTAATGTCACTTAATATTGTAATATCCTTGGTCATTAATTACTTTAGTTCTTATATCATTTTTTAGTCATTTTGAGGTCAAAAAGGTTGATTTAATAACTTGTATGGATTTCTTGGGAAGTGTGAGGGTCCCAAAAAATTATGTCACATCCCATGTGACCTAAGAGGTCTTAATTAATTGAAACCAATTGAAAATTGGCAAGTTCTTCAAAAAAGCTAGTTTTCTTGGGAGAAAATGTGAGTTTGGAACTTTTATGACTCATTAGGAAGTGTGCCATGTGGGAAAAGATCATGGTATGTCTCTTCAGTTTCTCTAAGTTCAATTACAAATTTGGTTTGCTCTAAAAGTGCCATTTTGGGCCAAAACTATTCTAATCCTTTTTCAGTCCTCTTGACAAGTAGAAGTGACCTTTAGGTTTGTGGTTAGTATGGATAACTCAGGAGGTTTTAGCTAAAAAACCTTAGGGAGGTTAAAATAAACTTAGATACCTTCATTTACATATAAATATTTTGAATAATGGTGGCCTATGTTTCATGAACCATGCTCATGAAGCTAACTGTACTCTTCTTCTTATTAATCTATGCATCATGTAGGTTTTACTCTTATTTGGGAAGGTCTCTATAATTAACTTATTGATATTGTTTCAAGAGGATGTTTAATATATTTCCTCATGTTATCCATGATTGGTTTCACATTTGGAGTTGATTTGTTGAGCCAACTAACTCAGTTTGCAAGGAGAAGTAAAGGAGTAAAAGTAGTCATGTTTTCAGATTACTAAAGGTTTCTTCTATGATATGATTCAATAATTAATTTAAATAATGTATGATTTATCATATATGTCTTTCCTTAATATTCAATTTAGAATCCAACCCCAAAAGAGCCACTTTAGGAGCCAAGAGAGCAAGTAAATGCACAAAATGGTCATCTACAATAGTTGTACAACATATCATTTCTTGGAGGAGCATGAAAAGTGTGTTTGCAAATCCTATGATGTTTGGAGGTTAAAAATATGTTTGGTCATTAATTTTAATAAGGTTGAATTAGGTTTTAACAACTATAAAAGAAAAAAATGGTCTTGGAACAAACTTGTGACATTTTGAGATAATTTCCACAAATTGTCAAAATAGAGGTCTAGGCCCATTTTTGAAGTTTCCCATACAATTTTGTATTGACTCCCAAGACATATAAGTATAATAATACTCAATATATCACATAGGTCTACCAACTTGTAAAATAAGAGTGATGTTTGAATAAAGGAAGATAGTTGTCAAAAGTCCTCAAGTTACCCATAAAAACATTGAATATAGGCATTGCAATCTACAATTATGAGTTACAATGAGATATTTATCCATCCAAGAGTTACAAAATTAGACAATTCAATTAAGGTGAAGTGTTTCCAAATTTTCAAGTAGCATCTATGGTCAAAAGTATCATCATAAGGAATGGGACTTTGTGTTTTGCTTCCCACACAGACCTATCAGACTATACAACAACCTTAATACACACCTACAACATGGGTGTCTCAATAATACATCAAGAAGAGACTAATTTAGGAGTCCAAATATCATACAAGTGAGTTAAATATTTGAGAGGGTATAATGTGTTTCTCATTCTTCATGAAGAGTCTCTAAACATCATGAATAAACTCATTTGAGCATAATAGCCTATAAGCAGGCCTAAAAGACAGGGGTATCTCAGTCATTCAAGGGATGAAAGGTTATAAAATTGTTATAATGATTCATGGAGAGTATCTCCACATTATGACCAAGTCTCAAGGAGCTCACACATACTTATAGGAGGTAATTTGCACCTACAGGCACCCTAGGGCAAAAACACATTCAGGTAGTGAGTTAAAAAAAGGGTATTTAAAGGATGATTTAGGTTGGGTAGGTGGATTGATGAATCAAAAAATGTGTGATATTATTTTATAGATATTAAAAAGGGTCTTTAAGATCCATGTTCAAATCCAACTAAGCAAATACACCTATAGAGTTAGATAGGTAGGGTATTATAGTTAATAGAGGGTTTTCAGTTTGTGAGTGTAAGGTGCATGTAAAGGTATAGAGAGAATTTAAAAAAAGAAAAAACCCTATATACAACTTAATTAAAGTTATGATGACCTAATTAGGCTTTGGAATGTTTGAAACAATATTATAGAGATATCTTAGAACCCTATGGGCACCTACAGTTAGGTTATGACTAATACAGACAGTGGGTGAAGTAAATGGATCAAGGACATGAACTAAGGTCAAAATACCCATGAAATTGATAAGAGGGATTCAAGGATGTTTTAAAACTTTAATTAAGGTCAAAATGAGCCAAATACACCTATAGGTCACTATTGAAAGGAGGAAACATGATTAGCAAATGGAAACTCAGTCTTATCCCAGTCAAGGTGTGAGGTGAGAACATAGAGGTTGAAGTGAGTTTCAAAGATAAAAACTTATTAATTATGGATATAATAACCTCATAAGACTCTCATAAGTGGATTTTTAATAGATAAAGGTCTCAAATAATGCACGCATAGTTCACTTGGGAAAGGTTCACACACAGTCCTCGCCTGACTAGTTTGCCTTGGAACTTGAGGCCTTTAGAGGGTCAAATGACCTAATAGAGAGTTAAAAATTTATGTATAGAACCATTATGAATTAGATAATATATTATAATAGTCAAATTTTTATGAGGATCTAGGGGAGTTCCATCTATTCTATCTCAGATAGAGGGCACTCCCCTCATACACAAACCCTGGTAGTTTTGGAGAAAAATGGTTGATGGATAGATAAGGAGATGGTTGGAAATTTTAGGTAGGATTAATAAGATGTATGAAATATAAGTAAACATGAAAAACTAAGAAATAATGGGTGAATATTAACAGGGTGTCCCAAACCATTAGGTTTGTAAGTAGGCCTAATAGGAAGAATTAAGGCCTAAAGGCCAAATGAAGGGTCAAATCCATTGTTAACATGAGATGAGCTTACAAAATTATTGAATCATGTTTGTGAGAAAAATTTGGATGTGTTTTATCTATCAGGGGGAAAATAAAAACATCTAGAAGGCCATTTTGATCTTCAAAAACACTTAGGCCTATTTGACATGGATAGGTCTAGTTTTCAAATGCAAGGTCAAATTTAATTATAGCATTGGATATGAGTTATAACATATTGAGGCATGTTAATAAGGTCATAATAGGTGTGTTTCATCTTCTAAGATGTAGAGGAAACTATGAGAATCCCTTTTTGATCCCAAAACCAACTCAAACCTGCAAGGAATAAGGAAAGGAGCTTGATAGGTCAAGTTTGAAATCTCACACCTCTTCTAATGATATGCATGGGAGTATGATAAGTTCATGGATGTTGATGAAGGTCTTGAACTGTGAATTTATGCAATTTTTTGGAAACTTCAATGTCATGTTTTTATGAAATAACCTTAAGAGTCAAAACTATCAAAAACCCTTGTAAACCTTGATTAAGGACCAGTCTAGAGAAATGAATATAGAGATGCATTATAATGTCATAGTTTGAGCATGAAACCTATTTTTACTTGTATATAAATAATTCAATCTACCCATATGATTTTTAGTTATACAAAATTTTATAGATGGGTGAGAAATAGGGTATTTTTGACCCTATTTTGTGTTGTGTAGGTACTAGGATGAGTCTGAAGATGAAAAAAACTTTAGGAGAAATATTAAGAGTTTTTATAACTCCCCATGTTCATTTAATTACTTATAAAAACTCATAAGTGCCTCAATAGGAGATCTTGTCTCAACCAATCAATACTGGCATATTGGATAAGCTAGTGAGAAGTGTAAAAACTCTAAGTGAAAGTGATTTTAAGGTGTGTTTTATGATTATAAAGAAATGGAGGGTATTTATATGTGTATTAAACTCCATCACTTTAATTTTCATGAGAAATTGATATCTTTTTGGAAGCCAAGTGTGGAGGGTGCATGAAGGAAGAGTTTTCTAGATTATAGATTATGACAGATTTTTCTAAATGATTTTAAAGGACTAAGAATGCAACCAATGCATGAAGAGGCATGTATTAAATCCTTAAATATCATCCCAATCATAAAACATGTACCTAATTAGTTTTTGGATGCTCAAATTGGTCCAAATCATGAAGGCAATTTTTTGAGCCACAATGAGGAGTTTCATGCCACTTTGCAAGAGTTTGATGACTTGGATGGACAATTGGACCTCCTGACCTTTCATGGTTCATCCCATATCCTATTGTCATGAAAAATTAACTCCTTTTATTAGCTTTACAATTTTCCTTGTGACCCTTTAACTTTTCTCTCCTCCTCTCTCCCTCTCAAATTCTATAAGAACTAGCTATTTTAGCCATTGTACTTTATGTTCCACCTAAATATGGTGAAACCCTAATCAAATGCATACCATTTGATCAATAATAATACTAAGTTTCACCTCTTTATGACTATTATTAGTGTTTTTTACTTGAATTTTTGATCTTTCTTAGTGAAGACTATGGATTCGTTAGCATGTTGTCTCATTCTTGCATCTTATTTGCACTTTAAAAGATTTTTCTTATGGGGCATGTGAAGTGTTTTGGGAAATTTCAGAGATTAATTGAGTTAGTATATTAATTAGTGACCTCATAGGCATATTGTATAGTCATTGTAGCTTTTCACATTCATCCATAACCTCGTAATGTAACATTACTGTGAGAAGATGAAGATTGGAGAAGTGTATGTTTAGTTTGTCTCTTGATTTCTTATGTAACATGATGTTAGTTAGAAGTTATCATATATTTTGGTGTATCACCTCCTTTAGGTTATTTTTATTTTATTTATATCACTTCATTTTCATCCCCCAAATTTAAGTGTAGTTGTGATACAAAGCAGTACATCAAGGAAGCTAGCCCTATCTAGAGATTCGCATAATCCTTAGGCTGCCCACAAACCTAGAGGTGTTTCCATTATACCACTTGGATGAGGAGATATTTTAAATATACTAAAAAGGTGAAAATATAAGTGACAATAGTTTGTGGTATTCCTGGTAGGACTCTTAGCCCAAGAAGTTGAGAGATTTTTGGTGTTGTCTCTCAATAATCAACCTTTGGAGGCATTTATCAAAGCATCAATGGTGACTCCAAAGATATATCAGCTGGTTAAGCAACCTAGGTTATATTTTTAATATTGATGTTAAAATTTTTCTTTGTGGTCTTGATTTTTAATAAATTTTTATGGCTAATTTTGGTGTTGAGTACTGTTCTTTGCAAGTTGGTGAGACATTGCAAGCTTGTGCCATTCCCTATCAACAAGATCAAGTACTTAATCATCCATTGCATGAAGTTTAATATAAATAATATGGTTATTTCCAGCCCTAATATGATCATATTCAACCTTATCATGAGTTTTATCAGTCCTATAGCTATCCTCCTCAATATCTTGCTTCTCCTAGTCAACCTAGCCACTTCCCAACTCCATCCTTTTCCACCTTCAAGAAGACACTCTTGGGATATGAGAATTACATGTTGGATCTTGATACTCCAAGAGGTTGTGATCAAGATATTCCTAGTACTATTATCCATAATGTGATAAATGCATTATATTTGGTCAAAAGAGAGTGGGTACCTATTGAGAGAACCAATTGGCAAAGGATCACAAGTGAGATTCTTGATGTGAGTGGCCTAGTTTCTTCCTTAGAGGATAGGATAGGAGTTCATGAAAGGCAAACTCAAAAAACCTATAATATTTCATGTCCACTTACCTAAGTTTAATATCAACCATATTTTATCCTTAATCATGAGCCCAATAAAGGATATCAAAGTCATCTTTTTCCCAATCAATTGGGGGTGAGAGTTGAAAAAAGAAACCTTATTTTTGAAGCCAATATTGATAGGTAGATTGAGTTGGATAATATACATATGCAAAAGTACATGTTAGTAGAAAAGGAAGTGGATTTAAATCCCTCATTTATCTCTCACATTTCATCCCCACCACCTCAAAAAAGAGACTTCTAATCCTAACATTCTAAGCTGGATTAAGATAGTGGAGTCATGGGGAAAGAAAGAGGAGAAGAGTCTTGAAAAAGAATGTGAAGTTCATAAGGAGCTTGATCATATAAAAAACCATCCCAACCTTACTCAAAAATATATTTTTAATCCTAAAATTCTAAGTTGGAATAAGATAGTGGAGTCATGTGGAAATAAAGAAGAGAAAAGTCTTGACAAAGAGTGTGAAGTTATGAATGTAGTTGATCTTTTGTAAGTTCCTCCCACCCTTCCTCAAGAAACTTCTTGTGTTTCATGTCAGTCCTCATGTATTATTAATACTCATGATGATTCCTGTGAGCTTTAAGAAAGAATTTTCAAAGAGAAATTAGCCAAGCAAATTGAAGAGTTAGAGGCAAAGATGAAATTGCCAAGTCAAGGTGGGATGGAATATTTACATATAAAAGAATATCCTATGCTTAAACACACCCCATCCACCCTTCCTCAACAAAGTATCAAGATAAATCATATGTGAATTAAGTTTTTTTCAAGTGGAAGAAATAAAATCAAGTTTTTTTGGCCTAAACTCTCCCTCTCCTTCGTTAAAATATTCTAAAAGAATCCCCTACATTCCATTTCCAATCTGATTTTGAGTTTTATGTGCCACCTCCACCAACTAGTTAATATTGTCCTCACCCAATCAACCTTTGCCTTCATGAAAATATGGTATAAGAAAATAAACAAGAGAATTTGGTTTACAAAAACTTATAACTCTTGCTTGAAGAAAGCCTAGTTCCTTAGCAACCTCATTAGACTAAGTCACATGACTTCAAAATGCCTAGTCTTGGAATCACAAAGAAGAAGATGGAAGATCTTGCAGCCCTTAAGAAACAAATTCATATTGTAGAGGTTTAAATTGAACTTGGGATCCTTTAAGAGGTCTTGAATGATGAGAAAGAGGTGGTCTCTTGTGTTGAAATTTCTGATTGGCTTGATAAGGAAGAATGTTCTCCTTTTGCTAAAGAGGAAGAAATGATCGTTAGCTTTTCCATCACTTTGAAAGATACCATAGGTGGGAAAGGAAAATATATTAATCAGCTTTGGGATGATTTTTTTTTAGTAATTTGAGAAAGATATACTCATCTTCAAGGAGGATATGAGCTAATCACAAATGGAGAAGGCAACTTTGACACTCAAGTAAGTATGCAAAGCAAAAACAACCTTTCAAATCTGTCCTTACAAGAAGAATATACATTTAATGATGATTTTTTTGAAGTCATCAAGATGGGATATCATCATTTTGACTAGTTGGGAGAAACACATCAGAATTTAAAGGATAGAACAAGCTCTTATTATCCTCAATCTTCTAAGGAACAAGAAGTCAATCCTCTTGAAGCCATGCCTACTAAGGAGATACCAATTGACCATAAAATGAAGAGTGGGAAGCAATATGAAGTATGTGAACATGTTTAAGAGAAGTATATATAAATTGGAGACCTATTTAAAGATGATCTACTTGAGATCAGATCAAGTGAAGTGCCAAGGAATATGTCTGATTCATAAAGCATCCATTTCAAGGAGAAGCATACTTGGCACTATGATCCATTTCACCATGAAGATGATTCAAGAAGCTTTCATATTGTTCTTATAAAGGAGGTATGATTAGTCTCTATTTGTGCATAATATCTTATTTTTAGATTCCCCTAAGTGCTTTGATCACATGTGTGTGTGTGTGTGTGTGTGTATCTTGTTAGTTTATTGTCTTGTTTTGTGTGTGTCCTTACTTTGGGTGGTTGAGGTAATTAGTTGTCTTGTCTTGATCAAAGTATATGGTCAAAGTCCTCTTATTGTGTCTCAGACTTCAAATGACTCCCTAATCCCAAGGGACTGATAAGGCTATTGGGATAGTTAGTATAGCATGCATACTACCCCTATGAGTCACTAATTTGTTGACCAAATTTGACTTTTAGTTCAAATTGGGGCACCCCTAGGTAAAAAATTGAATGTAGGTGTGTTAAGGGTCTAATAAATATGTCAAAAGGTTTTTTATAGGTTAATTAGTGTCACTTAATGTTGTATTAGCTTTGGTTATTAGTTATTTTAGTCCTTATATCATTTTAAAGTCATTTTGAGGTCAAAAAAGGTGCATTTAATGACTTGTACAAATTTATTAGGAATTTTGAGATTCCCAAAAGATGATTTAATATCCCATGTGTCCTAATAGGTCTTAAGTGATTGAAACCAACTACAAAATGGCAGGTTCCTTACAAAAAGGTAGTTTTCTTGGGATAAAAGGTGAGTTTGGAACTTCATTTGGAAGTGTGCTATGTGGGAAAATATCATGGTATATCTATTAATATTTCCAAAGCTAAATTGAATGTTTTTTTTTGCTTTGGAAGTGCCATTTTTGGCCCAAAACCATTCTACTCCTTTTTTAATCCTCTTGGCAAATAGAAGTGACCTTAAGGTTTGTGCTTAGTATGGATAGGTCACGAGGTTTCAGCTCAAATGATTTGGGAAGTTAAATTAATCCAATAGATATTCATTTACATATAAATATTTTTAAGAATGGTGGCCTGTGCTTCAAGAAATATCCTCATGAAGTTGACTGTATTGTTTTTCTTGTTAATCTGTGTATCTTGTAGGTTTTTCTCTTGTTTGGGAAGGTTCATATAATTTTTTTCTCTTGTTTGGGAAGGTTCATATAATTAACTTACTAAGATTGGTTTTAGAGGATGTTGAATCAATTTATTCATTTTATCCATGATTGGTTTCACATTTGGATTTGATTTATTGAACCAACTAACTCAGTTTGCAAGGAGAAGTGAAGGAGTAGAATTGTAGTCATGTTTTCAGATTGTTAAAGGTTTCTTGTATGGTATGATTCAAAAATTAATTGAAATAATGTATGGTTGCTCATGTATTTATTTAATTAATCTTAAATTTAAAATCCAACCCCAAAAGAGCTATTTGAAGAGCCAAGAGAGTAAGTAAATACACAAAATGGTCGTCTACCACAGTTGTATAGCCTATCATTTCTTGGAGGAGTATGAAAAATGCGTTTTCACATCCTCTAATGTTTGGAGGGTAAAAATATGTTTTGTCATCACTTTTAAGAATGTAAAAGTAGGTTTGAGCAACTAGAAAATCAAAAAATGGTCTTGGATTAAACTTGTGACATTTTGGGACAATTTCCCAAAATTATTCAAAATAGAGGTCCAAGCCCATTTTTGAAGTTTCCCATACAAGTTTGTGTTTAGTCCCAAGACCTATAAGTATACTCATCCTAAATATATTACATAGGTCTAAAAAATTTAAAAATAAGAGTGATGTTTGAATAAAGGAAGATAATTGTCAAAATCCTTCAAGTTACCGGTAAAAACATTGAATATAGGTAGTGTTATCTATAGTTGTGAATTACAAAGAGATCTTTCTCCATCCAAGAGTTAAAAACTTAGAGAATGCCATTGATATTAAGTGTTTAAAAATAGTCATATACCATCTATGGTTAAAAGGATCATCATAAGGAATGAGACTTTGTTTTTTACTTCCCACATAGACCTATCAGTCCATACAACAACCTTAATACACACCTACAATAGGGGTGTCTAAATCATACATCAAAAAGAGACTCAGTTAGGAGTCCAAAGAGAATAAAAGTGAGTTAAATTTGTGATCAGGTATAATGTGTTTCTTATGCTTCATTAAGGGTCTCTAAACATCATGAACAAATTCATTTGAGCAAAGTAGCCTATAGGCAGGCCTAAAGGACATGGGTGTCTCAGTCATTCAAGGGAAAGACTAAGTTGTGAATCCAAAGATCTTGTAGGGTAAGTAAAATGGATGATAGGTTATAAAATATTTATAATTATTCATGGATATTCTCTCCACATTATGAACAAGTCTGAAGGAGCTCACACATACCTACAAGAGGTAATTTGCACCTACATGCACCCTAGGGCAAAAACACAGTTAGGTAGTGATTTAAAAAAGGGGTATCTAAAGGATGATTTAGGATAGGTAGGTGAATGAATGAATCTAAATATGGGTGAAATTAGTGTATAAATCTTCAATAGGGTCTTGAAGATCCATTTTCAAATCCAACTAAGCAAATGTGCACCTACAGAGATCAGACAAGCAAGGTATTACAATTAATAGAGGGTTTTTAGTTTGTGAGTTTAAGGTGAATGTAAAGGTATAGAAGAATTTAATTAATGAAAAAAACCTATAGAAACATTAATTAAATTCATTATTACCTCATTAGGCTTTGGAATGTGTGAAATAATATTATAGAGATATCTTATAACCCTATGAACACCTATAGTTAGGTTATGACTAATACAGGCAGTGGGTGGAACAAATAATCTAGGACATGAATTATGGTAAAAATACCCATGAAATGGATTATATGGATTAAAATATGTTTAATATCATGAATTAAGGTCCAAATGAGCTAAATACATCTATAAGTCACTATTGAAAGGAGGGAATACAGTCATCAAAGGGAAACTCAGTCTTGTCCTAGTCAAGGTGTGAGGTGAAAACATATAGGTTAAAGTGAGTTTAAAATATAAAATATAATTAATGATGGTAAAAATAACCTCATAATACTCTCAAAATTGGATTTTTAATAGATAAAGGTCTCACATAATGCACACACAGTTCACTTGGGAAAGGCTCACACACAGTCCTCGCCTGATTGGTCTGCCTTGGATCTTGATGCCTTTAGAGGGTCAAATGACCTAATAGAGAATTGAAAATTTGTGTAGAGAAAAATTATGAATTGGATAATATATTATAATAGTACAATTTTTCTAATGATTTAGGGGAGTGGCCTTAATTTTATCTCAGATAGAGGATACTCCCCTCATGCACAAACCCTGGCAGTTTTGGAGAAAAATGGTTGATGGATAGATAATAATATGGTTGGAAATTTTATCAAGGATTGATAAGCTATATGAAATATAATAATACATAAAAAACCAAGCAATAATGGTTTAATATTATTAGGGTGTCCCAGATCATCAGGTTTGCAAGTAGGCCTAGTATGCAGAATTAAAGCCTAAAGGCCAAATGAAGGGTAAAAACCATTGTTCACATGAGATGAGCTTAAAAAATTATTGAATAATGTTTTTGAGACTATTTTTGATGTGTCTTATCTATTAGTAGGCAAATAAAAACATCCAGAAGGCCATTTTGAGCTTCAAAGACACTTAGGCTATTTGACATGGATAGGTCTAGTTTTCAAATGGAAAGTCAAATTTATTTATAGCATTAGGTATGAGTTTTAACCTATTGAGACATTTTCATAATGTCACTATAGGTATGTTTCATCTTCTAATATGTAGAGGAAACTATGAGAAGTCCTTTTTGAGCCCAAAACCAACTCAAACCTACAAAGAACAAGGAAAGGAACTCGATAGGGCAAGTTTAAAAGATCACACCTATTTTGATGATATGAATGGGAGTATAATAATTTAATTGATGTTGATTAAGTTATTTAACTATGAATTTATGGAATTGGTTGGCAACTTCAACATCAGGTTTTTATGAAACAACCTTCAGAGTCAAAACTATCAGAAATACTTACACACCTTGATTAAGGAATAATCTAGAGAAATGAAGATAGAGATGCATCCCAATAGAACATTTTGAAAATGAAACATATTATAAATTTTATAGGAATAATTAAATATAACACCTATGCTTTTTGGCTGAACATAATTGTATGGATGGGTGAGAAATAGGGTATTTTTAACCATTTTTTGTTTTGGACAGGTTCTAGGAGGAGTCTAAATATGAAAAAAACTTTGGGAGAAAGATTAATAAATTTAATAACTCCCCATGTTAATTTAATTCCTTGTAAAAACTCCTAAGTACTTCAATAGTAAATCTCATCTCAAACAATCAAAACTGGCATACTAGACAAGCTAGTGAGAAGTGTGAAAAATCTAAGTGAAAGTGATTTTAATTATACTTGATGAATACAAGGACATGGATGGTATTCAGTGGTGTTATAAACTACCTCACACTAATTTTAATGAGATACTGATATATTTTTATAATCCAAGTGTGTGGGGTGCATGAAGGAAGAGTTTTCTAGACTGCAGATGATGATAACTCCTTTCTAGATGATTTTAGAAGACCAGGCATGCAACCAATGCATGGAGAGGCATGTATGAAATAATTACATATCATCAAAATCATCATTCCTATCCCTAATTAGTTTTTGGATGTATAAACATGTTCAAATCATGAAGGTAGTTTTTTGAGCCAGAATGAAGAGTTTCATGCCAATTTGCAAGAGTTTGATGACTTGGATGGACACTTGGACCTCCTGAAATTGCATGGTTAATCCTATATAATATTTTCACAAAAAATTAACTAATTATATCAGCTTGAAAAGTGTCTTTATGACCCTTTAACTTCTCTCTCTTGCTCCTCTCTCTCAAGTTCTATAAGAACTAGCCATTTTGGCCATTGTACTTTATGCTCCACCTGAGGATGGTGAAGCCCTACTTAAATGCATACCATTTGATCAATAATACTACTGATTTTTACCTCTTCATGACTATTATTAGTTTTTTTACTTGAATGTTGGATCTTGCTTAGTGAAGACTATGGATTCCTTGGCATGTTGTCTCATTCTTGCATCCTATTTGCAGTTAGAAAGTTTTTTCTTGTAGGGCATGCAATTTTTTTTTAGAAATATCATAGATTAAGTTAGTCTATTCATTAGTGCCCTCATAGGCCTCTTGTATAGTCCTCCTAGATTTACACATTCATCCATAACCTCATAATGTAACATTGATGTGAGAAGATGAATATTGGAGAAGTGTATATTCAATTTGTCTCTTGATTTATTATGTAACATGCTATTGTTTTAAAGTCATCATCTATTTTGGTGTATCACCCCCCTTAGGTTAGTTTTCTTTTAGTTATCTCTCTCCATTTTCACCCCCTAAAGTTAAGTGTAGTTATGATCCAAAGTGGTACATCAAGGGAGATAGCCCTATCTAGAGATTCACCTCATCCTTAGACTACCCACAAGCCTAGAGGTGTTTCCATTGTGCCACTTAGATGAGGAGAGCTTTGCCATCTCCTCAAAGGGTATGAATCCAAGTGACAATAGTAACAAATCTTCATCACTCCTTAAAATTTATATTAAATGACCTCATCCTTTGGCTCATAATAGCAACCAAGCTTCAAAACTACCTACCATTACCATTCTAGGTCCTCATCATTTGGCTTGTGATAACAACCAAGCTTTAAAATGCCCTACCATTACCATTACAGGACCTCATCCTTTAGCTTGTGTGAATAACCAAACTCCACAACACCCTACCATTTCTATACTAGGACCTCATCCTTTGTCTTTTATGAACAATCAAGCTCCAGAATGCCATACCATTACCATTATAGGACGTCATCTTTTGGCTCGTGATAACAATCATGCTTTGAAATGCCCTAACCTTACTATTTTAGGACATTCCACATATCGTAAGTTGTTCTCCGAAAAAAATTATCCAATCACAACTTAGTAGGTCACAATTACTTTTATAATCCATAAACCAACCTTTGCTAAGCCTATAATTATCCAACCACCAACCATCCTTCATCCATTGCCAACCATTCCCCAATTTAGGAAACCCTTGCCAATTATCTAGCCCCAACCAAGCTAATTAGTACCTCTCCAACCAAGCCAATCATCCAAATACCAAGATATATTCAAAACTAGTATTTTACTACTACTTGTAAACCAAGGCAAAGAGAAACAACTAATATTAGATGTTTTTGTTTAAACACCCATTTATGATGAGTAAACTTGTGATTGATCACCTTTTGATCCTTTGTTGTTGAGGAGTCTCACTTTAATAATCCAGTGTTTTCCAAGTCACTTCTTAATGACTATAATAACCTTTGGATAAATCATTATCACAACCATATACCTATTTTTCAAGATCCTCCCATTGATAATCTAGTCTCTATGGATTTATCTCTTAACCTTTTCCCATCATCGATGAGTCTAATTTTGGCAAACCAGGCTTTATGGAGCCCATCATGCCATCATAGGCCATTACTTATCCAAAACTAAACATTAAAAAAGACATCATTGTATTAGTTTCCACTCTAGATGAAGAATCAACATTGAAGTTAGGTCTTATTTTTGAATTGACATTAGATTTAACATCAAAAGCAAAATCAATGTCAGTCTCAACATCAAATTTAGAGTCCTTTGAGTCAGACTCAACTTTAGAATCATAATACATTCATGGTTGTTGCAATATTGGTTATACATGCCTCACATATTATTTTGAATAAATTTTTGACCATTTTATAGTTTTTGAGGATGATCACTTCAGCTTTGACATAAGTTCTAGTATCTTCTATGAGGATTGTGCTACCTGTATGCACTAAACTCTATTCACCCCATTAATTATACTAATTACTATAATTTATACTATAACTACATTTATTATCTAATTTAACTAATATATCATTGTCCTATATCTCATTTATTACATCTTACAAACCTTATTATATCCCATAACGAATTAATCCCTCCATTAATTCCCTAACAAAACCCATTTACCTACTAACCTACTCCCTAAGGCACTTGCCATTTTAAAAATATAAATTATTCTACCTACCCATCTACCACCCTATTCCTATTTATTCCTAAACCCCTAAACCCTAATAGAAGATTTTTAAAATTTGAGGATTCTAGAATTCTCCTCCATTTTGGCTCCTTCTCCTATATAATTTTCTATTCTAGATATTTCTAAGGAGTTTTAGATTCTTTGGAAATATTCTAGCCATTAATCTCAATGGCTCAAAATTAAATTTGAGCCATTGATTCCTCCCTCCACTTCCTATATAGCTAAACCACCCATTCCATGCAAACTAAAATGAAATCTTGAAGCCTACTTGCTATCTTGCATCCATAACCAAACCTCTTGCATTTATCAAGAGCCACTATCAAGCAAAATTGTCTATTAGAAGCCATTATCAAGAAAATACAAGCAATCTAACATCCCTCAACTTGGTATCAATCATGTATTTGATAATCTTGGAGAGGAGTTATAAAGAGGTAAAATAATGGTAAGATCACTTATAATAGTCTGATTATCTCTTTTATCCCCTCCTATTGATGTGTTTAGATTTTAGTTTTTATTGTTAAAAGTAGTAATAAGAGTTGAATCTAAAATTTAGGCTACATTTTGATGACCATGGTAAGACATTACTCTCTATACTAGACTAATGATATTGATGGAAGTGATTTGGAAGCTTGTAGGGACAAATAAACATGAATTGAATATCAAAATTTAAAAATTAATCATATACATGCAATCTATGATTCTTTACTAGTATTTGTGGTATTGTAGTTATGATATTATAGGTTGAGTAGTGATATTCCCTGATATTTAGTCTTAACTGATAATGGTTTCAATTTTTTTCAAGCTCTTGTATTTATGGAAAATATCAACTTTACAAGTTGTTTTACTCCACTAATTGTAATCTTGCAAATATATTAGTGGTTTTATAGGGTCTAATAGTTGAGTTCATATCTCTATCTTTTGGTTGTCACTAACCCTTCTACCAAATCATTTACTATCTAGAAGTTTGTTTTATATCCTCTGTGTATGGAAAATAAGGGATAATCAAAACATTTATTTATTTGTGCATAAGACACAATATTGAAACTTCCAAATTAGTGACTTTACCTTAGTAATTATAGTTTTGAAGGTAGAGTTGTGGTTTTACCAAACTTATAGTTTGATCTATATTCCTATTTATGATCTATCACTAATTTTTTGATAAGTTTTTATTATTTTGTCTGTCATTCCTGGAGGGTCTTTTGGTTTCTGGTGCGTAGGGAAAAGATGAAATAATCAAGCCTTGATAATTTAAGCTTAAACCTATAATATCATGACTCTCCCATCTATGATCTTGACATGGTAATCATGGTATTACCTTCAAAATTTATGGTTTTGCCTTCCTTGATCAAATTGATAAAAATATGACTCATTAGTTTCTTATTTGTGGACAAAATATTTTCCAACTCCTGTTAAACAATTATAGTTTCTTGTGATAAGCCAAGACTATCTTTTTCTACCTAAAATACTTTGGCATCTGATTATTTTGACCTAACTATGTGCTTGCAGGGGATATTGTAAATTTTCTATGTGTGTATACGACCAACATGTATAATAGGAAGAGTAAATAAAATATCAAACACCTCCCCATTAACTTGGTTAATGCCTTGTCTCAGTACCACGACTCTCAAATTTACATTATTACTTTGATATCTATGGTTTTGTAGATTATAGTAGTGGTTTTGTGTTTAAGCATAATTAGGTGCAAATTAAACTTTAATAAATCTTCCAAATAGGATAGTTTATCATTTTATCTATGCATTAGAGCATATTATATATGTAATCTTCTATTAATATCTTAGAAATATAGTCAAATTTGTAAGTTTGCCATAAGTTAGAAATTTTATTAGTTGGTCTAATTGTTTTGGAATATTTTGAAAATTCATCTTCTCACTAAGTGTTTATGATAGTCATAAACATAGATAAAATTTTTAGATATTTTATGATTTTTCTATTCTATGCAAAACTACAAATTATAAATTTTTGATAATTTTGATATTGCATAACTAGTTGTGGTTTTGCCTAACAATCATGGTCTTGAAGGTTAACTATCATAGTTAGATAATTATTACAATATCACAACTCATAAATTGTGATTTTTCCTTAGAGTTATGGTTTTGTAGTTTTTGATTATGATTTTTCACTATGTAACTATGGGTTTACATGGAGTTGTGGTCTTATAGAAAATTAAACTACTAACCCTTTTGTGCAGGACCCCCCAAGATCTAGGCACCCCATTTTGTTTTCTAACCTTTGTGATTATAGGAGGGGTTCCAAAACATTATATTTTAATCTTATTTCTTATATATTTTTACTTGTGTGTGTAATTTTATTGTATATACTTGTGTTTTTCTCACATAGGTAATTAGTTGGGAATTTTTTTTGTGTTTTCCTATTTGCTACCCCCTCTTAAGTATAGGATAACATGTGATGTGGAATTCATTCCCACACATAGGCTTAGTAATTATGGGTTAGTGACATGGATTTAATCACCACACACTAGACCAAACATCATGTTTAGACATAGTATAAAAATTAGGATAGCTATCATGAGGCACCTAAGCATAATTACCTATAAAGGTTTTCATGGAGTGAGGGGTGATTAAGATCCAATACATAGGGTAGTTAGACAATATCCTATGTGGACTTGGGCCCCATTGTATCTATGTATATCAAATATGAAACTAAAAACCATTGTGCATATGTATCATAAGACCTTTCAACTGTAACATGCATTTCATTGTAAGAGGCATAATAAACTCATAAGAATTTGTTAAGTGTAGATGGGGTTGATAGGGTTTGGTTGGTTTCATAATAGGTCACTAGTCTATAGCCTCACCCATAAAGCTATTAGATAGTGTGAGCACTGGGTTGCACACCCTATTCAGTTTACTAGCTTAGAACTTGTCACTGTGTGTGTTGTTTTAGTGTTGTGATAAACTCATATTATTTAGAAACCAAGTTTGCTACACCCTATTTGTTTTTGACACCTTAGATAACCCTAGGCTAAAATCCATTCTTATATCTCATACCCATCTCATTATCACAAACCACACCCATCCTAAATCTTACACTCATCTCATATCTTCCACACCCTAAATCTTTGACTGTCCATCTATCTAATACCCATCTTATATCCTCTATCAATCATACTAATATTAAACTAAATCCTAAATCAGATACTCATCTTGTATTAGCTACTCATCCCACATCTTCCACTCCCTATCCTAGGAAAATATTACCCATTCTATATCTCTCATCCTTTACACATCTAGTGTCTGCCTCACATATTTCACACCCCTCATATCCACCTTATTATTATAAAAAAAGCCATTGCATATCTTTCCTCCCTAGCCTAAGTAACCTCTGTAATCAATCTTATATCTTCTATCCTCCATTCATCCTATATTTTCTATTGCCTATATCTATCTATTTGCCTAATACCCATCCTATAACTTTCATTCCTCTAATATTTGTCTCATATCTCCTCATCCTATATCTTCCATACCCCATCCATTGTATATTCTCTCATCACCCTTGAATATTATATTTATTCTTGGAATCAAGTTCTAGTGGTCACCCATCCCTTTTATCCTCATCACATCTCTCTATCAAGTGCCTTTTCATACCTAACACTCATCTAATCACCATTTTGCTTGTATAAAAGGTATTTGATCCCATCACTCTCTTTCATTCTTGCTATATTAGACTCTTATAAGGCTTTACATTTTGGTAATTCTTAGTCATTCCAAAAAAAATCACCATGTCACCTTCTTTGACCACTAGAAGATTTGATTTCTAGACCTAGTTAGTATTCAAACACTTCCACATCGCCTATTAAAACTCATCAAATATCTCTTTCCCTCATCCAAAATGGTGATCCAAACCCATGCCCAAGTTAGGATAGGACAAGCTTCCAACTAAGACAATGATCCATTGGGGAATCTAGGTGATCTAACTCAGGATTATGATGATACACATAGTGATATGCATACCCCTAGAGGAGAACCTCCATAATGATGAAGTTAGGAGTTTAATTAATCAATACATCTATGAAAACCATGATTAAGTTCTTGTTTGATCCATTGAAATAAGGGGCATACTACCCTAAAATTTTGATCTCAATCTTCTACAACATATAGTCTATCCCTCCACCCATCTTAATAAACCATGTCAAAATGTACATATGAATCAAATAATTAAAGAAGAGGAAGGTGTGGACTAATAATTTAAAAATGAGAACACCCTGAACCCCTCTAAAAGAACCGTATTGAGGCTAATAAGAGGTAAACTATCTTAGAGGATCGACTAGACCAACTTACATAACAAATAAATCTTTTACTCCATGCACAAAATCAATGGCCATCATCCCCCCATAAAAATTCCTATAATACCCATAAACCCCATAATATCCATAATCAAACTTCTAATCCTCTTGGGGACACCACATTCACACAAGAATATAAAGCAAAGAAGGAGACTCTCCAAGAAATTGACCCACACTCATAAGCACTAAAATACAAATATGAATATTTTTTATCTTCTCCCTTGGATGTGAGCATCTTAAAAATACCTTTCCCACCCCACTTAAAAGTGCTTAAAGTTGAAAAATATAGAAGGAAAGGTGATCCTTGAGACCGTGTACATGAGTTCTATGTGGCTTGTGACAAAGCTACATATGAAGATGCCTATCTATTAAGACTTTTCCCAAAAATCCTTATTGGACCAACCCTATAATGGTTCATGCACCTACCAAAGGGGTATATATATATATATATTTGGAATTAACTAAATAATTTTTTAGACCTTTTATTTCAATATTGAACATGATGTATCTATTATAAACCTCTATAATACTAAATAGAGAAGTGGGGAAAGTTTAACATCTTTCTTGCAAAGATGGAGAAGCTTAGTAAGCTACCTACAATGTAGAGTACCTAAAAAGGAGTTAGCCAAAATATTTGTTGATACCTTAATTCTGAGCTCAAATATTAGTCAAAACTCTAATGTGTTATAAATTTTGATGAAATAACTGAGAAGGGGACACAGATTTAAAAGGCACTTATTGAAAAAGGAATGATTACGTTATTTTCCCAAAATGAGCACAATCAGAATCAAGATAAATCCTTTTCAAGTAAGTCAAAAATCTTCAACAAAAATAAGAATGTTGTGGGAGATGGGGTTAATGATTCCAAATAGCAGCATGTACAAATAGTACAAAAGAAAAACCCCATAGAATAACATAATGTCTCCTCTATTAGATTTCCATGAGGCAAACCAAAGCTTTGAACTGGAAAAAGACCTCTCACAAATTTGGGAGTAACCCTTAAAACAATCATTGAACAATTTATTGTTGCTAATATGATCACTCTTCTTGAAATTAGACCTCTTGACAATCATCAACCTTGACCTAATTGATATCATGAGGATGAATTTAAGGGTCATGATACATAAATATTTATGTAATTAAAACACTTTATTCATGACCTTATTGAAAGAGGTGCTATTAAAATATAAGGGGATAGTAATTCACATCAATCTAAAAATGAGTAGTTAGGCATTTATTAGGACCCCCTACCCAAGCATGATCATAAAAATAGGAATCCACCAAGGGACTAGGGTCAGGTCTCCTCTTCCAATCACACTAACTATCACACCATGCCATATCAGTATGTTAAAACCATTAAAATATGAAGCACCCAAGATCCCACTCCACCTTCATCCACCATATTAAAAATCAATCAAGCCACTACTGATTGTGTGGTTACTACTAGATGTAGAAAATCATAGTTCTTGAGGCACCACCTAATGACCAATCCACCTATGTAATTCAAAATGGGAATAACTCCAAGAAATTTTTAGCATCCTCTTATAAATCTTATGATATAATTCAACAACTTAAGAAGACACCCACTCAAATATCATGAATGGAACTTCTCAAAACATCCCCTTTACATCAGAAGATACTTAATCAAGTTTTGAGTGATCTCAAGGTCCTTAGTGATATTGATACCGATAAATTTTAGGCATTAGTGGGACATTTATCCCAGTCTCAAAAAATTACCTTTGGTGCTTAGGATATGCCTCCCATTAGCCCCGATCATAAATATCCATTATATATATAAGTCTCCATATCCCATCAATGCATTCCTTGGGTGATCATAGATGGAGTATCATCATTAAATTTATGTAATATAGATTTCTTGAAGAAACTAGGTCATTCCTAAAATTTGACCTTTGGATGATCATTAACCTCACCCTGATTGGTACCATGAAGACGAATTATGCAAATATCACATAATCAAGTTTCATGATATAGAAAGGTGTATGCAATTAAAGCATTATATTCAAGACCTAATTAAAAGAGGTGATCTTAAAATAAAAGGGGTAAGTACTTTACACCAATCTAATAATGAGTAGATATGAATTTATCAAGACCCCCTACCCAAGCATGATTAGAGAAATAGGAAGCCACCAAGGGACTAGGGTAATGCCTCCTCTTTCAATTACACTAAATATCACACCATGCCATATCACTACATCAACACCATTAAAATATGAATCCCCCAAGATCCCACTCCACCTTCATCCACCATATTTAAAATCAACTAGGCCACTAATGATTGTGTGGTTACTGCTAGACATAGTAAAATCATAGTTCCTGAGGAACCACATAAGGACCAATCCACTTCTAAAACTTAAAAGTGGAATAAATCCAAGAAATTTTTAGTATCCTTTGATAAATCTTATGATATCATTCAATAACTTGAGAAGACACCTGCTCAAATATCATTAATGGAACTTCTCATCACATCTCATTTACATCAGGAGATACTTAACCAGGTTTTGAATGACCTCAAGGTCCCTAGTGATATTGACACCAATCAATTCTAGAAATTAGTGGGATGTTTATCCCCTTCTCAAAAAATTACCTTTGGTTCCTAGGACATGCCTCCCATTGATCCCCATCATAACTATCCATTATTCATAGAAGTCTCCATATCCCACCATCACATTCCCTAGGTGCTCATATATAGATGATCAACATTAAATTTATGTAATCTAGATTTATTAAGGAAACTAAGGCATTATTAAGCCTCTTTAGGGCCTACTTTTATTATGATCAAAATATATGATGATAATAAATGATCATTTGCAGGAACTATCTACCTTCCCATTACCATGGGACCTGTGGTATAATAAACCCTACTCCATTTCATGGATATTGATTTACCTTATAATATGTTGCTAGGTCATCCCTAGATCCATGAGATGCAAGCTATCCCATATACCTTACATCAATGTCTAAAATTCCCCCACTTAGGTATGGAAGTCACCATTCCTAGAGAAATGAATCATTTTTATAGTTTTCAAATGGATCAATCCCAATCATATCATTGTCCTAGCATAAATAATTCCATTTTAAGTCAAATAGATACCAAGTATATATCCCTTGATAATATTATACTTGAATTAGATCCACTACCTAAATTCACTCATTTAAAAATCACATCCATGGGTTGTGGGGAATATGAATACAAGACCTTTTATATACGTGTCTTCCCTCTTTCCCCACATAGTTATGGGTCCTTGGATATGTGGAAGTTGATCCTATCAAATATCAATTTGGACAAATGTAATTTTATAATACAATAATATTATACAAAGAGTATATTTATGTATTAGATGAATCATGGCTCATTCCAGAAGAAGAGGCCTTCACATCTCCTAGAAAGTGATACCCTCACGTCCAACAAATGTTACAAAAAATGATTTTTCAAGGGAAAGGACTAGGGAGACATGAGTAAAGTAGGATTGAAACCATAATAGTTCAAGAATGTCCATTATATCTTGGTTTAGGGTATACATTATTTTATCATGACTTAAACAATATTATTGTGGATACTACTTTGAGCCCTCAAGAGTCTCTCTCCGACAAAGAAATTGAAATGGGTTTTGTTTATAGTCGCTTAGAGGAGATTTCTACCACAAACCTTTTCCCTAACACCATAATTTACACCATCAATATATCCCTCCACTATCCCTCTTTAATTAATTGGGATCAACATTAGGAGCCATATTTTGATATATTTCAAAATGATGAAGCAATCATAGAATATTTGGGAGCTCAAGATTTTACACCTTCTAATAGCCATAAGAAAGGCTTTTATACCAATCTTTTAAAATCAAATTATTTTAGGGAATAAAAAAATTCCCTTGATGAAAGTGAATAAGAGCATTCAAAATAAAAATAGGCACTTTAAAGTCCAAAAGAATTTCCACATGATTTAGCTAAAATAGAAGAGTATGCTGAAATAGGTATAAAACTCCTAGATGGCTTCACTTTAGATATCCCAGATTAGTCATTACCCCATTATATCTAAGATTGGTCACCCTCTCTCATTAAGGTGGTGACTAAAATTAACATTTGAACTAATAAACTCCAAAAATCATCAATCTAGGGGTAACTATAACACTTGAGGAGTGTCAGATCATTATTGAGATGCTTAAGGAATTTATAGATGTGTTTACATGGTGTTATTCTGACATGCATAGGCTTGAACCCTCCTTATTAGTACATAATTTGGTGGTGCACCCTAATTCTAAAATAATTAAGCATAAATTATGAAAGATTCACCCTAAAGTGGCCTTATTAGTTAAGGAAGAATTACAAAAATTCTTGGAAGCAGGATTCATTAACCCATCAACTATTTTGATTGGATCTCTAATATTATTCCTATGGTTAATATGTAAGGAGGAATTTAGATTTGCATAGACTTCTGAGACATTAATAAGGCATGTCCCAAAGATAATTTCCCTCTTCTAAATATTGACATTATCATGGATTCAACAACATGCTATGGAATGTTATCTCTCATAGATGGTTTTTTAGGTTACAATTAAATTAAAATCATGTCTGAGGGTCAACACAAGACAACCTTCATCACTCCATGGGGGACCTTTTGTTATAAGGTCATGCCCTTTGGCCTCAAAAATGTTGAGGCCACTTATTAGTGAGCCATGACTATTATATTCCATGACATGATGCGTGATATAGTTGAAGATTATGTGGATGATATCTTAGGGAAGTCTTGACTTAGATCAGAACATCATGTAGTCTCGAGAAGAATCTTTGAGTGACTATGAGAGTAAAAATTTAGATTAAATCCCAATAAAAGTATATTTAACATTACCTCAATATATTTATTGGGATTCATAATTTCTAGGAGAGGCATAAAAGTGGACCCAACCAAAGTAAAAACAATTATGAAAATGCCTCCTCACAATCTAAAGCAACATAGGAGTCTTTAGGGAAAGTTGTAATCCATTCGGTGATTTATTTCTCATCTTGAAAATAAATGTCACCCTTTTACTCATATCTTAAATAAGGGAACCACTTTTAATTGGAACTCTGAATGCCAATAAGCCTTTAATAATCTCAAGTAGTATTTGGCAAACCCACCTGTGTTATCACCTCCTATCTCATGAAGGCCCTTGCTCTTGTATATTTCCTCAACTCCTTTCACAATAGGTTCCCTATTCGTACAACATAATAATGAGGGAAAAGAGAAAACAATATATTATATTAATCACACTCTAATCTCTTATGAGATGAATTATAATCGAATTGAGAAAGCTTTCTTAATCATAGTCTTTGCCTCACAAAAACTGTCATTATATGCTTAACAATCAAGTCCAAATCATTACTAAGGTTGATCCTCTTAAATATTTACCATCAAAATCATCCCTCATAGGATGAATGGCCAAGTGGATCATGTTACTTAGTGAATTTGATATTGAATATGTTAATGAGAAGGCCATTAAGGGGCAAGTGATAGTGGATAAACTAGTAGAAACACCTCTTGAAGTGATTGAGCCTCTTATCACAACCTTCCTAGATGAGTTTATAATGGATACTTTAGAATCCAATGGTTGGAAGCTATATTTTCATGGATGTTTTACTACCATGGATCAGGGGTAGGAATCCTTCTCATCACCCCATAAGGTGACCTATTCATAAAGATTTTTACCTCACTTTCCCATGCATTGAAAACATTTTAGACTATGAGGCTTTGATACCTGGCCTTTAACTAGACATCCAATGGAACATCTAGTAGTTATAAGTATTTGGTGATCACATCTCATAATCAAGTAGATTAATGATGAGTTTAAGACTAAATATGAAAAATTATTCACTTATAATCAATTGATAGATCAGTTGAAATAGAATTTTTAGTCTATTACATTTGAACAAGTACCAAGAGAGAGTAATAAAGTAGCCAACTCAATGGTCACTATTGGAACTTTAATTGATCTCTCTAAAGACATCCTCAAAGGGAATTTTATAATAGAACATCTAATCTTACTAGCCCATCAAGCTATATGTCCTCTAAATTTTTTTGTTATTCCTAATCCTAATCTTGCCTGGTACCATGACATTTATAATTAGCTCCATGAGAAAATATTGCCACCTAACGTTAATCACCACCAACAAAAGGCCTTCATCCATAGTGCCTCCCATTACACAATCCTTGGTAGCATGCTATATTAAAAAGGTTATGATGGGACATTGTTAAGATGTCCAATCTCAAAAGAGGCCTCTTTTGTGATCAAGGAGGTCCATTATGGTATTTATGGTGGTCACATTAGTGGAATGGCCTTGATCAATAAATTGATTTGTACTAGATATTATTTGCCTACCATGGAATAGGACTCCTTCTAGTATGTGCAAAAATATCTAGCATGTCAAAAGCATGATAATCTTATCCATGTACCCCTAAATAAATGAAACCTACAATGAGTTTATGGCCATTATCTATATGGGGACTTAATCTAATTGGAAAAATAAATCCTACATCTTTAGATGGCCACAAATTCATTATTACTGCTACAGAGTATTTCATTAAATGGGTATAAGAAATGCCACTTACCTATAATATAAGCCTCTAGATTTATAAATTCATCTTAAATTAGATCATTTTCCATTTTAGCATTCCTACCAACATCATATTTGAAAATGATAAGTCCTTTAAAAATCAAGATGTTGAGGCCTTGTGTCAATAGTATCACATCAAGTAAAATTTTTCTCCTCCTTACTACCCCTAAGGGAATGAACATGATGAATCAATAAATAATACCCTTATCAAGATTCTCAAGAAAATAGTCAATCAAGTAGGTAGGAATTTGTACCTGTAATTATACCTAACACTTTAGTCTTATCAAATAAGCATCTGAACACCTATTGGGGCCACTATGTATGCCTTGGTATATGGGATAGAAGCTATCTTTCCTATGGAAGTATAGGTCCCCTCCTATATATATCATTAAAGGGAATTATCACTGATCACAATTATAGACAAGAAAGACTATAGAAATTAGAGCTTTTGAATGAAAATCCCTCAATCATTTAAGGGAGTATCAGAATAGATTAAAAGGCTAATATCATAAGAAGATCCAATTTAGAGAATTTGAGGTCGATGATTTAGTCCTAAAATACAATCATAAAAATACTAATGCTAATAGAGATAAGAAGGGAAAATTTGAAGCCAATTGGCTCAGGCCTTAAATAATAGTGGCCAAATTTGGATATGGAGCCTATAAATTAGCTACATTAGATGGTGAAGAACTTGATGATCCTATGAATATAATGAATTTGAAGCATTTTTACACTTGAAAGGCTCTACCTTACCTCCACTTATGAGTCCCCACTCTTGGGGGCACATCCTATTTCATTCCCTCCTCCTTCCATTCCACTCCATATTTCTATCCCTAACCCTAGTCTTAACAATCATCATCCTCTATAGGTTTTTATGCAACAACAAGAGACAAATGTTTTCAAACAAGGAAGAAGCATTTGTTTTTTGAGTAATGGGTATGTTTGTTGGGGAAGTCCTATGGAGTCTCTTATCCATAGATATCATGTATATGTCCCCAAATCCCATCACATCCTTATGTCTATCCCCTATCCTATCACCATATCCTCTTTGGCAAATGTGTCTCCTTTTTAGACTCAAGAAAAATTCCATCTCCATTTGTCTCTTGTTTTCCCAAAACCATGGTTCACACCCTCCCACTAACATTATCATTATGTAAGGGTCAAAAATAGGTTTTCTATTATGGGGTTTTCCATACATTATGCAATTGAATCTTGATTGATCATTTTACACCCCATACGTGGTTATCTTTTTGGAAATTGGATAGAATCTTGTTTTTAAAATAATAATTTTTGAGCACTACATACCCCACATACATATCTTCTTATTTTCATTTGGCCTGTTGTCTATAATCATCTTCTTATCACCACATTCTCCATTTGAATAATTTTTGTTTAGTTTATTTTATCTTATTATTGTCATGTATGAATGTGTGTATTGTGTGTGATTGTTTAGTTAATCATGTACATATTAATTACAATGTCTTATTTTAAGTCTTGTGAGCATTTTGTATATATATTTTATCTTGATACTTTTAAGGGAACAAGGATGGTCTAAGTGGCCCTCAAACTCATTTTGGGCAAGGTCACTTTCAAACAGAGTTTCCTCATGCACTAGATACTTAATGTCATTTTAATTCTCTCATGTCATTTGACATATACATATCTACCATTGTAATATTAAAATGGATTGAAAACATTATCAATGGCTTCCAAAAATCACCACCTATTCCATTCACCCTAATCCTATCACTTATCTTGCTTAACCCCTCCCTATCCTATCTAACCTATCCCCATCCCATCTAGCATATCACCATCCCACCTAAACCTAATTATTCACCCCATCCTATTAGTATCCTACCTCCATGGTGCAAGATGATTACTACCCAAACCTAAGTTATGAGACATGACAATTAAAATTGGGTTAATATTTCACTAACACATTGGCCTACATTTTATTTTATTATCATCGTATTTTACTATTTATACCAACTCCAAAATTAACCATCCATGCATCATATTAATTACATACATATTTAACATATCCATCAACATGAATTATATCATCTATTTTTCTATCATAACAATCAACATTATTTTCTCATGCACACACATCGACATATAAGCCAATAAATATCACATCCAAATCACATCTTAGAAATGACACTATAGCAATAAAATTACATATCTATCTAATCCATGTATACATATCATATAACATTTATCTAAACCATCTACATCATAAATAAACCTAACATATCATCATACAAATATTACATCCATATGACAACCATCATATCATTATAAACATAAAATAATGTATATATACAAAATCATTAAATCATAATCATCTCTCATCATCTAAATCATATATAATAAATCCAATGCATCATCAAATAATCATTATCATAAAAAAATATATATCTATCACATCATATAAAGTAAAATTATAGACATCTAAATCCATCACATCACATCACATACTACAAATATAATCAATATACATCTATTCACATCATAAATAAACTCATCATGTAAACAAAAAATAATGTATCCATCACATCCATATAATCACATCATAACAAGAACCATAAATATTAATGACAATATAACACATCATTATCATCCAAAATCACATCATATATATAAACAATCCACATGGAGTCCATGTCAAAAAAATAGATACAATACATAGGCCAATGGGGAAAGAATGTGCTGCAATACAAAAATCCTCCATATATATCATGTCTCAATCATAAATATGATCTTGGTGGTACTCTTGATGGCTAATGCATTAAATGCAAAGAACTAGCCCAAAATGAAGGTGCATACCACTCAATTGACACTATTGCCTCATACAATGTTCTTTAATACCAGACCTCACATGTCAATCTCATAATATCCTTCACAATAATAGCCATCCCATGTTCACTCATCACCAAGTAAACCACCTACTTGGCCTTCTCAACCATCTTTACCTCTCCCATCAAAGTCTAAATCTATGCCTATATCTAAGTAATTTTGCCATGATATCCTATAATCTATGCATGTTGGCTCTAGATCTAGTTATCCATTGTGTCTATATATGCATGTAAACCTATAAATTTAACCTATAACCGAATCACCTATGCCTAGGCTTGGGCTAACTTCAAATCTCTCTATGCCATCTAGGTTTGTAACTATGCCTGTAAATGATCTCTCTCCTGAGTGATCCCAATAATCTCTGTAAGTTCAACCTATATATCTGTCTATAGCCATGTAAGTAGAGACCTCTCACTCTCTAATAAAGGTTTCTGTCAGGGTCTTACACCATCTCTACCACCACTACCCCTAGCCTATGTACCAATCTATACTTATGTCTGAATATGAGGGCCAACCTACCCTACCAATGATACATGGCCCCCATCCCCTCCATCTATGTCCATTCCATCCCTGTCCTACCCATCCTAGCCACCTATGTAGGTACCTAACTCATCCTCTTATATAATCTTAATCATGCATGGAACACTTACCTCAGCACCACTCTCCTAACCACAACCCTAAGATAGAGCAATAACAATGGAATATTATGGGTCTACCATGTTGTATATGCTACTATAATTCTTGGATCAGGGATAGGTGTTTGGAAATCCCAAGGGACTAGGGAAATACTCTCATAATTTGTTCATACTTGAGCCTTATCTATTGGCCTCCCCATTGATCCTGATCTTGCTTACTCTTAACAAATAAGTGCTTCTCCATTGGCACATCCTGAATGAATCTAAACTACCTCTATACTTGGTCAGGCTTGTACTACTCTATGATAGTATCCCTATGACTTGTCAAGTATCACTCAATCAACATGTATTAGGTCACCATGATTACATCATCCTATCCAAATTATAAAACATTTTAGGGCATCTAAGTGATATGATATAGATGTAAGCCATCAAATTCCTCTCGGTAGAACTGCATCTCCCCAACATGGACCGTATGCACTCCTAGTAAAATATACCATCCAAACATTCTAGGTTGATGTACCTCCCTAGCTACCTAATCTCAAAGAAGTTGCTAGATCATAATATGATCCCAAATAATAGGGAAGGCATTAAGCTAAAATCTTCCCTATATGATTTGAAGTGAAGCTCTCAATATAGATGATCTAATACCATTGACCCCTAGGCACAAACTCTAAAATCATATACAATGTCTACTAAAAAATCTCCCATGCCCAGATGGAACCACTACGCACTCTTGTCTAGAAGAAGTATGTCAGTAATAAGAGATGTAACCATAATATTAATGAAATAAATGGTCCCTCTTAGAGGCATCTGTTGATATCTACATGCTTATCATGAACTCCCACCTACAATCCTCTTGCCAGTCTCTGTAATATCATAGCTAGTGTATGGGATCTCTAGTTGATCATATATCCCAACATTAGTAGATGGAGAATCGAATAAATGTCTTCCAACATCCATATCATCTCCTTGGTAAAAAAATGGAATGTACTATTCTTAAAATTCTATCGCTCCACCAATTTTGTGATAAGAGCTCAATCCATGCACACTACCAACATTATCATAATGTAGTGCAATCTTACTAGTTCTAGCACCCCATACTTAGCATCTGTTAACAAGTGCATCTCATGTAGCATCTTAGGTCATTGTATCCATTAATCCATCATACTTAAGTCTTCTTACACCAATCAACATACACCTATCACTATATATTTCATAAATCATCTCTCTTAGCTATAAACCAAGTTCAACTCCAAAATTAACCTCATCCATCTTAAACCCGAGACACATGACTCATTCTAGAAAAAACTCACCCTGACCTATACCAACACATCCCTAATCTTACTTTCACTCACTTATCATAACCACCCATTCACAGTCAACCCCATACCCCCATCCCACTTTACCTAACTAATTAGCCATTACTTCCTAAACCTACATCAAATAACTCTATCACTAACTTTTCTCCTCTTCCCCACTCATATTAATATTATCTAAACTACATATCTCATCCTAAATATTTCTTAAACCCACCTAATACACCATTTCAATTTAAACTCATCTAACTGATTAACTCCCTTATCTCATTCCCCATCTTACCCTATCTAACTAATTAACCACCTTCCTATTCACACTACCATCTAACCAACCTCTTAGCCTAACCCCAACATCAACTAAATACATCTAAAAACACCCTAATTATTTATAACATACCCATAACTCATTTAAACCTATTCCCATCTAACACCCCTAAGCCCATTCATCCATCCCTTAATCCTTGTTTCTATCCTTGGTAAAACTGCAATTTATAAGCATGCCCTAAACCATGATATTGAGAAAATTATCATTTGTGTCTTATAGTTTTGATTAACCTTATGGTTACATAAAAACATGAATCCTTTATTCATGATGTTTTAATATCATGGGTCTAAGCTTGTAGTATTACAATACTACAACTCTAGACCCATGGTATTGTAATATTGCTCATTCCCCTACAAAAGTGTAGGTTAGGATGATAATGTCATGATTGAGGGCACTGCCCTTAGTCATGGTATTGATTTGGTGATAGGGATGGTGTCTTTTTATACCAAAAATGCAAATAATTAAACAAAAAATTGATAAAATCATAAAGTGCAGGGTTTATTACTCATTAGTAGTCTAGCCTTTGCCACTCTCTAGAACTCTCACACTTTTCATCATGATGGGAAGCTTGGGGAAGTCGGTCCATGATTTTAGATCAGAGTAAAATTTCACAAAAGATAAAAATCTAAAATGACCCTATTTTTAATATTTTGTCCTATTTGACCCCTACCCCCTATATTTTACCCCCTTTACACCCTAGTAACCCTTTGGTAATAAATCCCACATCTAAATCCCATCAAATTTTTACAATAACCCAATTAGTGATTCCTTGAATATCCTAATCCATCATTAATTATCCTATCTAAACTTGTTTGGGGCATGAATCTCTCATTTCCCTTCTATCTAACTGAATCTTATGTCAAAACTACTTCATCCTAAGGTCTCTTATGACTATGTAGGCAACACTTGGTCTTGATTTTGTGCCCAAAAATAACATAGCCACCATTTATCCCTCATCATAATCCCATCCCTAGACTAGTCACTCAACAATCACACATCATTTTAAGCTGTAAATATTATGTAAAGTGTCTCCCTATCACTCATAAACAAATTTTATCTCCTTTATCAATATTTAATCCCTCCCAAGCAGATGTCCTTGCTATGGGACTTATCATAGGCTTGTACCCATCTCATCAATTTTTTTATCAATCAAATCACTTTTTAAACATTAGTCAATTATCTAGAACCCATCACAACAGAGCCACTTTATCCCCTTGTCTCACAACTTGGGGCATCTAAACTATAGTTATTCATCCCAACCCCATTTTATAGTCTTGATCTCATACCACCCTAGGACTTTTGTTCAAGTGACCATCTGGATTGGTTCTCCTTGCATGCTCCCTTGAGGGGGAATTATATCTGACTAACTATATTTAACACTATCTAACATGGATTCTAAAATATTATGGTTCTTATTTGAAAGACCATTACTCCTACCATCTTGTCTACTTGCAATGCCCTTTCAAAGAGGGGCAAAATAGATGCACTAAAATCTACACACCCTGTTAATTATACTAATTTTGCTAATTTAGCCTATAACTACATTTCTTAGCTAATGTAAATAATATCCTAGTTTCTCATATCTCTTGTATTACATCATACAAACCTTATTCTTTCCCATAACCAATTAATCCCTCCATTAATCCCATAACAAAACCCATTTACCTACTAACCTACTCCCTAAGCCACTTTCCAATTTAAAAATACAATTTATTCTACCTACCCATCTACCACCCTATTCCTAGCTATTCCTAAACCCATAAACCCTAATAAGATATTTCTATAATTGGAAGATTTTATAAATCTCCTCGATTGTAGCCCCTTCTCTAGAATTTTCCATTCTAGATATTTCCAAGGAATTTTGAACTCTTTAGAAATATTCTAGCCATTGATCTCAATGGCTCAAAATTAAATTTGAGCCATTGATTCCTCCCTCCACTTATATATAAATAAGCCACCCCTTCCATGAAAACTAACATGAAATCTTGAAGCCTACTTACTATCTTGCATCCATAACCAACCTTTCTACATTTATCAAGAGCCACTATAAAGCATAATTGTCTATTGGAAGCCATTAACAAGGAAATACAAACAATCCAACATCCCTCAATTTGGCATCAAACATATATTTGGAAATCTTGGAGAGGAGTTATAAAGAGGTAAAATTATGGTAAGATCACTTCTAACAATTTTATTATCCCTTATATCTCATACTATTGATGTGTTTAGATTTTAGGTTTTTATTGCTAAAAGTAGTAATAAGAGTTGCATCTAAATTTAGGCTACACTTCCTCTTCCCATTCCATTACCATTCCATATGAAATTACCAATACCAACCTAGCCATTATATTGATCTTCCACCTCCCATAAGTGTCGATTGGGACTGAAAAAATCACACCTTGTTGAAATGTAGAATATTAGGGAGGCCAAGAACACTTCCTTATAGAATAAGATTAATCTCCTACTAAAACCTTTTTGAAGGTGTTAGGGGAGAATCAGAGTTCAAACTCAACATCTTCTAGTGAAAAATTATTTGAGGTGCTATAAGAAATCAAAGTCAAAAGTCAACCTTCCTTAGTGAATCCTTTCCAGAGATGCAATGGGACAATCAAGATAACTTCATTAGTGAAAACTTCATCGGGTTGCCAATAGTTGAGCATAATAGTTATTCACTGCTTAATGAAGACATTATCAAAGAAGAAATCAATACATCTTCCAATCCACAACATAATTGGATGATATCTATTCTTAGAACCAAGCAACATAAGAATCTAGTCATCCTATCGAGATAATATTCAAAAGTCTTCAGTGCCATCACAACCAAAATTATGTTGAATTCAGAATCAACAAAATTATGTAATCCTAAAAATCCTAATCTTCATTTTTTCCCTAACCATTATACAATCCATTATCATCCACCATTACATTTCCAAATCAGACCTATTATCCAAAATTTATCCATATTTACCATCCCTATCTGTACTTTCCTTTGTATAGGCTACAAAAACATCTTATCAAGATGTTTGGATGAAACATAATCAATGACCAACTAAGATCACAATAATATTCTTGGCATCAAAATTTGTAGTAGGTTCTTGATAGAGAAGTTATTTAGAAGAGGTGTGGGCTATTAATTTACATGATTATTTATTTTATTTGTGTCATATGTTGACTAGGATATGCATCTCCATATCAGCAAGAATGATATAAATAATTACCATGGATAAAAATAGAAATTATTCTTAGTTGTTTATTTATTTACTTTCCTATTTGTTTGCTTTCAATACTATGCCTTGACTCAATCTATATGTGTTCATTGGGTTATTCCTTACACATTATTCTTGAGTCTATATATATTCATACGTCAACATTGTCATTGTGTTTTTTTATCATTGGTGCATTATTTTAAATTGTTTATCAGTCCTTATGTACATTTCATCCAAGTTATCATGGTGCCTACCATCATGTGTTATAGCAAAAATCAGCTTGAGAAGTAGTACAAGTAATGGAGCTACAAAATTTTCTCCTTAGTACCCTTTGAAATTCCTCCCACCTATCTTTATCAAATCAACCCATATATCATTTTATTTATATCAATGATAATAAAGATGAGCATCTCCACATTGGCAGGTATAACTAAATCATTTCCATAGATTAAACCTTTATTCTTATATTCATATCTTTCATCACTTTATGCATCCTCATATTCCTGGTTGTTTGTGGCCTCTTCAGTCATTATGCCATTGCATCTATGTTTGCACTTGCTCATCTCTAATATATGAAACATATTATATCCTTGAGTTATGCTTGTAAATATACCCTAGTGGGGAAAATTCATTTTTTAAAAAATTCTAGGTTATCTTAATGATTATAACCACCTATGAGAAAATCATTATTTTAACTCATGAAACCTAACTGGGGTATATGCCATTACCATTGATTACAACCACCATTGGGAAAATTAGTGTATCAACCTTTGTTACTGATTATAACTATATTTGGAAAAATTAATACTTTTTTAATCAATGCATGCAATCATTCTCTCAATTAGATTAATCTCACGCATGGGTTAATTTCATTCTCCTTCTTGCTTCTTTTTGAGGGATCGTCTATCAAATGTATGTGTCAGCCACTCCCTCGAGGGGCTTCATTATAGGCTTCCCAAACATTATTTAGATATTTTTATTCAATCATCATTTTATTTTCAGCCCAATTCATTATTTGAGAAGACATTACTATTCTTATATCTTGAAACATCTTCCCAAATAGAGGAAAATTATAGACACCTAAAATTGGCCATAACTAGATTTTGATTGGACTTCAGACTAAACATCCCAATTTTTCTTATGCATCATTCATCAAATCTTAGAATCACATTAAGGGATACTTAATTAGGGTATCCTATTGTATGCAACCATAACCTCTCATGGATTCATCCCTAAGCATCCTATGACATCACAATAGTCAATTTGGCCTATGGACCTATTAAGTGGGGCATGTGCACACATAAATCAAATATTGAAAGATCTAAATGGCTAATCAGAATTAATTAACAAGATAAACCAAATTAAAATCCTATTTGAATTATCCATGTATAATTAATTAATAACTAAAAAAGGAAATTCATAAATTTAATTATCTTAGCTTTTCATCATGACATTTGTGAGTTGTGAAGCGTTAGGAAATATCTTGAAATATCCCAATTTGGAGACACATGCCTATTCATTAAAAATCATTATTATTTGACAACTATGAAATCTACTAAGGTTAGTCTTTACTCATTTATGTTAGTATTTAACTTATTCCAAGGTTAAACTACACGTTAACTCACCTTGGGTTGGGCTTAGTTCCTAAGCCTATAAATACAAGTCCTTGCCTATTGAATTTAAATTCTTGGATATTATAGAGTTATAATGTAGGTTTTATTCCATGAGATTTATATCAATAGTGTTATAATGTCAAAATATTGATCCAAGCTACACAAATCCAATCACAAGCAACATGGTTCTAAGGAGAGAAGGAACTACACACCTCCATTTCCAAAGACTCTTTGATGTACAAATCGAGTAAGCCACTCAATAATGCATTTAGAGATCCCAAGGAAGGTAAGGATTTGTTATCTGTACATTTTAGTTGTGTTTCCATTTGTATTTTGTTAACTAATCTCCCCCTAATATCTAGGCTTGTAAGTGTTAGTTGTAGTGTGTTTTGTTTGAGTTTTCTTACTTAAAATTAAAACTTGATCGAACCTCCCTTCTTGGATTCCTGTGATCACAAATGGCATGCCCGATGGGAGCTAAAACAACTCACATATCAAGGAGACCAAAATGCAGCTCTTATTTTTTGAAATGAATGCTTGATCATCTTAAAAATTTGAATTTTTACTTTGTTTTCCCATATTCTTTTTTTTTTAGTGTTACACAGTTTACATAGAGAGCAATATCTATTTTCCCTAACTGGCATCAGTCCTATCTAACCAGCATCAATCTCTATGTAGGGCATAACATGATAGAAAAACTTGTTTTTTTGAATTTCCTTGAAATTTGAAGGTTGTAATTTATGATTTTAAGGCTTGCATTGTCTATGTTAAATCATGTTATTACAGGATCCAAAAGTTTTTCTAGAGATTTTATACTAACTTTGGCTAACAAGCATTTTGTGAAAAAATGTTTTTTTTTGCCTAAGGGTTAACAGGAACTTGCATCGGTCTATGTGGACTGATGTTAGTCTTTGTGTAATAAAAATAGAGAAAATCGAGAGCTTGTTTCCAAATCTTATTTTCTCATTCATGAATTTTCAAGGCAGGCTTAAACCCTATAAAAATTGTAGGGCCAAAATAAGAGAAAAGCACAAATTTGAAATGGTTTAAGTCATGAATTTATCATTTGATACTTAAAAGGAATTTAGGTATTTATATTTAGTTATTTTGTGCAAGTTTTAAAAGTTTGAAACTAAGGTCAAGGGAACCAAAAACTTCACAAACATCCCATTTTGGTGCATAAAATAAACATTCACTTAAAATTTCAAATTCTTTGGAATGTTTTGTTTGATTATAGATATTTTACACTTGTTTTCTTTTTGTAAAATGAAAGAGATGTGTATGCTCTCCCCCAATCCCTTTTATGGAACTTGGGTGACCAAATTTTCCCCTTTAATTATAATTGTGCCTTAATCCCATGCATAAAAATAATGTTGTTAAGAATCTCCCTAAAACCCATATGGTTTTGGTGATCTGAACATAACCTTTAAAGTCTTTTCACTTGAGTATTTATTTTATGTAACTTGGCTTGTGAGTGGGAGTTCATAGCCTCCTCATGAGTTGTTTATGGAATCTTTGAGCCAAGAATTCATCTTTCAACATTATTTCAACCTCGATCTATAGTGAGGTATGAAAATCAAGGCACATATATTGTGATTACCAAGGGGCTAAGTGGATAGCCTCTCCAATCATAATGAAAACCTAAGTCAGGTCTGGTTAATCAGGGGATTCCATTAAGAAATACATAGATGAAATCACTATGTAAAGGAATAGACCCTTGCATAGTAAGTTAACTAGTATGAACTCAATTTATGTGAGACATATATAGTGTTAGTCACACTTGGGATGATCTAGATGGTTAAAAATTAAGTTTTAGAATAATCCCACTTATCATAGACATATTGTTGATACATGGCGAGTAACTCAAAGTTCCATGTCATCATAAAATCTCTTAGGAGAGGGGGGGGGTGTAAAAACCCTAATAACTAATGCACTTTTTTATAGACTAACACTTGAAATACTCCCAAGAGCATATAGATAGATAGAATTCAATGATACAATGAAAACTTGTTAGTTTTAGGGATTTGGATGTTATACTTAATTATATTTTGTCATTATTACTTTACTTTCTTAGTCTTTGAGTCTAAAACTATTTTTTTAATGTCATGTCAAAATGAGTTTTGTCTACACATCACTCTATTATGTGAGGAGGCATTACATGATCCATTTGACACCATGCTTTTGTCTTAGTCTTTTTGATAAATATTTGTGTGTGTCACTTGATTGGAAAAGGCAACATTAAATAACATTAAAGAAACTTAAGAGCTTGTTTCTAAATATTATTTTCTCATCCATGAATGTGATTCAAGGTAGGCCTAAACCCTCTAAAACTTGTAGGTCACATGTGGGACAAAATCACAAATTTGAAAATTTTTAAGTCTTAAACTTCTCATTTGGTGCTTAAAATGAATTTTAGAGGTTTTATACTTAGTTTATTTTGAGAAAGTTTACAAGTTTAAAACTAAGGCCAAAGGGATTAATTTTTTAGAAACACTTCATTTTTGGTGCATTAAAATAAACATTAAATTAAATTACAAATTATTTGGAATGTTTGGTTTTATGCTAGATAATTTACACTTGCTTGTATTTTGCAAAATGATAAAGGTGTGTATGCTCTCCCCCCATCCCATTTAAGGGAAATTACGTGACCAAAAGTGCCCTTTATTTACCATTGTGACTTTTTACAACACATGGAAATAATGTCGTTAAGGATCTCCCCAAATCTATATGGTTTGGGTGATCTAAACACAACCTTTAATGCCTTTTTACCCTAGCATTTATTTTATACAACTTGGATCGTGAGTGGGAGTTCATAGCCTCTTCAAGAGTTGTTTACGAAAGCTTTGACCTAGGAATTCATCTCTTATAATTATTTCAACCCCACCCCATAGTGAGTATATAAATTAGGGCACATATACTATGATTACTAGGGGGCTGAGTGGCTAGCCTTTCCAATCATAATGAAAACTTGAGTTAGGTTTGGTTAACCAGGGGATTTTAATAAGAATTACATGGATGAAATGAATATGAAAAGGAATAAAACCTTGTATATTAATTTAACCGATATGAAATCAATCGATGTGAGGCATATCTAGTGTTAATCACACTTGGGACCATCTAGACGATCAAAAATTTAAGTTTTAGAACAACCCCACTTCTCGTGGATATATTGTTAATGCAGGGTGAGTAGGCTAAAGTTCCATGTCACTATACAATCTCTTGAGAGAATGGGGGTGTAAAAACCCTACTTATTCATGCACTTTTATTTTTGGATTAATGCTTAAAATCCTCTCAAGAGAATGTATATAGATGGAATTCAGCATTACTACACAACCTTGTCAGTTTTAGGATTTAGTATGTTATACTTAGGTGTTTGTGTCATTTTATCCTTTATTGCATGGTTTTTGAGTCTAATTTTTTTTATTCCACATCAAAATGAGTCTTGTGTACATATCACTTCATTGTTTAAAGAGGCATTCTGCCATCTGTTTAACACCATGCCTTTTGCCTTAGTCTTTTGAAAAATATTATATGTGTGTGTGTCACTTTATTGGAAAGGGTAAGGTTATGTTTCCTACTCCATTTCAATTTTTGTGCCTTAGAGTCTTGAAACAAACCATCGATCACACCTTTGGAGAATGGTAACACTATTACATTACTCAAATCATCTCGTAAACTTATTTTCTTTGTGCCCAAATGTCATTTTTCAAAACGAATCCACATGTGCCTTTTTAGATCTTTGTTTAGTGTCATTATGCCATTAATTTTTTTTAGATTGTTGTTTTTTCAAAAAATCCTAGTTTCCTAAGTCGAGTTTTTAATTAACCTTGCCACGTTCAAATTCAAACATTTATTGATTTATGTTTATGCCTTATGTAATTTGGTCTTAGACACTGATCTTTCTATTTTGGGTTATGTAACTTAGGTTAATTATTTACCCAAATTTGAAAACTATTGTTTGTGCCTTTATTTGGGAGAAAATGGTCTACCTACTTGTGCCTTTTGTTTCATGTCTTATCCCAATTTGACCAATTTCATGTTTAAATTTGAATGCCTAGTCTATGCTAAAGTGTTTCAAATTTGTTAGATTAAATCTCACCTTGTTTTTAAGTCTAGATTTTGTGCTTGTTTTGCCAAAATTACTAGCACATGCCTATTTTGAGCCAGATTTTGATGCCACATTTGGCCAAGAGACCTAGTAGCTTTTATTTACTTAGATTAGGCTTGTTTGGAACACTTTGAGCCTAGAGTTTGGTATTTTAGTTTTTATTTAGCCACTTGACCATTTGTGTAAGACATTTTATATTGGACATTTGAATTTAGAATATTTTATACCAAGTTTTAGCACAAACCATTTTGGATATACAGCTCCACCTTTCGACCAAGTTAGACTATGTTTGGACCATTTATTCTTTGGACATTATTTTTTTAGAGTTTGTAGAGCTCTAGACCTCTTATAGAAAATTTATCATTGATGTGGATATGCCTCACTAAACTTATGGTAGATTCATGTATAATACAAGTTATGATATAATGGCCTCATAATTTGACTTTGTTTGAGACCCCTATGGTGAAGAAGTGGTTTGTGAGACAGATCTATATCCTCCTTAAAAACTTAATCTAGAGAACAAATCCAAACAAAATGTTTTGGGGTACATTATTTGGACTAGTTAACATATGATATTCACCATCTCACTGATTATGACATCTTATCCCCCACCTATACCATTAACCTTCCTTTAAATTGTGGAAGCCACCAAGATCCACATCATCCAAGGACTACCATTTCTATACTAGGACCTCATATTTTAGCTTATGTGAGAAAAAAAAATCCATAATGACCTACCATTTATATTCTATGACCTCATCCTTTAGCTCATGATAGTGACCAATATTCACAATGCCCTATTATTTCTATTTTAGGACCTCAGCCTTTGGCTCACGATAGCAACCAAGCTTTATAATACCCTATAATTACCATTTTATAACCTCATATTTTGGATCATGATAGTAACCAAGCTTGGAAATTCCCTACCAATACCATTCTAGGACCCCATACTTTAGCTTGTGCAAGCAACCAAACTCCACAACACCTTACCATTTTTATACTTGGACCTCATCCTTTAGCTTTTACAAGAAATCAAGCTCTAAAATAACCAACCATTACCATTAAAGTACCTCATCCTTTGGTTTGTAATAGAAATCATGCTTTTTAATGACCTACCATTACTATTCCATGCCATTCAACATATGGTAGCTTGATATCTCAACAAAGTTATCTAATCACAACTCAATGGGTCATAATTACTATCCTAAGCTATAAACCAACCTTTGTTTAGCCTATCATTATCCAACCACTGGCCATCCTTCATCCATTTCCAACCATTCCCCAATTTAATAAACCCCTACCAATTATCGAGCCCCAACCAAGCTAATAAGTACCTCTCCAACTGAGCCAATTATTCAAAGACCAAGATATATTCAAAACTAGTATTTTACAACTATTTGCAAACCAAGGCCAAAAGAACCAACCAATCCAAGATGTTTTTGTTGAAACACTCATTTGTGATGAGTTAAACTATGATGAATCACCTTTTCATCCTTTACCTATTATCAAGGAGTCTCACTTTGACAATCCAATCTTTTCTGAGTCACTTCTTAATGATTATAACCTCCTTTAGATGAATCATTATCTCAACCATATGCCTATTTTTTAAGAGCCTCCCATTGATAAGTAAGTCTCTATGGATTTGTCTCTTGACCTTTTCCCCATCATTTAGGAGTCTCACTTTGACAAACCAGTCTTTATGGAGCCCATAATGGCATCACAAGCCATTACTTATCCAAAACCAAACATTTAAAAAGACATAAATATAGAAGTGTCCATATCAAATGAAGAATCAACATTAAATATAGGTTTTATTATTGAACCAACATCAGATTTAGGGTTATAGGAAAAATAAACATCAGTCTCAACACTAGATTTAGAGTCCTTTGAGTTAGAGTTATCTTCAAAATTAGATTATGTTCATGGTTGTTACAATATTGGTTATTCATGCCTTGTAGATAAATTTGAATATATTTGTGATCCTTATATCATTTTTGAGGATGATTACTTCATCTTTGACACAATTTCTCCTAGTATCTTCTACAAATATTATGCTACCTCTTCCCATTCCATTACCATTCCACATGCCATTACCACCAACCAACCTAGCCATTATATTAACCTTCCACCTCCCATAAGTGTCAATTAGTACCAAAATAATCAAACCTTACTGAACTATATCCATGGTGACTTATTAGTTATAGAATATCAAGGGCCAAGAGCACATCCCTATAGAAGAAGATTAATCTCTTAGCAAAACCTTTTTGAAGGCACTAAGGTACAATTACAGTTAAAACTCAACATATTATGGTGAAACCTTGCTTGAGGCATTAGAATAAAATCATATTCAAAATTCAATGTTCCTTAGTGAAACCTTTGCAAAGGTTCTATGGGACAATCAAGACAATTTAATTAGTGAAAACCTCATTGAGGTGACAATAGCTGAGTATAATAGTTCTTCACTACTTGATGAAGACATTATTAAAGAATAAATCAATACAATTTATAATCTACAACATAATCAGATTGTATCTATCCTCAAGTGCAAACAACATAAGAATCTGGTGGTCTTATCGAGAGAATAGTCAAAAATATTTAGCCCTACCACAACAAAAATTATGTCAAATTTAGAATCAACAACATTGTATGTGCCTAAAAATCTTGATCTTAATTTATTGCTTGACCATTATACATTCCATTATCATCCACCATTACATTTATAAATTAGACCTATCATCTAAAATTTATCCATATTTACCATCCTTGGCCACACTTTCCTTTTTAGAGGCTATAAAGACATCTTATCTTAACATTCGGAGGAAATATAATCAATGACCAACAAAGATAACAACAATATTCTTGGCATCCAAATATACAATAGGTTGTTGATAGATCAATTATTTAGAAGAGGTGTGGGCTATTAATTTACATGATTAATTATTTTGTTTGTGTCATATGTTGATCAAGATGTGCATCTCCATATCATCAAGAATAACATACATAATTACCATGGCCAAAAATCTAGAAATTATTCTGAGTTGTTTGTTTGTTTGCTTGTTTTTTTATTTACTTTCAATATTGTGACTCGACTTAGTTTATATGTGTTCATTGGGTGATTCTTTGCACATTATTCTTGAGTCCATCCATATTTATATGTCAACATTGTTATCATGGTTTTTATCATTGGTATATTATTTTCAATTTTTTATTAGATTGGGAGTTAGTCCTTATGCAAATTTTGGTCAAGTTATCATGGTGTTTTATATCATGGTGCCTACCATCATGTGCTAAAGAAAAAATTAGCTTGAGAATTATTATAAGCAATGGAGCTACAAAAGTTTATCCTTGGTACCCTTGGCAAATCCTCCCACCCATGTTGATCAAATCAACCTATTTACCATTTTAGTTATATCAATGATAATAAGAATGAACATTTACACATTGGTAGGTACAAATGAATCATTTCCATTGATAAAAACTTTATTCTTATATTCATCTCTTTCATAACTCTATGCATCCTCATGTGCCTAGTTATTTATGACCTCTTCAGTCATTAGATCATTGAATCTATGTTTGCACCCACTCATCTCTAATTTGTGTAACATATTATATCATTAAGTTATGCTTACCAATCTGTCTTACCAGGGCATAATAAAAAATCGTTTATTATTTTAGGTTATTTTAATGATTATAACTACCTATGAATAAATCATTATTTTTTCTCATCAACCCTAATTGGGGCATATGATATTGCCACTGATTATAACCACCTTTGTGAAAATCATTTTATCAAATTTATTACTGATTATAAATACCTTTGGGAAAATTAACACTTTTTTAATCAATTCATGCAGTCAATCTCTCAATTGGATTAATCTCACCCATGGGTTAATTTCATTCTCCTTCTTGATTTTTTTGAGGGACCGTCCATAAAATGTATGTGTTGGCCACTCCCTTGAGGGGGAATCATTATAGGCTTCCCAAACATTATTTAGAGCTTTTTCTTCAATCATGATTTTATTTTCAACCTATTTCATTATTTGATAAGACATTATTTTTCCTATAGCTTGCAACATCTTCCCAAACAAGGGCAAACTTTAGACACCTAAAATTGGCCACAACTAGCTTTCAATTGAAATTCAGACTAAACATCCCAAATTTGCTTGTGTATCATTTGTCAAAGCTAATAATCATGTTGAGGCATCCTTAATTGAGGTACCCTATCATATGCAACCATAACCTCTCACATATTCATCCCTAAGCATCCTTCAACATCATAATAGATAATTTGGCCTATGGACCTATTAAGTGGTGCACTTGCACACATAAATCAAATGATAAAATAGCTAAATGGATAATTATAATTAATTAAAAATCTAAACCAAATTAAAATCCTAGTTGAATTATCCATGTGCAATTAATGAATAACTAAAAAAGGAAATTCAAAAATTCAATTATCCTAGCTTTTCATCATGACATTTGTGAGTTGTCAAGCCTTTGAAAATATCCTAAAATATCCAATTTTGGAGACCCATGCCTATTCATTTAAAAAATTATTAAATATACTAGGGTTAGTATTGATTAATTTAGGTTAGTTTTGAACTAATTCCATGGTTGAACTACATGTTAAATCACCTTGGGTTGGGGTTAGTTCCTAAGCCTATAAATACAAGCCATTACCTATTAAAATTAGATGCTTAGATATTGTATAGTTATAATGTAGGTTTTATTCCATGAAATTCATATCAATAGTGTTATAATGTCAAAATGTTGATCCAAACTACACAAAGCCAAGCACAAACTACATGGTGCCAAGGAGAGAAGGAGATACACACCTCCATTGCCAAAGACTCTTTATTGCACAAACTAAGAAAGGAACTCAACAATTCATTTGAATCTCTCAAGGAAGGTAAGTATTTGTTTTATTTGAATTTTAGTTGTGTTTCTATTTTTATTTTTTAAAATTATCTCCCCCTAAGATCTAGTCTTGTAAGTGTTAGTGTTAATGTGTTTTTATTGAGTTTTCTTACTTAAAACTAACTCTTGATCTAACCTCCCTTATTGGATTCCTATGATCACACATTATACAAATATGAACTCTCTATATAATAAAATAATTCAAGATTTATAGATAACTTAGATTACCTATAGAGTTTTAATGGCTTCATCATCTAGCACTATTCCTCGCTCTACATTTTCCATTGCTAGCATGGCTGAATTCATGGATACAATGTTTAATTTAGAAACATTAGAGTAGTATTTTAAACATTATTTGGTCATATTAATAGATGAAAATTCTAGAGATCCATATAAAACAAAAGACTAGATGTCTATATTCACATAATGATACAAGGATGACATTCTAGGTATTAAAGTAATAGGCCTAGACAACACAATAGTGACTCTAGAGGTAATGCCCTACATCAAATTGATTTATGAATTATTTGCAAATGGACAAATTTATGGAAAAATATTGTAACACTAGATGAGTAAAACCCTTATGGCATACACTGGTGGGAACACATTTAAGAGATATTATAGGCTTCATATTTGTAAGATAACCTATAGCCATGCTAATTGAATTCATGGTTGTTTTCAAATTCAATCAAGGACAAATTATAGCAATGGGCATCCAACCCAAAATTTTTCATGATCAAAGGCCCAATTTCCTCCATTCTCATAGTCATTTTTAGGATAGGGGTAAGAATATCCATGGCCATGCTAAATTTATTAAATGGTTTTCCAAGTATTTATTATGTCCATGAGATATGGGTCTTGTTACTGGACATCATTTTGAGTTTGAATAAAATTATTACTCTTGGAGAAATAATTAGTTCTAATTTGATACAATAAATTAGTAACCTAACAAACCTACTAGATGCCAAATTTTACATGATGTCATACTTGGTAGATGCCATAACTACTACAGTGTACCCATCCTATGTAGAACTCTTGGAGCCATACACAAAACATCCAAAAATAGGGTGTATGCATCTAAATATTCTCACCTTCATTGTCTTACTAATTTCAACACTATTTATATCTAAATTATTAATTTCATCTAATCACGTACCTAATCCCATATATTTATATCTAAATTATTTTTGTCATTTGTATTTTCACCCTTTAAGGAGATGGAATATCTCTCCTCATCCAAGTGTCATAATGGAAACACCTCTAGGCTTGTGGGTAGCCTAAGGAATGAGGTAAATCTCTAGATAGGGATAGCTCCCTTGATGTACCACTTTGGATTGAAACTACACTTAACCTTGGGGGTGAAAAGGGAGAGAGATAACTAAAAAAAAACAATCCTAAGGGAGGTGATACACCAAATAGATTTATGACTTCCAACGATATACATATTATACTTGAAATCAAGGGATAAACCGAACATACACTTCTCTAATCTTCATATTCTCACATCAATGTTACATTGCGAGGTCATGCATGAATGTGAAAAGATAAGAGGAATATACAAGAGGAATATAAGGGAAATAATGAATAGACTAACTCACTCAATCCTTGACATTTCCTAGGACACTTCACATGCCCTGTAAGAAGAATATTTCCAACTATAAATAGGTGGTAAAATGAAAGAACAAGCTAAGGAATCCATAGTCTTCAATTATGCAAAATCAAACATTCCAAATAAACACACCAAAAATCATGGAGAAGGTAAAAATTAGTATTATTGTTGATCAAAAGGTATATAAATGATCAGGGCTTCACCATACTTAGATGGAACATCCATTACAATGCCAAAATGGCTAGTTCTTATAGAAATTGAGAGAGAGAGGAGAAGAGAGAAGCCAAATGGTCACAAGGACACTTGTAAAGATAAGAGAACAAGTTAATTATACATTATAATAGGGTATGGGATGAACCATGCAAGGCCAAGATTTAAAAATGTTAATTTAAGGCATAAACTTCATGAAAAGTGGCATAAAACTCCTCATTTTGGCTCAAAAAAATTGTCTATATGATTATCCCTATTTGAATGAATTATAACTGATTAGGACAATGTATAATGATTTGGATGAAGGATAAGGACATCATACATTCCTCTCTATGCATTGGTTTCAAGCCTAATCATTTGGAATAACTTGGAAAAGGAGCTATCATCATCTGCGGTCTTACACACTCCTCTTTCATGCACCCTACACATCTGGCCTCAAAATTAGCATTAGTTGATCTTGAAAATACATGGGATGGAGTGGATGATAAGTTTAAAGACCCTCTATGGACCTATAAACATTAGGGATACCTTAAAATCACTTTCCATTAGAGTTTTCACAACTTATGACTATCTTGTCTAATACGCAAATTTTGATTAGCTAAGATGAGAGATCTTGTTGAGGCACTTATGAATTTTCTTGAGTCATGAAATGAACTTTAGGAGTTATCACAAGTCTTAATATTTTAAAAAAAATTGGTTTCAATTTTAGACTCTTCTGAGAACTTGCACAACACAAAATATGGTAAAAAATTACCTGTTTCTCACCCCATCCATATAATTCCATACAAAAAAAAGCATGTGAGGGAGCCTAAGTGACTCCTATACAAGGTTTAATATGTTTCTTGTTCAAAATATGCCATTATAATTCATATTTGGCTTCATTTATTAAGATTGGTACTTGTAAGGGTTTAAGAGGGTTTTAGGCCTGTTTGACCTCTTAAGCCTTGTCCACAAAAAATTGACATCCAACATGCAGAAAAATTACAAAAACATGATCTTAAAAGACCCTATTAATCTCCCCTAAATACTTTGGCTTCCATGCAAGGCTTCATGAAATATATGAGCATTTGAATTTGACCTATCAAACTTCTTTTCTTGTTTCTTGTAGGTCTGCATTACTTTTGGGCCAAAAATGGATTCTTCATGACTCATCTTGCATAAAAATAGCTTTTAAATCTAATATATATTTATACAAACATGTTCCAATAGGTTTTAATGCTCACTATAAGCTGACAAGGAAGTTGGGTTCCCATTTGGCTTCTAGGCCTAACCATGCCTAGAACCCTATTTATAGGTTTAGGCCTGAAATGGTCTATTTGATTCCTTCCCTACATTCCAATATCATATATACCTCCATTTAAACCTCATAAACAAGTATAACTTCATGGGAAAGTTATTTTCTTGCTAGTAGTGAAAATGATCCTCCATTTAGAAACTAAGCTTCACTATGGCTAAAAACTTGCCTACAATCTTAAGAGGTTTGGAACTTTATATTAATTTTCACTTATATATGATAAATTATTATGATTTTAATAGGGGTATTCAAACTAATCACACCCTCTTTACAATGTTCAAACAACTCCTTACCCATCCATTTACCACCCTTTTTCAAGACTTCTAGTTTGTGCATGAGGAGAAGTACCCCCTATCTGAGATAAAATAGGGTGTAATTAACCTATTTTATTAAGTTATATGAGTATTTTAGGTCCTTATTAAATTTTTTAGGATGACCTCCATAAATTTTAATCCCTTTATTTGGTATTTTTACTTCTCAAAACTCCTAAATTTCAAAACTAGCTCCTCCAAGGTAGACTATGTATGCTCATTTTTGGGCTCATTATTTGCTCTAAATACAACATAATAATTTAATGAGACTATGGTAAGTTATATTAAGGTTATCTAACCTCCAATTATCCATCCAACCTATCCCAAACATCTCAAGAACCACCCTTTATTAGCTTATTATCTGTATACCCTGCTATAGGCTTCTTTTGCTCTTGTTTGTCCTTATGAAGTTACCAAAACCTTCATTGAGATGTCACATGTTATTTAATTAGGTGAAAACTATTCCTATCCCTAATTATTCTCTATAAATTCTCAATTTAATCTTTCTTTGTTGGATTGAGACACATGCCTTTTGAGAGAAGCTTTTAGGTTAAATTTGCTTCCTTGAATCTTGGGTTATGATGTTTGAAGACATTCTTTGAAATTTTTATGGTCACAAGGAAATTTTTTGAACTATAATTCTCCTTTAGAAACATTAAAACACCGTTATAGCATCAATGTTGGGTCACTAGCCTATTGAATGGCTATAGGTGTGTATTTAGGCCTCCTGTATGGATTAAGGGTGTTTGTTGAGGAATTTGATATAATTTATCATCTTGTCTGGATGTTCCTTTAGAGGATATATGTGACATTAATCATTTTTATTTATTCAAATATGGTGGCAAGTTTAAGTTTTCCATTTGGATGACAAAGGTTTCTTTTGGAGCTCTGACTGTAGATATCATTGCTTGATTGTAATTTTTTTAGGGCACATTTGAGGCTCTAAACCTCTAACTTCCACTAACTTATTGACTCCCATTTTGGTCATGGTTGATATTAATGACAAGGGATACAAAATACACTTATAAATATGACCCAAATCTCTTGGAAAACATGTTTTAAGAGGCCTACAACAACCCCTAGGACCTCTATTTTCACTTTTTAGCGACTATGTCTCAAAACTCAATCATTTTGTGTTGGACATGGTTTCACTCTTATTTGATAAACCTAGCCTTAAAAGGAGGTATTTCATGATATATAAAACAAATTAGACCTCAAAATGGTTCCACCATTTGTTTCCATGCTCTAACATGATTCCTCAATTCTCTGGTAAGCCACCTATAGGTGGGCAAAGTCATGCATACATGTAACAAGGTTAAAGGCATGGGTAAGGTGCCTATTTTGTGACCTTTAAAAGTTTAATATCCATCTCAAGACCTAAAAATTACTAATATAATAATAAATACCCTACTTAGTTTAAAATAAACTCCTCTTCAACATGCTTCACTTTCATGAGGTACCTGTATATGGGCATCAATGGCTACTAGACTGTATAAATTGCACATGACTACCATCATAGACTTATTTATACTATTTTAAAATATTAAAATAACTATTAATACACAATAACATATCAAAAACTATTCATATTTTCCATTATTCATCTATAAGCATGATTAGAGTTCTAAAACGTGACTATAACAGAGTGGCAGACAAAAAGCTAACTATGAGTATGATAATGGACTAAGAGTTTGATCCAAACATGGAATAATGAGGAAAAACATGGAAAGGGGTAGTCAATATGGAATTTAGACATGGGAAGACACCATATTATATTCACATGAATTCCTCTATATGGAATTCAAACTCTTGCAAGTGGAAAACTGATTGAAACTACACATAGTGGCACCGTCCTGTAAAGTGAGTTATTTAAACTATCCAATAAAATTAAACAAAAAAAAGCATAGGGATAATTATATAAGGAGACCAAAAAAATTGAGAATAACTCTCATTAATTATTTTGTATGAAATTTATTAAACTAAGGCAAAACCCATAGGGTACATAGATTAGCAGGCAAATTGGGAAAGTCAAATTCATAGGAATGGTTCATAAAGCTCAGGCTACCATTAATATATAATAAAACATCAAATGGAATATAAATGAGTTTATAATATACCCCTAAGATTATTTTTCCTAAAATTCCTTATGTTGACCATACCAAGTACAAAATTGTAAGTCACTTTTGCTTGCCAAGAAAGGTAAAAAAGGAGAAAAATGGATTTAGCTCAGAAATGACACTTCCAAAGAAAAAAGCATGAAAAAAATCATGGGTAAGATAAATAGGAATTGATTAACCATTTATCATGTGACACACTTCTGAAGGAGGTCATACAAGTGCTAAACTCTTCTTTTCCTTCAAGAAAACTGTCCTTTCTTCTACATAACCTATCATATTTCAGTTATGTTAGTTAATTAAGTATTATAAAGACACATGGGGAATGAAATAACATTTTTAAACCTTCATGATAACCAATGAATCCATACAAGTCATTAAATTCACCTTTTTGACCCTTAAAATGACTCAAAATGACTAAAGGGACTAAAAAAACTAATGACCAAGGCTAGCACAACATTAAGTGACATCAATTAACCTTTAAAACACAAAATAACATCTATATTACACACCTTATAGACCTATAAATTCAATTTTTTACTTATAAGTGCCCTAATTTGACTTAAAAGTCAAATTTGGTCAACAAATTGGTGACTCATAGAGGTAGTATGCCTATTGTACTAACTAGACTAGTAGCCTTATCCATTGGGCTTAGGAATCATCTAAATTCTGAGGCAAACAAGAATACCTTTAACCATTTACCATAAACTTGACAAAGACAATACAACTAATGATTACCTCAACATAAAAAAAAGACACACACCAAACAAACTAACAAGACACACACACATGTGCTCAAGATACTTAGAGGAATCAAAAAATAACCTATTATATACAACTAAAAATTAATCATACCTCCCTTCTAGATCAAAAGGAAAGTTTGTTGAATCTCCTTCATGAGATGGATGAAGGTGCTAAGCATGTTGCTCTTTAGATTGAACACTTGATAGATTCTCAAGTGGAATATATTCAAATAGGTCGGTAATGCAAAATATTCCTCTTGGCCTTGTAAACATACTTCATGTTTTTTCCCACGCTCTTTCTCATGATCAACTTTCATCTTATTTGTAGTCAAGGTCTCAAAAGGAATGATCTCTTGTTATTTAAAAGATTGAGGCCAATAGAGGTTTATCTTGACCTCCAAAGGCTGATGTGGAATTTTATCTTTCTCACTTATGACATGTTGGACAATTTCATCTTGCTCATCTTTGACATCTTGAACAATTTCATCTTTTTTACCATCACTTGTAACCAACTCTAAAGGAGTTATAGACCCTTTGAGAGATTCAAACTCTTTGTAATTGTCTTCAAATATCTACCATAAGTCATCATATTCACTTTGATCAACATCATGAAGGGGAACAATAAAATAGACTCCATATTATTCTTTATATTTCAATAGGACCTCTTCCAAGATTTCTTCTTCAACACAAGGAGTGTATTCTTCATCATCAACCAAACAAGGAGATTCAACACAAGAGCTCACCTCTTCTTCAGCACTTGGTACCTCTTTAGGGTTTTCAAATTTTACCATAGCTATCATAATATAATCTTTTTTTTAATGGCTTAAAGTTCTTCAATCTCCTTCTTGGTGATGCTAAGACTAGGCATCTTGAAATCTGGTGACCTAGCCCAATAAGACTGCCAAGGAGTTATAGTTTCTTCAAGTAAGAGTTATAAATTTTCCTCAAAATTTTTTTATTCTTGAGGTTCCCACACCATAGGTCAATAAAGGAAAATAATGATGGGATGAGGACAAAAGGAACTAGTTGGTGTAGGTGGAACATATGGCTCAAAATTAGATTGAGAATGCAAAACTTGAGGATGGGGATGCAGACTTTGGCTTAAAACAACTTGATTTTCTTCCTTCCATTTGAAAACCAATTCATTCACATATTATTTATCTTAAGGAATCTCTTGAAGAAGGGTGGATTGGGTGTGTTTAGGCATATGATTTTCTTTTCGAATTAAACCTTCCATCACACCTTGATTTAGCAACCTCATATTTGACTCTAATTCCTCAATTTTCCTAGCTAGGTTTTCTTGGAAAAATTTCTGTTGAAGTTCATAAGAATCATCATGAGCATAAGAAATACATGATGGATTACATGGGACACAAGAATATTCTTTAGGAAAGGTAGGAGGAACTTGTAAAGGATCAACTTCATTCACCACTTCCACTCATTTCTTGACTTCCATTTTGGTCATGGTTGCTCTCCATGCTACGGGATAAAAAATCCACTTAGATATATTCCCAAAATATCTTGGAAAACATGTTATAAGAGGCATAAAAAAATCTTAAGAAACTTTGTTTTCACTTTTTAGGGATTGTGTCTCAAAACTTAGTCATTTTATGTTGGACATGGTTTCACTCCTATTTACTCAACCTAGCCTTTCAAAGAGTTTTGTCATGATATCTAAAACTCATTGGACCTCAAAATTATTCCACCATTTTTTTCCATGCTCTAACATGATTCCTCAATTCTCTATTAATCCTCCTGTAGGTGGGCAAAGTCATGCATACATGTAGTAAGGTTGAAGGCATGGGTAAGGTGCCTATTTTTTGATCTCTATTAGTTGCATATTCATATCAAGACCTCCAGAATATCACTCTCATAATCAAAACCCTACTTAGTTTTTAAAAACTCATCTTTAACATGCTTCACTTTCATGAGGTATATGTATATGGGCATCAATGGCTACCAAATTGTCTAAGCTATACATGACTACCATCATAGACTTCTTTGTGCTATTTGGAAGGCAAAAAATCATTATTAATACACAAGAAAATATAAAACACCCTTTAGAGTTTCCATTATTCATCTATAAACATGATTAGAGTTCCAAAACATGACTATAACTGAGTGGCAGGCATAAAACTAATTGTGAGTATGACAATGGACTAAGAGTTTGATCAAAATATGGAATTATGAGGCCAAACATGAACAGGAGGTAGTAAATATGGAATTGAGACATGGAAAGACAATATATTCTATTCACATGAAAACATATTTATGGAATTCAAACTCTTACAAGTGGAAAACTGACTGAAGCTATACATAGTGGCACCCTCATACAAAGTGAGTTATTTAAACTATCCAAACAACTTTGTAACATGAAACCAACCATAAGGATAATTATATATAGAGGATAAAATCATATAGAATCACTCTTGGTAATTGGTTCATATAAAATTTCTCAAACCAAGGCAGAACCCATAAGGTACATAGATTAGCAAGCAAATTAGGAAAGTAAACTTCTTAAGAATGGTTTATAAAAATCAAGCCACAATTCCTCTACAACAAAACATAACATATAAGATTATTAAGTGTAGAATATATCCCTAAGATCATTTTGCTTGAAACTCCTTATGCTGACTGTACCAAGTACAAACTTACAAGTCACTTTTGCTTGCCAAGAAAGGTGAAAATGGAGAAAAATGGTTTTAGCTCAAAAATGACATTGCAAAAGTAAAAAATCCTAACCATTTTCCACATGGCACACTTCCCAAGGAGGTTGTACAAATGTCAAACTCTTATTTTCCTTAAAGAAAGCTATCCTCTTTTTTGCATAACATGCCATATTTTAGTTATGTTAGTTAATTAAGACTTATAAATTAATGTTTCAAAACCTTCACACTTCCCAATAAATCTATACACATTATTAAATACATATTTTGGACCCCTAAAATGACTCAAAATGACTAAAGGGACTAAAAAACTAATGACCAAGGCTAGCACAACATTAAGTGATATCAATTAAACTATAAAAAACCTTATAAAATTTATATTGGACCCCCTATAGACCTATAAAGTCAATTTTTAACCTATAAATGCCCTAATTTAACTTAAAAGTCAAATTTTATCAACAAAGTAATGACTCATAATTGTAGTATGCTTGCTATAATAACTAGACCAATAGCCTTATCCATTAGGATTAAGAGTCATCTAAATTTTGAGGCAAACAAGAATACCTTTGACCATTGACCATAAACATGACCAAGATAAGATAACTAATGACTACCTCAACTTAAAAACTAAAACACATAAAAAACAAAGAAAACACACTAATGAGAAACAAACACACATGTGTTCAAGGCACTTAGGGGAATAAAAAAATAACCTATTATATACAATTAAGAATTAAGTATACCTCCCTCCTAGATTAAAGGGAAAGTTTGTTGAATCTCGTTCTTCATGAGATGGATGAAGGTGCCAAGCACGTTGCTCTTTAGATTAAACAATTTAAAGATTAGACCTATTCCTTGGCAACTCAGTTTCTATATTCTCAAGTGGACTATCTTCAAATAGGTCTACAATGCAAAAATATTCCTCTTGGCCTTATAAACATACTACATGTTGCTACCCACTCTCTTTCTCATGATCAACTTTCATCTTATTTGTAGCCATGGTCTCAAAAGGAATGATATATTGTTCTTTAAAAGATTGAGGCCAATAGAGGTTTGTCTTGACCTCAAAAGGCTGATCTGGACTTTACTCTTGCTCACTTATGACATGCTGGACAATGTCATATTTCTCATCTAAGACATCTTGAACAATGACATCTTTCTTACCATCACTTGTAACCAATTCTAAAGGAGTTGTAGACCCCTTAAGAGATTAAAAATCTTTGAAAATGTCTTCAAATATCTACCACAAGTCATCATATTAATTTTGATCAAAAAAATGAAGGAAAAAAATAAGAGAGATTCTATCTTCTTCTTTATATTTCAATAGGACCTTTTCCAAGATTTCTTCTTCAACACAAGGAGTGTATTCTTCATCATCAACCAAATAAGGAGATTCAACACAAGAGCTCACCTCTTATTCAATTCTTAGGAACGATTGAGGGTTTTCAAATTTCACCTCAGATATCATAATCTAATCTTGTTTTTCAAGGGATGCAAGATATTCAATCTCCTTGGTGATGCCAAGACTAGGCATCTTGAAATCTTGTGATCTAGTCCAATAAGGCTACGAAGGAGTTACAATTTATTTAAGTAAGAGTTATGAATTTTCCTCTAATAATTTATATTATTTAGGTTCCCACACCATAGGTCCATCAAGGAAAATGGTGATGGGATGAGGGCAAAAGGAACTAGCTGGTGGAGGTGGAACATAGGGCTCAAAATTAGATTGAGAATGCAAAGTTTAGAATTCTTTTAGGAGCTCTTGAGGAAGGGGAGGTAGAATTTGGGATTAAAAAATTGATTTTCTTACTTACATTTGAAAACCACTTAATTCATCTCTAATTTGTATTGAGGATTCTCTTTAGGAATTTTGGATGGGGTGTGTTTAGGCATATGATTTTCTTTTGGGTTTAAACCATGCATCACACCTTGATTTAGCAACCTCATCTTTGACTCTAACTCCTCAATTTGCTTGGATAGGTTTTCTTTGAAAATTTTCTATTGAAGGTCATAATAATCATTATGATCATACTTAATACATAAGGGATGACATGGGACACAAGAAACTTCTTGAGGGTAGGAGGAACTTGCAAAAGATAAACTTCATTCACCACTTCACACTCTTTATAAATGAAACATCCATCCTTTTTCTTTCCCCACAATTATAATATCTTAATCCATATTAGGATGTTAGGATTAGAATTCTTTACTTGAGGAAGGTTGGGAGGGGTTGGTATAAGATCAAGATCCTTCTTAACTTCACACTCTTTGTCAATACTTTTCTCCTCTTTCTTTCCCCACAAATCCACTATCTTACTCCATCTTAAGATGTTAGTATTAGTGGTGTTTTTTTGAGATGGTGGGGATACAATATGAGAGGGTAATGAGGGATTAAACTCCACTTATTTGGATGCTAACATGGACTGCTTCAAAGTCATATTATCCAACTTAAGTTGCCTATCAATATTAGCTTCAAACATGATATTTCTCATATCAACTCTCTCTTTCAACTGATTGGGAAAATGATGACTATGATATATTTTATTTGGATCATGACTAGGTGTCATATATGGCTGATAAGAAACTTGGGGAAGTGGATATGAAGGCTGATAGGTTTGGTGAGGTTGCCTTTCATGAACCCTTAGCCTATCCTCTAAATAAGAAACTAGGCCACTCACATCAAGCATCTCACTTGTGAGCCTTTGCCAATTGGCCCTCTCAATAGGTGTCCACTCTTTTTTGACCAGCTATAATGAGTTTATCACCTTATGAATAAGGTGAATATGAACCTCTTGAAGACATAACTTTTGTGTATCAAGATCTAACATATACCTCTCATAGACTAAGAGTGTCTTCTTGAAGGTGGAAATGGATTGGCTTGGGAAGTGGCTAGGTTGACTAGGAGCAAGACATTGAAAAGGTTAATTATAGGAATGATTTACTTCATGAATGCACTAACAAGGATCATGTTGAATTTGATTAAGTTCATATTGAGGCTAGTAAGTATCATGACAAGATTGACTAAGGATTTGTTCATATTGATAGGGAATGGTACAAGATTGAAATGTCTTACCAACTTGTATAAAACAAAAATCAACACCAAAGTCAACCATGGAAATTCATTGAAAGCAGGAACAAAAAGGAAAATGTTACCAAAAATATTCAAAGGATAACTTGGGCTGATTTACCAACTGATATATCTTTGGAGTCACTATTGATGCTTGAATAAATGCCTCCAAAGGCTGATTGTTGAGAGATAACACTAAAAATCTCTCAACCTCTTGGAGTAACCAAAAATAAAATATCCTAAGGGAGGTGATACACCAAATATATTGATGAATTCCAAACCTTATGCATATTAATCTTGAAATCAAGGGCCAAACTAAACATACACTTCTCCAATATTCATCTTCTCACATTAATGTTACATTGTGAGGTTATGGATAAATGTGCAAAGATAAAAGGAGTAGACAAGAGGCCTATGAGGTCACTAATGAATAGAATAAATAAAAATAAACTATAATAATGGAGTTGATACACCAAATATATTGATTAATTCCAACCACATGCATATTACTCTTGAAATCAAGGGCCAAACTAAACATACACTTCTCCAATATTCATCTTCTCACATCAATGTTACATTGTGAGGTTATGGATGAATATGAAAATATAAGAGTATAAAATAGGCATATGAGGGAAATAATGAATATAATAACTCAATAAATCCTACATTTACTATAACACTTCACATGCCTTGCAAGAAGAAGCTTTCCAACTACAAATAAATGGTAGAATGAAATAACATGCTAAGGAATCCATTGTCTTCACTTATGCAAAATCAAACATTGAAAATGAAAAAACTAAGAAAATTCATGTATAAATTAAAAATCAGTAGTATTTTTGATAAAAAGGTATAAAAATTAGATGGTCTTGACCATACTCAAATGGAACATCCATTACAATGCCAAAATGCCTAGTTCTTATAGAACTTGAGAGAGAGAGGAGAAAAGAGAAGCCCAAGAGTCACAAGGGAACTTTTAAGTCTTAGATAATTATTTAATTGTGCATGATAATAGTATATGATAGTAACCATATTAGGCCAATAAGTATAATTGTCAATTCAAGGCAAGAACTTCATGAAAAGTGGCATAAAACTCATCATTGTGACTCAAAAAAATTGCCTGTATGATTATCCATATTTAAATGCCTTATAACTAATTAAAACCAAGTACAATTATTGGGATTAAGGGTAATGAAATCAGACATGCCTATATATTCATTGGTTTTAGGCCTAGTCATCTTAAATCACTTGGAAAGGAGATATCATCATCTGTAATCTAGAAAACTCCTCTTTCATGCAACCTACACACTTGGCCTCAAAATTAGCATTATTTGCTTATAAAAATTAGTGGAATGGAGTGTATGAAAATTTTAAATACCCTATATGTCTATATAATCATTTGTAACACCTTAAAATCACTTTCCCTTAGAGTTTTCACTCTTCTCACTAGCTTGTTTAATATGCTAGTTTTGACTAGCTAAGAAGAGTTCTCTTGTTGAAGAACTTAGGAGTTTCCTAAGGAATGAAATGAAAACTATGAGTTATAAAAATTATTAATATTTCTCCCAAAGTTGGTTTCCTCTTTAGACTCCTCATAGAGCCTACAAAACTCAAAAAATGGTCAAATATACCCTGTTTCTCATCCCATCTGTACAAGTCCATATATAATTAATGTATGTGATGGATCTTGATTAAGACATGAAAGTTAAAATAGGTTTCATGGTAAAAATATGCCATTATAATGAATTTATATCTTCATTTCTTCAAACTGGTCCTTACAAGGGTTTAAGAGGGTTTTAGGCCTATTTGACCTCTTAAGCTTCATTCATAAAAACATGCCACTCAAATTGAAAAAAAATTACACAAACATGATCTTCAATAACCATGTTAACCTCCCCTAACTCCTTTAGCTTGCATTTAAAGCTTCATGAAGGATATGAGCTTTTGAATTTGACCTATCGAGCTTGTTTTATTTTTTCTTACGGGTCTAAGTTAATATTAGGATAAAAATGGATTCCTCATGAATTATATTTCATAAAAATATATCTAAAAACTATTATATAGTCCCAAAAACATGTTCCAATATTTTTTAATTCTCACTATAAGTTACAAAATAAGTTGGGTTCCCATTTGGCTTTTAGGTTTAGCCATGCCTTGAAGCTTGTCTATAGGTTTAGGCCCAAAATGGTCTATTTGATGTACTCCCTACTTTAAAATATCATATATACCTTAATTTTTACCTCATATAAATTTATCAATTCATGGGAAAACTCATTTCATGCTAGAAGTGAAAATGATCCTCCATTTGGAAACTAGGCGTCATAATGCTTAAAAACTTGCCTGCAATCTTATAAGGTTTGGACCTCTCTACTCATTTTCAATTATCTTTAATCGATTCCTATGATTTTAATGGGGTTATTAAAACTCATCACACACTCTTTTAAATGCTAAAACAACTCCTTACCCATCTATTTACCACCCTTCTTCAAGACTACCAGTTTGTGCATGAGGAGAAGTACCCCCTATTTGAGACAAACCATGGGGTAATTCCCCTATTTTATTAGGTTATATGAGTATTATATGTACTTATTAAATTTTTATTATTAAATCCACAAATTTTAAGCCATTTATTTGGTTTTTTGACTTCTCAAAACTCCTAAAATTCAAAACTAGTTCCTCCAAGGTAGACTATGTTTTGATTTGACTATGTATGCTCAATTTTGGGCTCATTATTATCTCTATATACATCAATATAATTTAATAATACTATGGTACATTATATTAACTTTCTCTAACCTCCACTAATCCATCCAACCTATCTCAAACATCTCAAGAACCACCCTTTGTTAGCTTACTATCTGTATGCCCTACTATAATCTTCTTTTGCTCTTGTTTGTCCTTATGAAGTCACCAAAACCTTCATTGATATGTCACATGTTATTTAATCAGGTGAAAACTCTTCCTAACCTTGATTATGCTTTAAAAATTATCAATTTATTATTTATCTATTAGACTTAGACACATGCCTTTTGAGAGAAGCCTATAGGTTACATTTCCTTCTTTGAGGCTTGGGTTATGATGTTTGAAGACATTATTTGAAATTTTGATAGTCACAAGGCACTTTTTTGAAATATAATTCTCATTTTTATAATTTAAAACACCATTATATCATCATTGTTAGGCCACTAGCCTATTGACTAGCTGTAGGTGTGTATTTGGGCCACCTATATAGACTGAAGGTGCTTATTGAGGAATATGATATAATTTATGATCTTGTCTGGATGTTACTTTAGAGAATATATGTCACCTTAATAATTTGGAATTATTTAAACATGGTGTCAAGGTTAAGTTTTCCATTTAGATGATGAATGTTTCTTTTAGAGCTTTAACTGTAGATATCATTGCTTGATTGCAGTGTTTTTTAGGGCACATTTGAGGCTATAAATCTCTAACTTCCACTCACTTCTTGACTCCCATTTTGGTCATGGTTTCTATATATACTAGGGGATAAAAAATAAACTTATATAGATGCCCCAAATATCTTGGAAAACATGTTGTAAGATGCCTACAATAACCCCTAGGATCTCTATTTTCACTTTTTAGGGACTGTATCTCAAAACTCAGTCATTTTGTGTTGGACATTATTTCACTCTTATTTAATCAACCTAGCATTAAAATGAGGTCTATCATGATATATAAAACACATTGGTTCTCAAAATGATTCCACCATTTGTTTCCATGCTCTAACATGATTCCTTACTTCTCTATTAATCTACTTGTAGGTGGGCAAAGTCATGCATACATGCAGCAAGATTGAAGGCATGGGTAAGTTGATTGTTTTGTGACATATATCAGTTTTATATCCATATAAATACCTCAAAAGTAATACTCTCATAATAAAGACCCTGCTTGGTTAAAAAAACTCTTCTTCAACATGCTTCACTTTCATGAGGTACTTGTATATGGGCATCAATGGCTACCAGACTGTATAAGCTATATGTGACTACCATCATAGACTTATTTTTATTATTTGGAAAGATTAAATTGATTATTAATACACAATAAAATATAAAAAACCTTTAGAATTTCCATTATTCATCTATAATCATGATAAAAGTTCCAAAACATGACTGTAACTGAGTGGTAGATAGAAAGCTAACTATGAGTATGATAATAGATTGAGAGTATGATCCAAACATGGAATAATGAGGAAAAACATGGAAAGGATGTAGTAAATATGGAATTGAGACATATAAAGACACCATATTATATTCACATGAAAACCTTTGTATGGAATTAAAACTCTTGCAAGTGGAAAACTGACTGAAACTGCATATAACAACACCCTCTTGCAAAGTGAGTTATTTTAACTATCCAAACAACTTGAAACATTAAAAAAATTATAGGGAGAATTATATAAGGAGGCAAACATCATATTAAATAACTGTCAACAATTGGTTCATACATAATTTATCAAACCAATGCAAAACCCATATGGTACATAAATTAGCAAGATAATTGGGAAAGTCAACTTCTTAGGAATGGTTCATAAAGATCAAACCACCATTCCTCTACAACCAAACATAAAATGTAAATTGACTAAGTGTAGAATACACCCATAAGAGCATTTTTCATGAAACTCCTTATGCTAACTATACCATGTACAAACCTGCAAGTCACTTCTACTTGCTAAGAAAGGTGAAAAAGGAAAAAAATGGTTTTAGCTCATAAATGACACTTCCAAAGAAAACCAAGCATGAAAATGAGCATGGAGGAGCTAGATAGGCACTACCTAACCATTTAACATTTATCACACTTCCCAAAGAGGCCACACAAGTGCCAAACTCTTCTTTTCCTTTAAGAAAACCTCCCTTTATTCTGTATAACCTACCATATTTTAGTTATGTCAGTTAATTAAGACTTATAAAGACACATGGGGCATGATATTACATTTTAGAACCTTCACACTTCCTAATAAATCTGTACAAGCCATTAAATTCATCTTGTTGACCCCTAAAATGACTCAAAATGACTGAAATGAATAAAAAAACTAATGACCAAGGCTAGTAAAATATTAAGTGACATCAATTAACCTATAAAACACCATATAACATTTATATTACAACCCCTATAGACCTATAAAGTCAAACTTTTGCCTATAAGTGCCCCAATTTGACTTAAAAGTCAAATTTGGTCAACAATTATCCTTACTAATCCTCCTAGTCATTATTGTAATACCCCTTTCATTATCCATATCTATGCATTGACATTATATCATCCCATAAATCATTTTATTCTCCTAAACATGTATTATTTTTCAATTAACCCCCACTTATCCATTTTATGGGAATTTAAAATTCCCATAACCCATCCACCTACCTACTCTTAGGATTTCCTATAAGTCAATACCCTAATCCTTACCTAACCCTTCTTTTAAACCACTATAATCTTCCACTAATCATCATTATATTACATAATGGAGTCTAGAACTCTCCACCACCCTTCTCTTTCTCTAGAGAGTTCTCTCTAGAGAATTCTAAGGAATTTTAAATTCTTTAGAACTAAAGTCTTTTTTAATAGAGGCTTCCAATGAATTTTTAATTCATTGGAAAATATCCCTCCTTTGCCTATTTATATCCATGAACCCATCCATTCTAAACAATTAGAATTCAACTATGAAATCTATGATCCTTTCATTCAAAACTAGCCTACTTTTCAAAGTCATCAAGTGAACAAATGTTGTCAAAATTCTAAGTTTGTAAGCAATATACAATCACTAAGTATTTTTCTTGTCTTGAATCTTGTTTGGAGCATTTATCTTTAGATTTTTATAATTTTGTTATAGATGCTTATTTTTCTTGCATTATAGTCTAATAGATCTAAATTTCAATTGTAGATTGATGTTTTGAGTTGATTTTAGTGTATAATTTGCATACCAAATCAATTACTCAGGTTTATCATCTCACATTTGGCAACCATAGTGGGATCTCTCTTTTTGATTTGACCTAGTGTGTTTGGATTAAGCTTGTAGTTTTAATTGAAGGAGAATTTGGGCTCAAAATTTGAAAAATATTGTTTTCTAGTTGAATTGCAGTATTGTTATGTAAGTAGTGGTTTTTCATTTGTAGTTTTGAGGTTAACAATGGCAATTTTAACATAAATCACCAACCTAAGCACTAGCCATCAGGGTAACTTAGCCATTTTTGTATTTTTAGTCAAAATCACTTCTCGTAATCTAAATTATTGATCCTTATCTACATTTTTGAACAAAGCAGTCATAATTTTGATTTTCATATGCAATTTTGCTTTTGATAGTTGAGATTTTGATTAGAGTTATAAACTAACCTTAACCAATATTTCAAACTCAAAATCTATTTTGATCCTAGATATACATATTACTTACTATTTTGTAGGCATTATTATCAATTTCTAACTTTCTACTTTATAGGATTAAAAAAACCCTTACTAATCAAAACCACATCTCAACATTTACAATTTTGATTCATACCTAATAACATCTTATTTTAGTTCCATAAAATCTCTATAAATAATTTAATCTATTAAAATCATAATCTAATATCTCCCAGGCAATGTTGGTTTTTGTAAAATCTATAAAAATTATAATTTATATATAAATCACAAAATTGCTTATAGTTAATTATAATCTTGATTTCAAATAGTAACTTTGAAGTTGGTACTTGTAATTTTGATTAAACTATAGTTTGATATTTTGTAATTAATCATACTTGTTAATAGTTTTTCATAATATGCTTAAAAACATATCAATATCAATGTCTTATTCATATTACATCTAGTAATATCTAATTAGTCTTAGAATTTTCTATTTTTTTCAAGCATGGCAATATCGCTTATTGGTTTATACAACTATGATTATCAGTTACAACTTTATAAAAGTCATTAATGATTTTGATTTACCTATCCATGTGTTTACCATGATTGTTTGTTAACTGATTTACAACATTGCTTATTAAAATCTATGATTCTGATCTGATATCTATGAGTTTGACTCTTTGTATGTGATTTTGGCTAACATTGACTATGTCTAAGAAAATTTGCTTTCAAAATTACCTTATTTTTTCCTTAAATTTTTTCTTTTTGAGTGCATCATTTAAGATAATTTTTAGTGAATTTCAAGTCATTTAGATCATCTAGTAAGTCTCAAATTGATTTTGGCATTTGGGGCATTGCCCCTCGACCCCACCTTGTACCAAAATAGGGAGTGAACTTAGGGTGCTACCTTTAGATCCTATAAGGGGCACTAATCTTTAATTTCATAAGGGGAGCTACCCCTTAACCCCATTCAGGGATGTCGCCCATAGACCCCTTCATCCTAACCCCTCATTAAAAAATTTATAGTGCAAAACTTGTGATTTTTTTAATGTTTTTATTGAGGTGTATTAGACTAACATTTGGTTTGGATTTTTACAAGGGAAAATTTGGTGGAAATTTTGTCTTACTTAAGATTACTAACCACTTGTCTTATAGGTCACCTTTTTTCTTTGTCTAACATCTTGTCTTACAGGTCACCCCTAAAGATTTATAATTTCAACCTATTAATCACTAAATTTTCAAGACATTTGTAAGATATTTTGGCATTTTAAAATTTATCTTGTATTAATCACACTTATTTGACTGGTTAATCAACTTTTTATTTACTTGTTTGTACCTGAGGTCTATAGTGGTGTATTTTCTCCTCCTTCATCCTAGTGGCAAGTCTTGGAGGATTAAAAACCATTGACAAATGCTCCTATTTTTTATTTTTTAGGGGGAAACATGACATGAAAGTGATACCCTTACACTTTTCATAGTCCTAGGGGGATTGTGTTCATGGATTTCACCACCATGCATAATTCCATATTCAATGTTATTGTAGAGTCTAATTAAGAGGAAGAGTTGTCATTAAGCCAAATGGTTGACCCCATATAGGTCTTTCATGAAGGGAAAGAGTTAACTCTCTGACCCAAGCATCAAATAACATGATATATAGAGTTAGGCCCCACATACTATTATATATTAGGGATGCCTTTAAAGATATTGTATAGACTAAAATAAAACCTTTTACCATAATAGGATACTTGCTACTAGAGTCAATATCAGCTCCCAAGTGATCATTAAGTGAAAAAAAGGTTGAAATATTTTTAGATATTCTATAATGGTTCACCATCCTACAACATCACCGATGAAGTTTTTAGATGGTGAAATTATCAAATTACACTCCCAAATTAGTTTACTAGTGATAGGTTTGTGCTGTGATTGATTTAGTGAGTGTTGTATTATACCAATGTTATTTATGAGCTGAGTCAACCTTTTACCCATGCCTATACACAATAATATAAGTCTCTTTCATATATCATCATCTTGTAGATCCTCATCTCATCATCATATCATAATTCACATCCTCTTGTGCATATTTGATTTGTACATGCATGTACATCCTTTAAGCTTGTCTCATTTTGCATCTTGTCCTATCTCTCATCACTCTTATCATAGTTTTATCACATGATTCTATATCCAATACTGGGCTTGATTAATCATACCCATAACTAGTCATCCTAACATTATAATTTATCACAAAACCTAATCCCTCATCCTAATAATATTTGTTTCTATTTTGTCCTAGCTATACCATATTGGCTTCTTCACACATCCTCATTTTGTATAATATTGATCATCTTATAAAACCATCCTTATCTTATTCATCTTAAATAGTATTATCTTATTTATATTTCATATCTTTTTCAATCCTACATATTTTTTACATTCCTACCCCATCATTATCCCCCAACATCATATTGACATCTCATTTTTCTAGTCATACCCCTATCACTTACATATCTTAATCCAGTCTTGGTACCCCTCCATCACATCTTATCATAGTCTAAACTCATGCTCTTTACTTAGAATTAGCATTAATTTTCCCTAGTTTCATATTTATCACTTAAGACTAAAATCCACCTTATCTATGACCAATCACATCCTGGTCTTTTTTGACACTATATCCTCATATCACCTTATCTTATCTTACTTATTCTTAGGGTCCTTGTCCAAATTGGTCAATTGTCTTGACCTTGTCTTGCCTAGTCACCTTATCCCTTATATATTCAATCTAGCCTAGTCATATCCCAACCCATCCTTAACTTATAATCCCATATCTATACTAGTCATCCCATAAAGTTTCTATTCATATGTTAATATTCATCCACATTGGCAAAATAACTCTTTCTACATCAGGGTCCTTATTATCAACTTGTTTATGTTCAATCAAGTTTGAATCTCATATTGTCATCATCTAATATTCCTTAAGTTGATCATCTTAGTCTTGAGATTCTATTAATCTAATAAATCCCTAGTCAAAATTAGTCTCTTAGGCTAGATAGCCCCTTATCAAGTTGCAGATCTTTTCATAGCTCACTTTATCAAATCTAGTCTAGCTCATAGCCTGAGATGGTCTACTTGATCTTGGATTATCCTATCAAACATCATAACACATAAAAATATTTAATCAAACTTGAGGTTAGACTAAAGAAATCCTTTGTCCAAATTTGTTCCATATATCCCATCTTCATCCCTTAATATTTCCATTTAATCCCTTACACCTACCAATTGGGGTAGGTGAAACACATTGTTCATACTTTCTCCTGTCTTGATCCATGACATCCAAATTAAAATTGGTCAATACTCTAATTGAGAAATACCTCATGGAAAATAAGGATGTATTCATTTCCCACATATTTGAGATGAACACTCCACATCCTACAAAATTTGACCATGTATAATTAACATTACCTTTAATCCACACCCATTTCCATCCATAAATTCTTAGTACCACCCATTCCCATTAAACCCCTTCATACACTAGTCACATCCATTCATATACCCCTTCTTATACTATCAAATGGAATCCCATCATGCCCACCTTATCATCTACTAGTTTGATCACCCAATCACAAAAACAACCATTTGATCTAAAGTCCAATGCATCTACATCCAAGCCATGATTTCAAGAGAGGCCTTACACTCTTAATCCTCTATCCTTAGAATCCCTCTTCCAAAAAATTGTTATTATAGAAATGATGGTCTATCTACTCATATGACATATTGATCCCACCAATACTAATCTTTCTTGGTATAAAGCTAACCAATATTTTATATATCACTAAACCTATGGTCATACATTTAATTGATGTCATAATTTCTAAAACTATCATCTCCCTATCATCACATCAAAGACCCCATTTAGAGAGCTCGCTAGTAAATAATGAATCCTCTACTAGAAACATTGTGTCATATACATCAAATTTAAAATTAGAGTCAACACAAGTATTATCTACATTTGGATCATGTTCAACACTAATATCGAAATAAAATTATTTGTCAACAGCATCATATTTAATTAATGTTTCACATGGTGGCCATGCCTTCATTTTTGAGGATACTTCTAATTCAAATGTCAAAAAATCATAGGGCATATCTTTTGATCTCATCTAAGATGATGAAATCATAATAGAGTTATTACAAGCTTTATCAATTGATGAATCTAATCTTACCTCAAATACATGTCTTGTAAATAGTCTTAGTGGTCATTTTTTTGATCTTGAGGAGATTGTATCCTATGTCAAAACTAGGTCTCGTAGGAACCCCTATGAGGACCATGCTACCTCATCACCACTAATTGATCTCATCCTACCATCTCCCAAACTTTCATCCATCATAGATCCTTTTCTTCCTATTAATGATCATTTAGTCACCTCCCTCCATACATACATCATTGGACACTTCTTCAAGAAAAATAATATGTGCCATAAATATAAAAGTCCAAGATCATATTCAAAAATTCATTCATGATGATCAAATCACCTTTGATCCAATAAGTTAAAATCAATAAAATTCAAATCATCAGCTTAATTAAAAAGTGTCTTCCCCTAGTGAAACCCTCTTTGAGGAATTAGGGGACCATCAAAGTCAAGATATTCATCACTTATTAAACTCCTATGGAGAATCCCAATGTTAAGCACTGATGGACAGTCAAAATATAATCAAGTTTGAAAATAAACACAATGTTAAAATCTCTATTAATATGGATGATAATCCTTCAAATAATTATATCAGAGATAAACCACAAATTTAAAGTGTATAAGATATCTTAAAGTCTTTTTTCATATGACACCAATCAAATATTGAATACACATCTCCAAAGGTGTATGTGACTAACAGTTCCACTTACCAATTACCCATCACACCTCCCTATCATAATCCTATCATCCATTCAAGTCATATACATAATCATCAAATCCAAACCCTAAAACCATCTATACCTACGTCAATATACTAGGCAATATTATCTCTTGTAGGGGTGATGAAGACACCTAGTCTAGATGTCTTGAGGGGTGTCAATCAAGAGTCAACATTGGTCATGAAGATATTAATACATATAAGATCTAAAACATGATCCTAGCATAACATCTTTTTAGAACATGTGTTGGCTAAATATCAAGAAAGTGTCACCATTTCTACATCTCACACCCATATTTAATAAATCAAGATGCCAAAAGTCCAAAAAGTAATTGTTTTCATCCAATGGTGAAAAATAGTCTTCTAGTACCTTGGGAAAGTACCATGGTGAAAATCTATTTTTGAAATCATAGTAAAATAGTCTATTATCTACATTATACCTCAACACTTAGGGGCAAAATCCTTCCCTTATCAGTCCAATCCATGTCACCTTATATGTATTATCCCTTAGTCCATTACTCCTACCCATCATCTACCATAATATATTACATCTTATTATGTCTATCCTTTCTTCTAGTCTTGACCTTAGTAAGGGAATGTAATATGTATTGAGAAATGTTCTAGAATCATCTTAGCATATCCTCCAATAGACACTTAGGTAACTAGACATATGGTTCCTTCATGCTATGGTTGTTGTTAATCCCTAGTCCTTTCTCCTTTGGTCCTCATCCCCTTTCTAGCCTCACCCTCATGCTTTTGTCATCACATCAATTATTCCATCCATCCTTATCCTAGTTTTTAGGCTTGGTATTCCATTTTATAGCAACATATAGTGTACATACATATTCTCAAAATATCTAAAAATTGAAATATTATAAAAACCCATTAAAATTATAAAATCCCCAAAATCCTAAAACATCTTAGTCTTATTGTCATATATCCTAACTATACTAGTCATCTTATCTTATGTCTTAATCATCTTGTCATATTGCATTATCTTATATCCTACTGGTCTCATTATTTTGTCATCTTATCTTGTCCTACATCCTAATCATGAAGTCTAAGTCCTTATTCATAACCTTATCCTAATATAAGCCTTTAGTCTAATAAAAATATATACCCATGTCCAAATCCATATCATTAATGTACCTTCACATCGTGATCATAATGACCAAATTTGTCCAACTCATCCCTTGATCCCTCATCCTATCAACTCTCATCAGGACAATTAGACAAGACACAATGACACTTCATGTAGATACTTGTGTGTTTGACTTGTTTTCTCTTTGTTGTTTGACTTGTTTGCATGTATTTTATAATGTATATATCTACATATTTTTATTTTATTGACTCTATTTGTCTTCTTTTATTAATATTTTAATTACTTTTACATCATATCTCTTTCATCAAGGGTGAAATATACAAGGATGATATGATGGAGCCAAAAAATATATAACAATGATTTTGGGTGCCCTATGGAGAGTTCATCATTTACCCCTTTTATAACCATGCTCTTTAGCATGTCCTCTTGATCATACTTATATAAATGGTCATAGGACCTAGTGATATATTTACATTTGATTGATTAGACTATGATGAGAGTTGTTACAATAATGATGGTTTGATCATAGACTATACACATAATTTTTCCTATCCTTTATCATGTGTATAAATGAATAATCATCTTAATCCCATCATCAATTTGATCATCTCAGTCCACTCATCCAATATACAACCATTCCTCCAAGTCCTTTATCATCTCATCTATATCCTCTAGTCAATTATCTATCATCTCTATAGTCATCAACAGCTAACATATCATATCCCATCATTTCTCATTGTCCTCTATATTCATGACTAACATCTAAGTCACATCCTCTATCTAACAACTAACATGTCTAATAGTCATGCTCATCCTCCTCTAGTGTATCTTGTCATCTACCATATCATTTGAATGACATTAGCTTGAGGTATTTTTAGGCTATGTAGGCAACACTTAATCAGATAATATGTCTAATTTTAGCTCGAACACTCTCTCCTCTTTCCATTATTCATCATTATATCTATCTTTTCCTTCATCATCCTCACATATTACATCAGTCAAATCTTTAAGCTATAATATCAATCATTAATAAATTAGTCTATTGATCAATCACCATCCTGACAATCATTTCCCTAATATTTTCATCAATCATCTGCACCTATCAATTGGGCCTAAAAAATCAGAACATTCATCTTTTATTTCATTAGTCATCCATTATCACTGATTGGTTAATTCATCATTTAAATTTTATAGTTTCATCCTTTTATTGGGGCATGACTAGAACCATAAGTTTATTATCATCTATTGTTCCCTTTCACATGTCTTTACTAGGGGAATCATCACTATTAATCACATTATGTCTCATTAATTTGATTTATTATAAACCAAATCTTCCACTTTGTCCTTTGGTCACTTGATTATAAGTTTTATTTTCTCTCTCTCTCATGTCCTTCATCACATCACATCACTTGACTTTAGCTTTGAGCTATAATCATCATTAATATTATCAATGCATTATCTTATTTTGGCTCGATGCTCTCCCAACATGTGTTTTTGCTTAGGATATTTTAAACTCTTATGGCCTTTATCATCTTGGTATGAAACTCACCCTAGAATGTGTCCTTTCCTAGGATACATTAAAATATTTTAGCCTTTTATCTTATCATCATCATGTTATGGTCAATTCCCCTTGGGATGTGTTGACAACTGGACATAATCATTTTTGTTCCTTGTGCATAGGTCTTTTCTAAGAGTATCATAAATTTTTAGCTCATTACTCATGTAAATTTCATATTGTTCATCATTAATCCCACATCTCACACCCCATTCCCTTTTCAATTCATCCATCCTACCCATAATTTTTTATTTTTGTGTGGCCTTCTACCTCTTTCCTCCTTGAATGTTATATATACATAATATTTTTAATTTTTATCACATATTGATGCTTTACATCTTGCAGGATCCCATCAAGACTCAATATCTCTAAGTGAAAACCTTAAGGGGTGCATCAGGAAAGGGGTGGGTAGACCTTTGGTGCTTTATAGGATTGTTGTCCCTTATTTACACATTATTACAAATCCAAGCAGTTCCTAAAACTGTTCCCTAAACTATTTATCCTCCCTTACACATTCCTCCAATATTTTCCTCTTTATATTCCTCCTTTTCTTGCCTTATCCCCCTTTTAGTCAGTCAAATATACTATCTTGATTAGGTTGACCAAATACAATTTTGGGGTATTTTTCACTTTCTTAGCTTGTTAGCCTTTCCGCTGACCTAGTGAATTATCCCTAAAAATACACTAGGTCGATTGGGTCAACCATATATAGCTAACATTTGTAAAATTATTTAGGAAAAGATATACCTATAAATATAATATAATTTCATCATTATTTTATATTTTCAATCAAGAATTATTCACTCATGCTTCTTCACAATCTACTCTTCCACCATTCTACTTGAGAAGACTTAGCTTAGGTTTCTTTTTTGGATATTATAGTCTTATGGATAAGTATTGGATGATTTGGCCCTTCTTAGTTATCCTTATAAACCAAAATAACCTCTTGTAAATCCAATTTAGCTAATGGAGATACTGAGTCTCAATGAATTCACATTCAGGTAAGTATATTCTAACTGTGTTCTCCTCTCTTTTAGTAGATAGAAGTAGTATAAGTGTTGGCTAGAATAATACTATATTTCATATTTCATGTATTAGAGTGTTAATCATACTTAATTTAATTGAGGTTTTATATACATATTTTCTTTGTTTCTAACCCCCACTTTGTGCCACAAGATTTGGTGTGCATTAGATTATATTTACTTTCTTGTTTATTAGAATAGCTGAATGTTTTAAACCTTAGGACTCCATTAGGGTTATTGTGTGATTATGTTAGACTATAATCTTTGAAACCCTTCCTATCATGATATGTTATGACAAGTGATACCCTAATCAGGTCTAGGCTTTGAAACCCTTCCTATCATGATATGTTATGACAAGTGATCCCCTAATCGGGTCTAGTTTATCCTAATCAGAAGTGTAGGTATGCTCTATCTTCTCCAAGCCAGGATTGATTTATAGATATGATGAATTTTTGATTGCATATATTCTAGTGAACTTGATGTGAAACTAACCCTTACAAGATTTATTTCACTTATTTTCATTATTTTAGTAATTATTTTTATCATACTGGATCAACTCTATCAACCCAATTTTTTTACTTCTATGTGGAAGTTTATAGGAATAGGAAACTAGATCAACCTAGTCAACCCAGTATAGGTTTTCCAGCCTTTCAAACACCCAATTTAGCCTACTAGGTTGACCCAATCAACCTTATACATTTTTAACACTCTGTAATAGGTTCCTGCATAGCTTGATCGATCCAATCGATCTAGTTTGCAGGTTTCTCAATCATACTTTGATGTTATTCATCAACAATATTTCTTCATTTTATATCTAATCCACCAAGGTTCTTTTTCACTTATCTATTTGTTTATTTTCTATATTTCCTTTCATAGTTTTTAGACTTCAAAACTTCCCTTGCACAGTCAATTGGATCGACCCTGCTAACCCAATTTTGTGTACTATGTGTTGTCTAAAATAATTAGATTGACCTTGCCAACCTAGTTCAGTTTTAGGCCTCATTTTCATAGTATATGTTTGACACTGTTGAACCTATTCTATATTTTTTCCATATAGTGTCAACACTATACCTTGTTTCAAGTTGGAAATAACCTCATATTTGCTATTAATTAGCTCACACATTTCTTTTCATATTGCTTTCATGCTTAGAATAACTCACATAATTTAATTAGGGGATTTTCAATCAGTCACTTAGTGTCACTATTTATATTTTATGCACATATGAACAAATCACAAAAACATAAATAAGCACTTTAAATCTATCTACCCAAGGCCAACCTACTTGGATTTCATCACCAAGGGGGAATCCAACTTGATGCTGTAGTCAAGTATAATGTGTGGTTAATGGTATATTATGGATAATCACCTGACACCCTTATCACTATGGTGTGCAAAGTAATGGGGTAGGCCCCAATACCAAGCCTATATCATTGCCACTATAGTCCCTTTCATCCCAAACTACATGAAACCATCCTTATATTGATATTTAGTATCTTAAAAATAATTTCCCATCATATTCAAAATCATATTTTAATCTAATAAACATTTAGGTTGACCAATTAGTTAGCTCTTTACTTTTCAAGTTGATTGCTTGCTCTTTACTCAATTTTGAGTGCAAAAACTTGCATCAGCCAGTGTTAGTGAAATATTTTGTATTATGTGCCTCAATTAGATTGACCAACATTAATATAATTGACTAATTGTTTCCTTCTATACTTACTTTCTTAGATTAGCTATAAAAATTATCTTTTCTAAATTCATATTTGTTATCAACTTTTTCATCTTCCCTGACTACTATGCTAGGTCGATCCATTCAACCTTGTAGATTTTTTGGACCCTCTACACTATATTATATCTACCCAGTCAACCTTGTACTATTTTTAGGCCCTATTATATGTGCTAGATTAACCCAGTCGACCCTATACAATTTTCTAGTTTCTTTGTATGTTTGGCTTAGTTATTTATCTGCTTGACTTAGTTATTTGTCTTTGTTTATTCTTCTTCTTACTTAGCATTATTTTTCTTTCCTCAAGCATAATATCCTATATTAGAATATTTTTAGATAACTTGAATCCATTCAGAAACTATATGGTGTGTTCTTTTCTTCTTTTCTTTTCTTATGTTATCTTTCTCTTTTTAGCTATTGAGGCATCTTGTGATGCCTATCCACACACTAATCTAGACTTTGGGGCATCTTGTGATGCCAACTTACATGTATTTTTAGATTATGGGGCATATTATGATGCCCATCCCTACATACACTTACCCTTTGGGGCATCTTAAATGCCCAATCTTACTCTCCATTACATGCTACCAAATTAATTCAACTCCAATAAACATTCTAAGACACATAGACTTACCTCTCTCATGTGCTCATATTTGATATAACCATTAATGTAGGATAATTTTCTTATTCTTTTCATGCTTTCTATTTATATCTATCTAACACTTTTTATAGGTTAATTCAGCATGAGTATCTCCCTCTATAGTAGCTCCCTCTTTTTCATAGACCTTTAGTCCTCCCTTTTGGTCTTTTAGTTTCTTGATGTACCATAATCTTCTTTATCTTGTTGTTTTTTATCAATTTTGTTTTGACACCCCTCAGGTTTTTATTTTGTGAGTTACTCTGTAATACTATGAATATAACCTGATATTCCTCATAAAACTACCATATTTTACTTATTTTTCTCCTTTTTGATTGTCAATTTTATTTTGGCACCCCTTAGATTTCTCTTTTGTGAGTTTTTTTTAAGATTGTGGATAGGACCTGGTGTCCCTCACAAAATCACCATCTTTTTACTTTCTCTTTCCCTTATCTTTTTATTACCCTTATGGGTTTCTATTTTATGAAGTTGTAAGGTAGGACCATGGATAGGACCTGAGCCTCCTCATAAAATTATCATCTTTTCATGTTATTCATGATCCTAGTTCTTAGACTTTAGATTTTGTTTCTTTTGTTAGATGGAATTTTCATAACAATCTATGTTAGCATGTTTTCCTCCATTTTCCTCATTATTATGATAAGGAATCACCCTTTACTATCATTGTATCTCTTTTTGCCCCTTTTTCACATTTTTATGATTTGAAGTAATTCAAATCATTCCATGTGTCACTCATCTTGATTTCCCCTTCCATTCACTCCACATTGGATAAAGCAAAGTTGAAGTCAACACTTTTATTTCACCTAGATTTATGAGACAATTAGACCCCATGCTATTTGAAGTTCTCTCTCTTAGAAACCAATTCCCAAGTATTCAAATGAAAGTCATATTTAGTAACCATGTTTGGTTTTTCAAATCCATATGGAGGAGGAATTTAGAAAAAGCCATTAAAAAGAGTTAAAATTCAAATCATTTGAAACTAAAGGTAAAGACATCTAAAAGGCAACATACAAATCTCAAAAATCAAATCACACAAAATGATGTGATTTCAATCGCATATCCTATCTCTAATTGAAGCTCAAACTCCATAGTTGGCCTCATATAGAGCCAATGTCCTTTGGGGTATAGTAGGCCAATAGATTGGAATAGGGGAATTCAAAAAAGAAATGGTGCTACCTACTTTCTCACGTAAGTATCCAATATTTGTAGTAGACCAATGATCTATAAGGGGTCCTAAAGACTGGGAAACATATCATGGGGAGGTAGGAACATTTTAATTTTCATGAATATAGCCTTCATGAAATGATCTATATACTTTATTTTTTGACCTAACACTTGTGTAGCTAAGATAATTTCTTCAGAGTCCTTAAGGTTGACAATCCTCTTGTTTTTACAAACCTAATTTGGGTGTCTTGAATTTGATAAAGAGTTCCTCTACCTTGGGTTTTTCTTCAGTCTACCCTCCACCCATTTCATTTCCCCCATTGATAGGCAAATTGTGATTTCAAATCTATTTTACCTGTTCTCTAATTCCTTCTTCTCCATCTCTTAAAAAAATACTAGCACTACTTTGTTTCAATTTTATCTATCCTTAGAAGCAAAACAACATGTTTGAGTAACTATGGATTACTTTCATTTATATCATCATTTTACACTTTTAGACTTTCTTTACTTTATTTTACCATTTGTCATTGATTATGATATCCAACTATTATGGACATCTAAGTTCATCCCCTTTTTTCCATTGTTGAGTGAGGTTGGCTTGTTACTTGTCACTCATCAATGTTGTTTTCCCGTTTATGCATCCCCTTTTTCCATTATTGAGTGAGATGTGGATTTTTATTTCTCACTCATCAATGTTATTTTACCATTTTTTTAGTCTTTTACCCATTGATTTATTTGATTACCATCATTTTTGACATGTGTCCTTGGTTTGACTTGGTGAGTTCACCTTTCTTACTTGAGTTTTACTTGTTTGAGTTTTTCAATCTTTAGTAGCCTTGGATTTTTGGTTACCTAATTTAATCTTATTTTCTACTTGGTCATTTTGTATAACATACCACTTGTCACCCCAAATTTTCAAATTTACCAAGTACATCTTGTTCTCATAGCACCAATTATCTTGGATTTCTTGCATTTGTTTATTTTTGCTCTTTAGTTTTGTATTCTTAGGTTTGTTGAAAGTAGTCATTATGCCCTAAAAAATAAAAATTAACAAAAAAAAGACAACCATACAAAAATAAAGGTAATTCAAGGTACACATCCATTTAATTTTTTGTTATTTACTTTTTTTAATTAGTTTCCTTTTCAATCATTTACTTTTAGCTATTTTACGCTTTAAAATACTACAATGTTTTTTAGCATCAACATAGTGTCCTTATGTTGGTTCTCAAAGCACCATCCCCTATTACAACTTAGTATTCTTAACATTTATCACATATTGATGTTTTAAATCTTGTAGGAACCCATTGAGACTCAATATTTCTAAGTGCACGTCTTAAGGGGTGCATCAAGAAAGGGATGGGTAGACCTTTGGTGTTTCATAAGATTATTTTCCCTTATTTACTCTTTATTACCAATCTAATTAGTTCTTAAAACCATTCCCTAATCTATTTATCCTCCCTTACACATTCTTCTAGTCTTTTCCTCTTTCCATTCCTCCTTTTCTTACCTTAACCCCCTTTTGGTCAGTCAGCTATACTAGGTTGAATAGGTTGACCCAATACATTTTAGGGGTATTTTTCACCTTCTTATCTTGTTATCCTTTCGAGCGACCTAATTCAGACCTAGTGAATTATCTCCAAAATCACACTAGGTCAATTGGGTCAACCTTGTACAACTAATGTTTATACAAGGATTTAGGATAAGATCTGCCTATAAATACAAGATCATTTTGTCATTATTTCATATTTGTAATCAAGAGTTATTATTTTCTCATTCTTCTTCACAATCCGCTCTTCTATCATTCTACTTGAGGAGATTTAGCTTAGGTTTCTTATTTGGAGAATCTAGTCTTGTGGATAAGTCTTAGATGCTTTGGTTTTTCTTAGTTATCCTTAAAAACCATAAAAACCTCTTACAAATCCCATTTTGCCAAGGGAGATATTGAGTCTCGATAGGTTCACATTCAAGTAGGTATATTCTAACTTTGTTTTCCTCTCTTTTAATAGATAGAATTATCATAAGTGTTGGCTCGCATAATAATATCTTTCATATTTCATGTATTTGAGTATTACTCATACTCAATTTAATTAAGGTTATCTATACACATTTGATTTCTTTCTAACCCCCATTTTGTACTAAAAGCTTTGGTGTGCACTAGATTAGATTTAATTTCTTGTTTATTAGAATAGTTGAATATTTTAAACCTTAGGACTCCATTAGGGTTATTGTGCAATTATGTTAGACTGTAGGTTTTGAAACCCTTATTAACATGATATGTTGTTACAAGTGATCCCCCAATCAGGTCTAGTGGATCCCTATATTGGTTATAATCCCTCTTAACAAGTGTATCCCTAATCGGAAGTGTAAGTATGCTCTATCTTCTTTGAACTAGGATTGATTTATAGACATGATACATTTTTGATTACATACACATGTCCCCTTGAGAGGTCATCATATCCACTAACATTATTTACTAACATTCATCCATGCGTGTTTTTATTCTTTGAAAGACCATTACTCCTTTCATTTCTTCCATTCGTAATTCCCTTACATCATGTAGACTAACATCATTTACTAAAATTCATCCGTGAGTGTCTTTATTATTTAAAAGACCATTACTCATTTCACTTCTTCCACTCATAATGCCATTTTAAATAGGGGAAAAATGTATGTTTCTAAATTTTTTCACCTTCACTACCTTACTAATTTTGACACTAACATCACTAATTTTATCTAATCATATCCAAAATCCCATATAATTATGTCTAAATTATCCTTACTAATCCTCCTAGTCATTATTTTAACACCCCTTTCATTATCCATATCTATGCACTGACATTATATCATCCCAAAAATTAATTAATTATCCTAAACATGTATTATTTTTCAACTAACCCCACTTATCCATTCTATTGTAATTTACATTTCCTATAATCCACCTACCTACCTACTTTTAGGCTTTCCTAAAAGCCTACCCCCTATTCCTCACCTAACCCTTCTTATAAAATAGTCTAATATTCCCCTAATCATTATTAGATTCCCTAATGTAATATATAACTCTCCACCACCCTTCTCCTTCTCTAGAGAGTTCTCTTTATCTAAGGGATTTAACTTTATTAGAATTCCCTCCTTCCTCTCTAGAGTCTTCTTCTTGAGAGGCTTTCAATGAATTTTTAATTCATTGGAAACTCTCCCTCCTTTACCTATTTAAATTAATGAATCCATTTCAAAAAATGATAATTCAACTATAAAATCTATGATCCTCTCATTCCAAACCAACCTACTTGGCAAAGTCATCAAGCCAACAAATGCTGTCAAAATTTTGAGTCTATAAGTAATCTATAATCACTAAGTATTTTTCTTGTCTTGAATCTTGTTTGGATAATTTAGCTTTATATTTTTATAATGTTTTTATATATGTTTATTTTGACTGCATTATAGTCTAATGGATCTAAATTTTAATAGTGGATTTATGTTTTGAGTTAATTTAGGGTATAATTTGTATACCAAATCAATTGGTCAAATTTATAATTTCACATAGGGTTTGTGATGAATTCTATATTATTCACATATACAAATTTATGAATAAAATTCAAAGACATTTTATCTAATGGTATAGAGGACCATCTATGGACAGAACATGCCCAATTTATCAGAGTGCATTAAGAGAATAATTAGTAAAATGGGTGATTATTGTTATTACCCAGATTGAGTATAATCAAAATTGAAGATACTAGGGAAAAACATTTATATTTTCCACATACTATTCTATAAAATGTGGTTGAACATGAGGTTTCTAAATAATTATCTAAAAATGTGAACACTAAACTAAGGGGTGATAGATAAGGAATTCTACATACAACCCCTCTCAACATTGGCCACATATAATATACCAAATAGGATAACGTCGACTATGTGGGAGAGATTAGAATGGATTATTATTTGAAAAGGGAAATGTTTAGGTACTAGGATCCTAAAAAGGTTAGGGAACACCTTAATAAGTATGAGATTAAATTTAAAATATCTTATGGTCACCAGTGGTATAATCATGATTCTATATTATTGAATGTTGAAGATGATAGTGAGGTTGTTATCAAGATACACCAAGTTAACAATCTGTGATAGTATCCCAAAGGATCTAGTATGATCCTACTATCATATAAGAAGATGTAGATAAAATAGATAGAATTCTCAACACTACTCAACACTACTCAACACTAGTTCATAGGCATCCTCCTCAATGAGAAGAAAAAATGGGAATATAAATTGTTAAGGAAGCAAGTGCATCTAGGGAGACAAACCCAAAAATTATATCTAATATCTCTAGAGGTATTTCCACACCTATAAGAGGTGTTAATTTTCAACCTCATGTTAATTTATAAGAATATATAATTTTGAGTAGATGCACCCCTACCTTAATTAACATTAGTACAAAGAGTGAGTCTTCCCTCTTTTCTTTCATAAGTTATTATTTGTACTCCTTTTTCACCATCACAACTATTGGTAGGACCTTAGTCTATTGGGAAACCATCCACACTTTCCATACCTCTACCAATTATCACTACCATTCCCACACCACTTCATCTACTTCTACCATTTTATCCCCTTCATTTTTCAATCCAACCACTTTAGAACTAGCTCTTACTCCTATTAGGCCACCATTGGTGATGTATCAATGGAAATATAAGATCCATCCTATGTCCCCCAAAGTTGTGCAATAAGAATAAAAGCTGGTAGAAAGTATATTTATCAAATGAGGCCCTCTTTATTAGGAGTCATAGGAGGAAGAGGAGGAAGGAGTAGAACCAATGGAATAGTGAGAAGAAGCTCAATGAGGAGTGATGGAAATATACGAAGAACCATAAGTAGAATAAGAAAGGGTTGACATAGTTGAGATATAAATGATATCAAAATAAAAAGAAGAAAAATATATGGAATTAGAGGTAAAATCCAAAAAAGAAAATACAACCTAGGAACTCACATCACTAACTTGACCTCCAATATTTCTACCTCAAGTTTTGGAACAACAAATAACGAAGGTGTCTGACACTACACTGGTCTTTATATAAGAGAAAACAAGGTAGTGAGGTCCCAAAGTGACCCTAGTTGTTACTAATGTTGCTTTAGTTGTTGATATAAGTCGCACATATGGAATTAATGCATAGGTTTCAAATAATATTTAATAAAAACCTCTACAATAATAATTTTCATTAACATTACTTCTTTGAGTGATGGCAAACCATAAATTATAAGTACACAAAATCTTTATTATTTATTGTCACTTACAATTAAAATTAATATAGATATCATAACACAAGGCATGCATTATTTACATCCTTTCATTTTTTATTCTCCTATCCCACTTCAGAGGCCTCATGCATTCATAACACCAATTTTACAAACCATAGCTCAAGGCCCATTAAATTTTGATTTCCATACTACCAACCAACCTACTATGAGTTATTACTATAAACCCACTACAAACCCCTATAACTCATACATCCATTAGTGAAACTAGTTTATAGTTTATTAAACCAAAGAAATGAGTATCTTTTAAAAATCTAGTGTCTACATCCATTTTTATTACATGAGTTAATCCTCCTAGGCCATCTACATAGTTAGGCATGATTATTTACTTGGTTACCTAAATATATTATTTTATGGTCTCAAAAGGTAGGACATTAGAAAAGAACAAGTACATTATTGAGAGAACTCCATAGAATAAGCCACTCCCTAGAGGAAGGCCATCCCATCTTTTCCTAAATTGGTTACATATCTTATTTCTCAACCTATTTTATCATTAATTCTCACACCAAGTCAATCCCCTAATTCCACCTCTCTCTCTCTCTCTCTATATATATATATATATATATATAAAACCTATAAAAGCAAAATATATTATGAACATTCCTCCATGGATTCAAATATTATAGGAAAAGGAGGTAGGTAGATAAGAGTTGATTATCACTTAGTAACCAAAGGCGGGATTTTATTTTGATAGGTAGACTAACAAACTAAGGAAGGTCAAGAGAAAAATTGTGTTGGTTAAGGAGAAACATTTGAGTTAGAAAAAAGAGAAGACATATTATCTCTGTTGAAGAAGATTAAGGTCCACCCCACAAAATTGGATCAGTATGAGGAATATCATTATAATTTTGTTGATGCAACTAATGGAGTGATTAAGCATATGTTTAGAAATTAAGATTAATCAAAATAAAAGATGCAAGCAAGAAATGTTATACAAGCCCCTTGAGATATTTTAGATAATTTATATGGAGAGGCAAAGATATTGTATAATATCATTGGTTTAATAAGAAATTTCATGGTTTAATCACATCCAAAATGGGGCAACGTAACCTAGGAATACAACATAATGAAGGATATGAAGATTGTGGATCTATATACACCTTTGGGGAAATTAGTCCCAAGGCCCATTTTTTAAGGTTTACTATAGGTGGAAATTGATAGTTTCTAGGTAGAGGTTGAAGGTATTGTGTATATAAATAAAAAATATATCATCCAATTAATAAATTTTGTGAAGGATAAAGTAGCCAACATAGATACATTAAGTGTTGTATTTAAGGCTTCAATTATTATTCATGATAAGCTAATGACCAAGCTACCATTTTTGTTTAAAAGGTCTATCATTGACTATGAGACAATCAAGATTGATTTTGAAGAAATTCATGTTTTGCACAGGAGATTAGAAGCACTCAAACAAGATAGTGTTTTAGTAGTTACAACTTATTTATCTCATCCACCTCAAAGTACACAACTTTAGTTTATAGGATATATTATAGTGCAAACATATTAAGTGCCCACTTTTGTGACACTTTTAGATATAATTCTACTAATTTCTCCATCAAGTTTAGTTCCACAAGTGCCTCTATCAACTCTAGTTGTAATTGGTCTATAGTGGCCAAAACTCTAAGCATGTAGGGTCCATCATCATTTGGTGCCAAATCAACTCCTTAATTTATATATATTTGCATGTCTTTAAATTTTAATTGAGACTCAAGTCTCAACTCTATTTTTGGAACATATATAATGTATTTAATAATTATAGCTGATGGATAATATTTGTATGCATACATGCATTATGTATACATATTTTGACACTCAGTTCCTATAATAAAATATGTAAATTTAGAATTTTATTGAAGATGAGGCATACCCATCCCAAGCTATATATACTTATGTCCTTTGAATTCCAAAGGGAGGAGAAATTTTTAATTGTGATAAATAAGAAATTATAAAGATTATTTTATAAGTTTATCTTAATATGTTTTTCTTATCCAAACCTTGTGATTCATTGAATAAGTTACATCATACTGGTATTCTAGTCTTTGGGTTGTGTATACATCCAATTCCTAACACCGTTTGTGTTGAGATTGTCGATCTTACTTGATTTATACTCAAATGCACAATTTTGGCTAAAATCACTTAAACACTCTGAATGGTTTGAGCTTGTCATATACAAGTGCCAATTTAGGATAATGTATCCCTAAATGGCCCAATGCATTTTATGTTATTCCTAACTTTCTTCAAATCATTTTGAGTCAAAATGATGATTTCACATTTTGGTACTCTAGATCACTCTTTTCTTCTAATTCATAAGCACACATCACATGAATGTGTTATTTTATGTTGATAACATATTAGATGGGATAATTATTTTTGTGCAACTAACATCACCTTCTAATTCTTATCTGGTCAAATTACAACCTAATAATATGACATTCTAACTACTTGTGTACTAATTTCTAGAGAATTGCACTAAATTTGATTGATTTTACTTAAGCAAATTAAACCAAATTATGATCTTAAGTAAGAATTACATAAAATTTATTGAATATTTATTTATTGGAAATTGATTCCTATTATTTGAATCACCTAATGACATGATCAATGGGGTGGAATCCATAAGCCATAAATGTAAAAAATATCTGACTTATGGCCTCATGTGCCTCTTTAATGACTTTTCCTTCATAAAATTTATGAGGATATTTATAAATATTATTTACATATTTAGATTAATTAATGGCCATACAAATTCATCTTGAGATGGAAGGTCATGGTTGATCTTGATCAAATCCAAAATCTTATAAATAGGAGGGTCTAGACCAATTTTATTAAGCTTAGTTTGTGTAAACTTATAATGCATGATTCTCTCCACAAGTCATTTGTGTACTTTGATAATGCTTTATTTGTAATAGGATAACTTCATTTGATAGGAATAGATTTGATTTTATATCATGAGCCTAGATTATGCATGGTGATCTTGAGGTGGTGGAAAATCTTGGCATCCATTGTTGACAAAGATAGGAATACCAAATCAAGGGGAAAAACACATTTGGAGCCACTTTTGGATGGTATAATTATCTTGGGAATGTAATATGCATATGTGCTTTATTTCAATTAATTCTTATTATCATTTCCAAACCATGTTGAATAGGTTGGCCTAGATTGTTAGTTCTTATATGTTTTTTTGTGTTTTTCATGACTAATGCTTGATCTAATCATATTTATAATCCATCTCTACTATCTTGGTACACCCGATGGGATATGAACATCCATTCAAGCAAGGAAGACATATTGGAAATCTTAGATTTACATTAAAGTAATCAATATGTCATTTAAAATCAAAAGTTATACTTATTTCCCCATGTTTTTGACATTTTTGGTGATACACAAGTCACATAGTGATTGACGTCAGTTTTGAATGACCGACATCGGTCTTAATTGACCCATATTAGTTAGGTTGTATGGGAAAATCCATTTAAAATTTTGCATTTTTTAGCTTTATTCATGTTTGTAGTTGTCAAATTGAATCTTTAAGTCTATGGTCTGAACATATTTCCTAATCCAGAAGCTTCCATTTTGGATATTTTATTGTAACAAGTCTAACAAGTTTTATTTGTCAAAATATTTTTGTGCATTCAAGTTCACAGGTGACTGTTATCGATCATTTTTGACTGACCATGGTTAATTTACAACTGAAATCAATTTTATAGTAACCAACATTGATCAACAATGACCGACATTAGTCTCTATGTTTTTAAAACAAAGAAACTTGACAGCTTCAAATCTAAAGTTTCTTGTTTCATTTCAAATTATGTTTCAAAGCTAGACACTAATTTCTAATTTTTCTTGAAATACCTACGTGGAAAAGTGTTTATTTGAGCATAATTAAGTCTTTAAGCTTTTTTTTGGTATTTAATAGGAAAATAAGATGGTTTGTTTGAATGTTTTATGGATGTTTTTCAAAGTTTTTTCAAACTAAGGCTAAGGGGCTCATAACTTCAATTTACATTTAAAATTTGGTGTTATAAAACTCAACATTCACTTAAATTTACAATTCTTGAAGTGTTTTGTTTTATGTAAATCATCTATCACTTGCTTGTTAGATTGTTTGAACACATTGGAAAGTGTGCATATGCTCTCCCCCCATCCCCTTTAGGGAACTTGGGTGATCAAAAGTGTCTTTTCATTATGATTATGCCTTTGTCCAGAGAGTATAAAGGAATTTGTCTAGGATCTCCCCAAAACCCATATGGTTTGGGTGATATAAAAACATCCCTAAATCCTTTTTACTTATATTTTATTTCATGAAATTTTGACTTGAAAGGGGAGTTCAAAGCCTCTTCACAAGTTTTATAGAGAAGCTTTGACATGGGGCTTCATCTCCTAGCATTATCTTCAACCCCTCTCTAGGGGGGTATATAAATTGGGATCACCCCATTGGGATGGTGGTTTGAGTAGTTAACCATCTTTGTTAGTGGTAAGCTAGCCTAGAATGAATGATCAATCAAGACATTGCACTAGATTAAGTAATTAATGGATATATTGGTTATAAAAAGGACTAGACCTTTTTACAATAAGCTAATTGACATAGATCCTATTGACGTGTTGCATCCCTTATGTTAACCACATTTGGGACCATCTATATGGTCATAAATTGTAAGTTTTAGACAAACCCCACTTACCATAGAGTATTGTTGATGTAGGATACATGCAAAGTTCCATGTCATCATGTTGTCTCTTAGGAAAAGGGGGTGTAAAACACCATACCAATTAATGAACTTTTATTTTGGATGAACACTTAATTTCCTCCCAAGTACATGTATAAAGATATATTTAAACAATATAATTTAAACCTTGTCAATTTAGATCTTAAGATGATTACTTAGTTGTATTTGTATTTGTCTTTACTTTGTCATTGATTTGAGTCAAAACTTGATTGTAAATAAACGTCAACTGAACACAATTTCCACCATTTCTTGAACATGGACGCATTATGTTATCCAAGTGAAAATCATCTTTGCCTTGTTCAAATTTTTCATCTTAAACATTTTTTTTATTTGTCTAATTAGCATAGTTATGCTACCCATTTGAGTCTAAACCACTTGTCCAAAATCATTAAGTCCATTTATAATTTAAATTCAAAATTGAACCTTTCTAATTTCTACATTAATGTGTTAAACTAGGCTTAATTTATCATTTGTATTTGACTTAAATTAACTTGGGTTTAATTTTTCATTTAAATTGAAGGCTGTTATAGACTCATTATCATTTGATCATTGGTGAAATTAGGTCATCTTATGCATTGCTCACAATCTAAGTTTTAGAATATATTTTATACTACCATTCCTATTACCATATGGTGGCATTGTACTACCCATTTGGTTTTAGTTTTATACTAAAGAATTCTTGCATGTTTTCACATCTTGAGTTTCTTGGTTTGTATTATCTCCTTCCTATTTCTAAGGGATTTATTTTGATTTCCTAGTAGAAACTTGTCAAATTTGAAGTAGCTTTTATGGTATTAATGTATCTCTAAATATAGGCTTTGGTATACTAGTTTACACTTTAGATTTTTGAGTTATCATACCCTCTTCTGGTTTATATGATTTCAACCCTACCCAAGGTTGAGTAATTTTATGAACACATTCATCTAATTGTGTGTGGTACTACACCACCCTCATTTTTATAGTCTCATTGGTACCTTGTCATTTGTTTGAAAGAAGATTCAAAAAACATACCTTGTTTAAAACATTTTCAAAATAGATGCCAAATATAGTCAAACATAAAGAGAAACCCTTTTATACATGAATCAAAGGTACACTTGTAGTGGGGTCTCTTATGACGTTAGCTATGAGGAGGAGCATTATTATGACAGTCAAGACAATTCAATTATCTTTGAGGACATTCCCACAATTATAGGATCTGAATAAGATTAACTTGAATATGAACCCCAAGAGGATAGAGATGAAACCCTCCTAAAGTTGATCAAATAGTGTGCTAGATTTACCTAAGATTTTCCTATAGATCAATTAGATACCTTTGTTAGAGAAGGATAATACTAGCAAGAACAATCCCTTGTACACATTTAAAAATCAAACAACCTTCTTCTTCTAACAAGGGCAAGGAAATACTTATATAATCAAAACCAACTGATTAAGATCTTGTCACCAAGATTAAGAAAATAAGTTAACAATATGTAGACCAATTTATTATAGACTTGACAAAATCTCTAATTGCTACTTCAGTTCACAATGATGCATCCAATGAACAAGGAAATGTGGTTGAACCTACACAACAAACATTAGTTGAGAACACAACAATGATATACCAAGGTGTCTTAAATAAATGTAAAAAGATGCAAGAGGTTGTGCAAAATGTTTTCCAAGACATGAAACATAATTTTTTCAATCACCAAGAACATCTTGTCATTTTTTATATACAAAAACCCAAACATTTAGTTTTAATTGAGGATATCCATTTAAATAATCTATCTAGTTCATCTTAACCAACATGTACATTGTTGAATAGACCAAGAACTCCCCAAAATCAATAGAGCACATATAGTCCAAGGCAGTAGATTCCAAGAAGTCAATGACTTATCTACTTGACTCTAGGAGTAAATCAAAATGAAGTCATGGATCATAGGATGTATATCCCTCATAAATCCATACAAAAATAGGGGCATATTCCACCCTAACAATAATAATAGGGGCACATTCTACCCCAACAACAACAAGGGTACATTCTACCCCAATAACATTAGGTTCCACCCATAAATGCACTAAACATGCAAGAGTGGAATTCCATGAAGGAGATTGTGACATGATTTGAGATGAATAACAAAGTTAAAAAGCATAAATTTGATGAGATATGTCCATATATATTTGATTTAAGCATTATCCAAGTCCCCTTTCTGACTCATTTTGAGGCACCTAGGTTTGATAAATACAAAGGAAAGGGGGACACACATGAATGCATTTAGGAATTTTTTGTCTTATGCTAGGAGGTTGCTTATAGTAGCGTGCACTTGCTTTGATTATTCTTTCAAAGTTTAATGGGACAATCTCTTGATTGGCTACTCAAGTTACCCAAGGGATCAATTACAAATTAGAATGACTTGTCTAAAAAGTTCAGCAACCATTTCTTGTACAACATTGAACATGAATTGACCATTATTGATTTGTGAAAATATAAATAACATGATGGATAAAGCTTTGCGATGTATTTATAGAGGTGGAGAGCATTAGCAGGTTGCTTTCAACATAACTTTCCATAAAAATAGTTGGTAGACATATTTGCATATAACTTACATCCTGAGGTCATGTACAATCTATAGCTGCTTGTTCTAACACATTTGAGGAGATCATAGACAAAGGGGTGTGATGAGGCCAATAATTATTCCTTTTATAACCTCATCCATATCGAGTTATAAATATTTTTCCTATATGAATCCCTATAAATATCCATGACTTATGTAAATTAATGATTATATGTGTCTATATATATGTTGTGTTATGGATTAATGATGTTTTTCTTTGATTAGATTATACTTGTGTAACCTTATTTAATAGACATTTAAAGTGTAAAATAAGATTGTAGAAATCTTACTTGGTCACAACACTTATAGAGAACCTCACAACAAAAGGGACTTTTAGCCCGTAGTACTTTCCAAGATGTAATATTTCACCTATAATTTGTCTGTAGCGATTGTAATATTTTTACCTATAGGTTGCCTATATAAATTGCAAGTTTTTACCTATAAGAGCCTGCAATCACTACATAAAATAAATAATTGTTGTGATAATAAGTAATTAGATTTTAAGGACACATCCAACTATCTTAAAAATAATAAAATGATTGAGAGGATCCTCCATAACATCTATATGGACCCCTTACATACACAGTGTTGGCAAATATTTTGTCAATCAACGTACTGATAATCAAAATAGGTCTAATTAGCTGCATCAAGAAGATTAGTTAGCCAAATGTGTAGGTTTACCACATCAAAAGGGGACTAATCTCTCCTTTCATCAAGGGGAGGTTCCCTGTAGATATGCAAGAACTATATAATATATATAAATAGAAAATAACACTCAAGGGTAGGATAAACCATCCATCTCTCTTTTTAGAGATGATGTGCATGAATCAAAGGAGAAATCCTGATGAAATGACAAAAGACACTCCTCTTCTTTTATAAGTGTTGTTCAACAAACAAAAGAAATCTTTCTGGTGATGACAAGTAACTGTAACAGGGTATAGTAACACAACAGGATGAAATGAGGCACAAAGTCTCCACCTCATCTGCCAAAGAGTGAAATATGAAGAACAATGAGGGAAAATAGTCATCCCAAGGTTATTTACATAGAAATAGAAAATAAACACACATTAAAGGCAATTATGACAGCACAAAGTCTAAAAGTAACTAGCTTCAAGACACCTTTGTCACCTCCACTAGCTCTACTTGTTAAATTGCATAAACAAGAATACATTTAGGAACTAGACATAAAAACAATCTCCTAGAATGATACAAGCTATAACAACACAAATTTTGAAAGTAACTTGCTTTCTGATTCAAACAAAGAAATATGATGAACAATCTGAGCTCAAAGTCTTAGTAATGCCTTTTAATTTGGGCAGAGATTTTGTTTCTGGTAACTGAGAGAGATCTATTTTAAATAATAAGAGAGAGTCCAATATATAGCCCTCCAAGAAAGACTTGGGAGTAGTAACACATCATGTTGCATTAAATTCTGTCAAGAAGATATGCTAGAATCAAGCATATTTGCCCATTTGCTTTTTTCAATGTAGAGAAATGGGTCATGGCATTGAATGTTTGTATCCTCTAATGCCCACCTGGCGATATGCTTCTAGAAACATATCTTATGCATGAATGTTTATGGTCCTTCATTGTTCCTCCTTTTTTGGCTGTTGAATCAAGTCTTTGATTTAATCAGATCTTGCTCTTTGGTCGATTTCCTCTAATCTTAATAATTGACACATGGCAGTATCCATTGTAAAATAGGTGAGGACACATGGCAGCATCTATGGGACTCTGAGAGATGCTTATTTGAAATAAGCTTTAAAACTTGTAAGAAACTCAAGATGTGAATATAGACATTTGTCACATTCCATAGAGTTATAATGGAATACGTGGCATATTCTGAATGTCTTTTGAAAATCCTGTGAAGGATGACATGTGGCGACTTTTGCTGAGTTTAGCCATTCACCTGAGACCCACCACAGTCCTTACTTAACAAAGAGACCAAAGGAAGAAATTAAGGATGTCGACACATGGCGGCTTCTACTGAGCTTTAACTTCTCTTTAGAAAGTCTTCGAGACTTATATTAGTTTCCCATGAAAGATGACACGTGGTGATCTCTACTGAGTTTTGAAGATGACTTGTGGCACATTCCACTAGTTTGAAACTATGTCTCGATAGACGACACGTGGCAGCTTCCATTACATTTTGATAAGGGACAAGTGGCATGTTTTGCTGCAACTTTCTAAGGGACACTTGGCAGCTCGGTGGGTTTTCTATTTTGGGGGACTTTTCCTTCAGGCAAAAAGTCTAAAGGAATTCTTTCAGACAATTTGTCTGAAGGAATTGTTCCTTTACAACTTTGCCATGAGAACTTTATCGAAGGAATTCCCTTGCTTATTCAGCCTTTGAATCGGTCCACTTTAGTTTCCAACTACCCTCTAAAAGGGATATTTGTCTTTTGGCTTTGATTTAGTCAATTTTTTGCTGATCTCAATAGGTGACATGTGGCAACATCTACTATGAAATAGGTGAGGACACGTGGCAGCATCCACTTAACTTGTAGAGGCTTTGAATGCCTTTTGAGTGTCCCACAGAAGATGGCATGTGGTGGCTTCCTCTATGCTTTAAAAAAATTGTAGATACACTTGGGACTCATTTAGATTCATGTGGATGCATAAAATTGTTGTATTCCACTTCTCTTACAAGGGACATGTGGTAACTTCTGTAGCTCTTAGAAACAAAGTAAAATGGGGCTCAACAGACGACACTTGGTAGCATCTGCTGGGCTTTGATGGGCTTTTGTTTCAGGCTTTCCTTTGGGTTTTTCTTACCTTAGTCACTTTTGCCACAAAAATTCCCTCTGCAAGGGCATTTATCTCTTTGACTTTTGGGGCACTCCTTTGAACTTGCTGCTTGAACCGACCGATTGAACCAACTTTGGTTTAATGGTTCAATAGTTCATTCCTTTGTTTCTATTGATCACTTGAACCATGCTTGTTGAAACAAACCATGTTGAACCAACTGCCATTGAACTTGTTGAAGCTTTAAACTCATTGAACCTTTGAACTTGAGTGGTTTAATGGTTCAAGCCTTTTTCTCTTTGATAAGTGTTTTGAAGTCGTTGAACCTAAAGCAATTGAAATTTGAACCTTAACAAAATTGCTTAATTCTTTAAACCTACTGACGTCATTGAACCTTTTGAACCCATTGAACATTTGAACTAAAAATGGTTTAATGGTTTAAACATTGCATAGAAGCTTGCCGATAGAATCTTTTGGTTAAACTAAGGTGTTGAACTAGTCCTGAAAATGATTAAGTGTTGGAAACTTGTTCTTTTGATTGAACTCACCTATAGAAGCCTTTGAACCTATTGAACCTATTAGTCATTTGACTAAGAAAGATTGAATAATTCCTAATTTTTAGGTCTAGAATAATTTTTTGAAATGGGAAGAGATAATTTTGTCTTGCAGGACTAAAATGGCTTAAATGTTGTCTCAAAAATGTGACATTTTTTGGATACAACAGCTAGCTCCAATTGGGGAACTTCTATCAATTGTAAAAAGAATTGAAGGGAGTAGAATTCAGAATCTCTAGTGTCTTTATGTGTACCATTGGGCTATGGAGTCATGTTACCCATAAATGAAAATCATCAAAAATGAAAACAAACAGAATAAAATAGAACTAAAAACTATACAAATATACATATTTATAGATGAAATGATCTAGTACTTCAAGAGTTGAAGTGTTTTAGATGCTTCCTACTATGAGGTAGAGAAAAGAGTGTGTAATTTTGATACTTCAGTAAGAATCTATTTTCACCATTGTGTTGATGAATAATAAACGGGCCTCTCCAAAGGGAGTCAAACTTTCCATGCATCCCTTTTGATTCTCTCCTTTTGTCCCATAACAAGACTTGATCTCCAACTTGAAAATCATGGTTTTTTGCCTTCTAGTCAAAGAGTTTCTTTACCAGGCTTTGATGGGTAACAATTCGGTCCACCACCATAGTTCTTTGTTCATCCAGCTCAGTGAGGCATATGATTCTCTTATCAAGGGAGCTTTCATATCTCAGATCTTCAATTGCCTTAGCCAATTTCAAGGTTGACAATTCTACGGTGATTAGTATCTCAGCATTAATACCATAAAGAAGTTGGAAAGGAGACATACCAATTACCCTCTTTAGTGTTATTCTATCTACCCATAGAGCATCAACCAATCCTTTATGCCATGTCCTTTGGTTGTCATCTACTAGCTTCTTGATGATATTCACTAGGTTATTATTGCTTGATTCAGCTTGTCCATTCCCTTATGGAAAGTAATCAGAAGAATGGGAGAGTGTAATTCGATAATAGAAATAGAATTGTGTAATCTCCTAAGAAGGTAAACAAGCTACATTTTTAGTAACATTCTTGGTTGGGACTCCAAACCTAAAAATGATATTCTCCTTGAGGAAATTACATACTACTTCTGAAGTAGAATGCTTGGTTGGAATAAATTCTACCCACTTGGTGAAATAGTCAGTTGCTATAAGGACATAAACATGTCCAACACTTAAAGATGGGTTTATAGCTCTAATAAAATAAATTCCCCATTGCTGAAATGGTTCTTCTATGAAAACTGGTTTGAGAGGCAGGGCAGCTAACTTAGGTCTTCCAATAAATTGCTGGCAGAGTTCACATTTTCTCACCCACTTATATGTATCTTGTAAAAGAGTTGGCCAGTAATACCTGGCTCGTAGAATCTTGTGGGTAGTTACAAGAGCAAAAAAAATCCTCCATAGGCTAGATTATGGAAAGATTTCAAAAGTTAGCTTTGTTGCTCTTTGTCTACATAGTGAAGAAATACTCCATCTAGGCTTCTCTTGTACAGGCTATTGTTTTAAAGGACAAAATTGGTAGCTTTCAACTTGATAGTCCTCCTTTCTTTGTAAGATAAATGAGCAGGACATTCACCATAAGTGAGGAAATGAGAAATACCTAAATTCCACTCATTGGTAGTAGAGACAAAGAGGACTGTTGGTGTGTCTTCCACCTTTATTTCTTTATCCTCTATTTCTTTTGATTTTTTATCAACAATTAATTGGCATAGGCCTTTTCCCCATAATAGCTTTATTGGTTTGATGTCTAGATTAAACTCCTAGATCTTTACAATCCAATTACCTCTTTTTGTCCCAAACTCCTATTGAGTTAATATGGATTTGACTGTAGTGTTAGGAACCAAGGCAATAGTGTGTGAATTTAGGATATAAAAGTGGAAATGCTTGACTGCTTTCACCATTGCATAAACATGTTTCTCCATATTTGAGTACTTTATCTCATGGGTTTTGAGAGAAAAAATCATGAAAGAAATGGGAATTCCATACCTTATTTATCTTGTTGAACTAGAATTGCTGAAAATATGTGTTCAGAAGCATAAATATATATGATGAACTCTTTGTTGTAGTCTTGACAAACCAGAGTTGGGGTGTGGGCAATGGCAGTCTTGATATCCTCAAATGCTGACTTACCTTCTTTAGTCTAGATGAAGGTGGTCTTCCCTTTCATTATGTTTACAAGGTGTCGAGTCTTCTTAGCAAACCCGAGGATGAACCTTCATAAGAAATTCACCTTTCCAAAGAAAGAGTGAATAACTTTTTTACTTATAGGTAAGGTTAGTTCTTGAATTGACTTGACTCTGTCTGAGTCAATCTTTATGCCTTATTTGGACACAATGTGTAAAAAAAGTTTCCCCTCTATTACTCTAAAAACAATCTTCTTAGGGTTCAAGGAAATGCCATTCTGGCGGCAGTGCTCCAGCACTTGTTGTAGTGGTGTATATGATCAGAATGATGCTTTGAAAAGATGGTCAAGTCATCAAGGTATACCACAATGAACTTACCTATCTCATCCTTGAAAGCAAGGTCCATTTCTCTCTAAAAGGTGGTGCCAACATTTATCAAACCAAAATTCATCCTTCTATATACAAACATGCCCCAAGGTGTGGTGAATGTAGTCTTGTGTTGGTCTGCTTCACTAACTTCAACTTGATTGTATCCTGAGAAGCCATCTAGCATTGATAACATTTCTGAGCCTATCACTATTTGAAGCACTTGATCCATGAATGGCAAAGGATAGTTATCCTTTACAGATGACTGATTTAAATTCCTAAAATCCACACAAATGTGAATTTCACCATTCTTCTTCCTTACAGGCGCTATGTTTGAAATCCATGTAGAATGATGGATTGGGAAAATGATTCTAGCATTTAACATTTTTTGTATCTTAGATAGAATAGTACCTGATATCTTTGGATTGTACTATCTAGGTTTTTACTTATAAGGCATTGAGTTAGCTTTGAGATGAATGTCATGGTAGATTTTATCAGGCTTGAGAGACTTTAGGTCATCATAGGAGTACGCTAAGACATCAATGTAGTGGCAGAGTAGAGTGGTGAACTTGAACTTCTCTTCCTGAGTGCAGAACTTACAAATGTTAACCATCTTAGAATTTTCTTCAGTAGTCAAATTTATTTGATCAAATTTTTGAGAGAAGCTTGAATCTATTTGTTGCTATTTGATGAATCTATCATGCTTGTCAAATAATTTCTCAAGGGAAACTAGGCCTTTGGGAATTTTATTCCCTTTAAGTTGTAAGAATTATTCATTTGCATCTAAACTTAATTTATGGATTGGTTCACACTTTTGAGGTTCACTGCCTTCAAAATGCAATTGTTCAAAGCTATCATTTCATTCCAAAAAGGCAATGATTTGGTGATCATCATTGAATACTTGCCAATGATCAGCATTGTCAGGAACACTTGGTCTAAAGACCAAATCAATAGTGTATTTGTTTCTTGTAAAGTTTGAGTGAGGAACTAAGAGAGTTGCTAAAATAGCAAGTGTATTAGCTCTGTCATTAGATTCCATGGGTATGGTAGAGATGTTGAAAGCATCAAAGCTTTCAATTTGGTCCCAGACTAAGTTGCGGTAGTGGCACAATCTTTCATTCTTGGTTTGGTATAGATTTCTCATCTAACAAACCACTAGTTTAGTATGTCCTTTGGCATGAAGGAGCTTGATGCCTTTGACTTGAGTAGCCTTCAATCCAAGCAATAGAGATTCATATTCAGCTATGTTATTGGTGTTGCTGAATTACAACTTATAAGATGAAGGAAAAATATCTCCTTGAGGAGATATCAACACAATCCTAGCTCCCGAACTAGTAGAGGAACAGTTGCCATCGAATTCTAAAGTCCATACCTCATTAGACACTAATTTTTCTTTCATTAGAGAGGAAAGATCCTTCAGCATCTATTTTTCAAACTACCAATTCTTTTGCTGTTTCAGTTGAACTAATTTCAAGATTGACACTTTCAAGAACTTTATCAGATGCTTCATGAACTTCATATGTAGATAGAAAATAGTTACCCATGCCTGAAGACTCAAACATAATTTGAGCTTCAGGGGCTAATGTCTGAGTGAAAATATATTTTGATTCCTTTTTAGGAAGTAGCCTTTGCATGATGCCTTTGATAGGGATTCTTGCTTCAGATAGGTCCATGCTCAATTCTCCACCAACATCTTTGCAAAAAAATTTCCCTAGTAGAATGCTGTATGAGGCTAGAACATCAGCCACAAGAACTGCCATCTTGATTCTTTTGTTTGGAAAGGCTGTAAATGTAAATTGGGAATCTTTGATTTGTCCCATCAGAGGTACTTGTTTATTCTCCATGGAGAAACATCTACCAAATGTTTTGATAAGTATGAGATCAAGAGATTCAGCTAATTTAGCAGGCATGACATTATTAGATGTTCTTGAGTCTATGATGCAATTGCTTAGTTTGTGACCATTTATCAATAGGAAAACATAAAAAGGTTCTATTTTCCTAGGGGAAGTAGGAGGAGGAATGAGAAGATTGTTTGGAATGGGCATGTTCTTTAGGGAATCAGGAGTTACCTTCTTAACATCTTATCTTGTAGGGATGGCTTTATTCTTCACACACTCAACTAACCTATCCAGCTGCTTAGGATAGGATTGTAAATATTCAAACTTAGTCATTTGAATTTTGGTTTTCTTGACATGATCAATTATGTTAAATGACTGAATTGGACTAGGAATAGAGGAAGGTAATTGAACCTTCTAGTTTGTAAAGAGAGAAGGACTGATTTGTGAAATTGTGTACTTACCTTTTTGGTGATCATTGGGTCCTTTGACTGGAAAGATAGAGAGGTTCCATGTTTAGTAATTGAAATTGTTGGTTGAGGTTGCTCCTTTATTTTCCCTTTATCAGCTTGCTAGGCTGATTAGTTCTTGAACCTGGTAAACACTGCGTATGATCCATCAAAAGCTTCTCCTTTACTTTTGGGTTCATCTTGTAGTTCAAGAAATCAATGTTGGAGTCTCTAGCTGATTCTTCTTGGTTTTCTACAAGGAGCTTAGCATTATTTTCTCTACTCAATTTAGGTTGGAAAGAGAAATCTGATTCTACTTCAAGATATCTCACTTCTAAATTTGCTAGGGGTGCTTCAATAGAAAGTTTCCCTTGTGGGGGAGGAAGATGATTTAGCTACCCTTAATTCTTGGAAGCATTTCCCTCGTATGGATGATTTGGAAATGTCCTCCTTGGCATATCTCTATATGAAGGATCAGAAGACATTCCTTCCACCATTTGCTTTTTGAGAGCAAGTATCTCATTTGCCAACTTCTGCACCATTGGATTAGTGGTGCTTGTAGATGGATATTCAGAAGATGTTGAGGGTCTAATTCTATTAGGATATATTCTTATATTCTCTACCAAGATGAGATCATCTTCTACCTTAGTGGCCAAATCTTGAGCTACAGTAAGTCTATTTGACCAGCACATCTCAAAAGGAAAGTCACTTCAAGTAACTAAGAATTAATGAAGAAACATTTGAGATTTTCAGTTGTAGGTTAAGAAATTATAGGAATCCTATTCCTTAGTTTGTCAAAATTGGCTATGAAGTCCCTCATTGGTTCATGAAGCTCTTTCTTTATCTGAGTAAACTAAGCTAGAAGGGCATGTGCATCTTCTGTAGGCTTGAATCTAGCTTCAAACTTAGCTTTTAGGGTGTTCCAATTAGTTATTGACTGAGCCTATAGATGGTAAAACCAATCTATAACATCATCTTGTAATATTTATACAAATATCCTGACTGCCACATCCTCAAAGTCTACTCCAATTACACCACAGGCTATGCTAAAAGCTGCAGTGTGTTCATCAGGATGAACCTTCCCATCACCATTGAACTTGGGGAAATTCTTCCTTAAACTGCATGGGAGCTCATGTAGAGGTGAAGTAAGATTAAGAGGACCAAAATAATTAGCCCAGGGGCCATGAACTACCATTATATGATTATGAAAAAGAGGAATAATAAATCTCAGATGGGTAATTATTGGCAAATCTTTATTAATATTAGAAGTGGATGCTTCACTTGGTAATGGAGACCTGACTTTAGTAGGAGGAAATCTCTTAGTTCATTGGAGATGAGATGGTAAAGGAGACAAATCAAATTACTTTGTTGTACCAACTCAAATACAGGGTCAATAATACCTTTAGCCCTTTGGCTTCGTGTATACCTTGAATTCACCAAGTTGTGAAACAAAAATGGAAAATAATTGACGTTGTTTTAGCTTAAAGCTTGAGGCTTTAAACTACACTTTCTTTCCCAGTTGGTGTGAAGGTGGATGGTAAGGTTATAATGATATTGGGTAAGACATATAAATGAGGTGGAGTCACCAGATTCTATAATGGATAAGGGTAGAGACTGCTTTAATCTAAAACTTGAGGCTTCAGAATGCACATAACATCCCCAATGGAGTCAGCAAAAAAATTGCTAGTGAATATTTTTTCAATCAGCATACTGATAAAAAAAATAGGTTTGATTACCATAGCAGGAAGATTGATCAACCAAATGTGTAGGCTTACCACATCAAAAGGGGACTAATCTCTCCTCTCATCAATGGGAGGTTCCCTATAGATATGCAAGAACTATATATATATATATATATATATATATATATATATATATATATATATATATATATATATATATATATATAAAATAGAAAATAACACTCAAGGGTAGGATAAACCATCCATATCTCTTTTTTTAGAGATGATGTGCATGAATCAAAGGAGAAATCTTGATGAAATGATAGAAGACACTCCTCTTCTTTCAGAAGTGTTGTTTAGCAGACAAAAGGAATCTTTCTGGTGATGACAAGTAACTGTAATAGGGTATAGTAACACAACAGGATGAAATGAGGCACAAAGTCTCCACCTCATCTATCAAAAGAGTGAAATACAAAGAACAATGAGGGCACAAAGTCATCCCAAGGTTCTTTACACAAAAATAGAAAATAAACACACACTGAAGGTAATTATGATAGCACAAAGTCTAAAAGTAACTAGCTTCAGAACACCTTCTTTTTCACCTCGACTAGCTCTGCTTGTTAAATTACATAAACAAGAATACATTTAGGAAATAGACATAAGAACAATCTCCTAGAATGATACAAGCTATAACAACACAAAGTCTAAAAGTAACTTGATTTCTGATTCAAACAAAGAAATATGATGAACAATCTGAGCTCAAAGTCTCAGCGTTTAATTTGGGCAGAGTTTTTGTTTCTGGTAACTGAGAGAGATCTATTTTAAATAATAAGAGAGAGTCCAATATATAGCCCTCCAAGAAAGACTTGGGAGTAGTAACACATCATGTTGCATTAAATTCTGTCAAGAAGATATGCTAGAATCAAGCATATTTGCCCATTTGCTTTTTTCAATGTAGAGAAATGGGTCATGGCATTGAATGTTTGTATCCTCTAATGCCCACCTGGCGATATGCTTCTAGAAACATATCTTATGCATGAATGTTTATGGTCCTTCTTCATTGTTCCTCCTTTTTTGGCTGTTGAATCAAGTCTTTGATTTAGAAACAAAGTAAAATGGGGCTCAATAGATGACACTTGGCAGCATCCTCTGGGCTCTGACGGGCTTTTGTTTCAGGCTTTCCTTTGGGTTTTTCTTGCCTTTGTCACTTTTGCCACAAAAATTCCCTCTACAAGGGCATTTGTCTCTTCAAATTTTTGGGCACTCTTTTGAACTTGCCACTTGAACCGACTGATTAAACCAACTTTGGTTCAATGGTTCAACAATTCATTCCTTCATTTCTATTGACCGCTTAAACCATGCTCTTTGAAATAAACCATGTTGAACCAACTACCATTGAACCTATTGAAGCTTTGAACCCATTGAACCTTTGAACTTGAGTGGTTCAATGGTTCAAGCCTTCTTCTCTTTGATAAGTGTTTTGAAGCCGTTAAACCTGAAGCGATTAAACTTTGAACCTTGATAAAAGTGCTTAATTCTTGAAACTTGCTGATGTCATTGAATCTTTTGAACCCATCGAACCTTTGAACTAAAAATGGTTCAATGGTTTAAATATTAAATAGAAGCTTGCTGATAGATTCTTTTGGTTAAACTAAGGTGTTGAACTAGTTTTGAAAATGATTAAGTGTTGGAAACTTGTTCTTTTGATTGAACTCACCTGTAGAAGCCTTTGAACTTGTTGAACCTATTATTCATTTGACTAAAAAAGCTTGAATAATATCTAATTTTGAGGTTTAGAATAATTTTTTGAAATGGGAAGAGATAATTTTGTCTTGCAGGACCAAAATAGCTTAAATGTTGTCCCAAAAATGAGTGACATTTTTCAGATACAACACGTAGAAACTTGGATGTTCTGCCAAAGGATTAATAATACAAAGACAATGGAAAATAGAGAAAGAAGCAAAAAAATAGAATAACATATATTGTCCTTTACCCAGTCATGCCTAAAAATAAGTAACTTTAAGTTACTAACCACTTGAAGGTTGACTAGGTTAGTTGTAAAGTATTTGTACCTTTCCTAGTTTAGTTTTTTTAGTTGGAGATAATAAATTACCTTATGTATTTAATGGTATAACCTAGATTAGATAAGGAGAATATAAATTGTAGAAAGTAATTTTATTCTGATTTTTAAATTATTGTAATCTACTTTAGTAATCTTTAATTTCTACAGATCTAAGTAATGAAAAGGTTGATTCTACAAGAATATTTTGTAAGTCTCTTAGAAAAGGATTGTATCTCCATTTTGAATGAGGAATGACCCCTAAAAATGATTTGTAGTGAATATCCTAACCCTTCTTAGATTAAAGTGTGTTGTGTGAGTTAATTTCATTACTAGTTTGATTATATGAAGTGTGATGCATGTTTGACTTATATGTGTGAAGAAATTTTGCATTCTATTATAATCATTTCCTTATATATCTATATGTTAAAATTAGGATAAGTTAATTGTATTACAACTATCAATTAAGTTAGTCAATGAATCAATAATGCATATATAGTGTTAACATCTTTGAAAAGCCTACATACCCTGGGTTGACAATTAATGTTAAGTAAATTTAAGAATCTGGTATTAACTGGTAACAAGTCGATCCAACAATTTGGAACTTTTGTTAGGGAGGTTGTCAATTATTAGTTTCTAAATTAATTTTACTACTTTCATTTATTTCTTTCTCGAGTAACTTTCCTGCTTCCATTTCCTACTTTCTAGCGTAACTTTCCTAAATTCATTTCTTGCTTTCAGCAGATAACTTTATTACTTTCTATAGGTAAAATTTTAATTGCTATTGTTTTCATTTTCTACATTTTATTTCTACTCATTTTGAAACAAATCTTGAAATGCAAAATGAAAAAAAAAAAACTAACCCTATGTAGGAAGGGACAAGACAACTAAAGGAGTGGCCTGAAAGTTTATGTAGCGAGAAAGAGATTCATGAGGGAGATCCTTGCCAAACAAGTCATAAGTTACTATCAAGAAAGAACCAAAATTACCTTCAAAAACTAATAATCCTTCTAAAGGATATACCATAAGTTGGAGGGATATTTAAGAAGGGAACACTACAAACCAAAGGAGGCAGCTTGCAAAATAATTACTATTAGATTTGAAAAAGGAAAGAAAATCAGAGGAAGCATTAGTTGAGTTAGTAAAGAGAAATGATGAGGAATAAATGCATGAACCAAACACTCTAGAGAGTAATATCATAACAACATTCCAACAATGCTTTCTTGAACAAATCAAAGAAATCTCAAAAGAGTCTTCAGACTTCTCATCCAGTAAAAAGACTATAGATCAAAATATAAACATTTTCTATCATGTTAACCAAAGGATTGATACAGATTTTGAGGATGTGATCTTGAGTACCTTTGGCACCCATATCATAAGAAAATCCATCATGGAAGGAGAGTTTGTAAAAGACAATAGGGCTCCAGACACAATTACTTTTGAATTTCCTATTCCATATGCAATGGGCGTAACATAAATGAAAAATATTCTACCCTTAGCCTTACCCAATTTTAGAGGTATGTTATCAAAAGACACAAATACATTTGTTCAAATTTGATATCTTATGTACAAGATATGACTATAAGTAGGATGCACAAAAAATAAAACTTTTCCTGCCACCCTCAAAGACTCAGGACTTCACTAGTTCATGGGACTGGGTATTAATTCTGTCCACGATTGGGGAGACATGAAAAAGAAGTTTCTAGCTAAGTATCAAGAGTATGGATGAGGAAGAAATTATAGAATAAATGACATATTTAGGATAAATCAAGAAGGGATGAATCCTTCAAAGACTAAATTTAACGATGCATGTTTAGTTGACAAAAATTTAAGCAAAGTGCACTAGGAAAAGAGTCTTTAAAACTCATCTTCTTAAAAAATGTCATTGGAGATTATCTGGAAGCCTTGGACCTAATTAATTGGGGAGATATCTCCCAAATAACATTTATAGACATTAAGGACCTGAGCAAAATCTATTCTAGATCTACCATAAACAAAGTCTGGGGTAGTAAGCTTCCACTAGCAACCGTAAGTGGCCTATCAAAATCTAAAGTTAGTAACCTATTATGAGACATGAAATAGGATATCATTATTCAATTATCCACCTAATTGGATAGCCTTTACATAAGGAAAAATAAAGTATCCTTAGATCAATCTCTGACCATCTATTATTTAGATTTTAAAAAGAAGAAGGTAGAATGTTGGTGTCACGAGTTCCAGGCTCAGGTAGCTAACATCACAACTAAAGAACCAGAAACATTAGAGATACACACTATAGGGGGTGATGGGGACCAAGTTTTCTATGTTGCACAAAGAAAACCGTGGGTTTAATGACCATCTTATCTAGGTATAAGACAAAATCCACCTTTTGTAAATTCCACCTTTTTTAATTCACAATTTGTAAATTCTTCTCCCAATTGGAGTATCCATGGATGAACATCCCACCTATCCATGGATGAACATCCCACCTCCTAATCCTAGTTGGTATCCAACTTAAAAAATTCACCCTTATACCTCTTGATAACCTCCACAAAATGCATCCCCACCTTGGATACAAGATTGGTAGCCACCCCAAGGCCCACCCCTTGTAAACTATTGGCAATAGATCTATAGACCTAATCAGGTTTGGGGAAGCTATCAAGAAAGATTCACTCCAAAACAATAATAAAAACCTCCTGATCTTATGACCAATACATAAACTACACATAAGACTAATCAACTTGCTTCCCAATCCATATAAAATCCTACAAATAAGTCGATACAACTGACATTCCATACTAAACCTATTCAATACCCAACATATATGGTGAACATCAATGAATTGCACCTACATTCAAGAAGAGTTATACCATCCCCACCCCCACCCATAATAATAGAGTTAGCTTAGGAAACTCTAGAAGATAATGGTAACCCACTTTCACCACCATAAGAAATTTTTAAACCAGTAATTAAAAGTACTGTTGAAGCAGACCCACCATTTCTAGAATATTTTAACCTTCAGCACCATGCAACTGAGCCTAAATTTGACTTCATAAGGCAACTCAAGAATCTCTATGTTAAAATTCATCTCTTCCAAGTAATTAAGGATTTACCCATATATTCCAAAGTTGTAAGAGACTTATGTCTATGTAAACCTAGAAGGAAGAAGAAGGATCCCAATACAGTGCATGTGATTGGCTAAGTAGCAGACATTATGATGGGAAACACCCTGCTAAATAAATATTTATATCTAGGATTCCCAATAGTAATAATTCAAATCCATGACCAATAGATATCTAATACATTGATAGAATTGGGGGCTATAATAAATGTAATGATAATTGAAACCATAAAAAAGTTATAGCTAAATAACATTTTCCCCACATCTACAATGTTGCAAATGGTTCATAGATCTATAATCAGACTAGAAGGAGTGATTTAAGATCTTGTCATTAATGTGGATTCTTGGGAGTATCCTATAGATTTTATTATGTTGTAACCAAAGTCTAATTTGGGTGGATACCCTCTCATCTTAAGATGACCTTGGATTTCCATAGTAGATGCATTCATCATCTGCATATCAGGTAATATGTTGATATCCTATGGTAACCACACTAAGAAGTTGGTCCTCTATCCTGCAGTATAGCCATCCTTGGAACTAGATTATACATTGTGGACTGAAGAAGATGAGGTAGACTAACCTCCATTTATTCTTGTATTTACCACAAACCATGCATGCACCTTGGCTAATCAAGAGGAAGATATAATTCTCTCAAATTTTCTCTAGAATAATTACCTGACTAATCCTAAAGATCTCAATAGCCTACAATGTGTAAAATTCCTATTTTCCAACCTCTGGGTAGAAGATAAATCTGCTACATGTACACAAGAAAAAATACATCAGTTGATGCTTCATAGCTATAGCCAAACCGGATCTATCAAACATTTAGAAATGATGAAAGCACTCATAAAAAAATTAAAATATCTCAAAAAAAAAAAACATTGATTATTAACAGCAAGTTGGAGTCAAATGAGGAAAAACACCTAGTTAGCATGTTGTAAGCAAACCAATGTGATTTTTCATGGGATTACGAGCATATGTAAGGAATTATCCTAGAAACATGCACACATCACATCTATATAAAATAAGATTTCCAACCAATTAGACAACCACAATGTTAGATGAATCCAAATCTTAGAGAAATAGTCAAAGTGGAATTGTAGAAAATCATGACCACTGGATTTATATATCCCATTTTAGATAGTGAATGGGTTTCACCATTGGTAATTATACCAAATAAAAATGGAGAGTGGTGTGTTTGTATAGATTACAGGGAACTTAATACATCAACCACAAAGGATCATTTTCCTCTACCATTCATTGATCAGGTTGAGGACTATCAAGAAAAAGAAAAAGAGGCTATCTTAATGATTAGGGTGAATCTAATGATTAAAAATCTATAATAGATGAATGGATTGCCTTTATGAATATAGATACCCCATGAGAATGGGTCACAAAGAAACAAGTAGAGTTCAAGAACCACTACTTGAGCCTCATGGAGGGAGATGGAAAATATATTTTTTGTTTCTTGTTTGCATAGATGGGTAGATATTTTAGACACCTTGAAAAGAAAAGAGAATTATTCCCTTTAGAACCTTAGAGAGGTAATACACAGAGTATATATGTACATTGATCTTTTCAGGAGAAGAAGGTTAAGTTAGTCGGGGTTGATTTTTCATCCACCCATATTTTTGTTCCCAATTATTGAAAGGGAGGGGAATGTGTCACTTGATAGAGAAGTTAAGAAGAAAATGTGGAAAATCATAGATGATGCTAAAGGTTTTTATATCTTTAAAGGGATGGGCTGTAATGAGCCCCTATATTTGAGAAAATATTGTGGATTTAAAATGTAGATAAGACTTTATCAAGGACAAGAAAGAGGTTAATTAGGGGGGTGTGATGAGGCCACTAATTGTTCCTTTTATAACCTCATCCATACCTAGTTATATATCTTTTTCCTATATGAATCCCTAGAACTATTGATGCCTTATGTAAATGAATTAATGATTATATGTGTGCATTAATATATACATGTTGTGTTATAGATTAATGATGCTTTTTATTTAATTACATTATACTTGTGTAACCTTATTTAATAGATTTTTAAAGGGTAAAATAAAATTAAAAGAATATTACTTGGTCACAACACTTATAGAGAAGCCCATAGTAAAAGGGACTTCCAACCTGTAGCAACTACCAAGCTGTAGGCTTTCACATATGGGTTGCCCATAGCCATTGTAAGCTTTCTACCTATAGGTTACTCGTAAAAACTATAGGATTTCGCCTATAAGAGCCCACAACCACTACACAGAACAAACCATTACTATGATAATAAATAATTTGATTTTAAGGACATATTCAACTATCTTAAAAATAAAGTAAATGATTTAGAGGATCCTCCATAACAGTTGTACGTACCCATCACATGCATATAAACTTGGATGTGTTGCCAAAAGATGAATAAGATAAGGACAATGGAAAAGAGAGAAAGAATCAAAATAGAATAACAACATATATTGTCCTTTACCCAGTCAAGCCTAAAAACAAGTAACTTTAAGTTACTAATCACCTGAAGGATAATTGGGTTAGTTGCAAAGTATTTGTACCTTTCCTAGTTTAGTGTTTTTGGTTGGAGCTAATAAACTACCTTATGTATTTAATTGTAGAACCTATATTAGATGAGGAGGATGTAAATTTTAGAAAGTAATTGCATTCTAATTTTTGAATTATTGCAATCTACTTTATCAATTTTTAATTGCTACAGATTTGAGTAATGAAAAGGTTGATTCTATAAGAAGCTTTTGTAAGTCTCTCAGAGAAGGACTTGAACTCAGTTCTAAATGATGAGGGCCCCCTTAGAAGGAGTTTCAATGAATATCCTAACCCTTCCTAGATTAAAGTGTGTTGTGTGAGTTAATTTCACCATGAATAATTTTTACATTCTATTATAATCATTTCCTTGTATATCTATATGGTAAAACTTAGATAAATTCATCATAATACAACCAATAATTTAGTTTATGAATCAATAATGTATATATAGTGCCAACATATTTGAAAAGCCTACATAGCCTAGGTTGATAATTAATGTTAAGAAAATTTAAGAATTTGTAATTAACTAGGTAATAAGTCTATCCAATAGGGTGTAGATTGAGAAGACACTTATTGCAAAATGCCTTGTCAAGATTTTTACATAAATTCAAACATAAAATTCAACCCAATCACTAGGTTACACAATATAAGCATAAGGGATTTAATAATAAAAAAAATATGGTTGGAAATGGGGTGATTGAAATAAGACACATATAAATGGTGCAGGCTCCAACATCCCTAAATGTACAATTATCTCCCCCTAATCCACCACCTAATTTGAAAACATAACTTCCCTGAAGAATAGTCCATAGTAACTTCAGAGTCTTTAGTAAATTGGGAGAACCAATTGAAATAGTGTTCCAAAGGCTTGTAGTAGCTAACTTGATTGTATGACTAGTTCCAAGGCTATTTCTTGTAAATCAACCAAATCTAGATTGGTACAAATAAAATGAATGGTGAAAATTTCATCATGTTATTGGTCATGACACTTATCATTATTTCCAATTGTGACATATTATTAAAGATATCATTGAGAGTGTCAAAGTTGAGATTAAACTAGCCCCACATGACACTAATCAAGATATGGGAATCTTTAAAGGCCCCTTTCCTTGACATAATCAATAGTAGCCACCAAGGAATAATCAAAACCAAGGATAGAACCAATGATAGAATCAGAACCAGAATTAGGGTCAAAATCATAATTAGCATGATCATAATACACATGCTAACAACATGGGTTACAAAAACATGCCTTACAAATATAATAATATCATGCAACACATTTCTACAACCCACATTTCCACTATTACTATCAAATCCCATGAGTCATCTCATGCTCTTTGAAGTATGGGACCCATTATTATAGGGTTAACACCCTTTCCCTCTAGTAACACCATGTCAAGAACACATAATTATGTTGTGATTCTATTTAAATAAGTTACTATTTAAGGACAAAATCCTTCCTCTAATTATAATGGCTCCTTGCTGACTCAAAATTTTTCTAATGCAACTAGATGCCTATGAGTCACCCTTAAAGGCCCTTTGCCTTCATTTTTTGATTATATTGGCTCCTTGCCAACTTTAGGTTACACAATCACAATGAGATGCTCATGAGTTAATCTTCAAGTCCCTTTGCCCTCTTCCTCCATAGAACCTAAGGTGAACATTATGCCATCTGATCAAAATCCAAATACTTTGCCAACTAAAGCCAAGCCGACTCATCCTAATGTTAAAAATTATTATAGTCTATGATACCAACTGAGAAAAAACCCTATGTATATTTCCATTCTTTATCTCTTATGTACATGTGATGTCCATAGAAATATCCTAAACAACCTTTTGCAATAATCCATTATTCCTAATGATATAAATCCTAATTAGTTTCAAAACCTAGTAGGACATATGTATTTATTTTATCAAGTAATGTTTGATAAAAAATTCATGTCCACACTTGGACTGAGCCATAACAACCCAATTTATATTAAGGTAATTGTTGAAAACCATATGATTAAGTGGTTGTTATAGACAATGGTTCGGGGCTGAACATCATATCCCTTAATCTGGTATCATATCTCAACATCATATCTACTTCACCAAAACAAGATCAAGAAGATTTTACTAAAGAAGACTAGTTATATTTTGAAGGCCTTTCTAATTACTTCTAGAATCCAAAGTATCCTATTCCTAATGGGATCATGTATCATCTTGATTATACAAGCAAAGGCCTTGGCCCACAATCACATGGAATCCTAGAACCTTGATTAACTAGAGTAATTAATTGGAATCATGGTCTTAGATTTATACCACTTGGGGGTGACCTCATGAATTTTGATAGTGATTCTTCCAAATTAATTAGTGACATGACTCCTAATAGTGACACAACATCCCATTATATCCTTTTAAATGAGATTGTTGACATGAACCTATTTGATTCTAATGCCATTATGACTATAACATAATGTTTTATTTGATTTTCTCCTACTAAAGCAAAATATTGTACTTCTATTAGAGTTTCTCATCCTAAAGTAGAATCCCATTTTACCATTGGAGCTTCCCTTACTGAAGCAAGATCCTACATTACAGCTTCCCTTATTGAATTAGAACCTCATTATATTGGAGCTTACCTTATTGAAGTATAACCACATATTTTTATTAGAGATTCCCATCCTAAAGAAAACCCTCATTGTTCTCTATGCCTTTGCCATCTCAAGCTCACTGATTGGGACTTGAAAAAATTGGTCATATGGCTTGATGAATTTTAAAATGAAGAATCAATTACAGAATACATGGGCCCAATAGATGGACTTCCCATTGATGATCACAAACAAGGCTTTGATTTTTCATTGGATCCTTCTACCTTACTTGGATAATATGAAAACTTTCTTGGTCATAACAAAGATAAAACATCAAGATATTTGGGTGAAAACCTCTTTGAGTCACTCATTGATAAGGGAAAAAGTAAAGAAAAAAAAATCCCTTGAATGAAAACCTATTTCAGGTGCTCCCAGGTGGGAAAGTTTGCTCATCCCCTCAAGACATGGAAGGTCCATCAAGTCCTAGATATATATCGATTACAAGTATATCTTTAGAACAACAACAATTTTTTGAGCATCTCACTCTTGAATTTATAGAAGTATTTTCTACTTGACCACTACCTGAGATGGTGGATTTTTATTCCTCATATTATCCAGAGCTTTGGGAGTAATAAAAATAACCTTTAGTATAACAAGATGATCATAATCACACCTTGCCTAAAATTATAGAAGATGGATCCACACTCTTTGTGGAAAACATAATAAAAATGAACCTATAAACATATGATGATCCCAAAATTATTTATCTTGTAGCTTCCCTTATTAAAGTATAATGTGAACACATTATATCCATTCTAAAGGATTATATTGACATATTTGCATGGGCATACTCCAACATGTTAGTATTAGACCCTAATTTGTTTATGCATCACCTTGTTGTCCATCCCTATGCCAAGCCAATCAAACAAAAATTGAGGAGTATGCATCCATGCATTTCCCTATTGGTTAAAGTAGAATTGGAGAAGTTGTTAGTACTAGGTTTCATTAGATTATTAGACTATTTTAAATGGATATCAAACATAGTCCTAGCTAGTAAGAATCCATAGGGCATACATCTTTGTAATAATTTTAGAGATATCAACCAAGAATGCCCAAAATATGATTTTACTCTACCCAAGATTGACATGATTATTGAATCAACTACTAGGTATTAGATGATATCCTTAATGGATGGATTTTTTGGATACAGTCAAATCAAGATAGCCTAATAAGATCAACACAAGACTATGTTCACCACTCCATGGGGAAAATTTTGTTATCAGGTCATGCCATTTGGATTGAAGAATGCTAGAGCCACATATCAACATGCCATGACTATCATCTTCCATGACATGATGCACATATTATTGAGGACTATGTTGATGACATACTAGTAAAATCATGAACATGTGCTAGACATCCTGATGTTCTACAAATAATCTTTGAAAGGCTTTATGAATATAAAGTCTACTTGAATTCTAAGAAGTGTGTCTTTGAAGTCACTTCAAGGAAATTGCTAAGGTTTATTGTATTGTTAAGAGGGATTGAAGTTGAACCTACTAAGGTCAAGGCCATTGTGGAAATTCCTCCACCTTCAAATATTAAATAACTATGAAGCCTATAAGGAAAGATCTAATCTATACACAGGTTCATTTCTCAATTGGTAGATAAGTGCCACCAATTTATCCATCTCTTGAAGAAAGGGGTTACATCCAATGGGATGAAGATATTTAGATAGCATTTATGAATCTCAAGACATATTTATCCAACCTGCTAGTTTTGATACTGTCAACACTAAGAAGACCACTACTTCTTTACATATCAACAACTGAGCATGTACTAGGGGCACTTTTAGCCCAACATGATGATCAAGGTAAAGAGCATGTAGTCTATTATTTAAGATGCACACTAGTGGATTATGAACATAATTATACACCTATTAAGAATATGTGTTTAGCTATGGTGTTTGTTACTAAAAAAATTCAACATTATATGTTGAACAACAAAATAATTATCATCACCAAAGTGGATCCTCTTAAATTTTTATTATCCAATGCAGATCTTTAAGGATGCATGGCTAAATGGGTTATGATCATAAGTGAATTTGACATTGAGTATCAAACACAAAAAGTAATTAAGGGATAGGTTATTGCTAATTAAATTGTAAAATCCCCTATTAAAGATACTCAACCCCTCAGATTTGACTTTCTAGATGATTTTATTATGGTGATAAAACAAGAACCAAGAGAACCAAAATAATGGAGGCTATATTTTAATGGCTCCTTTATATCCTACAGATCTAGATTAAATATATTGTTGATTAAACCACATGGGGATTTGATTACTAAAGAATTCCACATCAATTTTTATTGTACCAACAATATGGCCAAGTATGAGGCATTAATTACAAGACTTCATCTTTCCATACAGTGGGATATTCAACATTTAAAAGTTTATGGTGATTCATAGTTGATCATCAATAAAATCAATGATCAATATTAAACTAGAGATGATAACATTAATCCTTACAAGTACATTATTAATAATCTCAAGGTTCATTTTAAATCTTTGTAGCTTGAATAAGTGTAAAATGCCAAAAATAGATCAGTCGATGTAATGGCAATGATTGGATCCATGATATAGACTAATGGTAGTGTTAAAGAATATCAATTTGCCATTGAGAACCTTATAAAGCCTACACATGTTTTGCCAAATTTAGAGAGGGTATGCACCATTACTAGTTACAATCCCCCACCTTAACTACCATGGTTCTAATATTTTTATAACTACTTCCATGATCATGTTTTCCTAGTTGACTTATCCAATAACAAACATAAACCATTCCTTCACCATTTATCTTGTTATAGCCTCCTTGAAAACATGATTTATTGTAAAGGCTATGATGGAATGCTTTTTCATTATTTATCTTCAAGAAAATCCAAGCTAGTGTGAAGGGAGGTTCATGAAGGAATGTGTGGGGCCCACACCAATGGTGTAGTATTAGCAAAGAAGCTCCTTAGAACAAGCTATTATTGGCCAAAAATGGAGACCAATGCTTGCAATTATGTAAAGAAGTGCATCGTGTGTCAATAACATGGGAACTTGATACACATACCTTAAACATTATAATTAATCACAACACCATAGACATTCTCAACTTAGGGCCTTGATATCATCAGGAAAATAAACCCTACATCTTAGATGGACATAAACATATTTTGACTACAACTGAGTATTTTACTAAGTGGATTGAGGCCATTCCTCTCACTTATGTCATCAAGAAAATGATATCCAAATTCATTCATTACCATATCATCTATCGATATGACATCCCATCTTAAATTATATCTGATAATGGTAGATCCTTTGTAAATAAAGATGTAAAAGACCTTTGTGCAAAACTTAAAATCAATCACAATAAATCCACTCCATATAACCCATAAGGAAACAGATAAAATGAGGCATTAAACAAGACCATTGTAGTCATTTTAAAGAAGATTGTCATTGATGTTAGCTATAATTGGCACTTGAAAATCTTCCCTATCCTTTGGTCTTATAGAACCAGTCATTGAAAAGCTACAAGAGCCACTCCATACTCCCTTGTTTATGACACAAAAACTATTATTCTAAATGAGATCGAGCTGCCATTATTTTGAGTATCTTTGAAACATATTAAAGATGATGAATAATACAATGTCTCAAGGTTATAAGAACTAAAATTTCTTAATGCTAAGTATTTGGCTACCTTAGAAAACTTGCAAGCCTATTCGAATAGATTTAAAATAAGCTAAAAAAAGTGCATTCTCCCTTGAGAGTTTGAGATTGGTGATTTGGTCTTAAAAGAGAACCAAAAGAACACAAACATTGAATATAAGAAAAAAGGTAAGTTCTAACCTAATTGGTTTGGACCATATGTTATCACGATGAACTATAGATTAGGGGCATATTAACTAGCTACTTCAGATGGTGAATAAATTATATATCCCATGAACATCATGCACCTTTGGAGGTTCTATGCATAAACAAATTCAAAACATTGTCTACAAGAAACCTTACTTGGGGGCAACTTATGCTAAAGTATTTTATCCTACCATTTTATACTACCCTAGACTACTCTTATGAGAGCCCTATTACTTTCATGACTCTGGACAGTGAAATATTTTAGACCATTGGCACTCTAAACATGTTTTATCCTATTCTGGACCATCTTATTTTTGACCATATTCTTTTTGGACCATTTTCTATGAGAACCACATTATTTTTATGTCTTGGGCTGTTGTAACTTGAACACTGTAATACTTTAACCAATTATGAATCATAAGCATTATGTACACATTTGATTCAAGTTATACAAAATAGATCAACATAGACATTATTTTACAGCTTCTTTTATAGACAAGTGAACATGGATATTGGAGCATATGGTTTTTTCCTGCTGCATGGTTCTTTATGTGAACTAGGAATTTGATGATGAAGGGGAGATCAGTATTGTGTTAGTGGATAAATCAAATAAAAATCACACTAAACTAGTACCTTTATGCCTAGTTACTAGGGTGAGCTTAATAACAAAAAATATGAAAAACACAACTAAAAAGTAAGGAAAAATAAAAATCCTTCAGCTTCCTAGATGCTCCAAATGGTTTATTATAGTGGCTTGCTTAGTTTGTGCTCATGAAGTCTGTATTAATGGAAGCTTGACTACCTCCATCTCTTTTTGGAACCTTGCTTGGCTTTGGAATTGATATTTTGGCATCATAAATTTGGCATGTGAGAGCTCTTTGGAATCAATTTACCATGGTAACTTTGCACGAGTTAAGCTTAAAATTCATGTGGCAAGGCCTCTTATTTATAGATTTTGGAAAATGGCTAGAATCAACCTAAATTGTCCATCTCAAGATTGAGATGTGTGGATAAGGATTAATTTGATTAGGTAATTAAAAAAACATAAACATTCTCATCAATATTTGGGATAGAGGGAAATTTAAGAGGCATGGGAGGGGTTAACCTTGATATTTTATGCATTTATTGCCTAGGGATGTCTTCCCAAGAAATGATGTCACCTAATGATGCAGATATTCAATATTCATTTATAAAAATAAGTATTCAAAAAGTTTGCATGGAATTCTTAATTAGGCTCTAATTTGGTTTAATTAGCTCTTAAGCATGATTAAGTACTTTGTGCACAAATAACTCAAATTGATTAAAATGCCTTGTTATTGGTCCAAAATTTGACTAGATTGGAATTAGAATGAAATTTCAGATGCGTTAGATCCATTATCCCATTTAGGATGTTACCGACACCAAATAACAAAGACACACATCTCATGTAATTACTTTGATAAAAAAGAGCAATCCAGAGCACCTAGGTGCAAAATTGGCTTTTTGACTTGAAATGATTTAATCAAATTTAGCTAGCCCATAAATTACATTGCCCCATTTAGGGATAGCTAACTAAAATTGGCACTTGAATATATCAATTTCAACTCATTTAATGTGTTTTAGTGTTTTTAGTCCAAATTGTGCATTTTAGTGGCAATGTGTTTTAGTGTCTTCTCAAAGAATGAGAAATGGCCTATATGCCAAAAAGAGGATGATGATTGAAGAACAAAGCTCCAAATGGTGTTTGGGAAGCCTATGATGATGCCCCCTTGAGGGAGTGGCCATCACATTTGTTGATGGATGGTCTCATGAAAAGAAGCAAGAAGAAAGGTGGAATTAACCCATGGTTGAGATTAATCCAAATGAGAAAATGCTTGCATACATTGATTTAACAAGATTAATGATTTGCCTAAAGATAGTTATAATTAGGAATAAAAGTCAAAATAATGATTTTCTCATAGGCAGTTATAATTTTTAAGAGGACCTAGATTGGATAAAGATGATTATGCCCCAGTTAGGGTTGATTAGCAAGCATAACTCAAGGATATAACCTAGATTATAGATTAAAGATGAGTGAGTGTAAAGCGATGAAAGAGATGAATAGAAGAATAAGATTGATCAGTGTGAATGATTTAGTTGTTCTTATCAATGAGGAGATGCACATCATTATTAGTAATGATATAACTATAATGTTCAATGTGTTGATTTGATCAAGGGTGGGATGGAAGGATTTTATAAGGTGCCAAGGAGAAACTTCTATGGCTCCAATGATTGTAGACCTTCTTAAAGCTAATTTTTGTGATAACATGTGACAATAGGCTTCATGATAGAACATCATGAAAACTTAGCCAAAATATGTGTAAGGACTAACTCCCAATCTAATAAACACTCAAAAATAATGCACCAATGATAAAAACCATGATGACAATGTTGACGTATGAATATAGATGGACTCAAGAATAATGTGCTTAAGGAATCACCCAACAAATGCATATAGACTGAGTTGAGGCCATAGTACTAAAAGCAAACAAATAGGAAAGTGAATTAAAAAACAAACAACTTGAAATAAAAAAACAAATAGAAATCCTAAAAATAAAAACAAAAGAAAGAATCGTAATAATGACTTTGCCCAGTAGGGTAGATCGAGGATAACTGATTAGGCTTATATAGGACAAATGTTTTTGGAGTTTTTGAAATGTTATGAATGTTTTTAGAATTTTAAGGTATCTTAACTCGATCAAGAATGACAAGATACTTATTTGAAAAATGGAAAGAATATTTAGCTTAGGTTGCTCACAAAATGGTGAGAGGATTTGGCTTAGGTTGCTCACAAAATGATGAGAGCATATGGAAAGGGGGACAGAGATGACCTCAACATGAATTGAGCATGACCTACATAGTCCTGAAATGACCTAAAGTCATAGTAATTCCATCCACATAAAATGTGAGGAAAAATCAACTAGGTCCCAATAAGTTCTTAAATTTAGAAAATGGCTAGTCAAATGAAAATAATGATGGCAAGGTGATATGACAATGCATGGTAAACAAGTGTTTCCCCTAGTTTGCCCATAGGTGGTTGTAGCTAGGATACAACCAAATAGGTCAATGATACTATTTTGACCATAGGTGGTTATAATTAGTAGTAGGACTAGTGAAACATTGATTTGCATAGAGATGGTTATAATCAAGCTCACATAAATAAACTTGATACAAGATGGAAAATGAAAGATATCTTTCCAGATCAACTATCACACTACTTTCATAGACTATCATTATAAACATGGATTTGATTGATTATTGAAACTTAATCAGAATCTTCTCACAAAAGGTGTGGGAAGAACCAAATGAACTAAAATTAAAACAAAATTGAGTAGGATGACTAAAAATAGGCTTTGGTCTAGATAAGAATGGAATGATAGGATGGTATGGTTTTGCTAGATTTGATAAAATGGTAAGAGGGTTGTTATAAAGTTGGATATAATGCCAAGAGGGTTACTCCCAAGTGATGGGGTGAATGGTAGGATCTGTGATAATGGAAAATAGGCATAAGTAATAATGGAAATGGCATGGAAATGAAATGACACGGTACATGTTTTTGGCCTAGGTGTGGAAAAGGGAACATAATTATGTTGTTCCTACTGAAGTGGAGATGCACATCCTAATCAGTAGATGATACAAATAGAATACATAATCATGTTAATTTTTATCCTTCACCTTGTCTGAATAACTAATCTATCAAGAACTACTTGCAGATTTGGATTTCAAGAATGTTGTTGTCATCTTTGTTAGTCATTGATTTTGATTCCTTCAAATGTCGAGACAAGGTATGTTTGTAACCTCTACAAAGGAAAGTGAAACCATGGATGGTAAACAAGGAAAAATAATGGATGGTAGGTTTGATTATGAAACGAAATGGTAGATGATAATGGAATGTAGAATGGTTGGGAAATAAATGAAGATCAGGATGATTAGTCACACGTAATGTTGCTGATGTCAAATTTGACATGAATTTGGTTGTGGTCAGGATAAATACTTTTTATCTTGATAGGGCCATTATATTTTTCTATTATTTGAGCTTGAGAGTAGCTACCATTTGATTATGTTGTAGATTGGAAGCTATTTTGATTTATTCTTTGATATTATCTTCATTAAGCATTGAAGAACTTTTATGCTTAGCTATTGGTGCCTTGAAGAGGTTTTCACCATTGAAGTTGTCTTGATTGTCCCATAGTGCCTCTGAGAAGGTTTTACTAAGGAATGTTAACTTTTGACTTTGATTTTCTTCTAGCACTTCTAAAAAAGTTTCACTAGAAGATGCTATGTTATGACTTTGATTGTCTCCTAGTACCTTCGAAAAGGTTTCACTAGGAGAGTGTTCTTATACTACATGAATGTGGTCTTGGCATCCTTAATATTCTTCAAATATTATGTTACCATGGATGTAATTCAACAAAGTGTGATTCTGTCAGTCCCAATAGACACTTATGGGAGATGGAATGCCAATAATATAGATATGTTGGTTAATGGTAATGGATTATGGAATGATAATAGAATTGGGAAAGGCTACATAATATTTTTAGAACATACTAGGATAAATTGTGTCGAAGCCAAAGTACTCATCCTCAAAAACTGTAGAAGGATCACAAATATATTCAAATTGATTTGCAAGGCATGTATAACCAATGTTATAATAGTCATGAACATATTTTGTATCTGAATCTGATTCAAACTCAATAAACTCTAAATCTAATGTTGAGACTAATGTTGATTTTGATTCTAATGCTAAATTTGATATTTTTTCAATAATAAAACCTAACTCTAACTCTGATTCTTCATCTGATGGGTACTTTTTTATAATGATGTCTTGTTGAATGCTTGGTATTGGACAAGTAATAGCCTATGCTAGCATAATGGGCTCCATAAAGATTGGTTTGTTAGAATGGGACTCCTATAGGATGGGAAAAAGGTTGGGAGACAACTCCTTAGAGACTAGCTTGTTAATAGGAGGCTTTTGAAAAATAGGCATATTGTCAAGGTAATGATTTGCCCAAAGGTAGTTATAATATTTAAGAAGTGACTCAAAAAAGACTGGCTTATCAGAGTGAGACTCCTCAAAAAATGGTATGGGATCAATATGTAATTCATCAAAGGTTGACTTATCATAGGTGATTATTTTGATAAGAACATCTTAGATTGGTTGGTTTTCTTGGCCTTGGTTTTCAATGAGTTAGAAAATACTAGTTTTGAACACAGCTTGGTCTTTAAATGATTGGATGGATTGAAGTTTGGATGGGATTGGTAATGGATGAGGAATGGTATGTATTTGGATAATGATAGGGCATTGGGGAGCATGATTTCTCCCATGAGCCAAAGGATGAAGTTCTAAAATGGTAATAATAGGGCGGTGTCGAGCATGATTGCTCACAAAAGCCAAAGGATGAGGTCTTAGAATGATAATGGGGCATTGTGAATCTTGATTCCTCTCAAAAACCAATGCATCCAAGTCCTCTTCATAAACCATATCATCCCAATCTTGAGTTGGGTCATAATCTAGTTTTTTACGGTGTTCTATGTATTGATTATCGTAAAGATGGTATGGATTGGTATCTTAAATGACATTATCTATAGTTGGGTCTTCAAAGTCCTCCTCCTAAACCATATCATCTTGATTGGTAATTGGATTTAGATTTTATGGTTTTTGAATATGTTATCCATATGGAGTATTGTAGGGAGAATAATAAAACTCCTTAAAAATCTTTCTCTATAGGGGTTCTTATTGTGATTCTATGCAACCATTCTATCATAAGTTGGATTATATGTGGCTCCAATATAAGTGTAACTACACATATCTACATAAATGAAAAAAGATCCAAAACAAAGAGGCTTAGAGTTTTTCAAACTTTGAAAAATTATGTCTAAAAGACAAATGTTTCAAACTTGGTCTGACTTGGTTGATGGTGGAGTTATATCTCTAATATGGTCTGAAAATGGAGCTATATATCTAAAATGATTTGTGATAAGACTTGGCATACAATAGTCTAACATAAAATGTCTAATTTTTAATGTCATATGCACAAAAGGTCAAGCATCTAAACAAAAACTATAGACACCTAAATCTGACCACCAATGACCTTCAACCAGGCTTTTGACCAATTTCCACCCAAAGTGCACAATTTGGCCTAAAAACACTAAAATGAATTAAATGAGTTGAAATTGATATATTAAAGTGCTGATTTTGGCTAAAGTATCATTAAATGGGGCAATGTAATTTATGGTCCAGCTAACTTTGATCAGATCATTTTGAGTCAAAATGTTAATTTTGCACCTAGGTGCTCTAGATTACTCTTTCTTATCAAATATCTTGCATAAGACACATGACTTTGTTATTTGGTGTTGGTAACATCCTAAATAGGGTAAAGAATCCAATGCATCTAACATTTAATTCCAATTTTAATCTAGTCAAAATTTAGACCAATAATGAGGCATTTTGATCAATTTGAGTAATTTGTGCATAAAGTGCTTAATCATGCTTAAGATCTAATATAACCAAGTTAGAGCCTAATTAAGAATTTCATGGAAACTTTTTGAATACTTGTTTTTAGAAATGAATATTGAATATCTTCATCATTAGGTGATCTCATTTCTTGGGAAGACATCCCTAGGCCATAAATGTCACAAATATCAGGATTCATGCCTCCCATGCCTCATAAATGCCCTCCATGCCTCTTAATTGTTACTCTATCCAAAATATTGATGAGATTATTTATGCATTTTAATCACATAATTAGATTAATCCTTAGCCACACATATCAATCTTGAGATGGATGGTTCAGGTTGATTCTAGCCATTTGCAAAAATCTATAAATAGAGAGGCCATGAAAATTATTTCTAAGCTATTTTGGTGCAAAGTTATTATCCTCAAATATCTTAAAAATATTGGATAATTTAAAGTTACAATGCACAAATGATTCCAAAAGCCATTGCAATTAGTGTTATAATGACAAAATATTGAGAAAAGCTTCACACAAGCCAAGCCAAAACCAAACATGGTGCTAAGAGGAGGTGAAGTATAGTCAAGCTCTATTACAATAGACCTTTTGAAGCAAAAACCAAGCAAGCCAATCAAAGAACACTCTTGGAGCATTGAGGAAGGTAAGGAATGTGTGTTTCTTGGATTTTAGTTATGATTTGTTCATTTGTTTTTCTTCACTAAGATCCCCTTTTGAGATAGGCTTAAGGTATTTTCATTTAGTGTGTTTTGTTTGTTTTTGATTTCATTCACTAAAACAATACTAATCTCCCCTTATTACAATCCTATGTTCACAAATGGCATGCTTGATGGGACTTTGAATAGCTTTAAAAAATTGATCACAATACTCCCTCAAGCAACTCACTAACCTTTTTTATGAAAACTCTTGGAGTGGGAGACTCAAAAGAGTGACAAAATCAAGAAAAACTCATTTTTTAAGTTGTAGGTTTGACTAGACACAGTCGTGGGATTGTCCTTCAACTCATGGTATTATCATTCAGACTCATGGTATTATGCTTATCCATTTTTATTTCTGGACCAACTTTGTGTTTTTGTGTAGGGTTAACAATATTGCTTTACAAATCATGAGGTTGCTTAACCAAGTCCTAGTATTGTCTAACTATTAGTAGTTAAGTGACAATACTGTAACTCATGAAGTGGTAGGATTGTCCTACTACTATTAGGATTACCAAACTAAGTCATGGTATTATGACCAAACTACTTTTAATTTACAATACTACAAATTTTAAAGTTGTAGGATTATCCTTCAAGTAGTGGTATTGTCATTCAAAGTCATGGTATTGTGACTAAATGGTTAGCAGTTAGCTACAATACCACAACTCTTAGAGTTGTGAGATTGTCCTGCAATTAACAAGATTACTCTATCAAGTAACAGTATTACACCATTGTGTCAACTTGAGAGCTCATTTTCCTAAGTTAATTGTTTCATCTTTAAAAATGATTCAAAGATAAATCACATGATAACATTTTTCTTGCATGACCAACTTGGAAAATTGCTAAAACGTGTTTAAAACATCTTTTATATGCTTTTAAAATAAGCGAGAACATTATTTTGGTGCTTAATATAACATTTAGGTGCTTAAGTAAATTTTTAGAGTTAGTTTTCAAAGTTTACAATTTTAAGACCAAAGGTTCAAATGAACACCACCAAATCTTTCATTTGGGCTTAAAGTTGAACACACTTGTCAATTTTGTTTTCATTGTTTGAATTAGCACTTTGTTTTTAGAAAATACAAGGATGTTACATGTATGCTCTTCCATTTGTCCTCTTTAGGGAACCTTGGAATCAAAAGTGCTTTCCTTATTTGTAAATTTCCTAGTATAAGGCATAGAAATAATGTCATCTAAAACACTCCACAAAAACTCACAAAAGTATTGGGTGACCTTGACAATAACCCTAAAGTCTTTCTCTTTTATGATTTCTTCATTTCATGCAAACTTGGCTTACGAGGGGGACATCATTACCTCTCATGAGTTATTTAGGGAAGATTTTACTTGAGGTTTTATCTCCTAACATTGAATTTATTTGGCTCTATATTAGAGTTACACATGGGACGTAGTGGCACTTTGGACATCGCACGACACTGAGCGAATAACAGGATGTAGTGGTTGTAAAAAGGATTAGATATTTTTGAAAAAACCCAAGTGATATGAACCCAAAATCCATGATTTTATTTTTCATTGTTTGATGTGAAATTCATTGTGTAATTGATCCCTTAGAACATTCAAAAACTTGTATATCTTAGACAAATCCCCACTTGCCAAAGAAGTATTGTTGGTGCAAGGTGTACCTCAAGGTCCATATTGTAGTATTATCATTTGAGATAAGGGGGGTGTAAAAAACCTACTATGTAATGCACACTTAATTTTGGATGAGCACTTAAAATCCTCTAAAATGATGTATATTGATAGATTCCAACAATACCAATCAACCTTGTCGTTTTACGATCTAAGAGAAATTAATTAGTTGGTTTTGTCCTAAATTAAAGTCTTGTTTGGAGTCAAAACTTGGTGTAAAAAAATTACAAACCAAAATACATGGTCCTAATTTTACTTTGAATAAATATGCATTATGTTGCCCATGTGAAATCATCAATTTGTCTTGTTTAAAAAAAACTTGGAGTCATTCATCCACTTTGGCATAGTTATGCTGCCCAATTGAGTCTAGACCTTTGCCAAAGTTGTTTAAGTCCTTCATTTATAATATAAATTTGAAATTTCACCTTTATAAGTTCATAGGGCTGATGTATTAAGTGGGTTCACCATTTACACTAAACTTGAGGGAACTTATGTTCAATTTCCAATTTGGGTTGAAGGTCATTTAAGACTCATGATCATTATCACCACTTGATAGACTTAAGTCATTTTGTGCTAAACACTTGAAATTTGAGTCTACACACCACAACATTTTGAGTCAATAAATTTAGTGTTATGATGTCAAATTTGTGAGAAATTATCTTTGCATTAGAGAGTTTTTTAAATAAGCATTTTGTCACATCTTTTGGGTAGTCTAGCTCTGTTACATTACCCAACACATTTCAGATATTATTTCATAAGCCCTCTTACATAGAGTTCAAATTTATTCATACATTTTCAAACCAATCTGAGTGAAACTTTGTGAACCTTTGACTAGAATAATTATGCCATTCACTTTTATCTAGCTTATTTTCCAAAGGAACCAATTTTATATCATTATTTGTGAGAAAAAAAACTATATCTAAAGTGCCTTTTATTTCATACCTTATACCTATTTGATTGAGTCCATGTCCAAGAATAAAATTATTAGTGTTTATTATAAGTGTTTCAAATCCATTATATTAAAACTTTCATTTATTTCAAAGTCTATCTTTTGACATTGTTTTGCCAAGAGTCCTAGCACATGCCTTGTTTGAGCCTAGCTTTTGAAACTGCATTTGGCCAAAAGACCTAGAAACTTTTACTTTTCCTAGATTAGAATGATTTGAAATACTTTGACCTTAGATTTTGGTATTTATATTTTTAATATATTTAATTTCTTATCTTTGTGTGAAATGTGAAGCATTAGATACTTAAAATTAGCTTATGTTATCAAAAATCTTTGTATAAACCTTTTGAATCTAGACCAAGTTTGAACATTGGATTTTAGACATTGTCTTTTTAGAGTTTGTATAAATATTTGAAATTTTATTGTAAAAAAATTTAATATGAATCCTAACATGTATTCCTACACTCATAGTGGACTCATATACAATCTGGGGATACGTAATGTGGTTGCACAAGAGGAAATGGTGCAAGACCCCTACACAGATAATATTATTTATGAGATGAATCTGTATCCATCCTATAATACTCAATTAGAGGAAAAAAAGCAAGATCTATTGGCTAAATATTTGGTTAATATACCACCTTATTTAGAAAAAGACCAATAACAAACTGCACAATACCTAGCTATAATACCTATAGCTAATGAAGTAGTTCTACAATAGTCATGCTCTACTAATATGCCTTCCAAATATGATCCATTTTTATTTGAGCATCATTTATTGGAGAATAAACATGAGATTTTGGTTATAGCCATATAAGTAGGGGCAAAATTTATAGCAGACTTCCCTCATGAGAATTTACCAAGCCTAGTAAGAATGCCTCACAACATAATTTATGATCAACAGGCTTCTTCTATCAATCCTTTGGCTCTAGTCAAAATAACATATCAAGACCTTAATATGCCTAATATAAGAAAAAACCTCATGGAATACCACTTTAACCAAATGTAGATGACATATCAAACATACCTAAATCTAACACATAATTTCAATAAAATGACCATGGTGAACAAACCTCTTATTGACTTAGTTCCTTCAATAGGAGTTTTGATAGAGTTTACTAGTCAAGACAATCAGAGTTCAGACCCATTCATGTAAAAAAACTTTGATAGAAAACTTACTATATATGCCCATTATTGAAGAAGTGTCTTCTATTTCTATGCAGAATAATGAGTAACATATAGTGGACAATGTGCAAGCAACATCTAATCCAAATCAAAGTAGTACTAACGCACAAACAACTAGTCAACAAAATGTGCCTTTAGTTAACATTGCAAGTGTTTCTCCAAATTAGGGAGTAGGAGTTTATACATCCCAACCTCAACCAACTGCTTCATCAATCATATAACCAATAGTAACAGGTAATCAACCAACAACTAGTGCAAAGCCTCAACAACAGAATGTGATGAATCCTAATCCTCCTCAACAAGTGATGAGTAGTATTCCAAAACATCAAGCAAAATATAGTGTAACAATGCAACCAAGGCTGAATTTATTACCACCTCAATAAGGGGCAACTAATGTTCCACCTTGCTAGGTAGTGACAAACATATCTCTTCAGTCACAAACTAGTGTACCAATCCAAAAAAAATGATGACTAACCAATAATGTGTAAATATTGGTTAGTGAAAGATGTTAAATCTTCAACATGTGATCACTTCCCAATAAGGATTCATGTAATAAGGAGGCTCTCATATTTATTAAGTACCTACTATACAATAATCAGTTCAAAATATGCCAGAAGTTTAGAGATAGGGTCTTGGTTCACAAGTTTCCATTCAACATCAAGGTTTGATTAGTCAGTAGCATGTCCCTTTTCAACCAAAATAGGTATAGTATAGTTATATCACCATCCCAACCATTAAATCCTCCAAGTCAAACCTTCATAACTAACCCAAATTAGAATATCACACAACCAAATATGTAATTTCAAGTATATCCTAATCCATGTATGCATATTTTTGATCCATTTCCCAACTAAACCAATGTACCTAAATAGATATCTCCATCATACCCTAGTCAAAGTGTTCCAATTGTGACCTCTCAACCATCTATCCAAACCAATGTTCTCTGTCAAACCAATGTTCCTTCCAATTTTCTATCCCAAGAATTGTAATAGATGAAGGATGCAATTACTACCATTTAGACTAGGAAATAAACTAAAAAGTTTAAGTTGGATGATGTGTGTTATTATCCATTAAACATGGAGTAATTGTAAATACCATTTCCTTCAGGATATGAACCACTGAAATTTGACAAATACAAAGGGAAAGGTGACCCTAAGGCCCATTTAACCAAGTTCTTTATCGCATGTTAGCTAGTAGCATATAGAGATATATACCTTTTGTTGTTGTTTCCAAAAAGCTTATTTGGACAAGCCCTAGAGTGGTTCTTAAAGTTTCCCAAAAATTTAGTAATATATTTTGATGATATTTATAATAAGTTTGTGTAGCACTTTTCCTATATTCTCAAACATGAGATTTCATTGGTTGAGTTAACACAAGCAAAATAAAAGGCTGGTGAGAGTTTTATAAGTTATCTACAATGATAAAGAGCCCTTACAAGTTGATTCACCCATAGTTTACCAGTTAAACAATTATCCATTGTGTTTACTAAAAAGTTTCATAGTGAAATAACTTATCATCTAAAACTACAACATGCACATACTTTCAAGGAGATCATCGACAAATGCTTATTGATTGAGTGAGCTATTATTAATAAAGGGATCATCAAGCTTAGTTAAACTAATCAAAATCAAGGTACCAATTAGGGAAGTGGCCAAAACCAACATCCAATCCAAGTGAAAGCATCACAACCAGCAAATGCCAATAACTAAGATAGACTAAAGCAATTCAACCGTAATAGGAATATTATGGGTAATGGAGTAACCAAGTCACGCCATTTACAAATAGTAAAAACATTATCTACACCATCTTTTTAGCTTAATCCTACCCAAAAACCTCTCCAACCAATGCTATAAGCATAAAAACCATGACCCATGCAACAAATGCAGCAACCTTTACCATTACAAACCCCTCCTCCAAAGATAACTATGCCTATACATCATGTCTTTAGTGACCTAAGAGAGCCTATTGAGTGTATATTTCACAAACTTACCACTACTAATCTGATATTTTCCTTGAGGTGGAACCTACCTGGGATGATTTCATAGAAGCTATAAAGGAAGAATACTACTGCATTGGATCATATGATCATTTGTATATAGAGTAACAATAACTTTACCAAGGTAAGGAGTAGTTTGTTCAAGATTACAATGAAATTTTTCATTCTCTATCTGCAAGATTGGACATCCAAAAAAGTGAGAAACACAAGGTTATCAAATATAATGGTGGACTACAATGGTATATAGGGGGGAGATGGAACTCTTCAATTTGGAAACCCTCGATGAGGTGTACAAATTCATAGTGAAGATTGAGCAAAAACATAGAAGAATGAATACAAAGAGTCAGCCTACAAAATTTAAAAGTGACAAATAAGGTCAAAATCAAGGCTAAAATTAGAAGTAAAAGGAAGGGAAGACTGGGAAATGGTGTGATTACCACAAATATAGAATGCACTCCAAAGAAGAATGTCAAGCCATCAAGTCCCTGCTTTCTAAGTCACAATCCTCAACATCTATTGCTCTAGCTCATATAGACCCTTTAGTTGAAGAGGTTAAAGAACAGATTGTAGATGCTAAGCCTAATGCCATCATTTCTTCATCATAGACCCATGAGGAAAAGCTAGATGACAACGAAAGGTTGTTTCACTCTAAGTTATGGGTGAAAGATAAACCTTTACATTTCATTCTTGATAGTGGGAGTCAAAAGAATTTAATCTTTGATAATGTTGTGAAAAGCCTAAATATATCCATGAAGCCTCACCCAAAGCCATACAGTATTGGATGGTTGAGTCTAAGGAGCAACCTCTGTGTCACCCACCAATGTCTTCTCTCATATGCAATAAAACCTTTCCAAAATGAGGTCTTATGTGATGTAGTTAATCTAGATGTTTGTGCTGTAATTTTTGGTCAACCATTCATGTATGATTGAAATGGCATCTATGAATCAAGAACTCAAAGGATCACTCTCACTCTTAGAACATAGTGCTACAGGGTACTAGAGGTACCACCTTCTACATCTATCTCTCTGATTAGTGCCAAGAAATTTGTTCTCACGGTGGTCAAGCCATAAGAATCTAAAAGGGCTGATATTGTAGTCTCGACTACACAAACAAAACAACAATAGAAGAAAATAGATACCAAGCTAAAAAAGTTCATAGCCTTCCATCCACAGTCTAATGGTCAGATAGAAATGGTGAACAATTGGGCCTTGCACAGTTCCATAAAGCATAGTCCATTCGAAGTATGTATCAGGAATCAAATTAAAATACAACTACCACGCTTGATGACAAATCTTGATGCAATGGAGACCATTGATTCTCAAGGAGGGAGGAATGATCTAAGCAATATTTTAGGTGACAATTCAGGTGACGATTCTACCCTAATTGGTGGTAGGACTTCTAGGAGCCATAAATTTTGCACCATAGCTTTATTTAACTCTCTGTTTAAACTATTAGAAAGATAAGAATGAGGGGAACATCATGAGATGGCATGATATTTTTTCAATGGTTTTTACTTCTAAAAAATAAATGGAAGTTCCCTAAATTTTAATTTTAGTAGTGTAGTCTAGAAATAGTAAGTTTCTAAAAATAGTAATTCCTCAAATTCTGTATTGTTGTAAATCATTGAAGTCAAACCACTTAATCTCCCTTGATATTGGTGACTTTCCACATCCTCCTCGTACTTTAAAAACATATATAAATTAATATGTAACCCAAAATGGAAATCAGACATCTCTTCTCAAAGATAGGCATATGTTTGGGTCTGCAAATTTGATTAATAACATATCTCTTCTTAGAGATAGCATTATTACAATTGTGTTGTTCTTATTTCTTGCATTATCTTTCAACCAATGCTTTTGAGTTTTGGATTATTGGTATCAGAGTGGTTTGTCTTGAAAGTGTATGATCCTGAGGATGAGGTCAGGCTATAAGAAGCTTGGGTGGAAAATAATAGAGCTTCCAAACTATCCACCTATTCACTCTAAATGACTTCAAATGGTGGACAACATTGAGACATACAATATTTTCAAGGAAATGGTGAATGAAGCCCTCCAATAGTAACAAGAATAGATAATAAAACAATTCACTCAAATTATCCAAAAAATCTTGATGAAATTTTTTGGCTCTTCATTTGCACCTCTACATCCTTTCAGTGCCCCAACACCCTTCAAGGTTCAGGTGAATTTTGATATCCCTACATTTGAAGGAAAAATCAATACTAATGTAGTATAAAATTGGTTGGATCAATTATCTTCTTATTTTTATATAAATAAATTCACCAATAAAGAGAAGATCACTTTTACTCTTTTAAAATCATCATTACTTGTCAAAAATTGGTGGAAAGTGTACAAGAAGAGATTCAATATAGATGATATTGGCCTTTAGGTGGAACCTACCTAGGATGATTTCATAGAAGCTGTAAAGGAAGAATACTACCCCATTGGAGCATATAATGATCTATATATAGAGTGGTAATAACTTCACCAAGGTAAGGAATAGTCTGTTCAAGATTACACTAACATATTTCATTCTCTATTTTTGAGATTGGGCATCCAATAAAATGAGAAACATAAGGTTTTAAAATATCATGGTGGACTACAATGGTATTTATGGGGGGAGATGGAACTCTTCAATTTGGAAACCCTTGGTGAGGCATACAAATTTGTAGTGAATATTGAGAAAAGGCATGGAAGAATGAATACAAAGAGTCAGCATACAAAATGGAAAAGTGACAAAGAAGGTCAAACATGAGGCCAAAATTGGAAGAAAAAGGAAGGGAAGAGTGGGAAATGGTGTGATTACCATAAATCTTAAACACACTCTAAAAACTAATGTTGAGCCATCAAGTCCTTACTTTCTGAGTCACAATCCTCAACATCTACTGCTCTACCTCATACAAACCCTATAGTTAAAGAGGTTGAAGAAGAGATTTTAGATGCTAAGCCCAATGCCATCATTGCTTCATCACAGACCCATGAGGAGAGGCTAGATGACAAGGAAAGGTTGTTTCACTCTATGTTATGGGTGAAAGGTAAGCCTCTACATTTCATTCTTGATAGTGGGAGTCAAAAGAATTTAATCTCTGTTAATGTTGTGAAAAGCCTAAATCTTTCCATGAAGCCTCACCCAAATCCATACAACATTGGATGGTTAAGTCTAGGGAGAAACCTCTATGTCACCCACCAATGTCTTCTCTCATATGCAATAAAACCTTTCTAAGATGAGGTCTTATGTGATGTGGTAAATCTAGATGTTTGTGATATACTTTTTGGTTAGCCATTCATATATGATTGACATGGAATCTATGAATCAAGAACTTCATGGATCACTCTCACTCTTGGAACATGGTGCTATAGGGTACTAGATGTACCACCTTCTACATTTATCTCTCTGATTAGTGCCAAGAATTTTGTTCTCATCATGGTCAAGCCACAAGAATCCAAAAGGGCCAATGTTACAGTCTTGACTACACAAAAAACACAAAAACATAAGCAAATAGATACCAAGCTAAATAAGTGCATGGCCTTCCATCTAGATATTGATGGTCAAATAGAAATAGTGAACAATTGGGCCCTGCATAGTTCCACAAAGCACAGTCCATTCCAAGTATGCATCGAGAATCAAATCAAAATAAAAATACCACAATTGATAACAAATATTGATGAAATGGGGACCATTTCTTCTCAAGGAGGGATGAATGATCTGAGCAATATTTTAGGTGACAATTCAAGTGATGGCTCTACCCCAATTGGTGGTAGAACTTCTGAGAGCCATAACTTTCACACCATATCTCCGTTTGACTCCCCATTTGAACCATTATAAAGATAAGAACGAGGGGAAAACATGAGATGGAATGAGATTTTATTGGTGGTTTTTGACCCTATAAAAATAAATGGAAGTTCCTTAAATTTTAATTTTAATAGTGCAGTCTAAAAATAGTAAGTTTCTAAAAATAGTATTCCTCAAATTCTGTATTGTTGTAAATCATGGAAGTTGAACCACTTAATCTCCCTCGAGATTGGTGACCTTTCACATCATCCTACTACCTTAAAAACATGTATAAATTAAGATGTAACCTGAAATGGAAATCAAACATCTCTTCTTAGAGATAGGCATATGTTTGGGTCTACAAATTTGATCAATAAAACATCTCTTCTCAGAGATAACATTATTAAAATTGTGTTGTTATTATTTCTTGCATTATCTTTCAACCAAATATTTCAAGTTTTAGATCACCTATTTATGAATTTTAATTACATTTTTGGATTAATCTTTGGCCACACATATCAATCTTGAGATGGATGGTTTAGGTTGATTCTAGCCATTTTTAAAAATCTATAAATAGAGAGGCCATGAACATCATTTCTAAGATTTTTTGGTGCAAAATTATTATGCTCAAATATCTTCAAAATCTTGGATAATGCCAAGTTATAATGCATAAATGATTCCAAAATCCATACAAATTAGTGTTATACTACCAAAATATTGAGAAAAGCTTCACACAAGCCAAGCTAAAGCCAAACATGGTGCCAAGAGGAGGTGGAGGATTGTCAATCTACATTCCAATAGACCTTTTGAAGTACAAATTAAGTAAGCCAATCAAAGAACACTCTTATAGCATCAAGAAAGGTAAGGAATGTGTGTTTTTTACATTTTAGTTATGTTTTGTTCATTTATTTTTATTCACTAAGCTCCCCCTTTGAGATAGGCCGAAAGTGTTAGAATTTAGTGTGTTTTATTTGATTTTGATTTCATTCACTAACAAAATACTAATATCCCCTTATTTAAATCCTATGTTCACAAAAAATAGCATCTCAAAAGTCTAGGTTAAAGTGTTCCAAACATGGTCTAAACTAGGAAAGAAAAAAGAGTAGCTAGGTCTTTCTTCCAAACGTGGAGTCAAAAACTAGGCTCAAACAGGCTATGCTAGGACTTTTGTCTAACAAAATCAAAAGATAGACTTGAAAAAAAGGCATGATGTGATTGGATTTAATCTAAAAAGTTGGGAAATAACTTTTATATATACCTAACACCCATAATCAAACATAAACATGATCAGTTGGCATAATGCATAAGCCAAAAGGCCTTTAGAGAAAGACTATGTTTTCTCAAATAAAGGCATGAAAAATAATGAGGATTGGCACTAAACCAAAAAATCATCAATAGTTTTCAAATTTGAGTAATCAATTAACGATTTTTTTGCAACCCAAAATAAAAAGATCTATGTATCAGGCCCATGAATTGAGGCTTAAACAGAAATTAGTTAATGTTTGGATCCAAACTTGACAAAGTTAATTGAAAACTTAATGTTGAAAAATAATATTTGACCAAAGAAGCTAGATAAGGTTAGACAACATGAAAGCACAAGACAAAGGTCCAAATGGTATACGTGACATGGTTTAAAATAAATAGTTTTTGATACAAGGTAAACTAGTCTTGAAATAAATTAAGTAGCCTAATGGTACAAGTATGCTTGAATGATGTGCTCAATGTTATGTTTCAAAAGACTCAAAGGAAAAATGGTTTTGACATGTTTTGGGAAGCATAAAACTACCCTATGAAACTCAAATGACATGCGCACAAACAAGTTTAGCAAACATTTCAAGGCACAAGTGTGGTGTAAAATGGCTAGCATAACAGGGCTTTAGACAAAAGAGTGACGTATAAACAAATTGATTTTGACATAGCTTATAAACAATAAAACAATTTTTAGTCTCAAAACATACCAAGAAAAATGACCAAAATACACTAAGTATAATCATCTAAATCTTATCAAGGGTATTGCAATGTGGGGTTGACTACACTATCAAGATTTCAAATTTTTCTAGGGGAATAAATTGCATAATGAATTTCATTTAAAATGATGTAAAATAAAATCATGGAAATTACGTGTCCACAGCACTTGGCTTGTTGAAAAAAGGTCTAGTCTTTTTTGCAACCACTACATCCTATTGTTCACTCAGTGTAGTGTGATATCCAAAGTGCAGATTCATCCCATGTGCAACTCCATCACTAGAAGGTGGTTTAACTGCTCAAACCTTTTGATCATAGTGAGAGTGAGTGAATTCAATGTTGAGAAATGAAACCCCATGTCAAAGCTTCCCTAAATAACTCATGGGAGGTAATGACATCCCCCTTGCAAGCCAAGATGCAATGAAATGAAAGACATAAAAAGAAAGACCTTAGGGTCATTTTCAAGGTCACCCAAACTATGATGACTTTTTGGGGAGTGATTTAGATGACATTCTTTCTAATTCTTGGACTAGGCTTTTTGCAATAAGGATGGTGCTTTTGATTTCAAGGGTTTCTTAAAGGGGACAAATGGAAGAGCATATATGCATAAACCTTATTTTTACCAAACAAGTTCTAATTAAAAAAACTAACTGAATATAAAAAAGATTGGAAAGGTGAGTTAATTTTTAAGTACTAAAATAAAGATTTGGTGGTGTTCTTTTTGGCCCTTGGCCTTTAATTGCTAAAAGGATAAAATATTGTACAAAAAAGGCTACATGAAGTAATAAAGATCTAAGTTCATTTTAAGCCCAAATTGAAGATTCAAAACTTAGCCTAGATTCATGATTAAAACACCAAATTTAAAATGTTGTAAGAGTTATGATATGTTTTAAAGGCACTAAATGAAATGTATCTAAGACTTAACCAAATCTTATGTTCATTTTAAGCACTAATTCAAAATTTTTGGAATCAAACATGTTCATTTTAAACCCAAATGAAAGTGTGTTTGGTTAGTCAAAAGTGTTCAAACCAACTTCAAAACTACCACCTTAACCTATAAAAACACTATTATAAGGGCCTAATTTGAATAAATTAAGAGTTTGAGCAAATGCCATTAAGAATTTTAGGTCTCAAGTTGACAGTTGAGTTGGATTGACAATCGAGTTGGGTTGGACAGGCGAGCTAGGTTGAAAGGTGAGTTGGGTTGATAGGTGAGTTGGGTTGGTAGGAAAGTAAGGTTGGATAGGTGAGTTAGGCTGGATAGGTGAGTTGGATTGACATGTGAGTTGGGTTGGATAGGCAAGTTGGGTTGACAGACAAGTTGGGTTAGATAGATGAGTTGGGTTGATAGGCAAGTTAGGTTAGACATGCAAGTTGGGTTAGATAGGAAAGATGGATTAATAGGTGAGTCAGGTTGGATAGGTGAGTTGGGTTCATAGGTGAGTTAGATTAGACAGGTGATTTGGGTGGATAGATGAGTTGCGATGAACCAGAGCTAAGTTAGGATGAACCAAAGCTAAGTCAAGATGAACTAGAGATGAGTTGGGATGAATTAAATTTGAGTCAGGATGAACTAGAGCCAAGTCAGGATGAATTAGAGCTGAGTTGGGCCAAACCAGAGCTGAGTTAAGATGAATAAAAGTTTAGTTAGGATGAACCAGAGCTGAGTTGGGATGAACCAGAGCTAAGTTGGGTTGTCTAGAGAATAAAACTGTGGTTTATAAAGATAGACTTTTTTCTCATATTTTTGCTTTCTTTGCTTCCATACTCCAAGAACCTTCCTGAAAATAGCTAGTAGGTTGCTTGTAAAGGCTTTATGAGAAAATTTATGGGTTGTGGTCCCACCAGGCATGGCATTATGTGAACTACGAATTTGATGATGAAGGGGAAATTAGTATTGTGTTAGTGGATAAATCAAATCAGAAGCACACTAAACTAACGCCTTCATGCCTAGTTACTCAAGTGAGATTTATAATAAAAATAAATTAAAAACACAACTAAAAAGTAAGGAAAAACAAGAATCTTTCACCTTGATTGGATGTTCCAAATGCTTTGTTGTAGTGGCTTGCTTAGTTTGTGCACATGAAGTCTACATCAATGGAAGCTTGACTACTTCCATCTCTCCTTGGCACCTTGCTTGGATTTGGATTCAATATTTTATTATCATAAATTTGGAATGTGAGAGCTCTTTGGAATCAATTTGGCATGGTAACTTTGCACAAGTTAAGCTTAAAATTCATGTGGCAAGGCCTCTTGTTTATAGATTTTAGAAAATGGCTAGAAACAATGTGGACTATCCATCTCAAGATTGAGATGTGTGGATATGGAGTAATCCAATTATGTAATTAAAAATACATAAATAGGCTCATCAATATTTTGGATAGAGGGTCATTTAAGAGGCATGGGAGGGGTTAACCTTGATATTTTATGCATTTATGGCCTAGGGATGTCTTCTCAAGAAATGATGTCACATGATGATGTAGATATTCAATATTCATTTCTAAAAATAAGTATTCAAAAATTTTCCATGTAATTCTTAATTAGGCTCTAATTTGGTTTAATTATTTCTTAAGCATGATTAAGCACTTTGTGTACAAATTACTTAAATTGATTAAAATGCCTTATTATTGGTCCAAAATTTAACTGAATTGAAATTAGAATGTGATTTCAGATGTATTGTATTTTTTATCCCATTTAAAATGTTTCCAACACCAAATAACAAAGACATAAATCTTGTGCAAGAGTTTTGATAGAAAAGAGTAAGCCAAAGCACCTAGGTTCAAAATTGACATTTTGACTCAAAATGATTTGATCAAATTTAACTAGATCATAAATTGCATTTCCCCATTTAGGGATACCCTAGCCAAAATTGGCACTTGAATATATCAATTTCAACTCATTTAATGTGTTTTAGTGTTTTTAGGCCAAATTGTGCATTTTGGTGGAAATTGATCTAAAGCCTAGTTGGAGGTTATTGATGGCTAGATTTAGGTGTATACAGTTTAGATTTTATCTCATGCTACATAAAATTTACTTTTTGATATTATTTGGTAGACACTTTTGCCTTTTTAAGATCCTTATTTTGACCAATTTTTGAGCATGGGCCGTTGTACCCAATTTAGCTATTATTTAGACTCTTACCTATGGACGTGCATCTCCTTAGCTAGGGTGTTCCTTGGTCATTATATTTGAGAACCATATTTTTATGGACCATTATTTTGAGAACCATTTTATTTTGTATATAATTTATTTTTATTTCTTATCCTAAAAATCAAAAACATTAGACAATGATAAAAAAAAATAAACACATTGACTTACACTTTTGTATATTCTTGTCCCATCGACTTACCATTTTACAAGATCATTTCATCTTCCTATTATTCTACAACATTGATTATGTTTTATGGTCATCATCTTATCTTCTATCCCACTTCATATGAGAACTACATTGGCCCTAAATTTCATGTTGGACCTTGAATCCATGGAACTATGTAGGCAGTGTCCACTTGTATTATACATATAGAGTCATGTCGGCCACCCCCTTCTTTTTCTTCTCTTCCCAAATTCTTCTAAGTTATTTCCCTATCATTTGGTAGTAATTTTGTGTCCTTGTTTTTGTTACGCTGTTGTGGAAAGTAACACCTCTAACAATTATTTTTAAATCACATTCACATTTGTAACTTACTCATGTTCGTGGGTGTTTATTTGATCTTTATTGGTGTTTTGTTGTGATTTCTTATCTCTTCATTTATTTCTTTCTCTTTTCCTGGTCTTTTATTTTTCTATTTGGTCTTCCTTATTTGTTTTCTTTTCTAAGTACATCTTAATAGTCCACATAGATCTTGATGATTGATATCTAGATCTCATGTTATTAAGATGTTCTTTCTTTGTTTTTATACATTCTTGTTCCTAATTAAGTGTTGATTAATCATATCTTGATTTTAATTTGGGTTAATTAATGTTTTTATTTTTCTTATTCTTTGATTTTATTTTAAATGTAAATAGTTTTAACTCTAGTCTTGGTTATTTTTACCATTATCCTTAGTTATAGGTATTCATATTTGAATTGGCTTCATGAAATTAGAATGTTACATCTTCATAAGTTATTCATACTTATGATGCATAATTTATTTTGATATATAAATCACTTTGTGCTTTGGATTCAAGTCTCAACATCAATACAACCCCATTGATTACCTCTCAATATCACCATACATAAACTAGGCTCAATAGGTTTAAAACTCTCACTCTATGCAAGCCATGCATCTCTTGGCATATATCATGAGTCTAATCAAACAATTGGTCATTTTTTATCCATATCTCATTCCATTCTCTCCCCCTTCTAGGTGAATCACATTGGCTTGAGGTCCATCTGGACTATGTAGGCAACTCTTAGATACATGATGTATCTTAGGTCAGCTTGGCCATATTCATTCCTTAGTTTCATCTCTTTTATCACTTTGTGCATCCTCATATGCTTGTTTTTTTATGGATTTTGAAAGCCATTACACCATCATATATATGTTTACACTTGTTCATCTTTAATCTATACATTAATTCATATTCTTGATCTATTGATTGCCATTTTCCCATGCTAAGGCACAACATTTGAACCTACTATAAGAATCAAATCAGCTCTATAGGGGTAAACCATTATTTATTCTTTATCAGTGATCAAAATCAACCCTACTAGGGCACAATTGCTTATCATGATCAAATTATCTTTACTAGAGTGCATTATTATTTCTTCTCTCTTTGGAGACCACGTTATCCTTTTCTTCTAATTCCAAGATCTCCACACTTTTGCCCTTATTTTGGGAAATATTTTAGTGTGAAACTTGCCTTGAGATTGATCAGTTCTAAAGTGCACAACTTACACCCTAGCTTTGGGTGTGTTAAAAGTTTGATGCTTCTATTTTTGGATTGTATCCTTCCCTTTCACCTTGTTCTTGGGGCCCATTATAATTATAATTATATTTTGATCATTTATGGAATCAATGTGTGAAAGCATTAGCTCATCTAGATTTAAACTATCCCATGGGTTAATTTTAATTTCCCTCTCTTTTTGAGAGTCCATCCTTCTCTTTCATCTTAAATGTCTTCTCGATGGGGCATCATGGGTCATTTCCAATTTCTTATTGACAACTCCTTTGAAAAGACATTGTTTCATCTGAATGTCTCACTACGCCTTCTCAAATAGGAAAAAAATTTAGACATCCAATTCTTAACACTATTTGTGTTAAAATTGTTAATCTTACTTGATTTGCAATCAAATGTACAATTTAGGCTGAAATCACTTAAAAATACTAATGGTTTGAGCTTGTTGTATATAAGTGTTGATTTAAGCTAATGTATCCCTAAATGGAATAATGCATTTTATGTGATTCCTAAATTTTATCAAATAATTTTGATTCAAAATGATGATTTCATATTTTGGTGTTCTGGATCACTCTTTTCTTCTAATTCATAAGCACATATCACATGCCTATGTTATTTTATTTCAACAACATCCTAGATGAGATAATAGTTTATACACAACTAACATCACCTTCCAACTCCTCTCCAATCAATTTATGACCTAGTAATATGACATGCTAATTAGTTTGATTAATTATGGACTAATTTCCAAAGAATTGCACTAAATTTGATTAATCTTACTTAGGAAAATTAAACCAAATTGTGAGATTAAGTAAGAATTTCATGGAAATTATTGAATATTTATTTATTTGAAATTGATTCCTATTATCCACATCACCTAATGCCATGATCAATGGGGTGGCATATATAAGCCATAAATGCAATAAATATCAAACTTATGGCCTCCTATGCCTCTTTAATGCCTCTTCCTCCCAAACATTTATACATATTATTTACATAACTAGATTAATTCATGGCCATACATATTCATCTTGAGATGGATGGTCATGGTTGATCTTAATCAAATCCAAAATCCTATAAATAGGAGGTTTAGACCACTTTTATTAAGCTTAATTTGTGTAAACTTATAATGCAAGATTATTTCCACAAGTCATTTGTGTAATTTAATAATGATTTATTTACAATAGGATAGATCAATTTGATAGGCATAGATTTGATTTTATATCATGACATGAGATTATGCATGGTGATCTTAAGATGATGGACGAGCTTGATATCCATTTTTAACAAAGGAAAGAACACCAAATCAAGGGGAAAAATGTGTTGTGAGTCACTTTTAGATGGTGGAATGCTCTTGGGAAGGTAATATGCATATGTGCTTTCTTTTAATTGATTCTTATTGTCATTCGTAAACCTTGTTGAATAGGTTGGCCTAGATTGTTAGTTCTTATGCATTTTTTTGTGTTTTTCATGACTAGTGCTTGATCTAATCATCTTTTTAATCCATCTCTATAGGTTTTGTATAAGTATTTTCAATACAATTTATTTAGATTATGTTATAGTTAGTTTGAATGCTTTCTGATTATTAATCATAATCTCCCTTTGAATATGTGTAATTGTAATCATACATCGGTAACAACCTTCGATTATGAGCATTTAAGTTTACTATATTTGTTTTCCTAGACATATAACTATGTTTATATGTTTTATGTGCTAATATAAACCTGTAGTAGGTATTAGTTTTCAATCACTTGTCAAACCCATAATACAGGGTCTAGTTTGGAAGGGTTTCATCTATCTTAGGTTCACAAAACCCTCTTTTTTGCCCTACCTTTCACTCTTTTTTAAACTTTTTTATATAGTCCATTTTAGGTTAGAATCCACCCAACCATCTCAATTATATTTTTGGCTTCTTTTAGACTCCATGTATCTGAATCATGTAAGGTAAATAACCCATTGCTCACCATAATTCTACCACCATGTTATTTACTAAACTGAATAACCCAAAACTTGTGCCTTGGAGTGTAGATTATTCATTGATCTTAAAATGTTAAAGTCTACCTTATAGGATTATGTGGTGTGAATAAAACCCACATCAATAATAATTTAATTACCAAGGTCCCTTTTGTTTATTAAAGAAAAATCACTTGAGTTATGTTGCATATACCTAGAAGATTAACAAGGTCCACTTATAACACTAGTATATTGGTCTCACCCTTGCAAATCCATAAAATACTTAGGTTAGATAGAGGTATATTAAGGGTACCCAAAACTCAATCTTGTTACCTAAATAAAATAGGTTAGCTTCCTCCACATATGATGGCCCTTGCCTAGTTAACTCATTCTGCTATTGATGTACCCATAATCATCCATGATTTGATTATAAACTTAGAAAAGTATATTCCTTCCTTTTCTCCCTGAGGAGGTAGGACTACTAAAGAGCATATAAAGTATTTTAATACTACTTTAGGGATATTAAATGTAGTTCATGAAGATGTGGCATGTAGAATTTTTCCTTTTACATTGAAGGATGATGCTTATGACTAGTTCTTCAATATCCCAGAAGATTTAATTACTTCCTAGAACCAGTGCCAAAATACCTTTTTAGAAAAATTTAAACAAGTCACTAGCCCAAGTATCATATACCATCACTTTGAAATCAAGAGAATAGAACCCAATGAGCTAATTAAATATTTTAATGCAATATTAAAAAAAATGTAGAGAAAAATTAATACTAACTATAGGCCCAATGCTGTATTAGCTATTAAAATGTACAAAATTGCCTTAGACTCAATGAAAATAGTTTTCCTATGCCGAACATAGAATATCACCTCACTGCCACTAAATTATACTGAAGCTATCAATATTTATAGACACTTGAATTACTATTTAAAAACTTTGGCCATGCCTAATACTAGTCCTAATGTCTCAGCCCTCAAATTGAAAATGCTAATTAAAATATTATGGCTCAAAATTAGAACCAGGTATATACACATTTACATTTGGATCATGCCATACCTAACCAAAACCTTAGTTTTTTTATAATCTTGTGTCATATCTTAATAAAAAAAATTAGAATTAGGTGTTGATATTATTTAATGTTGCTACCACATAATGTCATTCTTCTGAATCTACAAAATCAGAGTTGTATGTTATCTAATAGATGGTCTAGAAGCTAAGAAACAAGTATTAGATCATGCAAGAGTATATGGGAAACACCACGGGACAAAATTGAAACCATAATTTCACATTTTGGAGTATAATAGGAATTTCAATATATCTAAAAATAACACATAAAATCAACCACCTAATAATATGTCTAAAATAAATATCTTTCAAGTAAAACTACCTAATTATTTCCAAGTTCACAATACATCACAACATGGCAAGTTGGACTGTATAGAGTTTTTCACTAATTTTTAAATATTTTAAAAGGAAATAGATAGGTATGAAGCTTCTCCAAATTATTCAAATCCATATTCCTCCACTACTTCAAATCCTTCTATACTGCAAGGATGTTTGAGGCATATAAACTCTCATTCTTAGTTGAGGATGAAAATGATCCAGAATATAATACACAGGAGATCCATGCTTTCTACTAGTTAAAAAGGAATAATTACAACTTGAGAAATAAAGGACAATAACCTCTCATGACTTCCATTCATCCAAATAAAAATGCAATTATTCCTCCAAATCTAAAAGCTAATAATAATTTACCCCCTCCAAAAGGGAATGATCGACAATAGGTTACTAATTCATATAATAAGAGTGGGTATAATATAGTTGAGGATATGCAAAAAATTAAGGCCAATATTACTCTTCATGAGATAGATCATCTTACTGAATAAAGAGAACTATTATTGAAATCACTAACCAACAAGCAATATACTAATAAGTCCAAATCTACATATAATAATGTGGTTGTTCATTGAGATAAACCTGAGATACCACTTTTTATTTTGACTATTAGAATGTTTGGCAAGAATGTGGATAATTATTTTGTAATTTCATGTGCTTTATCCAATTTCATTCCTATAGCTATTTATAATAAGTTAGGGTTGAATCCAGACAAGTCCAAGAGGGTCATTTTATAGCTAGACAAGACTACAATCCTAGTTGTTGGGGAGTTACTGAATGTTCACATGAAATTAGCTTTAGATTCATGTGTCTAGAAGTATATAGATATTTTTGTCATTAATATTCATAAGGATTATGGCCTAATAATGAGTCATGATCATTCAAAGACATTGAATGGATATATGGCTACAAATTTCTCACACATGTGGATACCTTGAAAAGGAGTAGCTAATCAAATTCAAGTAGATCAAGAACCAAAGATGAAGTTCCTGATTATAGAATATAATGTCAAAATTTAAAGGTTCAAATTTATTTCCTCACATGTAGGTGTTAATACATTTAGTACAAAACATGAACCTCATGAACATGAATTTAAAGGTCTTTCATAATTTTGGACACTTCATTTTGATGGACCCAGATCTAAACAAGACTTTGGTGTCAGCATAAATTTGATCGACCTATATGGGAAATAATATCTTGATACATAAGGTTGTAATTCCCTTGCACCAAAAATCATTTTGAATATAAAGCTCTGATTTTAGGCTTATAATTTATGCTAAAACATGATGTCAAGCAATTGATGATATTTGGTAATTTAGAACTAGTTGTAAACCAAATTAGAAGTAAATATTAGTGTAAAATATCATATCTCAAAATGTATAAACACATGGCTTGGGATTGATTGATTTATTATAAGCATTCAACATCAAGGATATTCTAATGGAAGAAAATAAAACAATAAATTCACTAGCCACTTTAAATACCAATTTAACACCACTCCAAGAATTTAAAATAAAGAAGTTTTCTATGAAGTTAGTTCCTTGCCCCTTAGTACCAGATAACATGGAGAAATTTTAGGTGTTTGATGATGATCAACAAATTATATGGTATATGAATAGTTTTGAATCCTTTGAATCTCAAATAATAGACGAGAGGGATTTTGAGCATATGAAGATAGAAGACCTGGGAGATGATGGTATCTTAAAACTCAAAAATAATTGAATATCTATGAGAATGGTATCATTGGAAAGGGATTTTGACATGGATCTATAGGCTAAAAAATAGAAACAACCAAAAATAAGTGAATCTGATTCATTAAATAAAATGTGGGAGATGATGAACATCCTTAATATGTAAACATTGGCCTACGTTATTCTAACAGTGATAAATTAAGACTAAAAATCTTATTGATAGAATACAAATTTGTGAGTTCTTGGACCTATAAAGATATGAAAATATTTGATCCTGGAGTGATTACACATACCACTCTTCTGAATCAAGGAAGTAATCCTTTTAGGTAATGTCAAAGGAAATTGAATCTGATTTTAGATCCCCTCATTTAGAAAAAAGTTAAGAAGCTATTAGACATTATGGTTATATTCCCAATCAAACATTCCACTTCAGTTTCCAACTTAGTTCTTGTCATAAAAATAATGGTGAAATCAAGTTGTGCATAGATTTTAAGAACATGAATAAAGCATCAGAAAAAGATAATATACTTTACACTCCTCAGATGAAGTAATCCAGATGATCAGTAGGTCTGAGATAATGCCTTTTTTATATGGTTTCTTAGGCTATAATCAAGTATTAATAGACATTGAGGATCAAATGAAGACTGATTTCACCACCAAGTGGGTCACTTTTGAATATAAAAGGATGCCTTTCAACCTGATTAATGTAGGAGTAACTTTCTAACATTCCATGGACTTTAATATTTAAGGAATTATTGAAAAATGCATCATAATTTACATTAATGGTCTTACTACATTTTTGAAGAATAATGCTGACCACGTGACTCACTTATATAAAATATTTGATAAGTTTAAAAGATATGGAGTGTCAATAAATCCAAAATAGAACATATTTGGAGTCAAAGAGGGAAAAATGCTAGCCACGTCATTACCATAGATGGAATTCCATTGTTCTAAAATGAATCTAGGCATTTCAAAAATCACACCCCATAATAGTAGAAAATAATTGAAGAATTTATTTGATAAGATAAAATTTGTATGAAAATTCATTCATGGATTTGTAGAGATCATCAAACCATTGAACACCATTATGAAGTAAGATGTTAAAATAAAATGGACAACCAAATCTAAGAAAGTATTTTAGGATATCAAGACTACCATTGCCCAGGCCCTATTTTTGATTAGCCTTGATTTTACTAAATATTTCTTTGTATATTCATTCATTTTAGAATACACTATAGAAATAATACTCACACAAAAGGTAGATTTGATAGTGAATAGACAATTTCCTTCATGAGTACTAATATGAAGGATGTAAAACTAAAATATTCAATTACAAACAAGGAAATATATGCCTTGATCAAAATAATGAATAAATTTAGGCACTATATTCTTTGAAACAAGACATATGCCATCATTCTAGACCCAAAAATCAAGCTCACACTTGGCTAGAATGAGTTAGGAAAAATAAGAGGTAAATGGATGGCTAAATTACAAGAGTTTGATCTTAAAATAAGACCTACCAAGATAGTATGAGGCCAAAGAATTATATGTCATGACTAAAATATATCCATGTATTCATTTCAAGTATATTAACAAAACATAAGTCACTAGAGATGATTGGTATATCCATATTATCCACTACCTAATTATAAGTACATGTCCCCTTGAGTTGAATAGAGAGTAAAGGTGAGCTTGAATTCTCAAATTAGCTCATTACATGATTAAAAAAGGAGTTTTATATAGGAATAATTATGAAAGCATCTATTTTAATGTAATTACTTCAACAATAAAGTATAATGATAGAAATAGGTCATAATATGAATGAAATATATCAAAATATATGAATAAAAGACAAGCCACTTTGAGGGGGAAACCTCCACAAGATTCAATAAGAGCATAATTTGTAATATGATGATAAAAAACTACCCAATACCACCTATTTATAGTCTACTTAGGCCATGGTTACTCTATAGGCAAACCTACTAACTAAAAAAAAGCATAGATAAATGTGATATAACATCAAAGAGGGATAAGTAATCCAAAATTTAGTATTCATATTCTAATACATGTGATAGGTTAGGGGAGAAACATGCCCTTCCCATTAAAAACAACATTGTCCTCAATGTTAAACAACTCTAGACATTATTGTATAAAATATTCACCCTCCCAAGTTGCATCCTCAGTTCTCAGGTTCTTCCACTTGATTAGATATTCCTTAATATCTTTAGTTCTCAACCTTTTAGTACATGTTTGTAGGATATTCTCTAGTTTTAAAATGACTCATCCTTATTCATCTAGTTCTTGTAGCTCTATCTAGGCTAAAACGTTTTATCTAATGACCTTATTCAAGTAAGAAACATGAAACATTAGGTGCATGCGAGATGAATGAGGCAAATACAACTTGTAATCCACACTTCTAAATTTTTTGTAAAACTTGATAAGGGCCATAATACTTAGGAGAAAATTTGTTATCCTTTTTATACTACTTTAAGGACATCTGATTATAAGGATAAAAATATATAAATACCCAAACACCCATGTCAAAATATCTCTCACTATGGTGTTTATTTATTTTATACTTCATTTTGTTTTGTGCCAAGACCAAATTCTCTCTCAAACCAACCAAAACCACTTTTTGATGTTGAATGTGATCCTACACATCTTGAACCTTGGTTTTCCCCATCAAGGAAGAAGGAATGGAAGGTGAATGGTAACCATATAGTGTTATATATGGGGACATATTAGAAGAAGCATGTAAATATGTGTTATACCACCATTATGAAAGTGGTATCCATTTAACCCAAGGCTCCTTCGTATCTGATACAAAACAATGGAAATACCCCTCTAAACATTTGTTGACCACTTCTATTTGCCCTTCATATTTGGGGTGGTAAGATGAGCTATGAACTAGCTAAGTAACTAAATAAGAAAATAGTTTGGTCCAAAAATTACTAGTGAAAATAGGATCATGATCACTTATAATTATTTTTGGGGTTCCATGTAATTTTAGAACTTCCTATAGAAAAATAGTTCCTATTGTACTAGTTGTAAATGGGTGTGATAGGGCACAAAAATGGGCATATTGTAAGTCTATCAACAATTACTGAGATAAAATTCTTACCTTCATAACAATTCAACCCTATGATTAAATGCATGGAAACTTGCTCCCACCTTTGAATAAGAATTGATAAAGGTTGTAACATACTAAGGGTCTTAACTATCTCACCTTTGTTATATTGGCATATCAAGCATTATACAATAAATTTTTGTACATATCCTTTGATTCCTTCTAAAAATACTTCTCATTTTATTTTGTGATAAGTTTTCAAGAACCTAAAGTGTCCTCCAATTCTGGACACATACAAATTTTCAAGAATCTTATGCTTTAGTTTTGAATCTTTGTACAAGTATAATCTATACTTATACCATAGGACATTACCTTTCCATTAAATTTTTTTAGAGGGTATATAACCTTGATATATATTCTAAATAATAAAATATGTATCCTTGTATTGATCCGACTCTAACCTTGTTTCATCCACCTAATTTGCCTACAACATAGACATTACACAAAGTAATGATTCTATAGATGTATCTCGTCTGGATAGTGCATCTACTACTACATTATATTTACCCTTATTTTATATGATTTAAAAATAATAACCCAACATTTTTGTTACCCATTTAAATTATTCATTAGATGATAATTTATGTTACAAAAAATATTTGAGACTATCATGATCTATTTTCACCTTAAAATGTCTACCCATTATATAGGGCATCTATTGCCTGATTGCATGAAGAATAACCATCATTTGTTTCTCATAAATAGGTTTTTGTATATTATTGACTTTGTATTAATGAATATAAAATTTAAGGGGTATTCCTTCCTACATTATTATTGCTCCTAACCCTGATCTAGAAGAATCAGATTCAATAATGAATGTTTTTGAGAAGTATTGAGTAGCTAAAACTGGGGTGTTGTACATAGATGATTTTAGTTGATCAAATATTTAGTAGATGCATCATTATATTAGAAGGAATTCTTATTTATAATTAAATGAATAATTTTTTTATGCTACCATAACCTTTCACAAATCCTTGGTAGTAAATTGTTAGGCGTAAGAACCCTTAGAGGTTTTTGAGAGTTTTAAGCATTAGCCATTCCACCGTACCTTTGATCTTCTAAGGATAAAATTTGACACCTTCAAGGGATAAAATATGACCCAGGTAATCTACCTTTTATGCTCCAAAATTGCATTTGGATTGATTCAAATAAAGTTGATTCTTCTCTAAAACTATCAACACATGTTTTATATGTTGCAAGTGTGCATCCCATGTTTTACTATAAATCAATATGACATCAAAGAAAACCAGCAAAACTTCTTTAAAAAATGCCTAAGAAAATGGTCATCAAGATCTAGAGATTACATGGTGAATTTATAAGATCAAAGTGCATTATCAAAGACTCATAATGGCCCTCATGAGTTTAAAACTAGTTTTATGAACATCTTCATCCATGATTCTAATTTGAGGTACCCCAAACAAGGATCCAAATTTTTGAAATAAATAACACCATGCAACTCATCAAGTAAATCATCAATTAATAGAATAGGAAACTTATATTTTATGGTGTACTTGTTGAATTCTCTATAATATGGGCACATCTTTCATGTGTCATCCTTATTATGCACCATGACAATTGGTGATGAATATGGACATTGGTTATGCTTGATGATTCTTGACTCCAACATTTCATGGACCATGTTTTTGATTTCACTCTTTTATGCATATGGATATATATATGGTATGATATTTGGTGGTTGAATCCCTATAAGTAATTGAATGGCATGATCATGTTCTATTTTTTGTGGTAGTCCTTTTGGCATGGCCCCAAAAATAGATGGGTGGTCATCAAGAATCATCTATAGATCAAGATGTGTAGATGCCTTAGTGGGTTGAAATTATATGGAATATAATAATGAAATAAATATTTCTAATCCCTTTTTAGCATCTTAATCATATGATGTGAACCAACTAATGATGGAGATTTTTCCCATAATCCATGTAGTTTAATTTTCCTACTTTTAGACTGAAAGTGCATGAGTAGTTCCTAAAATTTCATCTCAATTGTACCCAAGGTTTTAAGCCATGAAAATCCAAAAAAAAAATTCTATAACAACCATGGGATTAGAAAACATAGGATAATATATATTTTACTCACCTTTAAAAAGCTTAATGCTATGGCATTTCAATTATGACCTAAAATTATGGTGTTGGATAAATAAAATAATTAAATCAAGTATAAAAAAAAAAAGGTTGATGAAGTTATGTGTGATCCCTAAGTAAATAAAAACTATTACATTATGTTTTTTGAGGAAACCCACCACCTTAAGTATTTTAGGATTGTTAATACCCAAAAGTGCATGACAAGATATTATAGATTGGGAATCTTTAGGTACATACTCCATCTCTTCCTTATCATCATTGAAGGTGACATCCTCGTCATCATCTTCATTAAATCCCTTAATTTATAATAACTTCACATCACATTTATTTCCTTTGATCCAATTGATATCATATTTCAATTATAATCCTTTTGCATGCTTATATTTCATTTGATTGGGGGTCAGTCTATTAGGTGGAGAAAATGATGGTGTCAATATGATATGATCTTTGAAGTGATTGAATCACTAATTTTTGTTGGTTATGAATTTTTAATCTACCCTACATGCCATGATAATAAAATCAAGAACCTCAAGTGGATTAAGCATGCATACCTTATGTTAAATGTGGTCTTTAAAGCCACCCAAAAATAGGTCATTCAGGTTCTCATCAAAAGTTATCTCCACATCCAAAGATAGGTTCTAAAAATGATGAATATAATCCTTGATTGAGCTAGTCTATCATATTATTTCCAATTGGTTGAAGTAATTATATGTCACAATATTTCTATAGTGTAATTTCAACTCATTTTTAAAAACTAACTAGGTGACACTAAGACTCATCTTTTTCTTTTGAGCACACAACCATCAATACCAAATGAATTGCCAATGTTCTATATCTAAGGATGCCATGGTAACCTTATGTCCACATGGGATCTAATACAAATAAAAAGAATTCCATTTGGTTGATCTAATTGAGTGAATCCTTTCCATAAAATTTATGCATATCGAACATTGGTAATAGGTTCCTCTGTGGCAAGGTACTTGGATTTGGATTAGGTTGGTTGGGAGATCCACCATGGTGGGGTTGTGTAATAGTGATAGTTAGATGATTTGGATGATTATTTTACAGATCCATTATGATATTTGACAAAATATATTGTATGGATTTCATCTCAGATTGTATTCTTTGCATTTCACTTTGAATGTCGTACACACTATAGTCAAATTGTCTCACTTTATGATCTATCCTAGAGAACCTTGGTATAAATGATCTAGTAACTCCCCCTTATGACTCCATATATTATTTGTGAGGAGTTTTATCTATAGTTTCATCACCCTTTCCTTGGCCCCTAGTTTATAGTCTTGCCATAAAAGGGCTTGATAATGTTGATCTTCATTGGCACTTTTGACCCAACTTTGACTAAGCCTATTTGTAATTATGTCAACCTTAAATAAAAAAATACAAATAACATACCCCAACTATATTTTTATCCAAATGCTATTTTTTTATGTCCTTGAATTATTTCCCAATTTTAGTAAATAAATAAATAAAAATTCTTAGTGGATTGAAAGATATAAGAAAACCTTTAAAATTAGGGTTTCACCCAAAAGATTGCCTAAATTGTAGCTTTGATACAACTTTTAATGAAATTACTTCAACAATAAAGTAGAATGAAAATAATATATCACATAATGACTAAAATATCAAAATATATGAATAAAACAAAAGCCACTTTGAGGGGGCAACCTTAACTAGCTTCACTAAGAGAAGAATTCATAATATGATGATAAAAAACTACCCACTACCTCCTATTATATTCTAATTAGGCCATGTTTAATACATAGGTCGACCTACTAGGAAAAATAATGCATTGATAAATTTGATATAACATCAAATAGGGATAAGTAAGCCATAAATTGATTATTCCTATCCCAATACATGTGATAGGTTAGGGGCATAACATATATTTGAGGTGTGCCTCAAGAGAAGAAGCTGCAAAGTTCATGTAAAATTTACATCAAAATATAGGTAATGGACATACTTATGGAAACACTACAACTCACAAGATATTGAGGATAAGATACTATTGACATATTATTTTCAAGGATGCTCATAATCATGTCAGAACATGCCATGAGTGTCAAGTATTTATAAATAGATAAGTACACGTAGCCATGCCACTGCATCCTATTATTTAAGGACACCCTTTTTCTCAATGGGGTTTTGACACTTTAGGATTACCATACTAAATTATTTAGTAGGACACAATTTCAATTTAACAACTACTAATTATTATACTAGGTGGACAAAGACTATGACTATGAATATTTCTAGAGCTCAAGATGTGATCAAATTTCTAGAGGAGAACATAATAACCAAATTTAGAACACTGATTTACTTGGTATGTAACAATGGTTTAGCTTTTTAATCTAAGATTTACTGAGTGGTCATACATTAATCAAATTACCATCAAGTTTTCCTAAAATTACTATTCACAAGGGAATGGAGTTGCTAAGTCCACTGACAATAATTTGATGGATGACATAAAGAAATCAACACAAGAAAAACCAAGAGAATGGCATCTACTATTAAAGTATGTACTATGGATAGATAAAATAAAGCGTAAACAATCCCTCAAGGCTTCACCATTCCTACTAGTTTATGGGTGGCAACCTATGTTTCCCATTACTATTAAACTACCAACATATTAATTTATTTAAGGGCATATGGAATAAGATGAAATAGTTAATTCAAGGTTATTATATATTATCCATATGGAGGACACATGAACAAAATAATTTCATAGCTTCAATAAGCACCAAGACATTATCAAGAGGTAGTTCGATAAAAGATATAAAATCAAAGATTTCAAGATTTTAGACTTGGTGATTTTATGGGATAAGGCACATGAAAAGAAAGGGAAACTTGACAAGGTCACTCCTTTATATATTAGACCATATCAAATCTATGAGATTTTGGGTAACAATTTTTTTCACTTAAAGGACCTTCAAGGTAATGATCTTGATTTTCCAATGAGTGGATAGTTTTTTAAAAATTATTTCATGGATGCTTAAGATAGAAATGATTTTGAATGACTATAATATAACCTTAATTATAGGAGTAGATTATATTTAAAACTTTTGTAAATTAGATTTCCAATTTTCCTACAATAGATTCCCTATTTATGTAAGACACATTTCCCTTTTTTAACATTTATTGCTTTCTAGAATAGTTTTTTTGCTTTCATAGACTAATTTGTTTAAATTCAGAACAATCTAATGATTTAATAGAAATTATCATAACAAGGGGGGTCCACAATAACATTCAAATGGTATCTATATAGAATATTCTTAGTGCATTTAGAGTTATCAGATTAAGTTATGTAAGTTTTATTTGAATTGGATTGTAGGTTTATCAGACTATTGAAGGTTTCTCTAATGTTTTCATGCAAATTTTAGGAAGACTTCTCATTTTAAAAGATTAATTTCACACATATTTAAGTCTTATTTGAGAGATAATACACACTAAGTAAGGTAAAAAAGTGAAGAAATATTTGATTTAAGAAAAATTCCATTCCTTTAGACCCCACCAATGGTGGTTCTCATCCCTTCTTCTAAGAAAGGTTAAATAAAAAAAATCATAGAAGAGGGGTGATTCAATTATTTCAATCAAGACTATGGATGCCTATTTGGTAGTAGAGTAATATTTAGAGTGGAATCATAGGTATCTTTTTTGGTGCTATGGATGACTAACTAGCAATAAAACAGTGCCTAAATTCCATTATTTTAGTACTTAAAAGATAAATGTTTTGGGAAAATAAGATCAATACAATATTAAAATTTTCCTAAATATTTGATAAATATATTATAACAAGGAGGAATGAACCATCCCAAGATCACACATGATCTGAAGATTGTGTAGGTTAGTATGTTGCATGATTGCATTTGGAGTCTCGTATACTTTTATATTTAATTTATTTATTTCTAATAAAGTTTGAAGTTATTTATGGTTATACCACGATTCTAGGTCGTCAAATACTTTGGACTATTTCTCCAATGAGTCACCATTTTTTGTGACCAACATACCCCACCTTCAAGGTTTTCATATAAAACCCGGTTTGCATTCAAAATTTTCATGATCATATCTTATATATTTCACGTTTAGGTCTAGACTTTGATTTCTCAAATAGTTATTTAGTTATATTTCAATAGCCATAATCAAGACTCTATTACAATGTTAAGGTTCTCAAAGTTGATTTACATATTTTGTATCATGTTTAATTTTGGCTAGAAGATGTTTTTTTTGGATATATTAGATATCAAATTTTAAAATTTTAAAATGTGACCATTGAAAGTTTTAAATGTGTTTTAATAAAAATATTTTACAAGTCTTTTATGGCTTTAGTGTCAATAGTCTCAAGGAATGAACTTTGATTATGATTTATTTGACGAACAGACTATCTAATGTCTTGTTCAAAGTTATTTCTATGTCTACGTGTGTAAGCTAGCCCTAACATCTTGAGATATTGACATTCATCTTAATATAACTACAATATTCAACTTTATAAGTTTACTATCTACTTGAATAATTGAGATTAAACCAAACATCACAATGTCTTTTATCCATAGTTCATAGGTCTAAGACATAGTCTAAAGAGTCTGTTTCTATGCTATTTTCGCTTTCACATTCAAAGAGAGAAATGAGAAACTAAGAGAAATGGTCTAAGGCTTGATGTACCTGGATAAAGTCTTGCGCACCGTGATCCAGACGTCGTGAGAACTCCTCTTTGGTTGTGGAGGATGACACCTTAAAAGGAAGAGACTAAAACATGAAAAGGCATTAGATGAGGAGATGGTGGGCTGCCAAGCAAAAGCCTGATCCCAGAACCAAAAGCTTGAGGGATGTCAACCCACTGACTGATAAAAATAATGTCTGATAAAAAAGTAGAATGATAGAAAGACTGAAATGATTAAAGACTGAAAAGGAAATGGAAGTAAATGCTTACCTGAATGTTGCTTTCAGCCTGGTCACAGTCACCGGCGTCAGTGGTCCTACCGACATCAGTTGTCAAGTATGCCGACATCAGTTAGTCTGCCGACTCGATTAGGGTAGTGGTCTCTGTGGTCGGCGTCGGTCAGGGCAGTAGTCTGTGGATGGGTTTGTGGTCTGTAGACAGGTCTAAAAAGTGGTTTGGATGGGTTTTCATGCTGTTTGGATGGTCTGAGATAGTCTAGTTTTGGTTAATGGTCTGTGCAGAGGTTTGGGCAGAGTTGCAGGGACAATGGACAGAGTGTATGGTAAGGCAAAAGATAGAGGCAATAGGGAGATAGAAAAATAAGGATTCAGGTCTGGTTTGGTTAACAGTCTAGTCTGGGGGGGATATTACTTTAAAGCCATAACTGAAAACATAATAAAAACACAAACAATATACATACCTGTGCCTTGTTAAAGGAGTGTTGCTGATCCCTGTACCTGTTGTTGATGCAGCCTGTGTGGAGGCCTTGTTGCTGGTGTAGAAGGCTAATGCTGTTGCTGGTGCCAGAGAGAGAATATTAGAGAGGTCTGATTAATGTTCAGGTTCTTGGTTCGAAAGATTGATTGATGATTGATGATGCCGGGCTAGCTAAGAGAGAGGACCCAATAATGAACGCTCAGTGTCAAGTCCCAAAGTGTGATGATAGTGGCAAAATTTAGAGTTGTCGAACAAGATGGTCTTGATCTGAGAGTTGATGAGTGGGGCGGTGTCGAAGGTTTGTTGATAGTATGGTCGAGAAGAAGGGTGTCTTTCTCCAAACATTGGCAAACGACAACCTTGAGGGCACAACAATGCTCAGTGTCGTGCCCAGGCATGCGATGATATGCACAAATTTGAGTGTCATCAAACCAAGGTGCTTTTGGTCTAAGGAATTGATATGGTTTAAGAGGTAGGAGATTAATGCGAGAAGACTACAATAATTGCCATAACAGTAGGGCATAAGAACCTGCTAATGAGTCTGTGTGTCTTGTTGCAGTGGGGGTTGATGACTTTGGTTTGAGAGGCATAAGAGGCGTTGATCATACCATCATTTTCAGGGGTGGTGTAAATGGCACTTTGGTGGTGATAGGTGTTGGATGTTTTGGAGGAAATATATGTCTGATGGGTTGAGGAAGTAATGGAGGTGACTTGCCTTTGTGAGGTATGGGAGTAGGAAGCACCCCTATTAAAGTGGATGGATACGGGCCCAAAATTGAAGGTAATGATGAAGGTGAGGGAGGAATCCTCCAGTGTGGTTTAGTGGCCTTTGTTGGTTTGGGGTGACGGCCACCATTGTGTGAGGTGAGGTTAGATGTGGATTTGAGTTTAGATGTGGATAGAAGTGAGTGAGATGTAGCAATCTCAGGCAAAGGGCAAGAGGAAATCGTGACTGGGTCTTCCTCGGTCGAAATGGGTGAAGAGACTGGTTCTTCTCTTGATGGACAAGAAATAAGAGAGTGTGGCTCTGCAGTTGGATATAGCGTAGGAATGGTCATGGTCTCGATGTGTGGTCTAGGCGTGGGGAATGTATGATCCCCCATTGATGACAAAAAGGATGAAGGTGAGGCAGCCGGTGTGGGTGCCATCAAAGCATCTTCCAATATGAGAGAGGTCAATGGAGGACTAATAGGAGAAGAAATTTCTTCATCCTGTGGAGGAGGAATAGGGGAAGAAGGGTCTTCCATCTATGAAGGAGGTTGGTCAGGGACAAGAGAAAAGATAGTGTCGATCGTGTGTATATCATGGTCTTGAGGGTCATTGGTTATGGTCTTGACATTGTTTTGAGTAGGTGGGTGATTAGGAAAGGGTTGTTTGAAGATGTCAACGTGTTGGTTGGGTGGGGCATTCGGGTTGTCCAAGATGAGATCACCCTTGTCTAGCATGTCTTGGATGATGTTTTTGACGGTTTGATAGTTGTCTGTGTCATGGCTTTTGACACGGTGATAGTTGCAAAAGTCATTCTCCTTGTACCATGCAGGGATAGGTGTTGAGGGGTCAAATTGAAGTGGTCAGATCGAAGGGAGATTGAGGACCCCTTACTTGACAAGTTTATCCAAGACAGAGGCATATGACTCTCCAATTGGAGTGTATTGACCTTGTATGGATCGATGTTAGAAGTGTTTATTGATGTAGTCTGATGTTGAAAATTGAGGTCGATTGGTTATTATTGAAGATGATGGTCTAAAGATGATAGTGTTTGCTGACCCCTTAGACTGGGAGTGGGTAGAAGAAGGTTTGGATGAAGAAGGGTCATTAGATTTTGCGTTGTCATTATGCAATTTGACCTTATTTTTGTCGATGGCACAGAGTTCAAGCTTTCTTGCCATGGTGAAAGCTTCGTCGAAAGTGCGGAATGTCTAGATCTGCAAGGTAGAAGAGATGTGCCTAGCACATGCTTGAGAAAAGAGCTCGATGAGCTCAGGTTGAGGCAAGGAGAAGGAGAGTTGGTTTAATAGGGCTCTCCAATGGGTGACAAAATTGACTATGAATTTGTCGTCAAATTGCCTGATGGAATAGAGGTCTATGATTGAGACTTGTTTGGTGATGTTGATAAAAAAATGGTCGAGAAATAATTGGGCAAGTTGAATGAATGAAAAGATATAATGTCTGGTAAGAGAGCTATACCAGTCAAGGGCGGGGCCAGAAAGTGACATGGGAAACGTGCGTAGAAGTAACACATCGTCATGGGCTATGAGATAACAAGCGTGTTTGAACGCTCAAAGATGTTGTTGGAGGTCCTCCTTACTCTGAAAGCAAGTAAATTTAGGGAGTTCCCACTGGTTGGGATAAGGTTGAATGGGCACAAAAGGATGGATGGGCTCATTGCAAATTTGCTCATATGACAGAGCATTGCTTGAACCAGAGATAGAGGTCTCGAGACTAGACATTTTGTCCATCAGCATTTTGATTATGTTAGCTGATGGATTGGTGGGTGGGGCACCCCCTAGGTTGCAGGGTACCTGGAAGGTGGTTGAAGAGGTGTATGACGTACTTAGTTGCACTTGTGTAGGCACAACATATGGGTAGTGCGTCATAGGGATAGATGTCATGGTTAAAGGGGCTTGTGTCATGAAGTTGGAGGACACAAGTTGACTAGATACCGCCAGAGGTGGTTGAGTGGTGGCACTAGTAAAAGGATAGGTTGTCACTCCCATGTGTATAGGTGTAAGAGTGGGTGAGGCTGAGACAACCAAGTTCTGGTATGGTGTAGAACTTGGTTGGATTGTGTGAAGTTGAGGGGGTAATGACACCCTAATGGAGGTAGGTTCGAAAATAGATGAGGAGGCCAAACTTTGCGCATTGACAATGGTCAAGTGACTGGTCAAGATAATAGGCTGAGTCATGATGGGTTGGGTAGCGGATGACATCGATGTCATTGCCGCTGCGAGTGAAAGGTCCCACATTTGGTTTCTTATGAGATAGTTTTGGAGGGCTTTGACATTGAGGTCCAAGAATCTTTCCAAATCTTGGTCCCCTTTAGGGACAATGGGGGTCTGAGTTGGGGTCAGTCGGGTTGGAGTTCTTTTAGTCTCTGAGTGGAACTCCATTATAGGACTGGTTATGGACGGGGAAGACGGAAGCGGTTGATGCCTCGCGTGGTCAAGAAAAGCCTTGGTTTGACTGCATGTCAAGACCATTCAAGGCAAGAAGGGTCAAGTTTCAAAAACTATGTTTTTTCAGTTTCAAAAAACTCAAAACGTGGTTTTGGCAGGAAAAGGGGTCGAGTTTTGAGGCTGCTATTTTGAAAAAAGGGAGCATGACAGTGACCGACGTCAGTTGTAAAATAGATGTCAGTGATATCAAATGGCCGACGTCAGTCAGATAATTGATGCTGGCGAGGAAAGGTTGTCGACGTCGGTGGTAAAACTAATGCCGATGACTGTGGTTTCCACAAACCAAAAGATTTGAGAGTTTTTGGAAAAAAGGAAGAAGAACATCCTCACTAGCTCAAACAAGTAGATAAGAACAAAAAAATAGAGATGGAGACAGGCAGACCCTAAGCGTTAAATCCTAAGAATCAACTTTTAGAATCTTGTGGCTTATGCCTTAAAGTGATGTTCGGGAAGATTGGCTGGAAGAATGGGTTCTAAAAGAGGTAGTCTATGGATGGTTTCAGGTTTGTTTAGGCACTCAAGAGTCTGGGTTAGGTTTGGTACGTGGCCTGGTGCTAAGGAGCAAGCTCCCCTCACTTCACGAGTCTAGTGATACGCTGGTCTCGCTTAGCCAAAATATACCTTCCCTAGAGATTATCCTCTACCAGAGAACGGAGTGGGCTTTCCCCTTCGTGATGAAATCCAAGTGAGATTGCTAGGGAGGGGTAAGGTATCCACTGGGTGATGAAATCCCAGTCGAGCCTTGTCTCAGGTAAGTTTGATGTTTGATTTGTGCAGGTGGTTTAGTTGTGTAACATAAGTGTGATTAATTCATGATGCGGTCTAATTACTAGATGTGGACTAAGAAATGCAAGCAAGCAGAAATGAAATGCAGTGTGTTTTAAGCCCAAGTCGAAATGTTAATTCGTATGAAGACAAGTTGAGAAAGGGGTGAAGAGTATGATTTTTGACTAGTCTATGATGGAAGAAAAGAAAGAAGAGTTCTTTTTAATCCCGCTTATGATGTCATTTGGAAGAGAAGAAAGAGGTGAAAAGGGAGAAACCTAATGCACCCTATATGAATAGAAATAAAAGAACCCAAGGAAGACCGTAGAGTCCCACCAGGCGTGCCAGAATGTTTCTATACTATTTTCGCTTTCACATTCAAAGAGAGAAATGAGAAACTAAGAGAAATGGTCTAAGGCTTGATGTACCTGGATGAAGTCTTGTGCACTGTGATCCAGACGTTGTGAGAACTCCTCTTTGGTTGTGGAGGATGACACCTGAAAAGGAAGAGACTAAAACATGAAAAGGCGTTAGATGAGGAGATGGTGGGCTGCCAAGCGAAAGCCTGATCCCAAAAGCAAAAGCTTGAGGGATGTCAACCCACTGACTGATAAAAATAATGTTTGATAAAAAAGTAGAATGATAAAAAGACTGAAATGATTAAAGATTGAAAAGGAAATGGAAGTAAATGCTTACTTGAATGTTGCTTTTGACCTGGTCACAGTCGCCGGCGTCGGTGGTCCTATCGACATCAGTTGTCAAGTATGCCTACATCGGTTAGTCTGCCGATGTCGGTTAGGGCAGTGGTCTCTGTGGTCGGTGTCAGTTGGGGCAGTAGTCTGTGGACGGGTCTGTGGTCTGTAGATAGGTCTAAAAAGTGGTCTGGATGTGTTTTCATGCTATTTGGATGGTCTGAGATAGTCTAGTTTTGGTTAATGGTATGTGCAGAGGTTTGGGTAGAGTTGCAGGGATAATGGATAGAGTGTATGGTAAGGCAAAAAAAAGAGGCAATAGGGAGACAGAGAAATAAGGATTTGGGTCTGGTTTGGTTAACAGTCTGGTTTGGGGGGATATTACTTGAAAGCCATAACTAAAAACATAATGAAAACACAGACAATATACGTACCTATGCCTTGTTAAAGGAGTGCTGCTGATCCCTGTACCTATTGTTGATGCAGCCTATGTGGAGGCCCTGTTGCTAGTGTAGAAGGCTGATGCTGTTGCTGGTGCCAGAGAGAGAATATCAGAGAGGTCTGATTCATGTTTGGGTTCTTGGTTCGAAAGATTGATTGATGATTGATGATGTTGGGCTAGCTAAGAGAGAGGACCCAATAACGGATAGAATATCGTTATGAAGGGAACCGATGCCGGCAATATCACCGACGTCAGTCGATAGGTGATCGATGTCGACGACTGGAAGGTAGGAAAAAGGCTAAAAATAGCCTTTTATCCATTTTCCCAACTGCCGGGTTAAAGTGTCAGGGAGAAAAATGGTCAAAGGGAGTGTTTATGGGCGTGGGAGGAAGTGTTAGGGGTGTGTTTAGGTAATTAGGGTTTTAACAAGGGGTGAGGTGGCAAAAGGGGGTAATTAAATTAAATTAATTATTTTATTTAATAATGGAGGGGACGAGGGTTAGGAGTGGACAAAGAGGACCAAGGGGGAGGACAACCAAATGGGTAGACATGATTTTGGTGTCTACATTTGCCCCTTTTTGTCTTGTTGGTTATTCTTGATGAACTGCAAGACAAAAATAGGAGTTGGTTGCCCTAGGTATGGGATGAGGTTGATTTTGTCTTGTTGGTTGTTAAAGTGAACTGCAAGACAAAAATAGGAGGGTTGGTTGCCCTGATTATAGATGAGGTATTCCCCCTCAAAGCAAGAGTCGAGGGAAGGGAACCTAGAATCGAGTGCTGATTTGACAGAGAGTGGATGAAAATGGGTGAAGGTGAATGCTGCAATAGTTGTGACTACACGCATACCACTTCACAAGATGGTCAGGTCAAATTATCGTAGGTTGAGGGTCGAGGAGTGCCAAATTTGAAGTAATCGGGCCCTAGCATTTGGTCATAGCTGATCAGGTTATTCAATCTAAGTTGAAGCTCTAAATGGTCGTCATGTTCCAGGTATCCTAGGCTCAGGAAGTGCTCCTAGAAAACACAAAAATGTCACAAGTAGTGGGGATCAACCGACTTGCGATCCTATACTTGTGAAGGTCAAAAATAGTCTGCGCACAATTTTGCTAACCAGTCGTGGGGTAGCATACATGCAAAAACAACCAAGGCAATGTCGTCTTGGAAGTGGTCAGGGTCGGAGGAGATAGTTGTGATCTCCATGGTCATTGGCCGAGGTGGGTCAAGATAAATAGCTGGTTGAATGAATGGGTGGACGAAAGAATGTGGCTGAGCTAACCTCAAAACACTGAGTGCTAATCTGAGTGCTGCCTACATAGCCCCTGTGGTTAGGGCCTCAGGCCAATGTAGTTCTCCCAAAGAGGGAGGAATAGTCAAAGGCATGGATTGTTTGTGGTCAAGGTCAAGGTCATGGTCAAAGAAGAAAAGGTTTGTTCATCAGAGAGATGAATAAATAGAGGGTGGTCAAGCTAACCCCAGAAGACCCCATGTCAACTAGGTGCTGCCTACATAGCCCAGATTGAAAGGGGCCTCAGACTAATGTAGTTCAAACAGAGGGGTTAAAGAGGTCAATGGTCTTGGTTGAGGTTAAGGTCATGGTCAAAGGAGGTCAAAGGAGATGGAATTGGTCTTGGTCAAGGTCAAGGTCGAGTGATGAAGAAGAGAAAGAAAAAAAAGGGGTTTGTCCATCTGAGAGACGAACAAATGGGATGCCTGAGCTAACCCCAGAAGATGTCGTGTCAACTAAGTGCTGCCTACATAGCCCTAGTCTTAGGGCCTCAGACCAATGTAGTTCGAACTAGTTGAGAAGATTGGTCGATGATTGGTTTGGTCATGATGAGTGATGAGGGGAAAAAGATCTTACAGCCTTTTCCAAATGGTGTATTCTGTAACATTGGTTGAGAGGTCTTTCATCCCTAGCAATGTTCCATAGTCATGATGGATGTATGCTGAAAATGAAGTGAGGTCTATTTATGCTTCAACAAGTATTGGTTTATGCTTAACATAAATTATGTCAGGTCGATAGTTTCCATGTGTATTGGTGTCCATAGAAACTATGTGAAATGGACTAGGTCATGTCGATGGTTTGAAAATGTTTGATTGGTTTGGTTTGGGTTTGGTTGGATAGATAATGATTGGGTTGAATGTGTGACCAAAGTGTGACCAAGAGTGAAATGCAAATTGCTCTTTCATTGACAAGGACCAGAATGATGGCATAGGTAAGGGGTTGTTTAGAAACAAAAGACCCATTTATGCATTATGTCATTGACCAATGGTTGTGTTTAGAGAAGCAATCGAATCACTTGACGTTAAGGGAGCTCGAAATCCCTTGAGTATGTAGGGGTGATGGGTTTGATGTGAGATGTAAGGAAGGGGGAACCCTTTTTGGCAGGAACAACTTTGCCCCTTTTATAGGTGACCCTGAGAATGACTATAGACAAGTCCATGACTCTAAAGTTTTGTCAGTCAGATTTTTTTTTTAAAGGGGATAGACTGATCGATGCGAGAAGCCTGCGATGGGATGTTGTCTTGCTTTGTGGTCATGTTGTGAAGCTGATCGATGCGGGAAGCTTCAGAGATAGTGCTGTGTATGTAGCAAAATTTATGCATAGCCATCCTTCAAGGGAGTGGTCTATATTCTGCTTTGTATGTTTTTGATATGACTTTGGCCTCGTTGTCCTTCAAGGGAGCAGTTTAGTAAATACATCAATGATGATGCAGCTATCCTTCGAGGGAGTAGTCTACATTTATAGTTTATATGACCTTGGAATATGCATCCCATTTTTATAGTTTTGATTTTTTTGTTGACTGGACTTTTGGTCATGGACTTGACTATAGAGGTTTAGAGGGTTTCCCTTTTATTAGGACAAAGCATTCATGCTTGATAAAAGGGTTAGGATTGAGGGTTGAAGGAGATAAGAATGATGATAACAGAGATTGCTCAAGGGATCGAGCTCAAGTTAAATGTCAAATGAATAATTACTTGACTAACAGTAGACTGGTCAAAGATGCAAGGCATAAAAGGGGCTCAAGTTCTGACAAAGTCCTGACCCATGCTTGTGTTATGATGCAAGGTCTGAATCACTTAGGAGCAAACTTGCCCCATTTGCTTCATTCTAAATTGGTCACATGTTGATTGATGTTGAAGGAGTTGGTCAATGTTTGGTCGAAGTTTGGGGTCGATGCTGAAGAAATTGGTTGATATTTGATCAAGGTTTGATTAAGGTTGGTTTGAAAGTTTGGTCGAAGATAGGTTGAATGTTTGGTTGAGGTCAGGTCGATGGTCTGGTTGAGGTCGGGTTGAATGTTTAGTCGAGGTCAGGTTGATGCTTGGTTAGGATTAAAAGAGTGATTGATATTTGGTCGAGACTGGGTTGAAAGGTTGGTCGAGGCTTGGATGAAGGTTGAATTCCACCAGTGGCTAGGGAGAATGTTTGATAGATTGGTCAAGGTCGGTTGAGGCTTGGTGGTCAGATTGACTGTGTTGATGTCAAATAAGGGGGTTAAAGGTGGCAAAGGGACCATAATCTAGCGTGGAGATCCTGGTTTAGGTGATGAGGTTTGAGAAGCATGGGTCGGTGTTGATGATTTATCAAAGGGGTGGTCAAGAGGATCCTTGATGAGAAGGGTATCCTTTCTCCGTTGTTGATGAATGACAGCTTTAAGAGTGTAGCAATGCTCAGTGTCATGTCCCAGACTATGATGATAGTGGCAAAATTTAGAGTTGTCGAACCAAGATGGTCTTGATCTGAGAGTTGATGAGTGGGGCGGTGTCGAAGGTTTGTTGATAGTATGGTTGAGAAGAAGGGTGTCTTTCTCCAAACATTGGCAAACGACAACCTTTAGGGCACAACAATGCTCAGTGTCGTTCCCAGGCGTGCGATGATATGCACAAATTTGAGTGTCATCGAACCAAGGCAGTTTTTGTCTGAGGGATTGATATGGTTTAAGAGGCAGGAGATTGATGTGAGAAGACTGCAACAATTGCCGTAACAGCAGGGCATAAGAACCTGCTAATGGGTCTATGTGTCTTGTTGCAGTGGGGTTGATGACTTTGGTTTGAGAGGCGTAAGAGGTGTTGATTGTACCATTATTTTTATGGGTGGTGAAACCACACGTGGAGATGGCACTTTGGTGGTGATAGGTGTTGGATGTTTTGGAGGAAATATATGTCTGATGGGTTGAGGAAGTAATGGAGGTGACTTGCCTCTGTGAGGTATGGGAGTAGGAAGCACCCCTATTAAAGTGGACAGATGAGGGCCCGAAATTGAAGGTAATGATGAAGGTGAGGGAGGAATCCTCTGGTGTGGTTTAGTGGTCTTCATTGGTTTGGGGTGAGGGCTACCATTGTGTGAGGCGAGGTTAGATGCGGGTTTGAGTTCGGATGTGGACAGAAGTGAGTGAGATGTAGCAATCTCAGGCAAAGGGCAAGAGGAAACCGTGACTGGGTCTTCCTCGATCAAAATGGGCAAAGAGACTGGTTCTTCTCTTGATGGAAAAGAAATAGGAGAGTGTGGCTCTGCAGTTGGATAGAGCGTAGGAATGGTCATGGTCTCAATGTGTGGTCTAGGCGTGGGGAATGTATGATCCCCCATTGATGACAAAAAAGATGAAGGTGAGGCAACTGGTGTGGGTGCCATCAAAGCATCCTCTAATATGAGAGAGGTCAATGGAAGACTAATAGGAGAAGAAAGTTCATCCTATGGAGGAGGAATAGGGGAAGAAGGGTCTTCCACCTGTGAAGGAGGTTGGTCAGGGACAAGAGGAAAGATAGTGTCGACCGTGTGTATATCATGGTCTTGAGGGTCATTGGTCATGGTCTAGACATTGTTTTGAGTAGGTGGGTGATTAGGAAAGGGTTGTTTGAAGATGTTGAGGTGTTGGTTGGGCGGGGTGTTCGGGTTGTCCGAGATGATATCACCCTTGTCTAGCATGTCTTGGATGATGTTTTTGACAGTTTGACAATTGTCTATGTCATGGCTTTTGACACGGTGATAGTTGTAAAAGTCATTCTCCCTGTACCATGCAGGGATAGGTGTTGAGGGGTCAAATTGAAGTGGTCAGATCGAAGGGAGATTGAGGACCCCTTACTTGACAAGTTTATCCAAGACAAAGGCATATGACTCTCCAATTAGAATGTATTGACGTTGTATGGATCAACGTTGGAAGTGTTTATTGATGTAGTCTGATGTTGAAAATTGAGGTCGGTTGGTTATTGTTGAAGATGATGGTCTAAAGATGATAGTGTTTGCTGACCCCTTAGACTGGGAGTGGGCAGAAGAAGGTTTGGATGAAGAAGGGTCATTAGATTTTGCATTGTCATTATGCAATTTGACCTTATTTTCATCGATGGCACAGAGTTTCATGCTTTCTTGCCATGGTGAAAGCTTCATCGAAAGTGCAGAATGTCTAGATTCACAAGGTAGAAAAGATGTGCCTAGCACGTGCTTAAGAAAAGAGCTCGATGAGCTTAGGTTGAGGCAAGGAGAAGGAGAGTTGGTTGATCAGGGCTCTCCAACGGGCGATAAAATTGACTATGAATTCGTCGTCAAATTGCCTGATGGAATAGAGGTCTGTGATTGAGACTTGTTTGGTGATGTTGATAAAAAAATGGTCGAGAAATAATTGGGCAAGTTGAATGAAAAGATAGAATGTCTGGTAAGACAGCTATACCAGTCAAGGGCGGGGCCAAAAAGTGACATGGGGAACGTGCGTAGAAGTAACGCATCATCATGGGCTATGAGATAGCAAGCGTGTCTGAATGCTCGAAGATGTTGTTGTAGGTCCTCCTTAATCTGAAAGCGAGTAAATTTAGGGAGTTCCCACTGGTTGGGATAAGGTCAGATGGGCACAAAAGGATGGATGGGTTCATTGCAAATTTGCTCATACGACAGAGCATTTTTTGAACTAGAGATAGAGGTCTCGAGACTGGACATTTTGTCCATCAGCATTTTGATTATGTTAGCTGACAGATTGGTAGGTGGGGCATGCCCTAGGTTGTAGGGTACCTGGAAGGTGGTTGAAGAGGCGTATGACGTACTCGGTTACACTTGTGTAGGCACAACATATGGGTAGTGCATGATAGGGATAGATGTTGTGGTCAAAGGGGCTTGTGTCATGAAGTTGGAGGACACAAGTTGACTAGATACTGCCAGAGGTGGTTGAGTGGTGGCACTAGTAAAAGGATAGGTTGTCACTCCCATGTGTATAGGTGCAAGAGTAGGCGAGGTCGAGACAACCAAGTTTTGGTATGGTGTAGAACTTGGTTGGATTGTGTGAAGCTGAGGGGGTAATGACACCCCGATAGAGGTAGGTTCGAAAATAGATGAGGAAGCCAAACTTTTTGCATTGGCCATGATCGAGTGACTGGTCAAGACAATAGGCTGAGTCATGATGGGTTGGGTAGCGGATGACGTCGATGTCATTGCTGCTGTGAGTGAAAGGTCCTGCATTTGGTTTCTTGCGAGATAGTTTTGGAGGGATTTGACATTGAGGTCCAAGAATCTTTTGAAATCTTGGTCCCCTTCAGGGACAATGGGGGTCTGAGTTGGGGTCGATCGGGTTGGAGTTCTTTCAGTCTCTGAGTGGAACTCCATTATAGGACTGGTTATGGACGGGGAAGATGGAAGCGAATGATGCCTCGCGTGGTCAAGAAAAGCCTTGGTTTGACTGCATGTCAAGACCATTCAAGGCAAGAAAGGTCAAGTTTTAGAAACTGTGTTTTTTTAGTTTCAGAAAACTCAGAATGTGGTTTTGGTAGAAAAAGGGGTCAGGTTTTGAGGCTGCTATTTTGAAAAAAGGGAGCGTGATAGTGACTGATGTCAGTTGTAAAACCGATGTCGGTGATATCAGATGGCCGACATCGGTCAGATAACCGATGCCGGCAAGGAAAGGTTGCCAACATTGGTGGTAAAACTGATACCGGTGACTGTGGTTTCCAAAAACCCAAAAGATTTGAGAGTTTTTGGAAAAAAGGAAGAAGAACACCCTCACTAGCTCAAACAAGCAGATAAGAAAAGAAAAATAGAGATGGAAACAGGCAGACCCTAAGCTTTAAATCCTAAGAATCAACTTTTAGAATCTTGTGGCTTATGCCTTAAAGTGATGTTTGGGAAGATTGGCTGGAAGAATAGGTCCTAGAAGAGGTAGTCTATGGATGGTTTCAGGTTTGTTTAGGCACTCAAGAGTCTGGGTTAGGTTCGGTACGTGGCCTAGTGCTAAGGAGCAAGCTCCCCTCACTTCACGAGTCCAGTGATAAGCTGGTCTCGCTTAGCCAAAATATACCTTCCCTAGAGATTATCCTCCACCAGAGAACGGAGTGGGCTTTCCCCTTGGTGATGAAATCCAAGTGAGATTGCTAGAGAGGTGTAAGGTATCCACTGGGTGATGAAATCCCAGTTGGGCCTTGTCTCAGGTAAGTTTGATGTTTGATTTGTGCAGGTGGTTTAGTTGTGTAACATAAGTGTGATTAATTCATGATGCGGTCTAATTACTAGATGTGGACTAAGAAATGGAAGCAAGCAGAAATGAAATGCAGTGTGTTTTAAGCTCAAGTCTAAATGTTAATTCGTATGAAGACAAGTTGAGAAAGGGGTGAAGAGTATGATTTTTGACTAGTCTATGATGGAAGAAAATAAAGAAGAGTTCTTTTTAATCCCACTTATGATGTCATTTGGAAGAGAAGAAAGAGGTGAAAAGGAAGAAACCTAATGTACCCTATATGAATAGAAAGAAAAGAACCCATGGAAGACCCTAGAGTCCCACCAGGTGTGCCAGACTGTTTCTATGCTATTTTTGCTTTCACATTCAAAGAGAGAAATGAGAAACTAAGAGTAATGGTCTAAGACTTGATGTACCTGGATGAATTCTTGTGCACCATGATCCAGACGTCGTGAGAACTCCTCTTTGGTTGTGGAGGATGACACCTGAAAAGGAAGAGACTAAAACACGAAAAGGCATTAGATGAGGAGATGGTGGGCTACCAAGCGAAAGCCTGATCCCAGAAGCAAAAGCTTGAGGGATGTCAACCCACTGACTGATAAAAATAATGTCTGATAAAAAAGAAGAATGATAGAAAGACTAAAATGATTAAAGATTGAAAAGGAAATGGAAGTAAATGCTTACCTGAATGTTGCTTTCAGCCTGGTCACAGTCATCGGCATCGGTGGTCCTACCGACATCGGTTGTCAAGTATGCCGACATCGGTTAGTCTGTCGATGTCGGTTAGGGCAGTGGTCTCTTCGGCCAACGTCAGTCAGGGCAGTAGTCTGTGGACGGGTCTGTGGTCTGTAGACAAGTCTAAAAAGTGGTCTGGATGGGTTTTCATGCTATTTGGATGGTCTGAGATAGTCTAGTTTTGGTTAATGGTCTATGCAGAGGTTTGGGCAGAGTTGCAGGGACAATGGATAGAGTGTATGGTAAGGCAGAAGACAGAGGCAATAGGTAGACAGAGAAATAAGGATTTGGGTCTAGTTTGGTTAATAGTCTGGTCTGGGGGGGATATTACTTGAAAGCCATAACTAAAAACATAATGAAAACACAGACAATATACATACCTGTGCCTTGTTGAAGTAGTGCTGCTGATCCCTGTACCTATTGTTGATGCAGCCTGTGTGGAGGCCCTGTTGCTGGTGTAGAAGGCTGATGCTATTGCTGGTGCCAAAGAGAGAATATCAGAGAGGTTTGATTCATGTTTGGGTTCTTGGTTCGAAAGATTGATTGATGATTGATGATGTCGGGCTAGCTAAGAGAGAGGACCCAATAACAGACAGAATACCGTTATGAAGGGAACCGATGCCATCAATATCACCGACGTTGGTCGACAGGTGACCGATGTTGGTGACTGGAAGGTAGGAAAAAGGCTAAAAATAGCCTTTTATCCATTTTCCCAACTGCCGGGTTAAAGTGTCAGGGAGAAAAATGATCGAAGGGAGTGTTTATGGGCGCGGGAGGAAGTGTTAGGGGTGTGTTTAGGTAATTAGGGTTTTAACAAGGGGTGAGGTAGCAAAAGGGGGTAATTAAATTAAATTAATTGTTTTATTTAATAATGGAGGGGACGAGGGTTAGGAATGGATAAAGAGGACTAAGGGGGAGGACAACCAAATGGATAGACACGATTTTGGTGTCTACAGAGTCATTTGGGCATTTGAATGAGTGAGATATTATGTCTTCATCTCAGTGACTAGAAAATCCTTCAACAATCATACATGTTCTAATTTTTGTAGTTATCTAGAGCAGCATGGACCATTCACATGACACCATCTTAGTAACCTATAATTTAAACATTCTTACCTAATTATAAAATCTTCATTACCCTTAAGTGAAGTGACATTGGTCAATTTAGAATCATATGATGACCTACAATCTTTAAGACCAAAGTATATCGTCAAAAGTTAAATACCATCTAGAGTAGTATGAGCCATCCATGTGTCAACATCTTAGAAATCCACAACCAACCAAAGCATAGTACAAAGTTTCATACTCTAAGAAAATGATAGCCATCCATGTGACACCATCTTGGTGACCTATATTTTGGCACAAGGCACATAATCAAAATTTTATGACCCACTATTGGAGCAAGATTACTCCATCTGTTGTAATCTTACTAATATGAGATCTATACAATACATAGTGAATATATTTACACTCTTAGAAAGAGAGTCCAAGAGATTTTTCCAAGTGTTATCATCTTAAGAACCTATGATCAAAGAAGTAAATCACCATAAACATGGTTTTTCATCTAGTGGATGAGTGATGTGTTGTCACATGTCTCTAATCGAGTCAGGTAATTATAAAATAACATATTTGTCATCGAAGACAATCTTCAAAGGCATGGAAAGGAGACATATGTCATATTGTAGTCATACAAAATGTCCAAATTGGTAATTTGAGTGTGGCTTTTGATACCCCATCCATAAATCATTTTTACATGCTCTTGTGACCCTTATAGACACATTTTTTTATCATTACTAGTCATTTAGAACCTTTTGAATTGTTATTCCACCTCATCTAGATAGTATTCCCCATGTCAGTCCTATTCCCCTAGGTTCTAAACCTATAGGAAAGAAGTACCCCATTTGGAATTTGAGCCCTAATGGTCATTTTCAGATAGTAATCCCCATGCTAATCCTATTCACATAGGTCCTACACCTATAGTACCCCATAGAAAAGTGTTCCATTTTTGCTAGTCCTATCCATTTGCACTTTAAGCCCCAATGGCCATTTTCATCTAGTCCTTATCTTTAATTAGGTTAGCCTAACATGAATACATATGACCCATGTCCAATTATTCCCTATAAAAGCCCACTCAAAGATCATTTACAAAGGAGGTGACCAAATTTACAAAGCAAACAAGAATATAAAAAAAACAATAAGGCAAACTTCCCTATTCTTTGCACATAGTTAGCCAACATAGCTATGAACCTACTTAAATCCTCATACCAGTCCCTACCCACATCAAACACTATCAATTTGGAATTTGCATCCACATCACACTATTTCACAAAGAAAACTAGGTGGGGGAACTACATATGGCTTAATCCCTCTTCAAAGTATTGGTATGTAGGTAGTGTACCCACATAAGGGGTGTGGATTTCACATTTAATACATATTTTACACTAAACCCCTCTTCCTCAAGTGACTCAAATTTCATTTTATCAAGCATGATGGAGGGTTAGGGTTTGAATACAAAACTAGATCCATAGTGAGTTTCATCAATAAACAATGATCAATTTTTCCTAGGCACAATGTAGCTACCCAAAATTTTTTAGGTCTCTATGATTAGTTTGGACAATAACAACATGAATGGACAATAATGCTAGATATCAAAGAATCTACTTTTCAACACTCCTACCTTTTGTCCAACAAAAGCTAGATTCAAGTTTATGACACCTTCCCAATCATATATATCCATTTTCAACATCTATATCAGTTGTCTCAGTTTGTTTTCTAGCTAAGTTATATTTCTTCTTATTTATTGCTATTTTTAGAAAGGTAAAAAGATAAATAGTTGGATAAATTGAGACTGTATTTATTACTATATTTTGTATTTATTTATCAATCTAGACCCTTAAATACAATAGGAATAAAACTATATTATTCTCAAATAAGTTGAAAAATTTGGTGAACCCAAATTACTTCAAATAAAATCTCAAACCTTAAGTACTCCTAGGGTTTTCTTTCACATTTTTGTGCAAAAATTCAATTTCAAAATTTTGATTTTTTTTAATTTATTTCATTCAAATTTATTTTAGAATTAAAATTATTTAAATAATTTAAAAATTATAAAACTCCAACTCAAAACCCTAAATTTTCAAACTAGGTCCTCAAACCCCAAGCCTTCCTCCTATACAAATTTAAATAATTTTTTTGGAATTTTTAAAAATTATTTAGAGTACCAAAAATATTTTCAAAATCAATATGTTATTAGTCATTCTTGAATTTATTTTATTAATAGTACTTTTACATACTCTCTTTGGTGAAAACAATAAAATGGCCACTAAGGCACTCCTTCCCTCTCATCCTATAGATAAAATTCTAAATTTTTATCATAATTATGACAATGAATGGACAAATTTGCAAATTTGTACATTAGCCAAAAATGAGAAAAATGATTTCATTTACAATGAAGATAATTAATATTATTTTAATGAGGAATATGATGATGCATATGAAAGTGACAGTGAATAAAAAGTGGAGGCATCTTCTTCTCTCAAACCTATCTCTTTTCTTCCATCTTCCAAAGAAAATAATTTTGATAAGTGGGAAAGTTACTTTTCACTTCATTATCCTATGCAAAATACATCAAATTTACAAATTATTCATGTAATTCCAAGTGAACCTCTCATTGGTGATATTTTTTTTGCATTTGAACCTAGTTTCTCCCTCTCTTTTACTACTTGTATGTTCAAATTACAACAATATAAATGAAATAGAATTAAATTTCCAATGCATATTTAAAATGATCAATCTCATGTTCTTAACTCTACTTTGTCATCTCAAACAATGAAAAAAGAATGTCTAAATGACAACTCTCTTACTCTTACTTCTTATATTGCAAATGACAATAATGCATGCACTCCATTCAAGGATAACATAGATGCACATAGTATTCCAATTTCACATGACAATTTATTACATATTAGAAAAGAATTAACATCTTCTCTTACCCCTCTCCCTAGTGAGAATGAGTATGATAGTGAAGATAAAAATTAATATGACAATGAGAGTGAATATGAAAGTGATACTTCTACTTTTCCTCTTTTAAATGAACAAAATTTTGATTGTGATAATGCATGGAATAATGATAAATATTATGCATATAGTGAAGAAGAAAATGCATCTCATGATTCTAAATCTTATCTCACTCCTCTAAAAAATAATGCAATAAAAAATGTTGCTTCTACTTCTATGCATGATTTTATTTCAATTGATGCACATGTCAATGATAACATCACATCTTCTATTCAATTAGAATGCAATTCAATAAATACTAAAGATACCAATCCACCTCCTACTACATTAGAACTTATTTTTCACTCTCCACCTAGAGAGAATGGCAGCCCACATCCCTTTAATAAGGTCCAAGTTACCATTCCTCCAAAGGTTCAAGTGAGCACACCCCCTCTCTATGATCCAATTGATAAATGTAGCATTCACATGGATAAAATAAATAATCATATTCAACATTTAAATGAACCAATTAAAAATACTAATATACCATCCCAAGAGACTATTTTTTTGATGCACGTAATTAGTGAATTATAACACCAAGTACATCTTCTTACTTTAGAAAACAAGGCTTATAAGTCTTGGATAGATGCCAATGACTTGCATGGTAACCATCTTCTTAAGAAAATTTTCAAAGGTTCATTGCCTAAGCACTTCTAGATACCATCATTGCCTTAATTTAATGGAACTAGAAATCTATTCATGCACCTTAAAGACTTTTAGAAGGCTTTGCCATCTCATGTGAGTCCTTTGATTTTACTTAAGCTATTTCAATAGACATTAGTGGGTAATGTATAGAATTAGTTCTTTCATTTACTCCCTGTTGGTTCCTTGCATACATATTATGACTTAGAGGAGGCATTTATCAGATATTACATAGAAAACATGAGCCCTCATGTTACATATGAGAAACTTACCACATTACATTAGAATCCTTCAAAGCTAGTTTGTGATTATATCTTATGATTTAATACTTGCATGTTATGCTTGATCTATAAACCAATATATTTAGATGTTCAACATATTTTTATTAAGGATATTTGTCAATCCATCCTAGAGCATATATTATATTAGATAGATTCCTCTTTTATGCACTTATGTTAAACAATTTTAGCCTTGGCGAATAAATTGGGATTGATTGAGTTAGATTGAGTTGATTGGCTTACTTTGGATTTCGTAGCATTATCTATAGCTCTTAGCACAAAAAATCCACCATGTACCAAACAATATAGGATACCATAACAAATAAAATAACTAGTTAAGAATAGAGAGCTAGTTTCTAGAGTACCACCTATAATATACACTATAGATAAAAATAGTAAGGCACCACTATAGTTTGATTTAGAGTAGGATAGCCCATATGTCATATTATCAACACTAATAGATAGGATATTAATCACATTTAATTCTAATCATCTTCAAGATCCATATATATTACATATACAACCATATCACCCCTTTTGTAACTATCATCATATATATGGACATAGAGACAATGATTGTTATGAAATCAAGGACTGCATTAATAGATGTGTTGATAATGACATCATAAAATTCACACCAAGGGCACTAAGATATTCTCCATCATGGATATATATACCTCATTCCTCCAAGACTGAGTCATCTTAGGACATTCCTTCATAGGAATCATTAGTTACTCATAATGAGAGTAATGTAGTTTTTAGGATAGAGCCTCATAAGAGATCTCCTATCCCACCTACTTAGAGGGTTTGGAGACCATTATAAAAAGGGAAACCTACATATATTAGTGTAGTATATGGAGTACATATTTCCATTACATATACATATCCAACACAATCACAGACATCAAAATAGAGTTTTCAAAATCCTATCTCACATAGCGACCTGCTACAGTTAAGATTAGATGAACCCACATCACAGAGTACTAATCTAGATAGATATTCACTATAGTTGAAGTTTTATAGACATATTTAATGAATAAACCCACTATTATTGAGATTAGATGAACCCCCATAATAGGTTATAGTTCCATATCGATCTATTATTCAGTCATATGCATCATAGTAGAAGCCACAGGGTGTTATTTCACGTAGAAATCCACTACAATTGTGGATAGATGAGCCTCCTTTATAGCACATAGTTTTATTTTCACATCTATTGAGGTTGCATCTTATAAATTATCCATGTATAGATATAGTTAGTGCACTATATACATCACTATATACAGGGCATGTTCTTACACAACATGAGTAGTATGACCATTTGTTTAGTTGGCCATTAGGGTTCATATACTGATACAAAAACCATGGTGCTAATATGCATAGAGTGATATCTTACATCACCTTCTACTAATAACTAACCATTCCTAGTTCCAAATAACCATCCTTTTCTAGCACAGATATTTCATATACTTTCATAAAGGCCTCTTTTAGAGAGACCACTACATCAACAATAGTTTTAGGACTCTAGATAGTTTCTAGTTATAATATTCACACCTAGGGTAATATTATTCATACCTCTACACAGATAAATTTTTTAGATCTTATTATACTACTAGATGGGTCCCTAAGATCCTGATAGTTGTATCCACTTCTCAAAGCTATAGGGCAACCCTACAGTCAATTTTCATTATAGTGATTTTAGAGCACTTATAACATACATAGCTTTCAAAGTCACAGTATTATCTCTTCTATCATGCTTCAAAATCATGCATAATCCCTCTCCTTGATATAGGACACCATGATAAGGAGTCTCTTATCATACCCATCAATTAGTATCATTTTTTCTTAGTCTTTCTTGTACATAATTTCTCAACTTACTTGTACATAGTTTCTTTTTAACTTCTTGTACATAGTTTACTTATGATCAATTATACATATCTTATTTAAAAATACCAAAAATAATGCAACATTTCAACATAAAAATAATAATAAAATAATTCAAAACACTAAAAAGTTTTCAATTATGCACATTATCCATGCTTTACATTTTTAATACCATGCTAGACTTACATTTTGTTGTTCTATGCTATTGTTTGTCAATTTATCTACACTAACATGCTTCACTTGATCTTCTTTGAGTGTGTGTAGTGACACCCAAATCCTTGATTGCTTCACTCTACCCATTGAAGGGGCATCCTACTTTTACATTTGAGACATACATCGATATATATATCCACTAGGGGCATATTCTACATGACTACACCATCTAAGTTATGTCATTCCCACACCACACACTCTATTTATCATGTTGATGTACATTAATTAATAGCCTACATATATTACTCTATTGATACTCACTATTATATAGCACTTGTGTATTTATTAGCATCTACCTAGTCTTATACTACTTTTTTGCATACTTTCACTTATTAGTTTGATAAGTTAGATGTGATAGTATTTCCAACATTTACATGCCTTCCTTTCTTGATTTGAGTAACTAGATGTGATTGCATTTTTTATTTCCTATTTTATTAATTATGTGTGTCTTAGGACATTTACCAATGTCTTTTGTTTGTACTCTTGTATGTGCTTGTGGCCCTCATGCCAATCTTGCTTGTTTACAATTGTATGTGTATGTGGGTATTTAAACATGAATTATATGATTGATTTCCCATTTTGAATGACATGTGACCATGTCCCTTATTTTATTGGCCCCTTGGCCTCTTTTGTATGCTTTTTGCTTCTTACCTTGCATGCTTGTTTGATTCTAAGTTATTTGCAATGCCATGATCCACATCATACATTATCTTGCCTTCTTGGATGTCATGATAGACATAATACTCCATCCCTCCTTGAAAACTAATAGATATCTAGTTTGAGTTTAGTATAATACACATACTATTACATTGTTACATATATCTAGGCATACCCTTATTGATTTAATAATCTCCAATAAAAACTATGCTCTATCTTGAGACATATTTTTTATCATCATTGTTATATCATGTATTTCATAGAATACCACACTTATAGGGATCTTTATTCTTAGGGAATACATTACAAGTTATTCATTCCTACCCTTAAAAGAGAGGGAAATAAATAGGGGTTTTGTCATAGAGATCAGAGCCCTTTACTAGTCAAAATTAGTTTTTAGAATACTCAAAATTGAAATCATAATTAAAAACACATAAAATAGACTAGAAAAATAGGGACAAACATAGAATAGTCATAAAAAAATAGTAGAGTAAAAGAGCAACCCATTTGGACTATAACACCTTACAACAAAGTGTAAACTTTTTAGTGTTCCTATTCAAACACTTAAAAACCTATTTTTTTAAAAAATAAATAGAAAGGTAAGGTCAATTACAATTTTTTTAGCTATAATATAGTTTAGATTGGGTAGTTTCAATATAGTTTTACTTAAATTATCTAGATATAGGGGGAATCATGTGCATCATTATGGCTCTCACTTATAGTTTTAGATTGGGTAGTTGGTACAAGTTCTAGATTAGAATCCATGTTAAAGACACTAGTGATTAGGGGAAATGTGCATGGCATATTTTCCTTATTTTCTCTATAATTCATTATATTACCTAAGTATCCTCAGTAGTTGCATGCCTTATTCCATCTTCATGTGGTTCGCATCATTTTGGGGTGGCTTTCATATAAGCCTATTTCTCAATTTTGGAGTGGATTTCATACAAGCCTAATCTCCACCTTTTGGAGTGGCCAAGATTAGCCTATTTATTAATACACATTCAACTATCCAAACCAAATTTTAAGATTAAAAATCATTCATGGGCTTCATGAGCCATCTCATAAAACACACATTCATATTGGTATCAGTTCATAGTTCACACTTAGTGGGTAATAATGGAGCCAAAGGACTAGTTAGCCTTTGTATTCTTGAGCCACCTACTCAGAGGATTAGACACATAGTCCAAACATCAATTAACACATGCACGATCACATAGCTTCACTACATAGTGGGTGAAAATGGAGCCAAAGGGCCAATCTTTGTATTCTTGAGCCACCCTCAATGAATTGAGCACTCACCTCCATTCATGATATTACTCTTGGTAAAAAACATAACCAACATCACTCAACATCATAATAGGTTTTGTATTGGTTCGCATACCCAATGATGTGTATTCATTGATTTCTCTTCCTCTCTATTTTACCCAATCTTTGTATGTTCTTATTTTAGACATAGTGTGTCTAGTAAGAACTAATTAACTCCTTATTTTATCTTACAAATTTACACTTCACATTGTGTTCTCTATGCACACTCAGCATCACACACCCTCATGGGCTTCACCCTTGCAAGTAAGTTTAGGTACACTTTATATTTTTCCTTTATCCTAGTATTTTTCTTTGCTACCTCACTAGAATAAAGAGGGGGGGAAATGTAGTCTATAAAATGTCCAAATTGGTAGTTTTAGTGTGGCTTATGATAACCCATCCATAGGTCCTTTTTACATGCTCTTGTCACCCTTCTAGGCACCTTTTTACTCATTACTAGTCATCCAAAACCCTTTAAACAATTATTCCACCTCAACCAAATAGTATTCCCCATGCCAATCCTATTCCCCCAAGTCCCAAAACTATAGGATAGGGGTACCCCATTTGGACTATAACACCCCATAGAGAAGTGTCCCATTTTAGGTGGTCCTATCCATTTGCACTTTGAGCCCTAATGATCATTTTCATCCAGTCCTTATCCTTAATTAGGTTATCCTATCATGAATACATCTAACCCATGACCAATTATTCCCTATAAAATCTCACTAAAGCTCATTTACAAAGAAGGTGACCAAAATTATAAAGTAAGAAAGAATAAAAAAAACACAAAGGAAAACTTCCCTATTGTTTGCACACAGTCACCCGACATAGCTAAAAACCTACTTAGATACTCATACTAGTCCCTAGCCACCTCAAACACTATAAATTTGGCATTTTCATCTACATCACACTATTTTACAAAGCACACTAGGTGGGAGAACTACATATGGCTAGATCCCTCTTCAAAGTATTGGTATGTAGGCAACATTACCACATAAGGGGTGTGGATTAAACATTTAGTACATATTTCAAACTAACCCCCCCTCTTTCTCAAGTGACTCAAATTTCATTTTATTAAGCATGATGGAGGGTTAGGGTTTGAAGATAAAATCAGCTCTAGAGTGAGTTTCATCGATAACCAATGCTCAATTGTTCATAGGCACAATGCAACTACCCAAAAAGTCTTAGGTCTCTATGATTAGTTTGGATAATAGCAACAGGAATGGACAACAATGATAGATACCTAAGAATACACTTTTTAACACTCCTATTCTTTTTCCCAAAGAAATCCAGATTCAGGTTTATGATACCTTCCCAATCTTGCATAGCCATTTTAAACCTTTTTATTAGTTGTCTTAGTCTATTTTCTAGCTAGGTTATATTTCTTCCTATTTATTGCTATTTTTAGAAAGCTAAAAAAGATAAATAATTATACAAATTAGGACTATATTTATTGTTATATTTTTTTACTAATTTATCAATCTAGACCCTTAACTAAAATATGAATAAAAATTATTCCCAAATAAGTTAAAACACATATGTTAAGATAATAAGGTACCTAGAGTAAGTGAAAATTATGCCACGTGTAAATAAAAAATATTTCAAATGTTGACAACATAAAATTGGAATTCATATAAGATATGAATAAGTGGGTAGAGAATTAAAAGTTTTTATTTAAAATTAAATCGCATGAATTGATAATTTAATGCATTGAATTCTCAAAGACAAAAAATATAAGTGATATATTCAATTTTTAAAGCATGGTTTGATTACATTACCCTTGATATCTTATGCATTATTTAAATATGAGATCTCTAGTGATTAAAAGACTTCAAACTTTCCAAATAACTTAGATTATGTGTATAGTGCTAATGGATTCATCTTCTTTCACTCTTACTCCCTCTACATTTTCCATTGCAATCATGGCTAAATCCATGGATACAATGTTTTATTAGTATCATTGGAGAAATAATTTAAAAAGTATTCAATCGTATGGATAGAAGTGGATTATAGAGCTATACATAATAAAAGACCAGATGTATTTATTAACATAATGATACAAGAATGACATTTTGGCTATTAAAGAATTAGGCCTAAATAATGCTATGGTGAAGCCAATGATAATGCTCTATATAAATTTGCTTCATGATTTTTTTGAAAATGGAAAAATTTATGGAAAAACATTACACCATTGAATTAATAAACCCAATATAGCCTACATTAGTGGGAACATATTTGAGAGATATTATAAGCTTCCTGTTCATGAGATAATGTATGGCCAAGATATGGTGAATTCATAGTTTTCAAATTCAACCAAGGAAATTTTTTAGTAATAGGCATCCAACCCAAGTAATTTCATGATCAAAGGTCCCATTTCTTCCATTCCCATAGTTGTTTTCAAGTCAGGGGTAAGAATTGGCATGGCCCTACTAAATTGATTATATGGGTTTCCAAGTATTTCTTATGTCCATGAGATATGGGTCCTATTATTCGACATCATATTTAGTTCAGATAAAAGTGTTATTCTTGGAGAAATAATTATCTCCAATTCGATACACCAAATCAAAAACCCAATGAACCTACAAGATGGGAAGTTTTACATGATGTCATACTTGGTAGATGCCATAACTAATACATTTTACCCAATTTATGAAAAACCTTAGGATCCATCCATAGAATATCCAAAAAATAAGGTTTGTGATGAATTCAATATTATTCACATCTATATATTAAGGAGGCAAATTTAGAGACTCACATAGAAATTTTATCTAACAGTGTGTAGGGATATCTATGGGAAGAAAATGCCCAAGTTATCAAAGTGCATTATGAGAAGCATTGGGAAAATGGGTGACTATTGGTATTACCTAGATTGTACTATAATTAGAATTGAAATTACTAGGGTAAGTCCTTTATATTTTCCATATATTATTTTAGACAAGGTGGCCAAATGATATTTATACATAATTAACTAAAACTATAGACACTTAACTGAGGGGTGCTAGACAAGGAAACTTGCATACAACTCCTTTCAACATTGGCCACATATAATATACCAAATGTTAACACCTCAGCTATGTGTGAAAGATTAAAATGCATTATTATTTGAAGAGGTACTATTTAGGTAATGGGATCCTAGGAATAAGGTTAGGGGGCACCTTAATAAGTATGAAAATAAATTTAAAATATTTTATGGTCAATAGTGGTGTAATAAATATTTTATATTATTTAATGCTAAAGATGATAGTGAGGTTGGTATCAAGATGCACAAAGGTTAAAATGCCTATGATAGTATCCCAAAGGATCCAATATGATCCTACTATCACAAAGAAAGATGTGAAGATAATATATAGTGAAGAATGAACCTCAGTAATAATTCAGGGGCCTCTTCCTCAATTAAAATCATAAATAAAAAAAATTATTAAGGAAGTAAGTGTGTCTAGGGAAACAGACCCACAAATTATATTTAATATCTCTAGAGGTTTACCCACACATCTAAGTGTTGTTAATTCTTAACTTGTAGCTAATGTATAAGAATCTACTTTTTTGAACAGGTTAGATAGACAACTTTCTTTTTCACCCCTACCTACATTAATATCAATACAAAAAGTGAGTCTTCCATTTTTACTTTCACAAGTTCCTACTGTTTATACTCCTTTGTCACCAATACCACCATTGGTAACACCTGAGTCTATTGGGAAACCATCCATGTTTTCCATCCATCCCCTAATTTTCACTACCATTCCCATTGCACTTAATCCACTTTTTATCACTATATACCCTTCATTTTCCACACCACCCACTTAAATAACAACTCTTACTCTTGTTGATGTGATTTTTGACACACAACCAACAATTTTGCAAAGGGATTGGTAGTCCTTATCCCCTCTTAAAGTGAGGGAGATCCCACAAATAAAATACCTCCCCAAAGTCTAAATGTACCAAGTCTTGGTATGTTGGTCTTCACTTAGTTGGTTGATGTGAATTATTCCATGTAAAGGGACTAATTTAATAATTTGAAACAAAAGAATTAATTATAACTAATGTTTTCAATAGAGGTCATACTTCCATAATTTATCTCCTTTAAAAATATGACTTCCTTCATCAGTTTATCATGTCCAAGAATGTAAAAATGTAGTAACAATGATAAACTTTAATACAATTATAAAGAAATCAAGATGAACCATTCAATTCATATTGATAAATTTTTATATTAACTTGGTTATAAATAAAAAGTAAAAAATTAAAGGTAAAGAGATAAAATGCCTACTATAAGCATAAGTGAACAAAAAATTATCTAACTGACTGAATTCCATAAGACTAATCTTTAGTTGAGCTAGACTTAACACAACTCCAATAAAAGATGGTACAAGAGTATGGGAGGGAGAACAACTATAATAAAGAAGGGCATCACTATCATAAAAATACATAGAGAATGACCATAAAAACTTAAAAATATTCTATTTTTTAGATTTTCCTTTTGATTAACAATATCTTAAAATTAATAAAATCATCAAAGACTAAGAAAACAACTATGTAATGACAAGATAAAATAAGGGAAAAAATTATCCTAAGAAATCAAGAAAATGTCTGGTTCTATGTCTCCTTTTCATAATCCACAAAGATCTAACCCTTATTATGGCATAAGAATTTATCTTAAATAGGCATACATGCCTAAGGAGTTCAAAATGAAGTTCAAATTCAAATTCACCCACTCATGGGGGTAGTTGTAGCAATCATCAATGTGGCATGTCCACTCATGGCCTATTATGGGTGAATCACACTCTGTTTCATCATGAAAATATCAAAGACCATGCTAGACCAAATCAAGAATGAATGTCGATGGGGAATTTAGTCGAGATTTCATTGGGATAGCCAGCTACCCACATCTTGTGTAATTGAAACCATACCTCTTTAAGGTAATATTTATCTTATGTACTTAGTGATTGATCCCAATTCACACACCATGATTTTATTCATGCCTTATTCATGATTCAATTGGACTATGATTTGATTTTATAAATAAAATTAGATATGTAGTCCATTCTTTGCTTCTTTATAGTTTTAATGGGTAGGCAAACCATCAAATTTAGGCTCATGCTTTATTATTCATGCAGCCAATGTGTCCTTAGATCTGATGGGTTTCCTACCACATAGATTATTTTTGTTCCTCTATTGCTTGGTTGAATATTTAAGTGCATGCTAACTATTTTTTTTGCTGTGAGGTGAAAATTAACCACATGTCACAATATCACTTACCTAGGATATAATAGACTACAAGGCTCACATAGACCACTCAAGGTCTATGGAGAAGAGATATTTACCCAAATGGAATCATTCCACTTACCCCTTTTTTTAGAGGCTCCATGCTCTATATGAACATCTTTAGGATAGAAAAGTAGTGGGATGATGCCACATGGCATCATCTCATTAAACCACTAGCCCAAAGGCATTACAATGGTACATAAATATCTAGGATAATAGAGCAATGGAATTAGGCCATGTGGTATCATATTAATGACATTTTATCCTAGAGCATCACTGACATCATTGCCTACATAGGAAACCTTAAATAAAATTGGCTAAGTCTTTTGAAAAAGTAGAAAGGTACCATGTGGTTACATGTAACTTTTGTGAAATCTTCTAAGTCTTGAAATAATTTTGAATAAGCTTAGGACTATTAGGAGTTTAGCATATGATGCCGATCAACTTTGAAAAATCAACTAAATCCCACTGAGCATAAAAGTGACATGTGGATCTAGGTAAAAGTGTGAAATTGATTAAGACTTGAAAGACTTCTTGGACTGATCTAGGCCATAGGGAGGCACAAAAAGATACCACATTGAAGAAGAAAAGGGTCAAGATTTACTTTGGGTACCTATAGGCACAATATAAAAAATCATAGTTAGATAATTAATTAAAAAATTAATGGTTAAGAGAATTAAAATGAAAATGTCTAAGTCTAGAGCTAAAAATCATCTCTTTTAAAAAAATATTTTGAAGACCTATTATTTTCAAGCCTCGTACTATCTAAGCCTTTGCAAGTTTAGATGTTAGAAATTTTGTTCATGAAGATTTATCTTGAAGACCTAAGTCTTTAGAAATTTTATTTATAAAATGTGTAAAATATACCCTTGCACATAACTTTCAATGGAATTTGTGACATTTTTACTAAAGAGAAAAGACTTGAATAATTCTTGAGAGTCATCAGAACTTTTATTCAGAACAAAATTTATGACTAAGTCACCTACACTCATGAAAAAATATGATCATAACACAAAGGGACAATTAAAAACTTAGTTTTTAAAAGCAAGGGACTAATTATAAAAATGAATATTTGAACAAACTTAGCCATTTTGATTGATTCAAAAGATAATTTCATCCATTTTTATGAGAATTGACTAAAAAACATAATGAAACTATATGAATGCTTAGTCATTTAGTTCGAAATGAGAATCTAAAGGGATCAAATTGCCTAGGGAAAGGAACAATAAAAATCTAAAATAGTCAGATAATTTACACAAACCTAAGGTGAAATAATCTAAAAGTAAGTGATAAAATGTGGTTCAAAACACAAGAAAACAAATAGACTAAGACTTAGTAGATTCATAAAAATTTAGACATTAAAAATGAAGTAGACTAGATGTAAATTAGGCTAAGAACTTATGATGAACATTTGATTTATTTAGACTTAGTTAAAGTAATAAAGTATATTTATATTTTAAATCCTTGCATCTAGCAAAATGGACTCCCAAGAAGACTGATTTTAACAAACAACCATGATGAACTCCTCAAAAGGTATAACACCAAAATCCAAATTAAAAAGAGGGTCACTATTTTAATTCTAAAAATGGGGCATTTGTGCAAGCAAAAACAAATGGTGACTCATATTTGGGAATACTCTTGAGTATTTTGAGAATCCAAAATATTTGATTTCACAAAAAGAAAAAGTATTAGCTACATGCAATTCATTAAAATAAACCTTTATTCAAAGGTATTCAAGTCTATAAGAACAAGGAAAATACTAAGTTATAATCTTTCCAAAGCCATCTACATTTGTGATCAAGTGATTTAATCATTTACTTTGTATTCAAATATAGAAATTTAGATTTTCATAAGACCAAAACTACTGAAGGAAAAAGATTTTGAAATTTAGCTTGGGAGGGAAGTGGTTTGGGTATTGCTCTACTATTAGCTAGGTATTTATAGCCATGATAGAGATACCTTTGGTCCTTTATAAAGTATTGATACACTACTAAATAGGATGAAAAGCCTATGGTGTAGGTTTCCAAGATCACCCATTTAAAGAGAATTTTAGATTTTAGATTTTAATTCAATTTATTAGAAAGAAAATTTTACATTTACATCCATAGAGGGTTGGGGACCAATACATGGGTAAAATAAAATAAAAAATCCCATGGAAACTCAATATAAATCAAAATTGAAGCAATGCTGAATTTTCATATATATATATTTCCTTAAGTGCATTAGATGGATTCAAACAAGAAAATAGTTGTTCTAAAATTTAGAAGTTCCATTACGGATCATTAACCTTTAGAATTTAGGAAATGAATAAATAAAAAATAGTAGTTCACACAAGATTTTTGAGTAAAATTACAACTAGGTTATTTAAGTGTCACCTCTGTTATCTTTACAATAATCATCTATTTCATTTCTTTGATCAAAATGTGGATCACAGGATGAAAAATAGCTAGGACAAACCCAATTAGGAAGAAAAATATAAAACAAATAGAAACAAACCTAAGATAATAAACAAAGGGTAGGAAATCAAAATAGAAAGTGAAAGAGAAGTTATTTATAGGGGATTACAAGCACTCAAGCTTAGAAGTAGTGCTTAAGGAATTATCCATTGACAGGTAATGGCAGATTGTCACTAGTAAGTCACGTTAGGTAGAATGCATTCTCACCCAAGATTTCAAAAATGTGGTGGGGATCAAGACATAATGTATTAAATTTTGCATGTTATCCCTTTTGTTCATGAGCTCTATATGAGAACTAGACCAAATATTTGAGAGGCCTTCACTTTTGCCCTTTTGTTAAACCAATATTTGATTACCACTTGATGTCTATTAAAGTGAAACAAGGCTGCATCTTATTTCTCTTCTAACTGCATGAGTTTTAAGAGCTAGGCTTATATTGTATCCTTAGTTCCCAAGTATTTTTTAGTAAACAATAAATTAGTGATATTTAGATTGGTAAGAAAAATAGGATCTTGGCCATCTACCAAATGGAAGGGGGAGGTCCCTAAAGAATACTTGATCTTATTTTTATCCAACCATAAAGCAAATTCAAGCATATTATGCCAATCCCTTGGGTTTCTTCCTAAAATATTCTTAATAACATTCAACAAATTCTTATTTATTGATTTAGCCAACATATTACCTTATGAATAATGATTTGAGGAAAAATTAAGAGTTAATTGATGGTCATATTACCATTAAATGAATTATAAGGAGGATAAAGCAGGGCCATTATCACATACCAGTGTGGTGGGCATACCAAACCTTGTAGCAATATGTTCCTCAAAGAATTAAATGACTTCAACTATGGTGAAATTATGGAATGGATGGGATTTAGTATTGTGAGTGTAGTAATATGTCACTATAAAGATGAACTTATGGATAAAATAATTGACATTGATAGCTCCCATGAATTTCAATCCCCACTTAGTAAAGGGCATGACTCAACAACTAGTAATAGTGGCATAACTAGGGTGCATTATTATGATGCAATGTATTGGTAGGTGTGGTAATTACTTACATGTAGATGAAAATCCTTAAAAAATTTTGACCATTAGTATCCTACCTTTAGTATTTTATGAGTAATAGAACATCCTAAACCATGTTTAATTCCATATTTCTCATGAAAATCTTTCAATACTGTAGATGCTTCCTCTTTATCTAGGCATCTAAAATATGTCTTCATGGTTTATCCTATAGAGAGTACCAAATTTAATCATGAAATGACTACTTATTAGATGAAAAACCCTACATTGTATGCATTTTAGGTGCTTTGAAAACATATTATCTAGTAGATATCTAACTATATCTATGTGGCAATCATCATTTGTGATGTCATTCACCAATTACTATTGACAAATGATTTGGGGATCCACCTTGATGATGGTTTTGTAGATTCCTTAACCTCAAACAATATTAATTTACTATAGATCTAGGTCAAAATATTTGAGTATGGTCATCCATTTACCACATCTTTCTCCCAATTCATTCTACATTAGCATGGCCTTCATAGAAAGATCACGTACCACAACAAATACCTTGCTACATAGAATGTGATGCCTAAAATTTTTAACAACCTTGATCAAAAGAAAGGATTTTTTTTCAACTGTGGAATATCTAATTTCAACATTCCTAAGTGGGCTAATCATAAAAGACACCAGCCTTTCATCTCCCAAATCCTTATTTTGTGTCAACACAATAACCATAGAATGTTCTAAGGCATATGAGTTAAGGTAGAAGGGTTGTGTGTAGTTTGGGATGATGAGTATAGGCATATTTAAAATTAAAACCTTGATTTGGTCAAATTACATGTTTTCTTTAGTAGTCCAACTAACCTTGGCATCCATCTTACACATGTTATTAAGTGATTTAATTATCTCAAGAAAACTTGAGATAAATTTTATTATGAAGTTTATCTAATTAAAGAAACTCTTAATCTATTTATTAGTGTTGGTATATGGCATTTTCAAGATCACCTACACTTTTTCAAGATATTTAGATATGACCCTTTTAGAGATAACTTATCCCAATAGCTTACCTTTAGTTACCTTGAATATACACTTATTGGGATTTAATTAAATCCCATGGTCTCTACATTTTTTTAAAACTTTCCTCATATCCTTTATATGATCTAATCTCCTTTGGTAGAATACTGTAAGATCATCCATATACACAACTATGAACTTGGCCATTAAGTATTTGAATGTAATATCCATAGCCATATGAAATGTGGTGCTTGTATTAATCAAGCCAAAAGGAATTCTTTTGTATGCATAGGTACTCCACTTGGTAGTGAAAACTATCTTGATTCTATCTTCATAATCAACCACCACTTGATTGTATCTCGAATACCCATCAAGGAAACACATAATTTGGTCACCATTTACAATCTAAAACACTTCATCTAATGAATGAAAGGGGTAGTTATCATTTTATGAAGCTTTATTGAGGTTATGAAAATCAACACATAGTCTGATCTCTCCATCATTTTTTTCACCGATACTAGGTTTGATACCCATGCAAAATATCTCACTGAGAAGATGATCTTTGATTCTAATAGTTTATGTACATATTTAAAAATTAAAGGATCTAATATTATATTCATAAGCCTTTTCCTTTTCGTACATGTCTTGAATCCAAGCTAGAGGGGAAGAGTGTGTGTCACAATGGAAGTGTTAAAGATCTTAAGATCTTCATAAATCAGTGCAATCACATACTTGAATTCTTTGAGACTTTGTACAATATATCATTTATCTTCTAGGCTAAAAGTGGTGCCTAAAATCACATTATTCCCTTCATTTGCACCACGTATGTTACACTACTCATGCTACATACCTTTCATAAGGTTGGACTCCTTCTCATTCTCTTGATAGTCCATATCTAATAAACATTCAAGTGAGATCATTCCTTTGGGTATGTTATTTATCTTCAAGTTCATCATCTCATCCCCATCCAATTTGAAGTCTTCTTGGCTATCCTCATCAATGATTTGATTTTTGAAAAATTCAACATTGGTGATGAATTCAAATATATGCTAGTCATGATTAAATACTTAGAGATTATTAATGCTATCTAGAACTGAAGGGATAAAGACTAGCTCAATTGATAACCTTTTCCTTCTTGAATGAGCAATGGGTTCCAAAGTACTTGTGGTAGTGTCCAATGCATATATTATATAATTATTTTGGCTAAGTAATGTTTTAATTCTAAAGTCATCTAGACTCTACTAAAATGCCTAGAAAAATGTTTGCCATTGCAAGAATACTGGCTTATCACTTGTCTAACTACCAATTCAGAGTCATTAAATACTTTCATATTATTTACTTTCTTGATAAGGGTGAACAAGAGACCATGGTCCAATACTTCATATTTTTTCACATTATTAGTGCAAGTGAATTATAGATGACAGGCCTCCAAATAAGACTTTCATTTTGGATTAATCAATTCTACCCTGACATCCTATCTATTTTTAGACTTTGAACCATCAAATTTCAAAGTCTAAAAGTCTGATGTTTTTTTTTAACATTGTTTTCTTTAGCATGGGTAGAGTGTTACTACCACATTTACTTTTTAATGAATATTCACCTTCAATCCATCACCACTGGTTGTGTCATAGATTTGATTTATTTACAAAGAATACAAATGTCCTTCATTACTAGTTTAATTGTCACATCCCAAGATATCATTTATGAGAGGAACATTCAGTAAGGATATTAATTTAAGAATTTCATATAAGTTTTCTTTATCCATCAAACCCAACTCTTCTATCTCTATGCTCTACTACACATTGAGCATGTTAATAAACATGGTGTTGTGTGTTCCTTCTTCTCTATTAAACAAATACACTCCCATTTTATATTCCTCATAGAATATCTCATTTGTTTTATTGTACTTATTGATCATATGAACCACCTTGGGTTATTTTTATATACTAATTTGGTTGGGCAAACCATGCCAAGGTAGCCACATGTGGCTAAAATTAGCTGCCTTGTAGACATTCAAAGTCCTCAACCAGTCTTGACTTAGTAACATATTATAAGCATCTGTGATATCCACCACTTGTATGTAGAGAGCAATATGTGCATGAGAAACATTAGCATATTATTTCCATTTACTAGTAGATAACTCTTTTAAAAATAATTATCTTTGATTAGAAATTTAAAATAAATAATACATAGTTAAATTAGCTTTAGTTTTTATAAGATCTTAGACTATATCATAACTAAGTTTGGTCTTATTTGGTTTGTTATTATCTAGAGTATGTGTAGTAGGATGTTTGGGTAGATAAGAATTTGGAGGCCATTTGGGAAAAGGAGGATTATTACTTGAATTAACATCAAGTATAACCTACGTGTTATTAGGGGAAGTAGAGGTGGTGAGGGGTTGGTCAAATTACTCCTAGTTGGTAATTGTGCCTTCTTTGAAACTTTCTAAAAGCATGAAACTCCTCTAGGTTGTCCTTGGGCTCATTTTCATTTCAAATGGAAATTCATAAGTTTATAACACAAATGTAATGTCTAGGTTGTCTCCTTCTTGGTTTTGACTATCATCAGGAGTAGGCATGATCTCCATATTATCCACCTCTTTTTTTAAGATGTTTGAGGTGGCTATGAATTCTATGCAATTGATTTTTGTGTGGTATATGGTATTGTGCAATCTACACCAATTGTTTAAGTCTAGGTCCATAAAATTCACAAAACGGGGGTTTTTGTTACTCTAACTGCCACTATCAAGGAGAATGGGCACATTTCCATTATTAAGTATAGAATTCCATTGCCTATAGGGTCTTTGAAAATTTAAATTTCTACCCTAAGACTGGTTATTAGTATTTTTGTTAGAATTTTAAGGCCCCTACTAGTTCAAGATCATCATATCATTAGATAACTCCTGAAACAACTATTTTAGATTTCTCATTTTAAAATATGTGGTAGCACTAGGTTAGTTAGCCACTTACGATTGTAGTTTAACCATAGTTGTATGGGTATGAACATTGATAGCATAGGCTTCAAGATTCAAGTAGGATGAAAGTGCCTTCTGAGCACTATTGGATGAGACATACCCACTAATGGTAGGAATAATAATAATGTTATTATATGCTATTAGATCAATTATTGATTATTTGACTAAGGAAATGCATGATTGGGAGGTAGTGAGGTAGATTATTAAGTTTATAATTTATTGGAGTTAGATTATAAAGTAGATTAAAACTTGCATGTAGGGCTCCTAGGATGAGATTCATCATAGGTGTATGATGTTACAAAGCTTGATTAATAATGGGTATCTAGTTGTATACACTTGGTTGACCTAATGATGGTAAAGGGCCAAGTCCATCACCATCTATTGATCTATGCCAAAAAATTAGTTATATGCTAAATATAGTGATGTTAGAACTATTGGGTTTATCACAAAGAACATAAAACCCATCAAATCTAGATCTTTAAGGTAAGTTTGTATGGTATCTCCTTCAGTTTGAGAGTAAGGGTCTTTTAGGCACTAATAAAACCTATGGAATCAAGCATTGAATATGCTCATATGCTCATTCTATTATCTCTTAGAATTTTTAAGTTGATGATATAGGAGCATAGGGTTAATGGGGAGTCTAAAGTGGTTTACAAACATTCTTTCTAACTCATCTCACGTAGTAATAGACCCCATGGGTAACCCAAGATACCAAGCATACGTTGCTTGCCCTAAGGAGTAGGGAAATGTCCTATAAGAAACATCCTTATGTTAGACCTAGGTTATGATCAAATCATATTTAAAGGATTGGATGTGTTCATAGTATATTTATGTGATCTAGGAATTTGACTTAAGAGAGGATGGTTAGTATCATGTTAGTTCCAAAATGAAAGAAAAACACTAACTAGCATAACATCTCTAGGCCTAGACACTAGGGAGAGATTAGTTAAGAAACATGAATATAAAACACAACTAAAATGTAAAAAAACCCCTCTTTTACCTTCCTTAGATGCTCCAAAATGCTTGTTGTAGTGGCTTTCTCAGCTTGTGCTCATGAAGTCCTTGGTAATGGAAGCTTGGTACCTCCATCTCTCCTTAGCACCTTTGGCTTGTGGCTTGGCTTGTCTTGGGATCAATTTGGCATGGTAAAATTATAAATGGTTTTTGGAATAATTTTTGCATTATAACTTTGCATTATTAAGACTTAGAAATGATGCTCATGGCCTCTCTATTTATAGATTTTTGAGAATGTCTAAAATCAACCTAAACTGTCCATCTTAAGATTGAGATGTGTGGTTAAGGATTAATTTAATTTTTGAAATTAATTTTTTAATTATCCTCATCATGACATTGGAATAAGGGTAAATTAATAGGCATGGAGGGAATCATGGAAGGCATTGATGAGGCATGGAGGGCATGAATCCTGATATTTATGGCATTTATGGCCTAGGGATGACTTCCCAAGAAATGAGGTCACCTGATGATGAAGATATTAAATATTCATTTATAAAAACAAGTATTCAACAAGTTTCCATATAATTATTAATTAGGCCTTGAGTTGGGTTAATTATCTCTTAAGCATGATTAATCACTTTATGCACAAATTACTCAAATTGATTAGAATGTCTTGTTATTAGTCCAAAATTTAACTAGATTGGAATTAGAAGGTGATTTTAGATGCATTGGATCCATTATCCCATTTAGGATGTTACCAAAAAAAATAACAAAGGCACATGTCTTGTGCATAATATTTGATAAGAAAGAGTAATCCAGAGCACCCAGGTGCAAATTTGACATTTTGACTCGAAATGATTTGATCAAAGTTAGTTGGCCCATAAATTACATTGCCCCATTTAGTGATACCCTAGCCAAAATTGGCACTTGAATATGCCATTTTCACATTATTTATCACATTTTAGTATTTTTAGGCCAAACTATGCATTTTGGGTGGAAACTAGTCAAAATCCTGGTTGGAGGTCATCAGTGGCTAGATTTAGGTGTCTACAATTTGTCCCTATTTGGGAAGGCATTACAAGATATAAGCACAATAACATATTCTCAAAGAATGAAAAGGTCTTATATGCATATAACTACAATGATGATAAACTAATTGTATGATGCCCCCTTGAGGGAATGGTTATCATAAGTAAGTTGACAAATGGTCTCTCAAAAAGAAAGAAGCAAAACAAGGGGACTAAAGAAAGGAAAGATGATGGCATGAAAACATAATGATATTGAAAAAGTAGTCAAAATCATTAAGAATTTAAGTGGGATGGTGTACAATGGTTTGCCCAAAAGTGGTTATAAACATTATACCTCGATAGTGGTAATGTGGTATGATAACATAATGATTTGCCAAAAGGTGGTTATAATCATTGAGAAGATAGAGCTACCCCATTTAGGATAGAAAAATAAGATAATAGCATGCCACCATATAGGCAAAAAAATTAAAATGGTGACAACACAATGATTTGCCCAAAGGTGGTTATAATCATTGAGAAATGTAGGTGGGATGGTGTGCAATGATTTTCCCATAGGTGGTTACAATGATTGGACCCCAATTATGGAAAACATGATAAAATTTTCCGAGGATGATATTAACTTAACACAGAGGGTAATGATGAGTTGGAACAACCTACTAATATGGAGATGCTCATCTAAAATAATAATGGTTGAAATTTTTTCATGTTTAATTACTCTGTTTAGGATATGATTAGCATGGAATCAAGATGTCGATGCTACAAAGATGTTGCCATTGCTGAATAGACTTCTTGAAGCTTAGGTTTATTGTAGCATGTGTTGGTAGGCATCATGGTATAATATCATGAGGACTTGGTTGAAATATTCATGAGGACTGACTCCCATAATCCAATACTCAATAGAAAATAATGTACCAATGATAGAAATCATTATGAAAATGTAAACATATGAATAAGGATAGATTCAAGTATAAGTGTGGGAAAGGAATCACCTAATGAATACACATAAACTAATTCAAGGAAATAGTGATGAAATAAAATAAACAAATAGACAAATAAACAAACAAATAATGTAATAGAAACCCTATGAACATTTCCCCTAGAAAATAGGCAACAACTAAACAAATAAACAAAATGGGGGAATAGAAGAAAAGGAAGGGGGTGGCCGAGTTATCTCCATATGCACTAGGCAAGTTGATGCTACATACATAGTTCCATGGATGTAATATCCAATAAAAAAACTTCATGTCAAATGTAGTTCTCCCATAAAATGGGAATAATGTGATAATCGAGGAAAACAAATAGAATGGACATGATAGAAGAATAGGAATGGTCTTGCAAAACAACAAGTGATTTGCTTGTAACTTAGTAAGGGTTCCTAGAATTCTTAAAGAAAAGAAGTGGTCAATGTTTTTGGAAGTGTTTTGGAGTGTCTCAACTTGATCAAGAAAGATGAGACACTGAATGGTTCAAACTCACAAAATGGTGAGAGTGTTTAAACAAAGGTTACTTGAAAAATAGTGAGATCATGGCTAAGGTTGCTCAAAAAATGGTGAGAGTGTTTAAACTAAGGTTACTTGAAAAATAATGAGATCATGGCTTAGGTTGCTCACAAAATGGTGAGAGTATGGCTTAGGTCACTCACAAAATAGTGAGAGCATGGTTTAGGTTGCTCATAAAATAGTGAGAGCATGGCTTAGGTTTCTCATAAAATGGTGAGAGTGTGGCTTAGGTTTCTCATAAAATGACAAGAGCATGGCTTAGGTTGCTCACAAAATGGTGACAGTGTGGCTTAGGTTTCTCAAAAAATAGTGAGAGAATGGCTTAGGTTGCTCACAAAATAGGAAGAGCATGGCTTAGGTTGCTTGCAAAATAGTGAGAGCATTGCTTAAGTTACTTGAAAAATGGTGAGAGTGTGGCTTAGGCTATTTGAAAAATGGTGAGAGCATGGCTTAGGTTACTCACAAAATGGTGAGAGCATGGCTTAGGTTGCTCACAAAATGGTGAGAGCATGGCTTAGGTTTCTCAAAAAAATGGTGAGATCATGGCTTAGGTTTCTTGAAAAATGGTGAGAGTGTGGCTTAGGTTTCTCAAAAATAGTGAGAATGTGGCTTAGGTTGCTCATAAAATGGTGAGAGTGTGGCTTATGTTGCTCAAAAAATGGCAAGAGCATGGCTTAAGTTACTCACAAAATGGTAAGATCATGTGGAAAAGTGTGATTGAGATGACCTCAACAAGTATTAAGCATTACCTACGTAGTCCCAAAGTAGGACCTGAAGTCACTATAGTTCTACTATTATAGCAGAGGAATTTGACTAGTGTAGAAGTCAATTCAAACAAAAACATGCATAGTTGGTAAAAAAGAATAGTACAACATAAGAAGTAGCAAGTTGGTATGTTAAGGCTTAATATTGCCTCTAGTTTTCCCATAGGTGGTTATAACTTGGACACAATGGTATAGATCAAAGGTACTAATTTTCCCAAAGGTAGTTATAACTAGTAGCAAGACTGGTGGTAAGAAAGGAATAAAAAATGAAGGATACAACTACCATAATTTCTATCATACTATCCCAAAATATGATCTCTTTCTAAAGTACTGGATTCAACTGATGAAACTGATCAGATACCTTGATGCTAAAAATATATAATGGATGGAAAAAACCAAGGTCAAATAGGCTAGGCTTTAGAACACACTATGCTGATAGGTTAGAAATGAAAGGTGGATACAATAAAGAAGATAGATAAGGATGGTATTTGTACAAATAAGAATAATGATAAAATGGAATAACTAAAATGGTCCTTACAAATAATACACCTTAATGCTTAAGCATAATACCACTTGAGATGACTAATATTCATCAACTTAAGAAGTTCATCTCTGTCCCGTGTGGCAAGCATGTATGCACCTGATCCATAATCTATAGTAATGATGAAAGGCCCTATCTAGTTTAGTTTGAATTTCCCTTTATGTTTCTTCTCAACCATGGTATTCTTTTCATTTTTTTAAGAATAAGATCACCAAGTTCAAATATTTGATACTTAACATGATAATTATAGTGGTCTTTGAGTTAGTTCTGATATGATTAAAGATTATTGAGTGTGGCTATGCATTTCTCATTAAGTAGGTCTAGATCTTGCAGGTAAGCGACTCGATATTCATGATCATCTAGGACATGGTTGAAAAAGATGCATAGTGAAGACAATTTGACCTCAATGGGAAGGATGGCCTCAGTACCATAAATAAGTATGGAATGGCTCTTATGGGGGTATAATTATTTGTATGGTATGACCAAAGGGCAAGAAATATTTAGAGGTGTCAATCATGACCGGCATCATTGACAATCTTTTTGAGAATATTGATAATGGTTTTGTTGGATGCCTTGACCTGGCCATTACCTTGTAGGTAATATGCTATAAAAATTGTTGTGTGATTTTATATTCAATACATAGCTGGTCTACATCCTTATTTTGAATGATCCTCCATTATCAAATATAATGTTAGAGGAGATAACATAGTGGCAAATGAGATGGTTGAAGATGAATTTGGAATTTTGATTTCCAGTCATATAAGTGAGGGTTATAGTTTCAACTCACTTATTGAAATATTTGGTGGTGGTAAGGATATGTTTATGGCTATCTATTGAAGTGGAGTTGATCTTCCCAATGAGGTCAAGTCCCCATGTAAAAAATGGCCATGGTGTCAACATTGGTTTCAAAGTTTTTGTTGGGGCATGAATTAGATTAGCATGTCATTGACATTTGTTACACTTTTTTACATATGTAGTGACATATACATCCATTATGGGCCAATACTAACCATTATGCAAGATATTTTTGGGTAGGATTGTCTCACTAGAGTGAGCTCCACATACTCCTTTATGAATTTCTCTTAATGCTAGTGTAGACTCTACTAAAGTTAAACAATGAATTAGAGTTCCATGAAAACTATGATGATAAAGGGTGGATCCAAATAGAGTATAATGAATAAAATGATGAATAAAGGCTTTGGTTTGTTTTTGAGATAGGTTAGGTGGTAGAACCTAGTCATGAAGGTAGTTGTAAGGGTTTTAGTACCAAATAGAATTAGGACCAACAATATCACAAATCATGACAACGGTTGAAGGTTCATGAACTAGTGCTAACAAATTCTCAATGAGAAACTTATACTCTCTAGCTTTATCTATTTATCAAATCAGAGAGCCAATAGTAGCCATGACATCTATAGTTCTGTTACTAGGCCTTGGTATGTGCTCAAATTGAATTTTAGAAATTTATTGTATACGAGTGTCGACCATGGCTTTATATGGAACTAGATTGTCATCTTTGGTTTAAAAATGATCTGTGACCTAATTGATGATTAACTGAGAATCACCATAAACTTGGAGATGAGATATATTTCAATACACTACTTATCAAAGTCTTGAAACAAGTGTTTCATACTCAAACATGTTGTTTATACAAAGAAAGCTAATTTTAAATGATTTAGGGATTACATCCCCCTATGGTGTAATAAATAATATGCCTACCCTCAATCCATGTGAAATAAATGAACCATCAAAATATAACTTTCAAGGTTTCTTCTTAAGGGGTGTGTCAATGATAGTCATTATGGATTAATCAAGAAATTGAAATGTGAGTGGTTGTGTGTCTATGAGAGGTGCTTTAGTAAGTTGATCTACAAGAACTTGTCCCTTAACTACCTTTCAATTGACATATGCTATGTCATACTCACTAAGAAGCATGATCCATTTAGCCATTCTACCTTGCAAAGTTGTTTTACATAGTAGATACTTGAGGAGATCTACTTTTGAAATGACCACGGTCTTATTATTCAACATGTAATGACATAGTTTCTAAACTATAAAAATCATGGCTAGACAAGCTTTTTTAATAAGTACATAGTTATTTTCATGTGTAACCAAGGTAAAAATTAGGTAGTATATGACATGCTCATTTCTATTGTCATCATGTTGAGCCAAGAGTGCCCCCAGAGCATGGTCAGTAGCTGATAGATATAACAAGAATGGCTTTCCTAGCATATGAGGTAATAAAATAGGTGAATTAACAAGATAATCTTTGTGTTGTTGAAAAATTGTTTGGTAGTGATCATCCTAGTGAAATGAAAATCCCTTATTCAAAAGGTGTGTAAATGGATGGCACTTGTCTACTAACTGAGAGATGAAGCGTCTGATTGAATAGATCTTTCTCTACAAACTATGGAGTTTCTTTAAATTGGTTGGTTGTGGCATCTTAGTTATATCATGGAATTTAGCCATATTGACTTCAATACCTATACGAGACATAATGAAACTAAGTAATTTACCTAAAGTTACACCAAACACACATTTTTTTGGATTGAGTCTAACTTTGTACTCTCATAATCTTTCAAATATCTTACGTAGCACTGCTGGATGGTCAGCCTTGGTTTTGAATTTTCCTAATATGTCATCAACATAGTCTTCAACAATATTATGCATCGTATCATGGAATATGATAGTCATGACACTTTGATATGTAGCTCCAACATTCTTAAGGCCAAATGGCACTACCTAGTAATAAAATGTTCCCCATGGAGTGGTGAATGCTATTTTATGTTGGTCTTCTAGTGCTATTTTGATCTAGTTATATCCTAAAAATCCATCCATGAGTGAAAGCATTTCATAACCTATCATGGAGTCAATGATCATGTTGATATTAGGCAAGGTAAAATAATCTTTAAGACAAGCTTTGTTGATGTCTCAAAATTTAGTATAAATTATGACCCCTTAAGGATTTTTACTAACAAGCACCACATTAGAGATCTATTATGAGTAGTCAATAGATCAAATACATATTGCTTCTAAGAGTTTTTGTAACTCTTTCTTTACCAATACAATAAAGAAAGGATGCATTTTACGTAGATTTTGTTTTATCAGTTTGGCATTAGGATTAACCATAAGGTGGTGCAAAACTAAGGTGGGGTCTAAACCTGACATGTCAAAATAGGTCCATGTAAAGATATCTATAAATTATCTTAACATAGCTATAAATATGTCATGTTCCTCCTCAATGAGGGATGTTCCTAATTTTATCCATTTTAAGTCTGATGGATTCCTAATGTTTACATCTATTGTATCTTTGACTAGAAGGGTCGAACCATCTTTTAGGATAGTAGGCAATGAATAGAACTATTGAATTATGTTAGGGTCCTTTATTAGAACTTAATATTTAACTTCTCCTAGGCATGATGAATATGAGTCCCCTAATGGGAGATCTGACCATGTGACAAAAATAGTCAAAAATTCTTTAAAATTTGATCAAATACTTGTTTCTTCGATCTAAACTTGAATCCACCGACAAGTTCATTGTTGGTGGTCTCTTAGTCTAAATTCAAATAAAAATGAACATCCCCATATAATGGCACTTGAAATAGGTTTTAACCACTAGATTGGCCTTTATCTTTACTTTTTCATTGGTCAAAAAGTGTCTCAAAGAGGTTTTCACTTTGGGGCCTCAATGTTTTACTTATTTGTTTTTGGCTAAGGATGTTCACTCGCTATCCAAAATAAGCTAGAGGATCAAATGTGATTGAGAATCTTGATTTGTGATATCCCAACAAAACATTCTCTCTAAGGCCTAAAAAGTCACATAATGCCTCATCATTCTAAAAATCATCAATTAGCAAATTGGATTCTTGTTGGTCCCAATATATTATTTGGGGATAATATAATGGTAATGGGTTGTGATGAGTGGTCAGGGTAAATGTACAAATGGTATTATTATCAAATATATTGGTTTCAGCTAGGTCATCAAAGGTGAGGCTATGATCAGACTTTGCTTCATTATCAACATCATCATCACTAGTCACTGGTGATGGATTTTGAATAAGATATGTGGGGTCACCCCTAGGCAGTTTAAATCCAAGTCCATAAGGTCTTTCATACTTAGTCATGATAATTGGCTCGATGGTTCTTTATTGATTTGATTCAAGGCCTCTTCCTTCATGTTTGTGATGCTCCATGATCCTATTGGGAATATGATACTTGACATTTTTATAATAATCATCTTGGTTATTATTGTATAACCATGATTCATCCCTTTTAAGGGGGTCAGGTTCTAGGCTAGATGCTTGTACAAATGTGACATGTCCCTTATCTTTGTTTTTTTGTTGCCAATACATGTGTGGGGTAAATTTAGATTGCCCAAAGGTTTTTAGATTCTAAGGAAGATTTAAAATATGAAATGTATCATGGGTCACATACTCTCTCAGTCCATTATCTAAAATGGTGAAATGATTGGAAGCTTTAGGAGGCAGCATGTGGGAAAGGGAATCTAAGGTATTAGGATCTATGCAATTATGTGGTGAAGGATCAATAAGTGTAGCCTTTCCTTTATTCTACTTAGAACTTGGATTCATGTACTAATAATTATAGCTTTGAAATTTGGCCTCAAGATGTTTGTAGTGTTTATATGGGTGTAAATATCTTAGAAATGCACTTCTATCCCTGAGTGGGAAAACTTGATACATATGTGTAGCATTGATAAGACTACATGAATCTCATCTAACCAAGGCCTGCCTAAAAGTTTATTATATGATAACTCAAGATCAAGCACATTGAAAAATATATCATGGGTCAAAGGCCTAATGATAACTAGCAAACTAATGGTGCCTTATGATTCTCTTTCCTGATTATCATAGGCTTTGGTGGTTATGGTTTTTGGCTGGAGATCTACCATTATGTACCTAAGAAGCTTAATGATCTTTAGAGACACTATGTTGAGTCTAGATCCATTGTATATAAGGACACATTTCACTTTATGCCATCTTATATAAACTTATATGTATAATGGATTATTATGGAGTTGGCCAAGGGAAGATAGATCACTTTGGTTGAACATGACTTGTTGGGTTGGAGCTAGGTGTCTAACCAAAGCTTGAAATTTATTAGAGGATATATCACTAGCAATAGTGGATTGGGTTAAAAAATCATTCAAGATGTTCTTTTGGATTATTGACATTCATAACAAATATAAAATAGAAATTTGTGCTGGTTTCTTTTGCAATTGTTCCATAATATCAAACTTCTTATCTTGGTCAAGAGTGAATGGTTTATTCTGAGGCTAAACGGTTGGTTGGATGATAGGCAAAGTGGCATATAGTTATGGGCATGGGATAGTAATCTTTGACCTCTGAGTTGTGAATACACAATCAAGATTAAATACTAGACCATTATTACTAACCAATGTTTGGAATGGTGTGGGACCAGATAGGATAAGTCTTGGTTGTTGGTGTACTCACATGTGGTCATGTGGTAAAGATGAGTTATCGATATAAGGTCCAAAAAGGGAAGTCCTAGTTTTCTAGTTTGCCTATATGTACTCCCAAGTCAAATAAGGATTATCCATGTAATTTGGTTGAATGTTGTTTAGCAACTATCTAGATTGATTAGTACTCAGTCTAAGATTAATGGAGATAGTATTAATGCTACCCCCTTCAATATGACCTACAACCCTATTGTAGTCATGTGTAATTGCATGGTAGGTTTGTTGGTTATTATAATTTTGATCTTAGTTTTATCCATTATTCTATCATTGTGGGTTCTTATATTGATTTTGTTGATTCTACTGGTTTGGCCTTTGATTTTGATACTATTGATTTTGGTGTTGCAGTGTCCATTGTTGTTGTTGATTATTTTTTTCTATTGATTGATATATTGGGGAAAGGGGTTTGATAAATCCTAGGAGTTTGATTAGAAGTGGAAGCACTATTATCCAATGTTATCTCCCCATTCTCCAACATATTCTCAATTAAATGCTTGATTTGAACACATCTTTGTAGATTATGCCCATTGACCCGATGATAGTAACATAATTCATTTTCATGATATCAATCAAGATAAGGAATGCCTTACAGATAATTCTTTGGTATATGCCAAATAATTAGATTAGTGATAACAAGCTTGACAAATATAGATTTAATAGGTTTTCCTAGGTCACTAAAGACACTACGTACAGTCATGGTTCTCCTAGGAGGAGGGGTTTGCAATGGTAAAGACTATTGTATTTGTTATGCAAGTTTTGGTCATTGTGATTATAATATTGGTTAGAGAGGTTTCTAGGTAGGAGTAAGATACAAAGGTGGTTTGGATGATTTTTTCACTATTTGGACATGACGAGATTATGTTACTCCATTTCCTACAACATTCTTATTACGGTTGAATTGCTTTGGTCTTTCTTAGTTATTAGCCTATGCTAGTTGTGATGATTGTGCTTGAATAGGATTTTGATGTTAGCCATTTCCCTAATTGGTACCTTGATTTTGATTAGTTGAATTAAGTTTTTTGACTCCTTTATTGATGAGCATATATTCAATCAACAAATCTTTATCAATGATCTCTTTGAACATATGTGCACATTATAGTTTTAGATGGTAAGTTATCTCACTATGCAAATTTTTAGTAAGCACAGTTGCTAATTGTTTATTTGGTAAACTATGGGTGAAATGGCTTAAAAGGGCTCTCTATCACTGTAAATAACTTGCAAAACTCTCACCATCTTTTTGCATTGCTTGCATTAAGTCCACTAATGAAATGCTCAAGATTATAGAAAAAATGCTGCACAAATTTATTAGAAAAATTATCAAAATCCATTACTAAATTATTTGGAAACTTTAAAAACCACTTTAAGGCTTGTCCAGCCAAGATTCTTGGAAACAACAAAAAAAGGTATATGTCACTATAAACTAAGGGTTGACATGCGATAAAGAATTTGGTCAGATGAGCCTTAACGTCACCTTTTCCTTTGTATTTGTCAAATTTGGGTGGTTCGTATCCTAAAATAAATGGTATCTTCAAATAATCCATGTTGAATGGATAGGAACACACATCATCTAATTTTAAATTTTTTAGTTTGTTTACCTACTTGAATTATCATAATTGCATCCTTCATCTATTGCAATTCTTAGGATAGGAAAATGGAAGGAACATTGGTTTGAGGGAGAATGTTGGTTTGGGTAGATGGTTGGGAGGTCACATGTGGGACACTTTGACTTGGGTATGATGGAAATACCTATTGGGGTATATTGGTTTGGTTGGGGAATGGACCAAGAATACACATATATGGATTGGGATGTACGTGAAATCACATAATTGGTCACACAATATTCTTATTTAGGTTGGAAATAAAGGTTTAACTTGGATGATTTTTTGGTTGGGATGGAGGGATATAACTATACTATGCCTGCTATGGTTTAAAAGGAACATGTTGTTGACTAATCAAACCTTGATGTGGAGTGGGAACTTGTGGACCAAGACCCTATCTCTAAGTTTGTGGCACATTTTGAACCAATAGTTGTCTAGTAATTACTTGAGAAACATGGGGAACTCCTTATTTCATGAATCCTTATGGAGAAGTGAAAGTAGGTTACAAATTCAACATCTATTAGTGACCAATATTTACACGCTGTTGACTAGTCATTTTTTGGTTTTGAATTGGCATATTAGTTTATGACTAAAGAGGTATGTTCATCATTACTTGGTGAGGTGGAACATTAGTTGCCCCTAATTGAGGTGGCAATATATTTGTCCTCTATTGCATTGATATACTAAATTATGTCTGCTATTGTGGAATACTACTCATTACTTGTTGAGGAGTAAGATTCATTGCATTTTATCATTGAGGTGTGATATTAGCCATTGTTTGATTACCTAATCCTATAAGTTGTACACTTGAGGAAGTAGTTGTTTGAGGTTGGGGTGTAGAAACTCTCATTCCATGGTATGATGATCTACTCATGGGATTAACTACAGGCACATGTTTTTGGCTAGTTATTTGTGTGTTAGTACCACTTTGATCAGGATTGGATGTAGTTTTCACATTATCCACTACATTTGGCTAACTATTTTGTGTAGAGACTAAAGACACTTTTTCAATAATCAGCTTATGCATCAAGTTATATATCAAAGCAATTTGTATGAATGGGTCAAAACTTGGATTCTATTATCTAGTTAACCTATCAACATTCTTGTTGAAGGAACTAGCTCAATAAGAGGCTTACTCACCATGTTCATCTGATTGGAATCACATGTTAAATTTAGGTATGCTTGATATGCTATCTGCATTTGGTTAAAGTGATCTTCCATGATGTTTTTGCCTCAATTAGATATATTAGGGTCTTGATATGTTGTTTGAAATAGAGTGATAGGATTTCTAGAAGAAACCTGTTGATCGTAAATGATATTATGGGGCAATATTACTAGACTTGGTAAAATTTTATGGGGGAAGTATGCTAGAAACTTAGTCCCTACCTCTATGGCTCTAACCAAAATCTCATCTTTGTTCTCTAAAAAATGTTGCTCAAACAAAAAATGGATCATACATGGAAGTCATAGTAGTAGAATATGACTATTAAAGAACTAGCTCATCCACTATGGGTATTATATCTAGGTATTGCATGGTTTTTTCTTGGTCTTATTTTGAATAAGGTGGTGTAAACTAGATAGTTAGCCAATAGATCTTGGCTTTGTGCCCCTGATTGAGTATTATAAGAGGGATAAGATCCATCTCATAAGCAATATTATCTGCATAGGGTTCTTGCACAATTTATCTTGTGCAACTACATTACTAATCCTTGGATTGTACATGAGTCCACTATGAGTGTAGGAATACATATTGGGATCCATAGTCAATTCTTTGCGATAAAAGGTCAAAGAGTTCTAAAAACTCTAAAAAAGAAAAATTCTAAAACAAATGATATTCCTACTTGGTCTAGATTTTTCAAAAGGATCAAAATATTTATGCAAATATTTGTGAGGAATAAATCTAGTGTAAAGTATCTAACATTTCACTATTTACACAAAGATAAGTAAGTAAATGGAATGAAAATCAAAATGCCAAACTCAAGGTTGAAGTGTTTCAAATCAATTTAATCCAAGAATTTAAAAGTTTCTATCTTTTAGCCAAATATGGCATCAAAATCTAGGCTCAAGCAAGGCATGCACTAGGACTCTTGGTGAAATGATGTTAAAATCTAGATTTTAAAATAGATGAAAGTTTTAATCTAACAGATTTGAAACACTTATAACAAACACTAGGCACTTGATTCTTGGACATGAACTTGATCAACTAAGTATAAGGTATAAAACATAAGGAATTTTAGAAATAGTTTATTTTCCCACAAAACATGGTATAAAACTTGGTTCTTTTGACAAATAAGCTAGACAAAGGTGAATAGTATAACTATGCTTTTGACAAAGGATCACAAAAGTACACTTAGATTGGTCTAAAAATGTAGGAAAAAATTTGAATTTTATGCAAGAGGGTCTATGAAATAACATTTGAAATGTTTTGGGTAGCGTAATAACACTATACTAGCCAAAAGGTATGACAAAAAAGTTTGTTTCAAAAACTCTCTAAGGAAAAGACATATTTCCATAATTTTGATAGCGTAACACTACTTTTCTTAACTCAAAATGTTATGGTGTATAGACTCAAAGTGAAAGTGTTTAGCAAAAAATGGCTTAAGTCTATCAAGTGATGACAATGATTATGATTCTTAAATGACTTTCAATCCAAATTAGAAATTAAACCTAAGTTCCCTCAAGTTTAGTGAAAATGGTGAACCCACTTAACACATCAACCCTATGAACTTATAAAGGTGTAATTTCAAGTTTAGATTATAAGTGAAGGACTTAAACAACATTGATAAAGGTATAGACTCAATTGGGAAACATAACTATGCCAAAGTGGATGATATGACTCTCAAGGTTTTGATGAAATTTGAATAAGGCAAATTGATGATCTCACATGGGCAGCATAATGCCTCTTTATTCAAAGGAAAATTTGGACTATGTGTTTGGTTTAGATTAATTATTTATACAAAGTTTTGAATTCAAACAAGACTTTTATCTTAGATAAGACCAACTAATTAATCACTCTTATATCCCAAATTGACAAGGTTGCTTAGTATTATTGGAATCCATCAATATACGTCATTTAAGAGGATTTTAAGTGTTCATCCAAAAGTAAATGTGCATTATATAGTAGGGTTTTTACATCCCCCTTCTCTCAAATGATAATATTGTGACATGGACCTTGATGTGTACCTTGCACCAATAATAATTCCATGGCAAGTAGGGATTTGTCTAAAATCTAGAAAGTTTGTAAATGATCTAGGGGAATCAATTGCACAATGACTTTTATGCCAAAAAATACAAAATAAAATCATGGATTTTGGGTCTGTATCACTTGGCTTGTTGTAAAAAGGTCTAGTCCTTTTTACAACCACTACATCTTGCTATTTTCTCAGTGGAGTGCGATGTCCAAAGTGCCACTACATCTTATGTGCAACTCCAAAGGAGCCAAATGAAGTCAGTACCAGGAGATGAAACCCTAAGTCAAAGCTTCCCTAAAGAACTCATGGGAGGTGATGAAGTCCCCCTCGTAAGCCAAGTTTGCATAAAAATAAAGAAAGCATGGAAGTAGAAAGATTTTAGGTCACTTTCAAGGTTACCCAAACTTTGACAAGTTTTTGGGGAGTGATTTAGATGACTTTTTCTCTAATCCTTGGACTAGACTACTTGTAATAGGATTGGCACTTTTGATTCCAAAGGTTCCCTAAAGGGGACAGTACAAAAATCTTGAAAAAGGTGAGTTCATTTTTAATCCTGAAAGGAAAGTGAGGTGGTTGTAGACATCAATATTGTGTCAACCCCCCTTGGTCCCCTTCTAAATGTTAACACTCCTAACCCAAACTTGCACACCTTATTAATTTAAAAACTACTTATTTTAAATTAATTACCTCACCTTGGACACCTCACCCTAAGACCATTTCTTAGCTTATGAGTCAGCTTGAGACTAGGTCCTCCAAACCATAACTACCCATGACCTATTCTCACCCCATATTAACTCCCTAACCAACTCCTATGCCTCATAAGCCCTTGTTTTGACCATTCTCTAATGAAAAAGGCACTTGGTAGGTGGATAAATGGGCAAAGAGATAAAAATAGCCCTTTTACCTATTCTCTCTCCACTGACATCAGCCAACACCTAGTCGACATTGATAGTTCTATGCCGACACTGGTGGGATTACCGACGTCAGTTACATAAGCCAAGCTCTAACATTGAGCTAAGGCTGCCTTTTCACACATTGGCACACACACTCTGAGATTTTAGGCACCAGAAGTTGACTATTATTTTCCTGGCTACCAAAGCTTTACACAAATCATTCCATAGACTAGATTGAAATATTGTACAAGGAGCTTCAGCTACTAAATTGAAGTAATCTATGTTTGCTTCATTAGCTCACAACACTGATCACATCAGCCATAATGGGAATCACTATTCTGACACCTCTGGTTCTTCACCTTATAAAGCTAAGTACACTAGTTTTCAATTTAGTGTTTTAGAATATATTGTCAATTAATTTTCATTGATATTTCTAAATACTATCGAGAGGCTCAACTTCTTCCATGGAGGGGCTAAAAAGCCTTCCCCTTGTTATCACCCCCTTTTCACACCAATCCTCTACCTATACCCTTCCTCAAACCTCATTCAACTTTTCACAACCCTGTACCAAGCTCTAAGCTTCCAAAAACCCCTTTATCTATCCCAAAAATACTCTAAAAACCATCCAAGGTTGACGACCCCAACCGACATTAGCAGACCAATTGATGTCAACATCTACAACTCAAACTAACATCAACAGACCAACTGACATCGACACCTTAGCCAGACTGACATCGACAACCCAATTGACATCGGTACCATTTACTTGACTGACCTCGGCAGACCCACTGACATCAGTGACTGTGTTCTAAACTAGATAGAACCTTCAGCTAGCCTTTTATAGCATTCTGAGATACACAGACTGTAAGGAACAAGTACACACAGTCTACTTTTCTATTTCTTTAGTCATTTATCATTTCTTCCTTTACAATACTTTTATCTTTAAATAGTGGACTATCATCCCTTAAGGAGCTTCATGCTTCCAGGACTGAGCGCGTAGCTTGGCAGTCCACCATAGCCTCTTCTAACATCTTTCTTGTTTAAGTTTCATTCTTACTATAGGTGTTTCCTCTACAGCCAAAGAGAAGCTCCCACAAGGCTTGGATACAATGCGCACTAAATCTGGGTAACATCAAACCCATAACCTCTTAACCTTAGTTTCTTTCTCAATTGAATGTAATTAGTGAAAGTCTAGAGAAATAGTGGTGTTCATTTGGCCTCTTGGTTTTAGTTGAAAACTTTGAAAACATTCATCATTAACATATAAATTCTTTGTTAAACACCAAAACAAGGTTACTAATTGATTTTTAAGCATGAAAAAGGTGATTTAAAACATGTTTTTAGAAAATGTCAAGTTTGTTCCTACAAAAAAAATGTTAGCATGTCCTTTATCTTTGAATTTATTTTGGGTTTGAAAAAATGAACTTTAATAAAATAGCTCTCAGGTCTGTGTTAAAAAAAAACATAGTGACCAATGTTATTTATATACAACTGATGATGGTTAATTGGGCTAACCAATGCCATTTATTTAATTGAGATCAGTTATACCAATGTGATCATCTTGACAGGTATCTAATTGATGTTGGTTTTGCTAATATGATGTTGGTTAATCTATGCAATCTATGTTGGTCTTACTTGCCGACATCAGTTATTGTGTAAAACTGTGGATAATAAAAATTGCAAAATAAAGTTAGAAAATTAATTTGCAAGATTTTTAAGAGTCAAAATGAATATTTTAAAGTTGTAAAATGATATTCTTCAGATGTGAGATGCATCTAGTCCCACCAAGCATGCCATTATGTGATCTAGGAATTTGACTCAAGAGAGGATGGTTAATATCATGTTAGTTCTAAAATGAAAACAAAATGAAAGAAACACACTAAATAACATAACATCTCTAGGCCTAGACACTAGGGAGAGCTTAGTTAACAAACATGAATAAAAAACACAACTAAAATGCAAAATAAACCCTCTTTTACCTTCTTTGGATGCTCCAAAATGCTTGTTGTAGTAGTTTACTCAGCTTGTGCTCATGAAATCCACCATAATGGAAGCTTGGCTACCTCCATCTCTTCTTTTCACTTTTGGCTTATGGATTGGCTTGGTTTGGAATCAATTTGGCATGGTAACACTAATTTCAATGGATTTTGGAATCATTTGTGCATTATACCTTTGCATTATCAAGACTTAAAAAAGATGTTCATGGCCTCTCTATTTACAGCTTTGATCATTTTAACCCAATCAGCTACTACTAATAAGATGGGGACTAGTTACTTCAATTTTAGTCCTCAATTTTTCCTATGACAATTTGACCTGCCTATCAAGTGAAGTGGTATACGTGCAATCTCAACTATTATAGCGTTCACACTCCAACCTCACCCTACCCATCCATTGCTTATCAAATTAGCACCCGATTTCGGATTACCTTCTCTTGATTCCCATTTTGAGGGGGGATACCTCATCCCATACCTGGGGCAACCTACATCTATTTTTGTCTTGCAGTTCATCTATTTTCTTTCGAAGGCCAGCTAGAACCTGAGTCCCTTAAAGCCTTGCATCTATGACCATTTTACTGTTAACCAAGTAATCATTCACTTGATGTTTAACTTGAGCTCATCCCTTGAACAATCCCCGTCATCCTCATTCCTATTCCTTTCAACCCTTTTTCCCTACAACAATTAGTTAACCTTATTTTAAGCATTACTGCTTTGTCCTAATAAAAGGGAAACCCCTAAACCTCTATAGTCTAGTCCATGACTAAAAGTTTAGTTAACAAAAAAAACATAAAACTGGGATGCGTAACAAAAAATTAAAAGGTCATAAACTATAAATGTAGACTACTCCCTCGAAGGACAGATGAATTATTGCTATAATTAATAGACTGCTCCCTTGAAGGACAACTATTCAAAGAAATCAAAACATACAAAGCAAAATATAGACCACTCTCTCGAAGGATGGCTATGTCTAAATTTTGCTATAAAAACAACACCCTCTCAGAAGCTCCCTGCATCGATCAGCTTCACATGACCACAAAACAAAAATAACATCCCCAAGTAGACTTCTCGCATTGATTAGTCTCCAAAAAAAAGACTGACTAACAAACTATTAAGTCATGGACTTGCCTATAGTCATTCTCAGGGTCACCTATAAAAAGGGCAAAGTTATCCCTATTAAAACGGGTTACGCTATCCTCACATATCACATAATCACACCTATTATCCCAAAATACCCTAGGGATTTTGAGCTCACTTAACGTCAAGTGATTAGGGTACTTTTCTAACAAAGACCAATGGTCAACGATGTAATGCATGAACTGGGATTTTATTTATAAAAACCCTATCTATGTTATCATTATGGTCCTTGTCAATGAAGGAGCAACACGCCTTTCACTTCTTACAATCCTTCATCACATGCCAGTTTATCTTTTAGGATGCAGTGTCTTAAAATTATATGCTCGCATATTGTCATCTCATAATTTTCACTATAAAGTTATGAACCTAACCTTCAACTCAATTTTATCATAAATAACATCACATGTTTTTGATAAAATACAACCAAAATATTTTCTAACCACTAACATAACATCATGATTTATTTAATGCAAGTACCAATTTGTGTTATATAAATTATCATAACCCATTCACATTAGTTTCTATGGAAAACAATACACATGGAAACTATCAACCAAACACAATTTATGTCAAGCATATACCATCACCAATATGAAAACCTGATGAAGCATAAATAAACTCATTTTATTTTTAGCATACACCATCACCAATATAGAAAATGGCTAAGGATGAAAAACCACATAACCTATGTTACAACATACACCATCACATCATATGGAAAAGGATATAACATCATCATACGCTCATAATTTCAAGCATGTACGATCAAACATATGGGAAATTCTAGAAACACTAACATAACCAAAACAACTAACACAAAGTCACATCCATAACATGTCAATATCTCAAACATCTCATATATATATTGTACTAAAAAACATAGGTCTTCTCTAAAACTGCCCAAAATCATGACCAAACAACTAGCCCTGACACTGTAGAATTCACCTTAGACTTCTCATGGGGCACATTGGAGATCACATACATCCCCTAACTATAAAAAATAACACTCGAGATCACTTATATCTCAGTCCAACTTGATAAATGACCTTGAAGATCATGACTATCTCCTCAGACCATGACCACTTTTGAGACAACTTTGCCTTGGTTGTTTTGATTGCATATGCTACCTCACAAATAGTTAGCAAATTATACGTGCCCCTCACACCTATTGTCAGATCACGACCAAATTGATCCCCAATATCTGTGACATTTTCATGTTTTCCAGGAGCACTTCCTAGCTCAGATACTTGGAACACGATTCCCATTGGAGCTATAGCTTTGATCGATCTAACCCAATCAACTACCACTAATAAGCTAGGGACTAGTTACTTCAATTTTAGTCCTCCTCGACCATTAGAGATATAACTTTGATCATTTTAACCCAATCAACTACCACTAATAAGCTAGGGACTAGTTACTTTGATTTTAGTCCCCCTCAACCATTAGAGCTACAACTTTGATTGTTTTAACCCAATCAACTACCACTAATAAGCTGGGGACCAGTTACTTCGATTTTAGTCCTTCTTGACCTTTCTTGTGACAATTTGACCTGCTTATCAAGTGAAGTGGTATACGCACAATCTTAACTATTGCAATGTTCACACTCTACCCTCACCCTACCCATCCACTACCTATCAAATCGGCACCCAATTTTAGATTACCTTCTCTCAATTCCCACTTTGAGGGGGAATACCTCATCCTATACCTGGGGCAGCCTACATCTATTTTTGTCTTGCAGTTCATCAGAACAAACCACAAGACAAAAAGGGGCAAATGTAGACACCAATATCATGTCAACCCCCCTTGGTCCCCTTCTAAATGTTAACACTCCTAACCCACACTTGCACACCTTATTAATTTAAAAACTACTTATTTTAAATTAATTACCTCACCTTGGACACCTCACCTAGATACCTCACCCTAAGACTGTTTCTTAGCCTATGAGTCAGACTGAGACTAGGTCCTCCAAACTCTAACTACCCATGACCTATTCTCACCCTATCTTAACTCCCTAACCAACTCCTGTGCCTCATAAAATCGTTATTTTGACCATGCTCCAATGGAAAAGGCACTTGGCAGGTGGAGAAATGGGCAAAGAGCTAAAAAAAGGCCTTTTACCTATTCTCTCTCCACTGACGTCAGTCAACTTGTAGCCAATGTCGGCAGTTCTATGCCAATGCTGGTGGGATCACTGATGTCAATTACATAAGCCAAGCTCTAACATTGAGCTAAGGCCACCTTTTTGCACATTGGCATGCACACTCTGAGATTTCAAGCACTAGAACTCGACTATTGTTCTCCTGGCTACCAAAGCTCTACACAAATCATTCTAGAGACTGGATTGAAAGATTGTACAAGGACCTTGAGCTACTGAATTGAAGCAATCTATGTTTTCTTCATTGGCTTACAACACTAGTCACATCAGCCACAATGGGAGTCACTATTCTGACACCTCTGATTCTTCACCTTATAAAGCTAAGTACTCTAGTTTTCATTTTAGTGTTTTAAAATATATTGTCAATTAGTTTTTATTGATATTTCTAAATACTGTCGAGAGGCTTGACTTCTTCCATGGAGGGGCTGAAAAGCCTTCCCCTTGTTCTCACCCCCTTTTCATACCAATCCTCTACCTATACCCTTCTTCAGACCTCATTCAACTTCCCATAACCCTACACCAACCTCTGAGCTTCCAGAAACCCCTCTATCTATCCCAAAAATAATCTAAAAGCCATTTAAGGCTGACAACCCCAACCAACATTGGCAGAGCAATCAACATCGGCATCTATAACTCAAATTAACATCGGTAGACCAACTAACATTGGCACCTTAGCCAGACTGACATCAACAATCCAATCAACATCGACATCATTTACTTGACCAACCTCGATAGAGCCATCAACGTTAGTGACTATGTTCTAAACCAACAAAATAGAAAGCCATCCAAATAACCCATCTAGACCAAATAGAACCTTCAACCAAGCTTCTGTAGCATTCTGAGATACCCAGACTACAGGGAACATGATGCAGGAGCATCTATATACATCTTCAGGCAAAACATGGTTACAAGTCATGTTTGAATTCAAATTTCAAATTATTGTATTTTCCCTCCAAAATGTTGTTAATGGGGAGTAATTGTAAAAGAAAAGGTAAAAAGTCAATGTAAAAAAATAAAAGAATGAAAGTGGTTAAAGGAGAATCTCATATGTTGGCGCTATTGAGAAAATAAGGGAGGAGTGGTTGAAAATATTTCAACCTTAGTATATTGTTGGAAATTAGAAACTATTTTTGTTTTGTCTTGAGCCCAAGATTGGGTGTAGAAGTTAGAGAGGAGGTTTTTAAAAACAAAATATAGCAAAAAGAAAAATTAATTCAAGAGGATGAGAGGGACGTAGAGGAGAGGAAGGACAGAGAGGAAAGGACCTCTCATTCAAGGGAAGAGATGTAAGAAGAGGAGAGGATCTCAAAGGATGTAAAATGAAGGAGATTAAGAAGTTACAGAGATATAGAGATCAGATTAAGACATGGATATAGTCTAGTGAAATTCAGCATAAGAAATGGGTGTCAGCCACAAACTCCAGGGCAAGATCGATAGAGTATTGAAAAACATTTGTAAGAAGGCATCAACATTTTTTATAGTATTTAGAATAAGGTGTATGACACAGAAAAAGCAAACCAGAAGGAGAAATCTGAAGCAAATCTAGATAAGGTTTCAGAATTCAAGAGAGGAAATGGGTTTATTGAGATGAGACGTGGGTGTACATGTATAAAGTATGGGGATGTAGTTGGCAGATTAAGAATATATATCACGAGGGAGATTTTAAGGTCCTTTGTGAATGCTCACCTAGTTGTGATGTAGGTGAATTAAGTCCATCTGCATTTGATCAGCGCATGCTAGGTGTGCAAATGCAAGAAAGTGGAAAAACAATATTTGGATTATTGTTGATGGTGAGAAAGTTCCTCTATCAAAACAATGTTCCTCAAATATGACAGTAAGGTATCGAGGAATGGTAGAGGTCACCAAAAAGGTCATAATAAAAAATCTTGTCACCATGATGAATTTATCCATTGCAGTAAATGCAACAAAGAATAGAGATTCAAGCTAAGAAACAAAGGGGGAATGCCGTATATATCATGATGCCTATAGAAACTTGAATTGGGAGTGTGTAGATCTGAATTATGACAAAATCACTTGCAAAGAGAAGGAAGAGAGAGTGAGCCACAAATCACATAGAGGATGCCCTAATTTTGCAGCTTGTGAAGGATGCACTTCTTGCATGTGTTTTGGTTACAACATGTGTCACTTTTTTGATTGTACTTGTCAGACGTGTGTTGACTGCACATCAAATGCAAAAGCACAATGGATAATTCTCTTTACTTTTTCCTATTAGTGTGCAGATAAGAAATTTTAACCCTGTTTGTAGTCATATAAGATCAGCGCATCATTTATTTGATCCACTGCATTCAAATTCACCATTTCTCAAAGCTTTTTCAGAAATCTACGAACTCTACAGGTTCATATCTATGGACTCTGTAGGGTCATTTTTTTTTTATGATTTTTTTTCTTATGTAAGGGATGTATGTGTCTAGTTGAAGGGATTTGAAATTGAGTCCCTAGTTGCAGTCTAAGGACAGTCTAAGGAGATTGATAATTTGAAATTATGATGCAGGAGCATCTACATACATCTTCAAGCAAAACATGGTTACAAGTCATGTTCAAATTCAAATTTCAAATTATTGTATTTTCCCTCCAAAATGTTGTTAATGGGGAGTCATTGTAAAAGAAAAGATAAAAAGTCAATGTAAAAAAATAAAAGAATGAAAGTGGTTAAAGGAGAATCTCATACGTTGGGGCTGTTGAGAAAATAATGGAGGAGTGGTTGAAAATATTTCAACCTTAGTATATTTTTGGAAATTAAAAACTGTTTTTGTTTTGTCTTGAGCCCAAGATTGGGCATAGAAGTTAGAGAGGAGGTTTTAAAAAACAAAATATAGCAAAAAGAAAAATTAATTCAAGAGGATGAGAGGGACGTAGAGGAGAGGAAGGACAGAGAGGAAAGGACCTCTCATTCAAGGGAAGAGATGTAAGAAGAGGAGAGGATCTCAAAGGATGTAAAATGAAGGAGATTAAGAAGTTACAGAGATATAGAGATCAGATTAAGACATGGATACAGTCCAGTGAAATTTAGGATAAGAAATGGGTGCCAACCGCAAACTCCAGGGCGAGATCGAGAGTATTGAAAAAAAAAGTGCAGGAAGGCGTCAACGTTTTTGATAGTATTTGGAATCAGGTGTATGACATGGAAAATGCAAACCATAAGGAGAAATTTGAAGCAAATTTGGATAAGGTTTCAAAATTCAAGAGAGGAAATGGGTTTATCGAGATGAGATGTGGGTGTACATGTATAAAGTATGGGGATGCAGTTGGCAGGATTAAGAATATATATCACGAGGGAGATTTTAAGGTCCTCTGTGAATGCTCACCTAGTTGTGATGTAGGTGAATTAAGTCCATCTGCATTTGATCAGTGCATGCTGGGCACGCAAATGCAAGAAAGTGGAAAAATAATATTTGTATTATTATTGATGGTGAGAAAGTTCCTCTGTCAAAACAATGTTCCTCAAATATGACAGTAAGGTATCAAGGAATGGCAGAGGTCACCAAAAGGGTCACAATAAACAATCTTGTCACCATGATGAATTTATCCATTGCAGTAAATACAACAAAGAATAGAGATTCAAGCTGAGAAACAAAGGGGGAATGCCATATATATCATGATGCCTGTAGAAACCTGAATTGGAAGTGTGTAGATCTGCCTTATGACAAAATCACTTGCAAAGAGGAGGAAGAGAGAGTGAGCCACAAATCACATAGAGGATGCCCTAATTTTGTAGCTTGTGAAGGATGCACTTCTTGCGTGTACTTGATGCACTTCTTGCATGTGCTTTGATTATAGCATGTGTCACTTTTATGATTGTACTTGCTAGACATGTGTTGACTGCACATCAAATGCAAAAGCATAATGGATAATTCTCTTTCCTTTTTCCTATTAGTGTGCAGATAAGAAAGTTTAACCCTATTTGTAGTCATATAAGATTAGTGCATCATTTATTTGATCCAGTGCATTCAAATTCACCATTTCTCAAAGCTTTTTAGAAATCTACAGACTCTACAGGTTCATATCTACGAACTCTGTAGGGTCATGTTTTTTTTAATGTAAGGGACGTATGTGTCTAGTTGAAGGGATTTGAAATTGAGTCCCTGGTTGCAGTCTAAGGACAGTTCCATCAGAACAGGTACACACCATCTACTTTTCTATTTCTTTAGTCATTTATCATTTCTTCCTTTACAATACTTTTATCTTTAAATAGTGGACTATCATCCCTTAAGGAGCTTCACGCTTTCGAGACTGAGCGCGTAGCTTGGCAGTCCACCATAGCTTCTTCTAACATCTTTCTTGTTTAAGTTTCATTCTTACTACAGGTGTTTCCTCCACAACTAAAGAGGAGCTCTCATAAGGCTTGGCTACTGTGTGCACTAAATCTAGGTAACATCAAACCCATAACCTCTTAACCTTAGTTTCCTTCTCATTTGAATGTATTTAGTGAAAATCTAGAGAAACATTTTGGCATGCCCGGTGGGACACTAATTACTCTGGATTTCATTTCAGTGTTTTAGAATATATTGTTAATTAGTTTTCATTGATATTTCTAAAGACTATCAAGAGGCCCAACTTCTTCTGTGGAGGGGTTGAAAGCCCTTCCCCTTGTTCTCACCCCCTTTTCACACCAATCCTCTACCTATACCCTTCCTCAAACCTCATTCACCTTCTCGTAACCCTAAACCAACCTCTAAACTTCCAAAAACCCCTCTGTCTATCCTAAAAATACTCTAAAAGCTGTCCAAGACTGATGACCCCAATTGACATCAGCAGACCAATTGATGTCGGCATCTACAACTCAAACTGACATCGGCAGACCAACCAACATCAACACCTTGGCCAGACTGACATCAACAACCCAACTGATGTTGGCACCATTTACCTGACTGAACTTGGTAGACCCACCGACGTCAGCGACTGTGTTCTAAACCAACAAACTAGAAAGCCATCCAAACAACCCATCTAGACCAGCCAAAACCTTGATCCAGCCTTTTGTAGCATTTTGAGATACATAGATTGTAAGGAATAGGTACAGGAGCTCCCACAAGGCTTGGATATGGTGCGCACTAAATCTAGGTAACATCAAACCCATAACCTCTTAACCTTAGTTTCTTTCTCATTTAAATGTAATTAGTTTCTTTCTCATTTGAATGTAACTAGCACCCAAACCCCTACGGGTGCTACACCTTTCTCCTTAGTGTATGGAACTGAGGCCTTTTTGCCTCTTGAAGTACAAATACCATCTCTTCACATCTCCTTACATGACATGCTCTCTAATGATGACTTTTGTCAAGATCGATTAACACAACTTGAGTTACTTGACGAACGTCATCTTGCTACTCTTAATCATCTTCATATCTACCAAGATCACATCAAGCGTGCCTACAAAAGAAATTTTAAAGAGCAAGATTTCAAAATTGGAGATCTTGTCCTTAAAGAAAACCAACACATGACCAACATGGAAAGAAGCAAATGAGGCAAGTTTGTTCCTAATTGACTCAAACCTTATATAATAATGCACAAGTATGGATCAGGTACTTATCATCTGTCTTCTCTCGAAGGCTGACTAGAACCTAAGCCCCTTAATGCCTTGCATCTATGACCATTTTACTGTTAAATAAGTAATCATTCACTTGATGTTTAACTTGAGTTCATCCCTTGAACAACTTCTGACATCCTCATTCCTATTCCTTTCAACCCTTTTGCCATACAAAAATTAGTTAACCCTTTTTTAAGCATTAATGCTTTATCCTAATAAAAGGGAAACCCCTAAACCTCTATAGTCTAGTCCATGACTAAAAGTTTAGTTTAAAAAAAAACATAAAACTGGGATGCCTAAAAAAAAGTTAAAAGGTCATAAACTATAAATGTAGACTACTCCCTCGAAGGACAACTGCATTATTGTTGTAATTAATAGACTGCTCCCTTGAAGGACAACTATTCAAAGAAATCAAAACATACAAGGCAAAATATAGACCACTCCCTCAAAGTATGGCTATGTCCAAATTTTGCTACAAAAATATCACCCTCTCAGAAGCTCCCTGCATTGATCAGCTTTACATGACCACAAAACAAAAACATCCCCAAGTAGACTTCCTGCATTGATCAGTCTCCCAAAAAAAAAATGACTAACAAACTATTAAGTCATGGACTTGCCTATAGTCATTCTCAGGGTCACCTATAAAAGGGGAAAAGTTATCCCTGCTAAAAAGGGTTACGCTATCCTCACATATCACATAATCACACCTATTACCCCAAAATATCCAAGGGATTTTGAGTTCACTTAACGTCAAGTGATTAGGGTACTTCTCTAACAAAAACCAATGGTCAACGATGTGATGCATGAATAGGGCTTTTATTTGCAAAAACCCTATCTATGCAATCATTATGGTCCTTGTCAATGAAAGAGCAACATGCCTTTCACTTACACACCTTCGTCACATGCCAGCTTATCTTTTAAGATGCAGTGTCTTAAAATTATATGCTCGCATATTGTCATCTCATAATTTTCACTATAAAGTTATGAACCTAACCTTCAACTCAATTTTATCATAAATAACATCACATGTTTCTGATAAAATACAACCAAAATATTTTCTAACCACTAACATAACATCATGATTTATTTAATGCAAATACCAATTTATGTTATATAAATTATCATAACCCATTCACATTAGTTTCTATGGAAAATAATACACATGGAAGCTATCATCCAAACACAATTTATGTCAAGCATATACCATCACCAATATGGAAACCTACTGAAGCATAAATAAACTCATTTTATTTTTATCATACACCATCACCAATATGGAAAATGGCTAAGGATGAAAAACCACATAACCTATGTTACAACATACACCATCACACAATATGGAAAAGGCTATAACATCATCATACTCTCATCATTTCAAGCATGTACCATAAAACATATGGGAAATGCTAAAAACACTAACATAACCAAAATAACTAACATAAAGTCACAGTCATAACATGTCAATATCTCAAACATCTCATATATATAGTGAACTAAAAAACATAGGCCTTCTCTAAAACTGCCCAAAATCATGACCAAACAATCAACATTGACATTGTAGAAGTCACCTTAGACTTCTCATGGGGCACATTAGAGATCACATACATCTCCCTAACCACAACAAACAACACTCGAGATCACTTATATCTGAGCTCGACTAGACAAACAACCTCAGAGATCGTGACTATCTCCTTAGACCACAACCACTTTCGAGACAACTTTGCCTTAGTTGTTTTGATTGCATATGCTACCTCACGAATAGTTAGCAAATTATACGCACCCCTCACACCTATTTTCAAATCATGACCAAGTTGATCCCCAATATCTGTGATATTTTCATGTTTTCTAGGAGCACTTCCTAGCCCAGATACTTGGAACACAATGCCCATTGGAGCTATAGCTTTGATCTATCTAACCCAATCAGCTAACACTAATAAGTTGGGGACCGGTTACTTCAATTTTATTCCTCCTCAACCATTAGAGATATAGCTTTGATCATTTTAACCCAATCAACTACCACTAATAAGCTGGGGACCAATTACTTTAATTTTATTCCTCCTCGACCATTAGAGCTACATATCTGATCATTTTAACCCAATCAGTTACCACTAATATGCTGGGGACTAGCTACTTTGATTTTAGTCCTCCTTGACCTTTCTTGTGACAATTTGACCTGCCTATCAAGTGAAGTGGTATGCATGCAATCTCAACTATTACAATGTTCACACTCCAACCTCACCCTACCCATCCATTGCCTATCAAATTAGCACCTGATTTCAGATTACCTTCTCTCGATTCCCATTTTGAGGGGGAATACCTCATCCCATACCTAGGGCAACCTACATCTATTTTTGTCTTGCAGTTCATCAGAACAAACCACAAGACAAAAAGGGGCAAATGTAGACACCAATATCATTTTAACCCCCCTTGGTCTACTTCTGAATGTTAACACTCCTAACCCACACTTGCACACCTTATTAATTTAAAAACTACTTATTTTAAATTAATTACCTCACCTTGGACACCTCACCTAGACACCTCACCCTAAGACCATTTCTTAGCCTATGAGTCAGCCTGAGACTAGGTCCTCCAAACCCTAACTACCCATGACCTATTCTCACCCCATCTCAACTCCCTAACCAACTCTTGTGCCTCATAAGCCCTTATTTTGACTGTTCTCCAATAGAAAATGCACTTGGTGGGTGAAGAAACAGGCAAAGAGCTAAAAATAGCCCTTTTACCTATTTTATCTCCACTGATGTCAGTCAACCCATGACTAATGTCAGTAGTTCTATGCTGATGCTGGTAGAATCACTGACAAATGTTACATAAGCCAAGCTCTAACATTGAGCTAAGGCTACCTTTTTGCACATTGGCATGCACACTCTGAGATTTCAAGTACCAAAACTCGACTATTGTTCTCCTAGCTACCGAAGCTCTACATAAATCATTCTAGAGACTGGATTGAAACATTGTATAAGGACCTCGAGCTACTGAATTGAAGCAATCCATGTTCGCTTCATTGACTCACAACACTGGTCACACCAGCCACAATGGGAATCACTATTTTGACACCTCTAGTTCTTCACCTTATAAAGCTAAGTAATCTGGTTTTCATTTTAGTGTTTTAGAATATATTGTCAATTAGTTTTCATTGATGTTTCTAAATACTATTGAGAGGCCTGACTTCTTCCATGGAGTGGCTAAAAAGCCTTCCCCTTGTTCTCATCCCCTTTTCACACTAATCCTCTACCTATACCCTTCCTCAGACCTCATTCAACTTCCCTCAACCCTGCACCAACCTCTAAGCTTCCAAAAACCCCTCTATCTATCCCAAAAATACTCTAAAAGCCATCCAAGGTTGATGACCCCAACCGACATCGATAGACCAATCGACATCGGCATCTATAACGCAAACTGACATCGGTAGACCAATCGACATTGGCACCTTAGCCAGACTGACATCGGCAACCCAACTGACATCGGCACCATTTACCTGACTGACCTTGGTAGACCCACTGATGTCAGTGACTGTGTTATGAACCAAAAAACTAGAAATCCATCCAACCAGCCCATCTAGACCAGACAAAACCTTCAGCCAGCCTTCTGTGGCATTCTGAGATACATAGACTATAGGGAACATGTACACACCATCTATTTTTCTATTTCTTTAGTCATTTATTATTTCTTCCTTTATAATACTTTTATCTTTAAATAGTGGACTGTCATCCCTTAAGGAGCTTCATGCTTCTGGGACCGAGGACATAGCTTGGCAGTCCACCATAGCCTCTTCTAACATCTTTCTTGTTTAAGTTTCATTCTTACTGTAGGTGTTTCCTCCACAACTAAAGAGGAGCTCCCACAAGGCTTGGATATGGTGCACACTAAATCTAGGTAACATCAAACCCATAACCTCTTAACCTTAGTTTCTTTCTCATTTTAATGTAATTAGTGAAAATCTAGAGAAACAATGGTGTTCATTTGACCCCTTATTAGTTTTAGTTGAAAACTTTGAAAACATTCACCATTAACATATAAATTCTTTGTTAAACACCAAAACAAGGTTACTAATTGATTTTTAAGCATGAAAAAGGTGATCTAAAACATGTTTTTAGAAAATGTTAAGTTTGTTCCTACAAAAAAAATGTTAGCATGTCCTTTATCTTTGAATTTATTTTGGGTTTGAAACAATGAAATTTAATAAAATAGCTCTCAGGTCTGTGTTTAAAAAAAACATAGTGACCAATGTCAGTTATATACAACTGATGATGGTTAATTTGGCTAACCAATGCCAATTATTTAATTGAGATTAGTTATACCAATGTGATCATCTTGACAGGTATCTAACTGATGTTGGTTTTGCTAATATGATGTTGGTTAATCTATGCAACCGATGTTGGTCTTACTTGCTGACATCAGTTACTGTGTAAAACTATGGAAAATAAAAATGGCAAAATAAAGTTAGAAAATTAATTTGCAAGATTTTTAAGAGTCAAAATGAATATTTTAAAGTTGTAAAATGATATTCTTCAAGTGTGAGATGCGTCTAGTCCCACCAGGCATGCCATTATGTGATCTAGGAATTTGACTCAAGAGAGGATGGTTAGTATCATGTTAGTTCTAAAATGACAACAAAATGAAAGAAACACACTAAATAGCATAACATCTCTAGGCCTAGACACTAGGGATAGCTTAATTAACAAACATTAATAAAAAACACAAATAAAATTCAAAATATACGCTCTTTTACCTTCTTTGGATGCTCCAAAATGCTTGTTGTAGTGGTTTACTCAGCTTGTGCTCATGAAATCCTTTGCAATGGAAGCTTGGATACCTCCATCTCTTCTTGGCACCTTTGGCTTATGGATTGGCTTGGCTTAGAATCAATTTGGCATGGTAACACTAATTTCAATCGGTTTTGGAATCATTTGTGCATTATAACTTTGCATTATCAAGACTTAGAAATGATGTTCATGGCCTCTCTATTTATAGATTTTTGAGGATGTCTAGAATCAACCTGAACCATCCATCTTAAGATTGAGATGTGTGGTTGAGGATTAATTCAATTTTTTGAATTAAGTTTTTAATTATCCTCATTATGACATTTGAATAAGGGGTAATTAAGAGGCATGGAGGGCATCATAGAAGGCATTGATGAGGCATGTAGGGCATGAATCTTGATATTTGTGGCATTTATGGGCTAAGGATGTCTTTCCAAGAAATGAGGTCACCTGATGATGTAGATATTCAATATTCATTTATAAAAAAAATTATCCAACAAGTTTCTATGTAATTATTAATTAGGCCTTGATTTGGGTTAATTAGATCTTAAGCATGATTAAGCACTTTGTGCACAAATTACTCAAATTGATCAAAATTTCTTTGTTATTGGTCCAAAATTTGAGTAGATCGGAATTAGAAGGTGATGTCAGATGCATTAGATCCATTATCCCATTTAGGATGTAACCAACAAAAAATAACAAAGGCATGTGTTTTGTGTAGAATATTTGATAAGAAAGAGCAATCCAGAGCACCCAAGTACAAATTTAACATTTTGACTCAAAATGATCTGATCAAAGTTAGCTGGCCCATAAATTACATTGCCCCATTTAGTGATACCCTAGCTAAAATTGGCACTTGACTATGTTAGTTTCACATTATTTAGTGTTTTTTAATGTTTTTAAGCCAAACTATGCAATTTGGGTGGAAATTGGTCAAAATCCTAGTTGAAGGTCATCGGTGGCTAGATTTAGGTGTCTACAATTTGAACACTTCCTACTACAAACTTGAGAAAAAAAATGTCCAAATTCTTTGGTAAATCATGAGCCATACCTAGGAAAACTAGAGGACAATAGCTTCCTTGTCTAAGCGAGGCCATGTTGGCCATCGATAAAGGCTGAGGGATTAAAAATGGATTAACCAAAGGGGAAGACATAGTTATTGGTGAATTTATAGTGGATTGGATGAGTTTGAATTTTCCTTTCCCTTTATTAGCTATTGGTTTTGGTAATCTATGGTCAGGGATTTTAAAGAGCTGTAAGTTAATCCCAATAGACTTTGATCAAGTATTAATCCTTCTACCCTCAAATTTAAGATAAATTTTAGCTCAATGGGATAAAAGGGTTTTGAAATGCCTAAGCTCAAGTTTTTAACTAAGAATTAAAATCATAGTTTAGGCCCTCCTAGTGCTAGAATATGTTGATGTGGGTTTTGATATGCATCCAATAATTAGGTAAAGGGGTTGTTAATCCTTGGCCTCTCATAAAAGGAGGGAGATATATCGAATAAAATAGCTCCCCAATGTCCAAATGTACTAGTTCTTGGTATTTTGATCTTCACTTAGTTGGTTGATGTCAACTATTCTATGTAAGGGGCCTATTTTAATGATTTGAAATAGAATAATTAACCTGACTAAGGTATTCAATAGAGGTCATGGTTCCATAATTTATCTTCTTTCCAAAGATGAATTCCTTCATTAGTTTATCATTCCCAATAATTTAATAATGAGGTAACAATGAGAAACTTTTGATACAATTATAAATAAATTGTTATAAACCGTTCAGTTTAGATTGCTATATTCCTAGATTAACTTGATTATAAAGAAAGAGAAAAAAAATTAGAGGTAAAGATATAAATCACTTATTGTAAAAATAGGTGATCCCATAATTATTTGATTGAATGAATCCCATAAGAGCAATTTTTAGTTGACCCTGACTTAGTACAACTCCAACTAAATATGGTGCAAGAGTTTGTCAGGTAGAGAAAATATAAGAATGAAGGGCATCACTATCATAAAATGCATATAGAATGAACATACATACTTAATTATATTCTAGTTTTAAAAATTTCCCGTTGATTGAAAATATCTTAAAATTCATGTAGTCATCAAAGACTAGGAAAATAACTATGTAATGACAATCTAAAACAAGAAAACGGAAGAGATTATCGTAATAAAGTAAGAAAATGCATAGTCTTGTATGTCTCATTTTTACAATCCATAAAGAGATGGAAATTATTATGGCACAAGAATTGATTTAAAATAGGCATGTAGGCCTGAGGAGTTTAAAATGAAGTTCAAATTCAAATTCACCCACTCATGGGGGAAGTTACAATAATAATCAATGTGTCATATCTACTTAAGATATATTGGGGGTGAATCCCATTCTAATACATCATGAAAATATTAGGGAGCATGCTAGACCAAATCCAGAATGAATGTTGAAGAGGAATTATGTTGAGATTTCATTGGGATAGCTAATTTCCCACATCCTGCATAGTTGAAAACATGCCTATTTAAGGCAATATTTATCTTATATGCTCAATTTTTGATCCTAAAACACACACCATGATCTGATTTATACCTTATTTATGACTTATTTAGACTATGATTTGGTTATATAAATCAAATTGGATACATAGTCCTTTCTCAGCTTCTTGATGGTTTTAATGGGTAGATGGGTCATTAACTTTAGGCTTATGCTTTGTTGGATGTGTAATTAATGTGTCTTTAACTCTGAAGGGTTTCCTACCACATGGATTCTCCTCACTTATCCATTAATAGGTTAAATATTTAATTTCATACTAACTATTCTTTCCATTATGAGGCGAGATTTTTTCATGCATCATAATCTCACTTACCCGAGCTCTTATAAACTGTAAGGTTGCATGGACTGTTGAGGACTATAGATTAGAATATTTTCACCACATGGAATCATCCCAATCACTCTCTATCCCAAAGGCTCAAAAATCTATATGAACATCTCCAAGATAGCAAAGAATCCCACTTACCCTCTATCCTAGAGGCTCAACACTCTATATGAACATCTCCAAGATAACAAAGCAGTGGGATGATGCCACATTGTATCATCCCATTGACCCACTAACCTAGAGGCATTACATTGGTATGGACATATCTAGGATAGTGGAGCAGTGGGATTATGACACATGACATCATCCACTAAATTTATAGCTTAGAACATCATGACATCATTTCCCCACTAAGAAAACTTGAAGAAAATTGACTATATTTTGAAGTGGAAAGGTGCCAAATGGCTACAAGAAACTTTTGTGAAATTGGCTAAGTATTTAAATACTTTTGAATAGACCCAGGACCACTGAGATTTCAACATGTGGCATTGGGATACCTTTACAAAGTCAACTAAATATTGTTGCACAGAAAGGTGATACATGACTCTAGATAAAAGTGTGGAATCAACTAAGTTCTGAAAGACTTCTTAGATGGATGTGGGTTGTCAGGAGCCATGGAAATTTGCCACATTGAATAAGAAAAGATTCAAGATATATTTTGAGTACTTATGGATATAATATAAAAAGTCAGAACTAGTGAAATGATTCAAAAATCAATGGCTAAGAGAATTAAAATTAAAATGATTGAGTCTAGATTTGAAAAGCCTCTCTTTCAAAAAGATGTTTTGAAGACCCAATCTTCACAAGTCTCATACTATCCAAGCCTTCACAAGTTTTACTATCAGAACTTTTGTTCATGAAGATTTATTTTGAAGACCCAAGTGTTTATAACTTCTGTTTTGAACCTATGTAAAAGTCTCACTCACACATAAATTTTGATGTAATTAATGACATTTTCCTCAAAGATAAAAGAATTGAATAATTCTTGAGAGTCATAAGATCTTTTGTTCAAAATAATTTTTTTGACTAAGTCACCTACACTCTTTCTGACAACCTATAGGCACAACATGCAAAGAAACAATTAGTGACTCAGCTTTTAAAAATCAATGACTAAATATTTGAATAAAAATGGCAAAAGTGAAATATGAAAAATTACTAAGTATAAAACTGAATCTTTGAATAGACTTAGCCATTTTGCCTAATTTAAAAGCCAATTTCATCCATTTTTAAGAGAAGAAATTGAATAAAAAAAAGAAACTATATGAATGTTTAGTCATTTAAATTGAAATTAGAATCAAAATTGATCAAATTTCTTATGGAAAGGAACAATAAAACTCTAAAATAGTCAGATAATCTGCACAAACCTAAGGTGAAATAGTATAAAAGGACGCTGTAAAATGTGTTTCAAAATGAAAGTAAACAAATATATTAAGAATTAGTAGATTCATAAAAATTTAGACATTAAAAATGAAATAACTTAGATTTGAATTAGACTAAGCACTTATGTTGAACATTTGATTTATTTAGACTTAGTTAAAGCCATGAAGCATATTCAAATTTCAAATCTTCACATCTAGAAGAATGGACTCCCAAGAAGACTAATTTAAATAAACAACCACGATGAACTTATTGAAAGTTATAAAACCAAACTCCAAATCAAAATGAGGATCACTATTTTTAGTTTAAAAATAGAGCATGTTGTGTAAGTAACAACTCCTAGTATGACACCACTAGTGACATATCATAGGAAACCTAAGACCCCTAATATGTCCCCCAAAGATGTGAAAGAATAAGAAAGGCCCATAGAAGGCATAATTATCAACGGATGTATTATTTATGAGGACTTAAAGGAGGAACAAAAATGAGGATAACCAATGGAAGAGTAAGAATAAAATGAATCAGGAGGGATGGAAATATATGAAGAATCAGAAGTAGAACAAGAAAGGGCTGACTTAATTGAGACATATTTTATATCATAATAAAATAAAAAATAAAATGATATTAACTTAGACATAGAATCCAAGCAAGAAGTTCCAACCCAAGAACTTACATCACTAAATACACTTCTAAGCTCTCCACCAGGTTGTAGAATAACAAAAAAGAAGGTGGCTTAGACTACACCAATCTCTATACAAGAGAAAAAAGGGAGTCAATTCCCAAGGAGACTCTAGTTATTACTAATGTTACTTCAGTTGTTGATATAATTCCCACATATGTACTTAATTTAGAGGTTTTAATTGAATAAACTACAAAAATAACCTCTACAATAATAATTTTCATTTTCACTACTGCTCTAAGTGATGGGGAACCATTGATTATAAGTACACAAACTCTTGATTATTTGGTGTCTCCTATAATTAAAATTACAATTACAATTATTAAAACTAGCATAATAGGATCCACCCATTCTTTACATCCTTTCATTTTTTATTCCCCCAACCCACTTAAGAGGCCTCATGTATTCACAATGCCAATTTTACAAAACATAGCCCACAACCCATTAAATTTTGATTTCCTTGCTACTGACCAATCTAGTAAGAGTTATGTTACTAATATGAACCCACTTCAAAATAAGGTAACTCATGCATCTATTAGTGAATATAGTCCTTACTCTATTAGACCAAATAAGAGAGTGCATTTTGAAGACCTAGTGTCTACATTCATTTTGACTACAAGAGTTACTCCTCCTAGGCTATCTACATAGTTAGGTGTGTTTATTTCTTGACTACCCAAATAGATTATTCTATGGTTTCAATAGGTAGTTTTATCCAAAATTGGCTACCATATGCGAGTCTAATTCAAAACTAGGTCCTTGTCCTTTTAACTTTGTTGATAACTTCTAGTAACCCCTATTTTTGATGTCATGCTTTGTCATTGAATGATGTCTTATTCATAAGTTCTTCGATTATGTCAAGGTGTTAGAGGTATAGTCCATGTAAAAGAGTCATAACCCTAATTTTAATATTTATCTCCATGGTCTCAGTCATCCTATGAAACACTTATCATTATTTAAGGCAATTCTGACAATGTTAAGGTTCGTTTTACAAGTCTAAGCTAATCTTGGTCCGAATTGTGACATGGGTGATATGATAACTCATCAAGTTAGCATGATGGCCATAGTGATCAGGTGAATTAAGAGGTAAATCCATTAGAAAATAATCATTTCACTCCAATGTTTAGCAAAGGTTAAGGTAAATTTGGAAATATTAAGGTAATTTTCTAAAATGGTTAAGGTTCATGTGTTGTAATATTAAAGTATTTTCACTAAAGAGAATCAAGAATAAGGAGATGAACCATTTAAATATAATTAATTTAATTCCACATGGAATTTATGAGAGATGATCTTATATTCTTTTGGGTTCGTACAAGCTTCAAAAGGTGGAAAATATGCACTTCTAACATATATCAACCTTTATATACTATTTAAAATCGTCAAATATAGAATGATTAACTTATCATGGAGAATTTAAATTATAAAATGAGTCTGGGTACATTATTTTCTCTTTGTGTAGGATAGTAAAAATCCTATTTGGCCTCTAGAACAAGCTACAATAGATGATCCTAGTCAAGAAGGCATTTAGATGAGTTTTGGTAGTTTTTATGGTGAAACTAAGCATCTACAACCAAGAGGATCATGGAACAAAGTCATGAATATCCTTAAAATCATCATATAACTGACTATAGGTCATATCCATGCTCAATAATGTGTAATAGGTCCAAAACATGCAAAAAACTCAAGTTCTTCCTTGGGTCCGTAGTAGACCAAGAAGGGTCAGTTTATTGACATTGGTTCATGAAGGAGAAAATGAGTTGGATAAAATGATATTAGGGGATAATAGGTACCCATATTAACTTAAAATTACAATAATTGGTTTAGGGTTTCATGGGCTTAACTTATGAGTCACAATTAACAAAATGAGTGCTCTAAAACCCTCCTAAAACCCCACTAGTTTGGTTTTAAGAAATTTTATGGAATTATAGAGCTCGTTGATCAAAATAAAATATTTTATGAGATATTTTAATAACCCATTGATCTTAAAACATCAATTTAATCATTAATTTGGCATGTGTGAGCATTTTAGTGGTAAGAAAAACATTGTGATGTTGATTTATGAAGATGGCAGGTAGGCTTTTGGTGGTTTTGCATGTTTCTTATCTCAAGTGGTATTTAAATAGCATCCAATAACCACTAATTCCTAATATAAATATATTTAAGAGGAAAAAATAATTCATCATGGGAAAAGGTAAACTTAGGAGAAGCTTTAGTCTTAGTGTTCTTTGACAGGCCTACCTATAATATTGTCTTCAAATGCACTTTATGTGATGAATATAACGTTTGAGGGCAGTTTGAAGTGTAATAAATATTGGAAAGAAAAATTCATGGCCTTAAATGTCCAAGTAGTATTTTTAAATTAAGGACCATTTCTTATTTTTTGTCATAAAAAAAACATCTACAGTTAGAATGCTGTAAGGTGATATAATCTAGATGGACTGTGTCAAGACTATGAACAAACCTATGAATAAGAAGCATTCAATTTGAATTGAATGTGTATAAAATTTTAATAGTTGAAGAGGATAATTGAGAATATGATACATGTTTAAATATCCTTGAAATTTTGGAAATCCATCTCATGAATGCCTTTGGAATTAGTATTGAGCTAAAAAATGTAGGCCTACATGTTTGCATCCAAGAGATGGTTTGAGTGATTATTTTTGTGAGTCTAGGTTGGGACATAGAACCCATAATTAGTGATGGATATATGAATTATATAAAATTAGAACTTTTACTTAAATGGAATAAAAATATCTCATTAATAAATGCATTCTCAAAGCTTATCAGGTGTTAGGCCTAAACACAAACCTAAAGGTTTGCCTACAAAGGACATGCAAAGCATGCTATTTGTCAAAAGTATAGAATTATGAGATTGGTGTGGGGAAATAATAAACATATATAAGTTTTTTATGGTGATTTTAACTAGGGGAATATTTATAAAACATAAAACAATAGTGGCTAGGGTTAAAACAAGAGGAAAAGTCTAAAATCTTAGGCCTAAGTGAATCAAGTTCCAAAGATAAATGAGAAGTAATACCCATAATAAAATAAAATTATAGACTTGAGAAATAATTTTAAAGAAAATTAAAATTCATAAGGAACATATTAAATAATTCAAAAACCATGTTTGAAATATTTCTTAAGCCTAAAGAGTACTTCTAAGCCTACTTGAGAAAAACAAGTTCATTTTCAAGAATTCAAGAAAGTATACAATATTTTCATTAGAATTGGAGTTTGTATGAATATTAAAGGTGTGTTAATCCATGATAATACTTATAAGGTTTTTATATTTTTAAGATATTGATAAAAAATGAAAAGAACACCTACAACCATGACATAGTCCTCTTTCACACACAAAATTATATTTTTTTGCTTGGTGAGAGCTCATGGGGGTTGATCATGCATAAAAAACTATTATAAGGGTTGAAATAAGTTTTATAAGAAATAATAAATTTATTTATTTGGTTTTAGTTTCCAAAAAAATCTTCAAATCCATTTTTATTTACTCTTAGCCTACTTAGGTCTGTGCTAAAACCAAACTAAGGCTAGAAAGTTGCATTTGACATAACTTGAGTTCTAACACATGAAATTGATAAAAAAATTGAAATATGACCTTAGTAAATGTTACAAAAAATATTTTGGATGTTTTATATCAATAATGTATTGTATTTAATGTTCTATAGTATTTTAGGCTTACTTTAGGCCTAATTAGGCCTAATTGGTAAAGATGGGTATTGGGTTAATAGGTCTGCCTTAGGAGTTGAGCCATGAAAGTTTGGGAGAAGATGAAGAAATGTAAAGTGTAATAAAATAATATTTTATTTTTACTGGAAGTGTTTCATATCACCCAGACCAAGGAGATTTGTATCTAAATAGGGATACAAGTAATAGGCCCCCAAGAGAGCTAATGTGAGAACTATGAAGGAAATTATAGAACAGATGTGGAAAGATGATGAGATATGGATCCTAAATAGATGTTAAAGGCAAGAATGAGAAGTTAGAATCCAAGAAGATGAATTTTCACCTCCTAACCAATCTTAATGGGTAGTTTCAAGAGCACAAATAAGACAAAACTCCTATGCCACCTTGATCAAGTCATCATGAAACTAAGTGCACATTTATGGAGAGGATAATTCATAACCATAATTTTATAGGCTTTATTGTTTGTAAATTTATTCATCATGATATGTTAGTCATCATGGAATCCTTCTATGTTTCTCTCTCTCTTCTCTCACCTCATTATATAAATGTTAGCTTGTAGTACTTTTAAAATATCCTTTTGCTAGATATGTCATAGCCCTATCTAAATGAAAACTTGTAAATTTACTCTTAAATGAATAAAAATGAGTTATATCCTTCCATTATACTTGTAAATAGCATATGATTCATGTTATTTAATGAAAATTAATGATGGTTGATGAACAGTAGTGATGAACTACAAATTCATCAACTAGCTCTTTCCCCTTCAAGAGATCCTGCTCAAGTAATTCAACATCCATGTCTTAATATTTGAAAGTGTTCTTAATTTCAAGGCCATTAAATCTTAATTTTTCTTCAGAACCATCCCTCTCTTCACCAAGTAGATCTTTAATCTCCATCTGCATCTCCTCAAGGGTGGTCTCTTCCTATCAAGCTAGAGAGGGTATATTATAAGATTCAGTGTCTTATTTTTAAATTTAGACTCCTTTTGACGTCCCTTTAATTATCTATCCTATCTATTCCATGTGTCTATTCTTAGGTACATCTATCTCCTATTCCAAGGGAATATTTTTTGTGGTTAGATCTAGGCCTTCAGGTTGATTGGTTAGTAGAACCCTCTTTGGTGGTGCCTAGATAATACTTTGCCTATTCAAATTTTTTGGCTGAGATCTTGTGCTGGCATTATGCCTAGGGTGATTATACTTATTTTATATTTGTTTTGCTTAAATAATTTTTTCTCTCTCACACTCTACAATTCCCAAAGTTTTTTCTTAGGATTCAACATATAGAACAAAGTATGAATAGAGTCACTAACTAGTGTTTGATACGCCTTTATGTTGGTTCTAACCAACTCAACCCTTTATCTATAAGATTTATTTCTAGGGTATCCATACATTTAATAGAGAGTGTGAGTATCCAAATCAATCTATTTAATAGAAAGAATCATAGGCTATACATTATATATCTGGTTGATGACATTCATGAAGTATTACACCATGGAAGTGTAAGGTAGCTTAAGCCAGGAAAAAAATTCTCTAGAGGGGGCCATACTGATGTGTGAAAGAGAGTAGTGTTGATTTACAAAAAACTTGACTTGGTCACCAACCTATGCAGGCAAGTCATTTAAAATGCACCACTCATTCCCAAAGGATTCATTCATCCCATCATACCATTATTTCATATTAATCTTATAGGATGGAGTGATCATGCTAGGGTAGGTGAATGACTTGTATCACTTCATAGGGGATTTATGCTCAGGTGGGTACACCCATTTTAATTCTCCTAAGGTGTAGTTGGGTACACCTATTTCATTTGACACTAGTAATAACATAAACATGCCCCATAAAAACCTATAGTTGGGCACCTGGTGGGATTTTTGCGCATCCTCTATGATTTTATTAGAAAAGTATAATGCCTAGTTATATTTCATCCCTCAGTGACTTGGTGTGTAACATATAGGTGGGCCATGTCTACCTCCTTCCATTTGTCTTCACCTCCAACCTTTGTCATTACGATATGTGCAACTACTCAGATGGTAGGATCTTAAATACTTTAATGTGCATAGCATGTTCTTGGTTTCAGTATTTAATCACCAAGGTCATCTTATATATTTCATCTTGGTCCTCTATTTTAAATACAAGGTTCACGGCTGAACACTGCAACCCTGATACTTTGCTAATTATTTTAGCCATGATTCATATCTAACACCCAATGAAGTAAATGTAATCCTCATGCACTCATGAGATTAATAAATTCACTTCTTTTATTATCTTTCTAAAGTAAGGAAGGTTTAAGATTTGGAAGAGGCTAGTAGTATCTAGGATGTTGAAAATATTTAAGTCATAGACTAGCTCATTCCTCGTATTCTAGTGCTTGAATCTATAATCATTATGTAACTCTACCTCATTCTTGGGATATCGATGGTTATAATTAAAGATAGCTTAGGTTATCATGGTGGATACCCAATTTTTAGTGTATAGTACTATATCAAGGTACTAAATTTAATAAATTAGTAAATGTGGTAGTGGATGCATGATAATTTTATTCTTTGCTTGGCATGCCATATCTATCCCTTTGTCTCCTACGTGCATACCTATTTCTTCAATTGATTCTTCTATGATTAACGTTATCTCTCTACCAACACTAAACTCTTATTCCTATGGAATTGAAGGAAATAATTCACTTCGTTAAACCTTTTTAGGCTACATCACCCTTCATGGAGCCCAAAGGTTGAGGCATGGTTGTCCAATGTTTCCAAATGAATACTTGTTTGTTTTTGTAATTAATTTGGCTCTCTTGCTTCAATGCCCATTAATGATAGATGTTGACATCTACAACTTAAAAATCTAAAAATAATGTCTATCTATATAATTTACCTAGATATATCTATTTGCCTTAGCTAAAACACTTTAAGATCAAGAAACAAATGGATTTTTTCACTCTTCACTTGAAAAGATGCGTTGAAATTCATTTTTTAAAATCTCAAGTTTGTTCTTTTGGCTTTATGAGATCACAATCACAAAAATATAAAAAATGAACTGAACCATTTATATTTTTATAGGATCAAGGGGTAACTTGCATTTAATACCCCTCCTCTTTGATCATCACTTCACATAATAAATGTGACCAATAATATTTCCATGATGTGATGTTGGAACACTTTCCATTCCCACTATCTCCTTGTATTAATTACATATCACTTCCTATGTTTTTCTCAAAGTACATGATAGTTGTAAATAAATTTGAATGTTCATACCAAAGCCAGGAATCATTCTTTACCTTAGCTAACATATGGTTACATGCCACATCTTGTGTACCCTTTTATCCTTATACACTTTCACTTGTATGCCTTTGATTCCACACATATCTTAATAGACCATATTCTGGCACTTCATACATGTAACATCCCTACCCCACACTAATAGTGCTTCATGGTACTCCATGAGAACAGAAGTATAAAAATGTAAATGTTGACTATAAAACCAATAGAAGGATGCACAACTAGTGCAACACTTTATTTAAAATAAATAAATCCTAAATTAAACTAATGGCATATGCCTTATTGGTATAAATAAAAAAAACTTATTAAGAGAAGTATGGTCGCAATCAAATACCATTGTAATGACCAAGAAGAAATTGGCCATCTAAACACTTCAACCTACATGTACCAGTGGGACAGATACTATGAATAATGAAAGGACCATTTTAGTGGACATAAAGCTTCTTGGAGTGTCACATTAACTTGGATTTATATATTAAGACTTAAAAATTCATATTCTTGAGGTGACGATCATGCAATGCCTTTTTATTTTCATTTCTCCACATCTTGACCCTAGTGTGCAAGAAAGCGAGTTTCATCCAGTTATAATAAATCAGTAAAAAAGATTTTAATTAGGCCTCATCATCCAATTGCCTAATACATAAAATGTGAAAAGAGAGAACAATAAAATGTATAGGAAGAACTATTTCAATACTAAACACAAGGTTGAATTACATGTTATTATTTAATCTCTTGTAAGTGGTTGGATAAGCCTAGAGTACCACAAACACATGACCATCCTAGTTAGTGCATCCAATATTACATATCTTGGTTAAAGTAGTGCCTAATATATTTTTGAATGATTTAGCTATAACATTATCCTAGGGATGATATGTGATTGTCTTATGGTGAGCAATCATGCTTCAACCAACATGACATAGATAATCTCATTGAGAAAGTATCATGATCACTAGTGAAACTCAATGGAAAACCAAACTTGGTAATAATGTGCTCCCAAATGAATCACATAATGGTAGTAGCTGTATAATTGTGTTAGCATAGTTTTAACCCAATGAGTGAGATAGTTAGTAGTGGTGATAACATAGGGTGAACTAGTATGCCATCTTGATGGGTTGATGGGGAAAACAAAGTCAATAGCCCATTTTTCAAAAGGTTCATGAGATAGAATAGGATGAAGGGGCATTATATCCTACCTATTCATCTTTTTCATGCACTATAAAATGTCACATTGGCATGTGTAAAGATTAGCATACTTAAATAAGGTAGGCCACCATAAACCAATTAAAATAACCTTTCATGTAGTAGATTTTCTAGTGTAGTGTCCTCTAACAACACCTTTATGGACCTTTTAGAGCACTCCAGTGCACTCATGTTTCATGAAATAGTGTTGGAGTACTTCATCTTGATTGAGTTTATAAAATTTTCCCTTGATAAGCTAGAATGGATCGACACAAATAATGTGTTGATTCTTGGCTATAGTGCTTAAGTGAGATGGTGTTGATCCAGCTGTCAAAAGTTTGATATTTCCTCTACTTCCTCAATAATGTGTGAGACATGAAACAACTACATGTTAGGCAGGTCATCTTCTATAACACAAATTGACTCACCAAATTTAATTCATGAGAGAGGTCTGGATTGAATGTGTCCTTACCAGGCTTGACCATGACTAAGAATTAGAAGTATTAAAATAATAGTATCCATCAACAAATATGACCATGCAAAACTAGTTTGTTGACCAAATACTTCAATGACTCATGGTATGTAAAAAAAATAAATAGGGTTACTAGTAGATGCTATCAGAATTTTTGAAGAGCATAGACCATAGATAATGCCTTACACGCTATAGTGGTATAGTTCCTTTTAGTTGGAGTAAGATTTTGACTTGTAAAGTATATAGGGTGATCTAGATTATCCTCTTTAGGTTGAGCAAGTATAATGCCAACTACCATGCTAGAAGCATCGACATGAATGTGGAAAGGTTTATTCAAGTCTAGGAACTAGAGAGTTGGTGTAGTGATAATCTTATCCCTTAAGAAAACAAAATCTTCTTGGCACATACAGTTCTAAATATAATGTTCATTATGTTTTAGTAGCTCCTTTAGAGGCATTGTAATCCTATCATATCCATGGATAAATTTTCTATAGTATTTAGTATGGCCTAAGAAGGCATGAACCTCTCGTTGGGTATTTAGTGCTTGAAAGTGGAGGATAATGAAAATATTGATGGGGTCCTCTAAAAGTCCATCTCAACAAATAATATGACTAAGGAGAATGTCGAATGGAGTAGTAAAGAGACATTTCTTCAAATTAAGAGAAATATGAAGAGTCTTGTAGTGCTTAATCATGAGCTAGAGATTAGAGAAATTGTCTTTCACTAAGTTGTAAATCATCTAGTCATCTAGATAAACCTAAAGGAATTTATGAATAAAGTCCTTGAAATCTTCAATGATGATCTTGGAGAACATAACAGGGGCTTTTTTCAATCCAAATGACATGATGTTATAAGATAAAAACCCCCACTCAGTGGTAAATGTAGTTTTTCACTTATCTTCCTTTGAAATATTAACTTGATGATACCCATAGAAACCATTCATAAAGGTATAAATTTCACATCCAATAATGGCTTTGAGGATATCTTTAGTGAATGGTATTGAAAAAAGATCAGTAATTCAAACAAAATTAAGCAATCTATAATCCACACAAATCCTTATGTGTCCATCCTTTTTAATACATATTATCATAGGACATACCCACTCAGACTCATAAATAAGAGTAATGACTCTTGTGTGTAATATACTATAGATCTCTACTTTAACATGAGCACGTAAATTTGGATTCATTTGATAAGGTTTTTTGGGGACTGGGCAAGTACCTTCTACCAATTTTATGTGCATTTTACCTAAAGAAGAATGGACACCATTCATCTCACTATAGTTACTTGGGAAAACATCCTACTACTCTTTCAACAACTCAAATACTTTTGTGATTTTGGTATTAAACCAATATTTCCCCACTGTAGCCATCTTTGATGCATCCTCTATGCCAATATTGCACTAAATGGCCTAAATTGGATCCAAGTATGGGTGTTTATTTGGAATGGTTTCATAAACATTTTTAGCACCATAATATGTGTGGATAGCTAGATGATCAGCTAACAAGTTAGACAGATTAGATCCTACACCATCATCAACCTAAAATATAACTCTTTGCTTACCCTATTAGATTCCTACTCTAAGTGCATGATCTAATATTGATTTAGGTGCAAAAGAAGATGTTTGATCAATAAGATCATTAAAAATGGTCAATCGTTCCTCTATCATGCCATGTATGCTTGTAAACTAGTCCTTAATGGGGCTTGGGTCACTGATGACTGCTTGATGCATTACTTGTAGTGAATGTACAAATCCATCTCTATGAGGATGAATAGGAAAATTCCATAAACATATTGTCCTTAAGCATTGTGCTAATAATGTGTACCTATATGGAAATCCTCATGGACATACCATGCTCGAAGCTAAGTATGTAGAATGTGATAAAATACATGAACCTAAAGGTATTCTGGCAAGAAAGTTTCATCAACAACCCACATTGCCTCACAAACCTCATGGTGAGGTTTTTGTTCTTGAATAACACTATAGTTGATAGTGCTATAGATATGGTTATCATGATGAAATATCTAATGCAATATAGGATGCACATGATCCAAAGTAAGCAAAAACTCATGATGAGTTCACCACCATCTTATAGTTGTGTCATCAAAATGTGAACAATTGATCACACATGATCAATTTCAAAATCATAAAAGGCTTCTAATTGCTGGATGAACTCATAGACTTCCATTTGATATTATAATTATAGAGCTTCATCTAGCCTTTTGGGTAGTGCAACCATGATTGGTACATGCATGACTTTCCTAATCATGAGATGAATAAATATATGATGTTTATGATACTTTTATTGAGTATCATCATGAATATCTATAACACCACATACTTTCCCATTAAGGTCATAGTCACCCTGTACCCAATAGTCACAAGTGTTTTTCATGGTGTTAAGGAGGGATTATGCATCCATCCATCATAAGATGCCATTAGGGTTGGGATCATGGCGTTCACTATGTCAAGCCATGACATTATATATAATTAATATCCTCATCAACATTTATTGGTTTAACATATAGGGGTCCATATATATGGTCTAATGGAATGACTACATGCTGGTCATTATTTTCAATGCCAATGTAACATTTCTTAAAAATTAAATTAACATTATTGGCATAACACCATGGATGACCAAAAAGTGATGGGAAGTCATCAACCTCAGCCAAATCTATGACTTCAAAGTTTTATTTGAATGTAATACCAAGGATATCCTTGGTGCCATCTATAAGGACAATTATTAGTAAATCATGGGTCTTGTTATCCATGAATAAAACATGAGGTGAAGGTTGAAAATCTAGGCTAACCATAATTTTCCAAGCATCCTTTATAATAACATTAACTTCTATGTTGGTGTTGACTAAGATGTTTTGGATTACCCATCCATAGATGGTGGCATTCAAAAAGATCTCTTTGTCCTCTTATGGGCTAGGGGGGATGGGAGTATCTTGTCATTGAGCATGGTTTAATTGATTATTTTTAGTAGGTCTTGGCATGTGATGATTTATCCAATTAATTAGCAATGGTAAAATATAATAATCCAATAACTACTTGTAGAGCTCTTGGAAGTCATCCCACATCATATCATGATAAACTATGGATTTTTGAAAATCTACACATTGAGTAACATCATTATCCTTAAGAAATTAGATCTCCCCTTCAAATTCTCTTACCAAGTTCATAGTATCATAGAGCACCTTTTTATGCCACTGAGCATCGAGATACCTAATAGTATGAGGATCTTCATGTTATAAATTCTCAATAGGTAGAGTGGATATAAACTAGGAATGTCAACCACTGCATGTTGTAATATTTACGTTAAGGCCTATTGGAGTTATAGGATGCGGTCTCTAGTGTAGTTTCTCAATGCATATCATATCAAAACCCTTATCATTTATTTATTTTATAATGGTTATGTACAAGTTAGGACACTCCTCCAAATGATGCTCATTTTTACATGAAGCACATGTAGGGTAAACCAGGCAGTCATATTGGTAGTGCTCAAGGAAACCACACTTATAACAAGTTTGTGGTGGAAAGCATCCACCTCCATGTCTTTGACCCTAACCTTGCACATGATAATCACTATTCTCTTGGTTATTTGAAATAGATACAACACACACATACCTCATGAATGTCACGAATGATTTAGTAGTCATTTGTATCATGAGTATATAAATCTCATATATTACAATAAGTGGCACATTGTAATAGAGGAATATCTCAAACATCATGCTCTTCATGGTATATTTCACATGATTAATTTAGTATGACACGTATGTTATTATGAGGAAAATTATTTCTATTATGGACTTCAGACTCAAAATTAAGACACCATAGGCCACTATGATTATCATGAGCATTGTGTGAATTTATATTTTTTAATTGAGATTCCATTGCAAAAATTAGAGCCTCCATAAAAGGACTAATTCCCATATCAATGTTTCCAACAACTTCAACATGAAGGGTAATTTCCAAGGCCTCACATAATCTAGTAAAAGTTCTATGATAAAATGTTCATCTAAATGGGAGCAATAAACCTCCAATGAACCATTGAGTGTGTTGAGCAACATTGATCTCAAATGAGAGCTTGGAAATAGGTGTCTTGAACCATGCATTATACTCACACAAGCTGTCAGTTAGTTCCTGTTTAATGTTTTTCAATACAACAATATTATGATTCTCTAAATTTGGAATGCCAAATTTTTAGAGGAATGTTTCCTTAAGCTAATTATAATCAACTAGAGATTGTTGAGAATCATATTTTTGATACCACTTATGTGTTCATTCTAGAAGGGTGGTTAAAAATTTAGTGGCTTTCTACTCAAAGGAGGTTATGCCATGTGCTCTCTAGATAAGTTCATACTTGTGAACATGTTCAATGACATTCTCCATACCTTGATATTTTGGTAAATGGAGAATCATTTCATATTACACAATGGGTGGTTGAAGTGTTTGTAATGGTGGTTGATTAGAACTTCCTTGCCCTCCTAGTGGTTAAAGTGCTTGTAATGGTGTCTGCTAAAAAATTCCTTTCCCTCCTATTCCTTGTGGGGAAGTCCACCATTTCCTCCTATGCCTCCTCCTAGTATACTAGTTGAACCAACACCTAGTCCACCTCTTGTGCCACCTGTAGCAATAGAAACACCTAAGGCATTAGGAATTGAGGTAGGTTGAGTCACTATATTTAGGCCACTACTTTACCCATTACTTATGTTGGGTCTACTAGGCATGCCAAGTAAGGCCATGAAATTACCTTGCAAAGGAAAAAGAGAGTCAATCCACTAGTATCTAAAACTTATTCAACTATATTTTTGATTATAGGAATAGCCTTTGAATATATGCTATTTGTATCATAGTTGTGTATAATTAGTTTATCTAACTCAAAATCATGAGCTCACACTATGATTAAGGAACTAGGTTGGTTTAAATCAAGTTCTTCAATCTCTATTTCCTAGTTTGATTCTCTTGCATATATTAGTGTTGGCATTAGTTATGGCTTAAAATTTGGGGAGTCCTCCTTATGCTCTTCTACTTCCCTGTAGATCCTTATAACACTTCCTGAGTCCTCACATTCCCTTCCAATGCTATTTCCACTTATAATCCTTTATTGAGCTTCATCATATTTATGCTTCTTCAACTCCTATTGATTATATACCATACCTAACCAAAAATTATTTAGAAGTACCCTTTTATTCCCCCACCAACCTTTCTACTCATGTAGGAAGACTTTAGCTTTCCATGGAAAATATCTCAAGTCTAGAGTTAATAAATAACTTCTTCACCTATAGAGGGGATTTTTTGAGATATCAACCACATGGTTCTCAAAGAAAATGGAACTTAGCTTATCTTAGACATGAATAAGTTGATACCATGTACTCTAAGATGTAACTATTTAACACTCCTTGTAGACATAAAAAATTAGCACACCTGTAATTTTGAATGTTGAAGATACCCCTACACCTACCCTAGAACCCCCTTAGGACTAACCTACACCTATCAAGTATAAACCAACCAATCTCTACTCAGTTATACCTAGCTAAGTAACCCTATCTTTAGGAATCTATTCTTATGGACCCTGACCATCAATGATTAGGGTAAACATTGATGGTCAATCTCAGGGATCCTTGACCATCGACGATTAGGATCCACCTTCTCACCAAGAGCATGCAAGCTCTACCGACCCTTTTCTAAATATAACCTTGTCTAATTTGTGTTACATGAATTTACATGCATAAATAATATTTAGATGACCCAATTACACCTTCACTTCCACCTATTGCTTGTGCTTATAAGAGAGAGAGGTTTGAGAGGTCAAATCCATCTCAATAATTATCAGGAGCTCAAGAATTCAAGAGTTTTCTTTTATAGGTCAATCAAGTCAATCAACATCATCAAAATTATCAACCATTATCAACCATATTATTGAGACCCAACTCATCATCACCTCTCAACCAAGATTTTAGGTATTATTACTCTACTATAATCAAGCCAAATTCCACCAACAAGATAACTACATCAACCACCCACCCAACCAACTTCTGGTAACACAAGTGCTTGTTTATCAATATTCATGTGATTTTATTCCATTTCATAATCAATCTAGCCCTTTCCCAATTCTTGTAATAAATTTTTGTAATCTCATCGTCTTCTATAAATCAAAACTAGAAATACATAGTTAACCATTGATGGTCATACCCTAATTACCAATGATCATGCATAACTGCTAATAGTTACCCCAACCACCAACAGTCACTTGTGGCAAAAAAACTAGCAAGCTGATTTTACCCACCCACATCCAATAAAATTCAATTTTTGGTCTTTTTGACCACTCATAGACCCCTTTCATATTTTCTAAAGCATACCCTAGCTCGTTAGCACTAGTATTAATTAGTCTATCACTAATTAGATCATTTCTAGTCTATTTTCTTAACATGCATTCTTGTATTCATTTCAGTACATTTTGATTATTGATGCAATTACCTTCTTTCCAAATTTATCAAATTATTTTTTTGAAACATGTGGATTGACAACCCTTAAGGAATCTCTCTCTTTCAATATATAGCTATCACTAGGCAATCCACCCAACTATCTATCTAACAAACAAGTTTACTTTAGTATTTTCTTATCTGTAAGTCTTCCTCCCAAGTGAAAAAGTAGCTCTTAACAATCTTCTAATTCAATGCATGCATAAATAAATAGGTTTTTCAACTAGACCTATATCGAATTTCTTTTCTCTCTTTCTTTATAAGTTAAGCAAAAATTTACATGAAACATTCTGGCACACCTAGTGGGATCTAGAATCTTTAATCATATTTTATTTACATTTGTATGCTCTTCTCTCTATCTATGCACATAATTGAAACTAAAATTTATTTTGGACTTAAAACCAATCGCATCCATTTCTTTATTTTAACATTATTTCACTTTGAATTAAAGCATAGTAATCTTATCATGGCATCACCTTTGTTGCACACACTGGTTAGACCACTTTCATCAATCAAACATCAAAACAGTTTGAGATAAGGACCAAGTTGGATTTCATCACTTGGTGGTCACCTTACCCATTCCTGATAATCATACTTGGAGGTCATTACCAAGAGGAAAACTAACTCAACTCTCTAGTTTAGTATAAACTTTCGACATCAATATATATTGGCTAAGAACCTGACACCCTTATCACTATGGGACTATGAAGTGAGGGGGTAGGCCCCTAAACTAGGATACATATTGATTCCAATATAGATTATTTTGGGCATCTAAACAACTTGAAACCCACCATAAACTATTTCTATTGTACGTAATCTACAAGACAACTTCTATCACACATTCTTATAAACTAAGGCATAAGCTAGAAGTGATATTAAAACTAACATCTAGGCTTAAAGTACTTCATAGTTTGTGTCTTAATTACCTTGATCATTTTCTTATCTTCTTCTTGTTTGGGTGGTGAGTTTTTTTTTTAATTTTCTCTCCCCTTTTTCTTGTATGGTTTGCACTAGTCAATAATAAAGAGACCTAGTAGAACAAAAACCATCACTTAAATAAACCTCTTCTACTTCCTCATATATAAAGTACATATCTGAGGTAGAAGATTAAACTCATCCATTGGGAATCCCTACTTTCCCTTGGGTATTTATCTAAGGAGACATGGAATTTACCACTTTTTTAGGTAATAATCCATTTTCCCTTCAACACTATCTTAACACCTCTTCTCACCATATCCTAATTTCAACTCCACCTTTGGATCCTCCTTATGGAATTCCATCTAACCTTATGAAGGGTGTCCCTATTTATGTGATCACCACCCAACCTTTGACTACCTTGGAATCTTCATCTACTAACCCCTTTGATGCTACAACTGAAAACAAATCTATCCAACCAACGATTACCCTTACACCTTCTACCCTTACTAATGACTCTTATACCTTGGGGACAACCCAAACATTGACCCATTATGCTCCACTTATAGCTGGAACACCCATCACTAGCACTACCAACCTCCCCTCTATCAAACCTATCCCATAAATTAATACTCCTTTAACAAGCTTAGGGGTATCTATCCATTATACTTTACCATTAATTAACATAAAGGTCATTATCTCACCTCTTGTTACCAACCCAAATACCACCCATACCCAATCCATAGGGATTCCTCAGTAATTACCCATTGTATCGAATCTGGGATACATCTCTAACCCACAAGGGTATGTAACCACTACCCAAACACCACAATCCACCTACCATACCTAACCTTTAGCATCCACATTCAAATATGTGGTAGCCTCTCAACCACTAAACAATTACCAATATGGTTCCCAACCTCAACCATAATATCAACCTTATAATCCTTTTGGTGCACCACCTCAAATTGACCTAATGAAAATGATCACGGACAAGATGACCAAAATTGAGTCATCCAATTTAGGGGATCATAACATCCTATCCTATGATTAGATTTTTAATGAACCTATTCATCCTTTTGTCCCCATTAAACCTTACCCTCCTCAATGGGAGATTCCAAAATTTACAAAATTTCAAAGCAAGGAGGACCCCCAACAACACCTTAGGGATTTTAAGCATGCATGTTACATGATTTATTATGATGATTCTCTTCTCCTTTGAACCTTTCCCTTGTCTTTATTTATCCCAATACTCGACTAGTATAGTGCCTTCACCAAGCATTCCATCTTTTCTTTCACCCAACTAGCATAAGTATTCTTAGATCACATTTCCATTAGCATTTCCAAGAAGGTATCTATCATGGACCTCTATTTTATCAAGAATTTAGATGATGAGTCCATTTCTAATTTTTTCACCCATTGGAGAATCTTGATTAATCATATTTCATTTTCCCCACCTCAACTTGAACTAATAGAACTTTCATTTGAGCCTGTGCCAAATGTATATCTTCTACACTACATGTCCAAAGCTTCAAAATTTTTGAAAAGGATTTTATCATGGCATGTAAGATAGAAAATTGGGCCGTAGATGAGGGTAAATTAAAGTTATGAAATAAGAATTCTACCTTTAATACCAATGAAACATTTTCCTCTAAACTAGGAAACCAATCCAATACCAAAACCAAGACCAGGGGAACCACGAATGCTATCATCCTTAAAACTACTCCTTCACTCAATGATAATCAACAAAATTCTCCCATTACCTCTAACCAAAATATAAGGAACCCAAACCAAAGCAACCAAAAATAATTCACTCCACTTGGAGAATCTTATACCTTAGTTTTGGAGAAGCTACTAAAAGCTAACCTTATTCAACTTCCACCCATCAAACCTCCCCAGTAGTTTGATTCTTCTCATCCATCACCTATTTAGTACAATGATAATGATCTCTATGTTTTCATTGGGTAATTGGGCACAATGTTAGTCGATGTAATACTTTTAAGAATGTTATTCAGAGTCTTATTAACAAATGGGAACTCATGTTGGATAATCCCAATGCCCCTTGAAATCAAGATCTTGACATCTTTAAGAAACCTTTTCCCAACCATGCCACTTTCAAATTTGAGGACAAAAACACTGAATGTTCTCATGATGCCCACATGGTCTATATGGTCCTTGATGTGCCTATAATCCAACCTACCTACTTTCCCCCCACTTTATCCATTAAGGTGGTGAAGTCACTTTCCCTTCATTTGGAAGATCAAACCAATGAGGTTCCTTTTTATTTAGATTAGATCATAGAGGGTTTGAAATTGTCAAGCACCCCTTTAGATGGCCAACCTGAACAAATAACCATTCCTAGCCCACCATCTCCCCTAACTATAAACCAAGCCACAAATATGAACATTATGCCTAGTGGAGTGAATTTTTCACAAACACCCCTCATAAAGTAGCCACCCAGCCTAAACCTACCTCTCTTTCTTGAGGAAATGAATGAAGCTATCAACCCTTTTCCTCAACCCATAAGTGTCTCCTTGGTACCTACTACCCTAGAGGCCAAACAAGTATATAAACCTTTTTCCAAACTTGTTCAAAATTTAGGTATGGATACAAAATTAGACATGGATCAAACCAATTTTTTGGAAATAGTTAGGGCTTCCCCCCATCAACAAAATTTAATATTCTATGATACCCCTAACCAACCAATCCATCATCTCTCCACCACATCTTAAACCAAGCTAAAGTTATACCAACCCCCCACCTTCTTAGTTAACCAAAATAGCCACCATATCACCAACCAAACTATTGTCACTTGGATTTTCACTCTTTGAGGAGACTCCAAGGCTCTCATAATCCAAGTGGCATAATGGAATCAATTCTAGGCTTGTGGGTAGCCTAAGGAATGAAGTGAGTCTCTAGATAGGGCTATCTCCCTTGATGTACCACTTGACTACAACAACTAATAACACTTGGGGAGTTTAAAATGGTTGAAAATAACATGAAATCAAAACTAAACTATGGAGGTGATACACTAGATTAGTTTGATGATTTCCACCACTTGCATTCCACACTTGAGACCAAGGAACTAACTAAAACATACTCTTTCCCAAATGTATGTCTTCTTGAATCAATATTACATTATGGGGTTATAGATGATATGAAAGGTTAGGATGACTAAAAAAAAATGTATTTAATGAATATAATTAAAATAATAATCACTTCAACCATGAACATCTCCTAGAACACTTCACATGCCTTACAAGAAGAGGCTACAAATAGGTGAAAGAATGAAGTCAATGCTAAGGAATCCATAGTATTCACTAAGAAAATTAAACATTAAAGTAGAGAAAACTATGAAAAATCATGAGAGAGGTAAATAAATAATAATTTTATTGATTATAATGTTTAAAATTGATTAGGGCTTTTCCATACTCAGGTGGAGCATACATACAATGCTAAAATGGCCAACTCTTATAGAGTTTGAGAAAGAGAGAGAGAAAAAGAAGTACAAGGGTCACTTGGACATGTGTCAAGATGAGGATTTAAGTTATAAATGAATGGTAATATAATATGGGTTGAAAATTTAAATTTAAGGAGAATCAAGTGTCAATTTAAGTCATCAAAGTTAGGCAAAATGGCATAAAACTCCTTTCTTTACACAAAAAAATTGCCTTCATGATTAGGCTTGTTTGAACATATTGTAACTGATATAAGATAGGTAAAATGACTGGGATGTAAGCAGAGGATATCATAAATAACTCTCCATGTATTTTATGCATTATTGGTCTTATAGAAACACCTGGTAGAGATCCATCATCATCTGCTATCCTAAAAACTACCCTTCAACTGCCCTTCCATGCACCCTGCACACTTGGCTTAAAAATTGGAATAAATTGTCCATAAAAATAAATGGGATGTAGTGAATGACAATTTTAAACAACATACATGGCCTTGAAATAATCAAGGGTACCTTAAAATCAATTCACTTGAAGATTTTTCCCCTCTCTAGCTTGTGCATTAGGCCAGTTTGACTGGCTAAAAGTAAGGACCTATTTAAAGAACCTATATGATTATTAATGACATGAAATTAATATTTGAAGTTATATTAAGTTTAAATATTCCACTTAAACTTTGTTTCATCTCTTAATTAATCCTATATCCTACACAACACATAAAATGGTGAGAAAAATCTTATTTTTCCCTTATCCATATAGTTCTATACAATCCAATTCCATGGATGTAATCCTCATAAAGTTGGAAACAACTTCCATTTCAAAATTATGGTCAAAAAAATTCATATGGAGGAACTTTCATCTTGGTTTCAACTATTAGGTCTATGAGGATGGTTTGAGAGGGTTTGCATTGGTTTATAGTCTTAACATTTGTTCATAAAGAATAGACATTGGAATATTCTTTAAATGACACTTGTGTCTTCTTAATGACCCTATTCGTCATCCCCAATCAGTTTTAGGTCCCATGAAAATCTTGGTGGAATTTCTAAGCACTTGAATTTTACCATTCATGCCATTTTGGGATTTTTATGAGGGGTTGGGAGCCTTAAAGCCAATAATTAGATTCCTAATGAATTTATTTGAAACAAAATCACCCAAAAACCTATATATTAACCAAAAAAAATGTTCCAATCATTTTATTATATCATAAAGACCCAAAAATGAAAACTTACCCTTGGTTGGTACTAGGCCTAGACTTTGCCAATAGGCCTGCTTGCCATTTGAGACTCCACCTGACACTCCAATGGATTCCTTTGACTTATGATGGCTTCAACACATCTAGTATACCCTTTAAAACATTTTAAACTCAATTATAAGGCATGAAAAAGTATAAAAATGTATATGACCCTCATTTTAGCTTTTAGGCCTAAGGATTCCCTTCACCCATGACTTCAAACCTCCTTGGTTGGAACACCTTGTCTGGATCTAAACTTTTTATCAAAACTTGATAGATTGTGTTGGGTGTCCCTAAGCTTCTCAAACCTTCTCTTGATATCCCTTTTTCTTTTGGTCCTCAAAACCACTCCTTCCCTCCAAGTTGCTTGTGATTTGTATGAGGAAACAACTCCTCTTCTGAGATAGAACATGGGAACATTGCCTTGTTTATTTGTTGAAACCAGCCATTGTAAAGAGTTATATATATAGTATAGATAATTTATACCAATAATTATGTCCTAACTCCAAGGGACGGTCTCAAAAAGTATAAAACAAAAAGACTGGGCGTAGAGAAGGACTGCCTACCTGTAGGTGTTAGTTTCTAGGATCCTAAAGGTCTTGTTAAAGGTCTCTTTAGGGAAGTATTTGACAAAAAATGATAGTTTAATTAATATAAAATCTCCCTTCATATGTCACTCCACTTATCCTCAAGCTTCCACATATAAACTCTTACCCAATTTCTTGCCCATTGTCTTATCCACTGTGACAGTCACCTTGAATACCTTCCCTATAGATGGATTTTGCAAGTTTGGCTAGAGAAATAATGAGGAAAAGAGTTAGAATTATGTATTAAGGGTATTTATATCTATATATTATCATGAAATCACCTTGGATATGTCTTTAGAGACTCATGAAGATAAAGCAAACCTTTAGACCCTTTTATATCATATTACTACCTGTGTCCTGCTATCAAAACACTTATAGGTGTCATTTCACTATTGTAAGGGATTTGTAGGCATTGTTTATAATCATTCATTATGTTATTAACATCCTTAAATTCTTAAATTCATAAAAACCTCTTAAACCTTATACCTAACCTGCAAACTTCAATGACATTTCAAATTCTCAAAGAATGACCTCATTGTATAGATACCCCTACTGTAGATGTTTATAAGATCTTTGAGAGGGAAGTGGTAGGGTAGAGAGAGTGAAAGGATTGAGTTGGAGTGTTTATTCATCCTTTGTTCACTTTCAAACATATAGATAGGTTGAATACCTCTCCTTGGCCATGAATATAATTTCCATTGTTCCTACTATTAAAATGCTAAAGGGACATTTGTAGGTCTCTGTTGTGATCTCAGGAGGCTAAAGGTGTAGGTTTTGAAGGCATGGAACATTTGAAATCATCTCCTTTGAATTATATATGACTAAAAAATATTTTTTAAGCCCATTAAGGTAGTCTAAAATCATGTATATTATTCAAGTTTTCTATTAGGATGATCAAGGAGCCATTAGACTCTATAGGCCTATAGAGATTATTGATAGATTTTAGTGTATTTGAGGCTAGCCTTGAAAGATTCAAATATCACCCTTTTAATTCACTAATCTTCCAAAATTTACAAGTTATTCCTTCTCCATAAGGACAACAAAATAAATAACTTAAGGAGCATCACATCATTCTTCACTCACTCCATCATCAAGAGACACAAGCATAGGGTCCTCTACTTTGGTATTTTAGAAACTTAGTCCCTAAAGTCAAAACTATTACCCTTAGAGCCATCCATCCATACATCTTCTTAGGCTCATCACTAGATATAAATAAAACAAAATATCTTTAAAACCTAATTTAAACTTTTATTATCTTGGAAAATTTATTATCATGCATGAATACCTCTATTGAAAAGGATGAAACTTGTAGGTGATGGTGTTGACTTGCATGTGTTGGTAGAGGCATGGAAATATGAGAGTATGCAAGGTAAGAAGGTATTCAAACTACAAAAATCATGCTTGATGGTCACAAAACTTGAAAACACCCTATTTTACTTCTCCCTGTTAGGTGACCCCTTATCCAACGGAAGCACAATTGATTACTTTCTTATAAGCAATTAAACACAAAATTATACCAGAATGATAAAGTAACTAGAAACTTGAGACATCAAAGAATTTGAGAGACAATACACACTCTTGTATTAAATATTACTAGAAGAAAATACAATAAGGAAGATGCCACTTCTTCCTCCACCTCAAAGGCTTGCCACACCTCAAGACCTTCTTCCTTCTCTATCTTGCTCAACATAACAACTCTATAGCCTGAGTTATTATCCCTCCTTGAATGCTTCAGCTGATCTCCTTGACCTTACACCTGTAGATCTCCTTGACCTTGCTTGCTTCAATGCTTTTTACTTGCCTTGATAATTACAATACATGCCTTATGGGTCTTTAAATAGGATCCCATGGTTACAAAAAATAGAAATCTAACTACAATAATTAGACATGTAGCTTGTGACTATAATTAGTCATTTGACATGCAAACACTCGCTTCACTTAACTGACTGTTCGTCAATAGCAGTTCTGGAATACACAGGCAACCGACGTTGGTCCCTACTTGCCTAGTGCTACCGACGTTGGCCGACTAGCTATCGATGCTGGTTTCCTTCTGCACTACATCTAATCGATGTCGGTCATGCTGCTGACACTGGGGCTTCTAGTTCTTCAACATCCTCTTCTTCATGTCTATAAATAGTTGAAGCTTTTAGCTCCACACCCTAACAATATTCCACTTGGAGATAAATAGATGCTACTATACCTGTACCTGTACACCATCTATTTTGTTCCTTTGGCTCTGTATCCCTCTTCAAAGTCACTCTTGAAGACCAACCACCACCCAAACCTGTGATGCTATACCTATCACTTATGCCAAAAGAATTTTACTGATCCCAAATTCTTCATGACATACTTCTAAACCAACTCTACCCTTAGCTCAGAAAACTCCCTGTATATGAAACCCTGCAACAAGTAACACAATACAGTAACAGGATAATGTAGCTAATATTATCCAACCTGGTAAAGATAAAATACAATGGTCAAACCTCCATTGCCTGCAGCCTAATCAAGACTATATGCCTTAGCCTTCTATCTCATGTGTCCATCCACTCTCTTCTCTAATATGGGAATCCATCCCTCTATCTAGTGCTTTCTTCCAGCTGACAACTCTACCAACAAATACCTATTTGGTTCTTCTCCAAGGACACACTCCTCATCCATGCCAAGCTCCCACTATTTCTGGATTCTACCTGCATTGCTTCTTCCATCTTCTTAGTTCTTGACTATCAGTAAGAAATATAAAGAAGGTGATCAATGAATATGACGTTCACTTACCATTACTGACCTCCATATGGGTGTTTGAGACTCCTTGACAGCTAGCTGTCCACCCATCATCCATTCTAGTGACCGATTTCATCCATCTCCCAGCCTGCTCCCTACTGATGTCAGTTCCCTACACTAACCCTGACTACCGATGTCGTTTCCTTGGCCGACGCCGGTGTCCCTCCTGTCGACGTCGATCTTGATGACTAACGTCAGACTTCTCCTGCCTGACCTACCGACCCTGCTGGTCTGCACATGACCGATGTCAGTTTCTATCTGGATGACATCGGTGCCATGGGAGCATCGACATTGGTACCTGTGTTTTTTTGCAAGTGATGAATTTTTCATCCACGAGCTCATCTTAGATCAAACCTCTATCCATGCTGCCCTGCTCAAATTTATTCAGCCCCTGTGACTGATCTCTGTCCTTCATCTCCTCTGTAAACACCAAGGCTTCTTTGTTCCTATCAAAAGCATCAAATTTCCTTTTTCTGTAATCAACTCTATCTATGCTTTCTGAATTTGAACACATACCTTTTGAATCAAGAACTTCCATTCCCTTCTTATTCATGTGACCAAGCCTACTAAGCCACATCTTTGAATCTACAGCTGAAGTAGATAAACCAGAAATAGAATTAGCAATACAAGTAAACAGATAAAGAGTATCTACTTTCTTACCTCTTGCTAAAACAAGTGCTCCCTTGGTAACCTTCCAAGAATCCATTGTGAGGGTTATTGTGCACCCCTCATCACCCAACCTTCCAACAGAAATCAAACTCTGCTTCAGAATTGGAACATGTATGACCTCTTTCAACACCCATGTGTTGTCAATCTGTAATCTCAACTGCACTTTCCCTTTGCCAACTATCTGACAAGGCATACCATCCCCTAAATAAAGCACTCCAAAGTCTCCCTATTCATACTCATGGAACAAATCTCTGTTTAGGGATGCATGAAAAGATGAACCAAAATCTAAAATCCATGATCCTACCTGACTATCTAAAGAAAGTATGAGAGCATCCTGTACCACAATATTTGCATCCTTTGCTTCTTCAATACCTACATGTTGATTCTCTTTATCTCTCAACCAACACTCCTTTGTATGTCCTTTCTTTCCACAAAACCTGTAGGTAATACCTTTGGACTCGAATCTCCTTCCCAACCTTGATTTCCCTTGCTCAATCTTCTCCCTTTGCCTTCCCCTGCTTTCTGCACTTAGAGCATTCCCTGATGATTCACCTGTGATTCTCCTGCGTATTTCCTCATGCAAGATCACACTCACAACATCATCAACTTTTAAGATTTTAGAAGCAGATGCAAAATTACTTACTACCATAACCAAACCATCCCAACTTTCAGGCAAAGAACATAAAATCAAGAGAGCCTTTACCTCATCATCAAAAACAATATTGACTGAAGCTAATTGGTTTACCAAACCATGGAAATCACTGAGATGAGTATGTACCAATCCACCTTCCTACATTTGCAAAGTAAATAGCTGCTTCATAAGATATACCTTATTAGAAGCTGAGGGCTTTTCATATAAATTCGCCAAGGACTTTATCAACTCTTCCATTGTCTTGCACTGTGATAAGCTAGAAATCACAGATGATGCAAGGCTCAAACTTATGGAACCAAGAGCCTTTTGATCAAGAACACTCCATTCTTAATCCTTCATATCTATGGGCTTGCATGCAACCCCACCCAACGGTAAGTACAAATCCTTCTGATACAGATAATCCTCAATCTGTATCCTCCAATGTTGATAATTCTTTCCGTTAAACTTCTCCATTCATAGCTTACTTTTTTCTACCATTTCTGAACTCCCACTCAATCAGAAAACCCTGTGAATGACCTGTAATAAAAAAAATACCCTACTTCCTGCAAACCGTAGCTCTGATACCAACTGTTAGGTGACCCCTTATCCAACGGAAGCACAATTGATTACTTTCTTATAAGCAATTAAACACAGAATTATACCAGAATGATAAAGTAACTAGAAACTTGAGACAAAAAAGAATTTGAGAGACAATACACACTCTTGTATTAAATATTACTAGAAGAAAATACAATAAGGAAGATGCCACTTCTTCCTCCACCTCAAAGGCTTGCCACACCTCAAGACCTTCTTCCCTCTCTCTCTTGCTCAACACAATAACTCTATAGCCTGAGTTATTATCCCTCTTTGAATGCTTTAGCTAATCTCCTTGACCTTACACCTGTAGATCTCCTTGACCTTGCTTGCTTCAATGCTTTTTACTTGCCTTCTTGATAATTATAATACATGCCTTATGGGTCTTTAAATAGGATCCCATGGTTATAAAAAATAGAAATCTAACTACAATAATTAGACACGCAGCTTGTGACTATAATTAGTTATTTGACATGCAAACACTCACTTCACTTAACTGACTATTCATCAATAGCAGTTATGGAATACACAGGCGACCGACGTCGGTCCCTGCTTGCCTGGTGCTGCCGACATCGGCTGACTAGTTGCCGATGCCGGTTTCCTTCTGCACTGCATCTGACCGACGTCGGTCATGCTACCGACGTCGGTGCTTCTGGTTCTTCAGCATCCTCTTCTTCATGTCTACAAATAGTTGAAGCTTTTAGCTCCACACCCTAACACTCCCATGAGGGAAACCTATAAAAAGTAGCTGAAGATGAAGATTTTCAAGAAAGTCTAGAAGTGTGGTATTTAGGCCAAGAAACAAGCCTAGAAGGAGATCTATCAAAAAATTAAACTTTATAAAAAAATAATAATCATGTAAAAATATTTAAAATAATTTATAGACACTTGAGACACATAAAGACATCAATCCAAAATAATAAACTCTTAGACAAGCTCAAACAGTGACCCCCTCATGGTTGAACATGCATAAAAAGCTACCTAGGATCAAACTGATTGTTCATAAAAGACAATACACCAAATCTAAAGTTATTTTTATTAAAATTAATTTAAATTATATTAATATGCACTTATATAATCACTTACTTCAACTCCACCTATAACTTTCATGGTGAGTGCTTAAACTTGCCCTTCCTTGGCTTGCCAATGGAGAAAGAAGAAAAATGAGTTACAGATGCATTTTTTTATGAAAATATATGAAAACCAAATTTTTATATGACCTATTATATGTTAATATTCACACCACCATATTTTTACAAGTGGCACACTTCCCAAGGAACCATACAAGTGTCCTTTTCTCTCTTTGACCAAGAAAACTACCTTTTGTCTAAACAAACTATAATTTATTTATTTATTTCATCTTAATAAGACTTATAAGGACACATGGGACATTAAATAATATTTTTTAACTTGAAAAAATCCCAAAAAACATGTATAAAGCATTAAATGCACCATTTAGACCCTTGAAATGACCCCAAATGACATGATAAGCTAATGAAATGAGTGACCAAAGTTAATATAACCTTAAGAGGCATGAAATGACATATAAAAAACATTATGAAAATCTATTATACCCCCTCATATGCCTAAAAATGAAATTTTTTACTAGGGGTTCCCTATTTTGACCTAAAAGTCAAAATTGGTCAACACAAACATTTCAAAACTCTTGGTGCCTTCCCTACTCAGAGTTAAGTTCACACATCCTTGAAAGTAGAATTAACTTCACCCAATAATATACCTAGGTCTCAACCCACACCAACCAAGAGGATGAAAACATTAAAGGGATGGATGACTAAGACTCTACCTCCCTCTACCTTACCCTCTATCTTAAGGCCTCACCCTTCCACTTTTCTTAGAAAGCAACCCACCTATAACATATGCCACCCACTGACATTGATTACACCAGCCCACTTATTATTAGATGCATTGGTACTTCCAAAATTACCAATAGTTAGACCATCAAACTTAGCCATCCAACCTACCAACATACCCAGACCAAAACCATCAAATAAAAACACCACCTTACCCAAACCATCTCTCACTAAACCTATTGACACCAACATGTCCATATTACCAACCCAAACTATGATACCTAACACTTTATTACCTCTATAAGAATCCTATATGACCATTCTTCAAAGATTATTGTAGACCTCCTACTTCACATTACCTCCTATCAGACCTTTCGATCCTCTCGATTCAAAGCCAATTTGGTACAATGACCATCAAATCTACTCCTATCATAAGACACCTAAGCATGATAAAGAGAATTAAATATATCTCCAAGCCATTATCCAAAAACTATATGATGAGGGTGATCTTTTACTTGATGACCTTCCATCCATTCCTTCACCACTACACCCAATAGCTAGTCACCAACACATTTCTAATCCCCCACTCTCACTTCAGAGTGATGGAGAATCTACCCAACCCCACATCACACCTTGCCCCTCCATCCATACCATTAATGTAGTCACATGATCACAAAAAAGGATAAAGGGAAGGCCAAAGTGTCCATTCCATATACATACCCATTGACTCACCCTAAACCAAACTAGATCCAAACCTCCATGTCTATAGCTAAGTCCAAAGTCACCATCTTAGGCACTCTAGAGGCTAACCCCTCTGAATCCATCAAGAGGGTCATCGTTAAAAAACTTCACTAGACCCCAACTAATGTGAGCCTCTACAAGCTCATTTCCACCTTCCCTCACCATTGTTAGGCCATGATCGAGGCTATGTAAGCAATTGAGGTTAGACTAGGAGACTCCCAACCTATAGAGGTATTCATTGGTGCTTTCAAGCTCTCCACCCTTGTTACCTTCAAAGACTCAGAGATACATTCTATCCATCCCAAAAAACTAGATCCCCCTCTTTTTATTATAGGCCACATCAACCAAACCTACATCAAATGGGTTATGATCAATGGGGGAGCCAGTATTAACATCATCTCTTCCCATTCCTATGAGCAACTCAAGCTACCAGACAATGTCATGTCCAAAACTTTAGCCATCCTTAGATCCTCTAACAACACTATGACCACTACCTTGGGAACCATTGTCTTTCATATTCATCTAGAACTTCACATACTCCTTAAACTCTTCTATGTGGTTAAAGGTGAATTTCAATACAATGTTTTACTAGGGAGACCTTGGATCTGGGCCATGTGTTATGCACTTTCCACCCTCCATCATTATATCAACTTTAAACATGAAGGTCAAGTTGACCATACAAGCTGACCCTAGCCATTTTACAACATGCAATATGACCTACCAACCTAATTACATTCTCCTACCTCCATCCAAAGCACTACAAACAACTATATACACTTAAAATTGGCCACCGATAACCTCCAACTAGGCTTTTGGCCAATTTCCACTTAAAATACATCATTTGGCCTAAAAACAATAAAAAATGCTAAATGATGTGAAACTGACATATTCAAGTGCCAATTTTGGCTAGGGTATCACTAAATGGGGTAATGCAATTTATGGGCCAACTAACTTTAATCAATTCATTTCGAGTCAAAATGCCAAATTTGCACTTAGTTACTTTGGATTGCTCTTCCCTATTAAATATTTTGCACAAGACATGTGCCTTTGTTATTTGTTGTTGAAAACATCCTATTTGGGAATATAGTTTCAATGCATTTGACATCACCTTCCAATTCCAATCCAATCAAATTTTGGACCAATAATAAGACATTATGATCAATTTGAGTAATTTGTGCACAAAGTGCTTAAACATGATCAAGAGCTAATTAACCCAAATCAAGGCCTAATTAATAATTGCATGGAAAATTGTTGAAAAATTAATTTTAGAAGTGAATATTGAATATCTACATCATCAAGTGACCTCATTTCTAGGGAAGACATCCCTAGGCCATAAATGCAACAAATATCAAGATTCATGCCCTCCATACCTCATCAATTCCTTTCATGATGCCCTCCATGCATCTTAATTTCCCCTTCTAATGTCATGATGAGGATAATTAAAAACTTAATTCCAAAATTGAATTAATCATTAACCATACATCTTAATCTCAGGATGGATGGTTTAGGTTGATTCTAGATATTCTTAAAAATCTATAAATAGGAGACCTCACAACATCATTTCTAAGCTATTTTGGTACAAAGTTATAATGCACAAATATCTTCAATAAGCCATTACAACTAATGTGACCATGCCAAATTTATTTCAATCCAAGCCAAACCACAAGCCAAAGGTGATAAGGAGAGGTGGAGGTAGCCAAGCTTCTATTTCTAAGGACTTCATGAGCACAAACTAAGCAAGCCACCACTACAAAGGAATTTAGAGCATCCAAGGAAGGTGAAGGAATTCTTATGTTTTTATTCCTTACTTTTTAGTTATGTTTGTAATTTGATTTTATTAACTAAGCTCTCCCTAGTGTCTAGGCCTAGAGATGTTATGCTATTAGTGTGTTTATTTCTTCTTATTTTCATTTTGGAACTAACACCATACTAACCATCCTCTCTTGAGTCAAATTCCTAGATCACATTATGGCACATTCGGTGGGACTAGATGCATCTCACACCTGAAAGTGATCCTTTTGTAACTCTAAAATATTTATTTGGGTCCTTAAAACTCTTATAAATTGATTTTCTAACTTTTTTTTTCCATTTTTACTTACAATAGTTTTACACAGTAACCAACGTCGATAAGTAGGACTGACATCAGTTACATATCTTAGTTCATGTTGATTAGCAAAATTGACATCGGTTAGATATCATTTATCTAGAGTAAGCGATGTCAGTGGTAATAACCGATGTTTTTCACTATTATTTTCCAAAAACATAGAGTCGAGAGCTACTTTTTCAAAGTTCATTATCTCAAGCTAAAATGAGCTTCAAAGCTAAAGGACATGCTAACATTTTTATTGCAAGACCAAACTTGAATATTTTCTCAAAACATGTTTAAATCACCTTTTCATGCTTAAAAATCAATTAGAAACTTTGTTTTTGGTGATTAAAAAAAGAATTTAGATGTTTTTGATGAATGTTTTCAAAGTTTACAACTAAGACCAAGAGGTTAAATGAACACCACCAAATATTTCATTTTGGGTTTAAAATTGAACACACTTGTCAATTCTTGTTTGCAATAGTTTAATCAAATTTTTGTTTGGAAAAAAGAGGAATGTTATGTGTATGCTCTTCCATTTTTCCCCTATAGGGATCCCTTAGAATCAAAAGCACCATTCCTATTAGACAAAGCCTAGTCCAAGGCTTATAAATAATGTCATATAAATCACTCCCCAAAAACTCATCAAAGTTTGGGTGACCTTGAAAATGACCCTAAAGTCTTTCTAATTTCATGCTTTCTTTATTTTTTATGCATCTTGGCTTGCGAGGGGGACTTCATCACCTCCCATAAGTTCTTCAAGAAAGCTTTGACCTGGGGTTTCATCTCCTAGAATTAACTTCATTTGGCTCCTTTGGAGTTGCACATGGGATGTAGTGGTACTTTGGAAATTACACTACACTAAGTGAATAGCAGGATGCAGTGGTTGAAAAAAGGACTAGATGCAACAAGCCAAGTGATATGGACCCAAAATATATGCTTTTATTTTACATTGTTTGGTGTGAAAGTCATTGTGTAATTGATTCCCTTAGATCATTTAGAAGCTTATTAGATCTTAGACAAATCCCCACTTGCCATAGAATTATTTTTGGTGTAAGGTGTGCCTCAAGGTCCATGTCATAGTAATGTCATTTGAGAGAAGGGGGGGTGTAAAAACCCTTCTATATAATGCACATTTACTTTTGGATGAACATTTAAAATCCTCTCAAATGATGTATGTTGATGGATTCCAACAATATCAAGTAACCTTATCAATTTAGGATCTAAGGGTGATTAATTAGTTGGTTTTGTCCTAGTTTAAAGTCTTGTTTGGAGTCAAAACTTGGTGTAAAAAAAATCCAAACCAAACATATAGTCCAATTTTTTTTTGAAAAAAGAGGCATTATGTTGCACACATGAGATCATCAATTTTATTTGTTCAAAAGCTTGAGAGTCATATAATTCAACTTAGCATAATTATGCTACCCAATTGAGTCTAGACCTTTACCAAAGTTGTTTAAGTCCTTCACTTATAATCTAGATTCAGAATTACACCTTTACAAGTTCCTAGGGTTGATGTGTTAAGTGGGTTTTCCATTTACACTAAACTTGAGGGAACTTAGATTTAAATTCCAATTTGGGTTGAAGGCCATTTAAGACTCATAATCATTATCATCACTTGATAGACTTAAGCCATTTTATGCTAAATACTTGCACTTTTATTCTATACTCCACAACATTTTGAGTCAAGAAAAGTAGTGTTATGCTGTTAAAATTATTGAAAAATGTCTTTGCCTTAGAGAGTTTTTGAAATAAACTTTTTTTTCACACCTTTTGGGTAATATAGCATCGCTATGCTTCCTAAACATTTCAAATATTATTGTAAAGAGTTCAAAATCTACTCCTATGTTTTCAGGCCAATCCAATTATACTTTTATGATCCTTTGTCTAAAACACAGCTATACCATTCATTTTTGTCTAGTTTATTTGTCAAAATAACTAAGTTATATACCATTATTTATGAGAATAAACTATTACTAAAGTGCGTTTTGTTTCATACCTTATACCTAGTTGATCAAGTTCATGACCAAGAATCAAATTCCTAGTGTTTGTTAGAAGTGTTTCAAATCCATTAGATTAAAACTTTCATCTATTTTCAAAGTCTAGTTTTTGACATCGTTTGGTAGAGTCCTAGCACATGCCTTGTTTAACCCTAGATTTTGAGGTCACATTTAGCCAAAAGACCTAGAAACTTTTAAATTCATAGATTAGATTTATTTGAAATATTTTGACCTTAGAGATTGGCATTTTGATTTTTGGTCCATTTACTTGCTTATCTTTGTGAATAGTGAAATGTTAGATACTTTATGCTAGTCTTTTTCCTCACAAATATTTGCATAAACCTTTTGATCCTTTTATCATATCTAAACCAAGTTGTAGGCATCATTTGTTTTAGATTTGGTCCTTTTTAGAGTTTGTATCACTCTTTGACCTTTTATCTCAAAGCATTGATTATGGATCCCAACATGTATTCCTAAACTCATAGTGGACTCATGTATAATCCAAGGATTAGTAATGTAGTTACACAAGAAGAAATGGTGTAAGACCCCTATGTAGATAATAATACTTATGAGATAAATTCTTATCCCTCTTATAATACTTAATCTGGGGCACAAAGCCAAGATCCATTGGCTTATTACCTAGTTAACACACCATCTTATTCAAAATAGGACCGAGAACAAACCATACAATACCTAGCTACAATACCCACAGTTGATGAGCAAGTTCTTCAAAATTCATATTATACTAATATAGCTTCCACGTATGATCCATTTTTGTTTGAGTGACATTTGTTAGAAAATAAAGATGAGATTTTGGTTAGAGACATAGAGGTAGGGGCCAGGTTTTTGGTAGACTTCCACCATGAAAATTTACCAAGTCTAGTAAGAATTCCCCATAATATCATTTATGATCAACATGATTCTTCTAACAATCCAATGGATCTAGTCCAAATAACATATCAAGACCCTAATATATCCAATCAAGGCAAAAACATCATGAAATATCACTTTAACCAAATGTAGACAACATATCAAACCTACTTGAATTTAACATGTGATTTTAATCAGATGAACATGGTGAGTAAGCCTCTTATCGACCTAGTTCATTCAATAGGAGTGTTGATAGAGTTAACTGGATAAGAGAATCTAAGTTCCAACCCATTCATATAAATTGCTTTGATATATAACTTGATGCATATTCCCATTATTGAATAAGTGTCTTTGGCCTCTACACATATATTTGGGCAATAATTCAGGCGACAATTTAGGTGATGGGTCTACCCAATTGATGACAGAACCTATGAGAGCCATAACTTTTGCATTGTAGCTCCAATTGACTCACCGTTTGAACCGTTGGAAAGATAAGAATGAGGAGAACATGGTGAGATAAAATTGATCTCTAATAAATTAATTTTTACCCTTGAAAACCCAATGGAAGTGCCTAAAATTTCAATTTTAGTAGTGTAGTCTAAAAATAGTAAGTTTCTAAAAATAGTAATTCCTCGAATTCTATATTGTTTTAAATCATCGAAGTCAAACAAATTCATCTCCCCCAAGATTGGTGACCTTCCAAATCCTCCCACCACCTTTAAATCATGTATAAATAAAGATTTAACCCAAAATGGAAATCAAACTTCTCTTCTTAGAGATAAGCATATGTTTGGGTTTGTAAATTTTATCAATAAAACATCTCTTCTAAAAGATAGCATTATTTGAATTGTCTTGTTATATTTTCTTGAATTATTTTTCAACAAAATCTTTCAAGTTTTATATCACACATAATAGTGAGCCAAACATAGTAGACAATGTGTAAACAATGTCTAATCTTGATACTAACATACAAACAATTAGCCAACAACATGTGCCTATAGTTAATCCCATGAATAGATCATCATACTCAAAAATAGGGGTTTATATACCCTAGCCTTGACTAGTTTCTTCCTCAAGTGTACAACCTTTGGGATTAGGTAATAAAAAAATGGTCAATGTCATGCTTCAATGATAGAATGTGATGAATCTTACTCCTTCTCAACAAGTAGTGAGTAGTATTCCACAATAGCAGATACAATAAAGTGTATCAATGCAACATAGGACAAATACATTACCACCTCAATCAGGGGAAACTAATATTCCACCTCACCAGGTAATGATGAACATACCTTTTTAGTCATAGACTAATATAGTAATTCAAAACCAAGTAATGACTAGTCAATACCATGTAAATATTGGTCAATGATAGATGTCAAATCTATAACTAGCTTTATTTCTTTATAAGGATCTACACAAGGAAGTTCCCATGTTTCTCAAGTACCTATTAGATAACCATCAATTCAAAATGTGCCAAAAATTTAGAGATAGGGTCTTATTCCACAAGTTTCCACTCAACAGTAAGGTTTGATTAGTCGATATCATATCCTTTTTCAACCATAGTAGGCAAAGTATAGTTATATCCCTCTATCTCAACTAAAAAATCCTCTGAGTCAAACCTTTATTGCTAACCCAAACCAGAATACCATGTAGCCAAATATATAATTTCATGTACATCTTAATCTACGTATGTGTATTCTTGGTCCATTTCCCAACTAAACTAATATACCCCAATAGGTATCTCCATCATATCCAAGTCAAAGTGTCCCACTTGTGACCTCTAAACCATCTACCCAAACAAATTTTCTCTTTCAAACCAATGTCTTTTCTAGTTTCCTATCCCAATAATTATAATAGATGAAGGATGAAATTACTTCCATTCAGGTTGGGAAGTAGACTAAAAAGTTCAAACTGGATGACATATATTATTATCCCTTCAACATGGAGTATTTATAGATACCATTTCCTCCAGGATACAAATCACCTATATTTGACAAATATAAAGTGAAAGGGGACCCTAAGGCTCATTTGACCGAATTTTTTATCGCATGTCAACTAGTGGCATATAGAGATATATACCTTTTGTTATTGTTTCCAAGGAGCTTGGCTAGACAAGCCTTGGAGTGGTTTTTAAAGTTTCCCAAGAATTCAATAATTAATTTTGATGATCTTTTTGATAAATTTGTGTAACACTTTTCCTATAATCTCGAGCATGATATTTCATTAGTGGACATAACACAAGCAAAGCAAAAATTTGGAGAGAGTTTTTCAAGTTATTTACAATGATGGAGAGCCTTTGCAAGTTTTTTCACCCATAGTTTATCAAATAAACAATTAGCCACTGTGTTTACTAAAAAATTGCATAGTGAGATAGCTTACCATCTGAAACTACAATGTGCACATACGTTCAAAGAGATCATTTATAAAGGTTTATTTATTGAGAAGGTCCTAATCAATAAATGAGTCATCAAACTTAATTCTACCAATTAGATAAATTGCCAAAATCAACATCCTCTTCAATCACAAGCATCACAATTAGCACAGGCCAATAACCAAGAAAGACCAAAGCAATTCAACCATAACATGAATGTTATGGGAAGTAGAGTAACTGAATCTCATCATGTGAAAACTATGCAAACATCATCTGCACCACCTTTTTAGCTTAATCCTACTCAACAACCTCTCTAACCAATACTATAGGCACAATAACCAAAACCTATACAATAACCTTTACCATTACAAACCCCTCCTCCTAAAAGAACCATACCTACATGTTGTGTCTTTAGTGACCTAGGAGAGCCTATTGAATCTATATTTTTAAATATTGCTACCACTAATATGATTAGTTAGCCTATACCAAAACATTATCTGCAAGGCATTCCTTATCTTGATTGGTACCATGAAAATGAATATTGTGGCTACCATAGAGTCAACAGGAACAATTTACCAAGATGTGTCCAAATCAAGCATTTAATTTAGAATATGTTAGAGAATGAAGATATAACATTGGATAATGGTGATTTTACTTCTAATCAAACTCTTGAGAGTTATCAAAACCCCTTTCCCTAACATAAAAATGAGTAGCAGCAAAATAATCAATATCAACAACAACAATGACCAATGCAGTAGCAAAATCAATGATATCAAAATCAAAGGACAAACCATTAGAATTGACAAAAATAGTATCAAAATCTATAATGATAAAATAATAGATAAAATCAAGGTTAGAATGGTGATAACCAACAAACCTACCATATAGTTTCACATGACTACAATAGGGTTGTAGGTCATATTTTAAGGGGTAGTGTTAATAATACCATCTCCATTAATCCTAGACCCAACACTAATCAACCTAGACCATTGATAAATAATAATATTTATCCAAATTACATGGATAATCCTTCTTTGACCTAGGATTGCATACATGCAAACCAAAAAACTAATACTTCCACTTTTGGATCTTATAGCAACAACTCATTCTTGTCATGACCACATGTAAGTGCACTGACAATCAAGACTTTTCCTAGCTGGTCCCATAACATTTCCAATAGCAGTTAGCAATAATGATCAAATATTTAATCTTGATTGTGCAATCACAACTCAGACATCAAATATTACTATCCTAGGCCCATAACCATCTACCACTTTGCCTGTCATCTAACCAACCATTTAACCTCAAAATAAACCATTCACTACTGACCAAGACAAGAAGTTTGATATTGTAGAACAATTACAGAAGACACTAGCATGAATATATATTTTAGATTTTATATGAAAATCAATAATCCATAAGAACATCTTGAATGAGTTTTTGACCTAATACACTATTGCTAGTGACATATCCTCTGATAAATTTCAAGCTTTGGTTGAACACCTAGCTCTAGACTAACAAGTCACATTTAACCAAAGTGATATGTCTTCCCTTGGCTTGCTCCATAATAATTCATTATACATAGAAGCTTATATAAGATTGCATAAAGTGAAACATGTCCTTATAGATAATGGATCTAGCCTCAATATAGTGTCTCTAAAGCTCATTAAGCTTCTTGGGTGCACAATGATAGATCTCCAGCTAGAAATAATAACTATCAAAGCTTATGATATAAGGAAAGAGAATCACAAGGCACCATTAGTTTGTTAGTTACAATTGGACCTTTGACCCATGATACACTTTGCCATGTTCTTGATCTTGAGTTATCATACAATATGCTTTTAGGTAGGCCTTGGTTACATGATATTTGTGTAGTTCTTTCAATACTGCACTAATGTATCAATTTTTCTCACTCAAGGATGGAAGTGAATATTACAAGAGATTTACACCCATATGAACACTACGAGCATCTTGAGGCTGAATTTCAAAGCTATAATTAATAGTATGGTATGAATCCAAGTTCCAAGTAAGATGAAGGAAAGGCTATACTTATTGATCCTTCACTAGATATTGGACATATCCTAATGCCTTGGATTATCTTTCCCACATGCCACCATCTAAAGCTTTTAATCATTTCACCATTTTAGATAATGGACTAGGAGAGTATGTGACCCATGATACATTTCATATTTATGATCTTCCTAATAATCCAAAAACCTTTGGGTGACCTAAAGTCACCCCACCTATGCTTTAGCAACAAAAGAACAAAGATAAGGGACCTGTCACATTTTTACCAACATCTAACCTCGAACTTGACCCTCTTGAAGGGGATGAATCATGGTTGTACAATGACAACCAAGTTGATTGTTATAAAAATACAAAGTATCTTATTCTTAATAGAATCATGGAGCATCACAAATATGAAGGAATATGCCTCAAACTAAATCAACAAGGAACCATCGAGCTAATTTCCATGACTAAGTATAAAAGACCTTATTGACTTGAATTTAAACTACTTGGGGGTGACCCCACATATATTATTCAAACTATATCACCAGAAACTAGTGATGACAATGCTGAAAATGAAGTAGAGTCTGATCATAGCCTCATCTTTGATGACCTAGCTAAAACCAACTTTTTTGATAATAATGCTATTTGAACCCTTACCCTTGTCATTCATTATAACCCATTACCATTATTTTATCCCCAACTGATAGATTGGGACCAACAAGAATCCAGTCTACTAATTGATGAGTTCTAAAATGATGAGGCATTTTTTGATTTCTTTGGCCTTAGAGGCAACATTCTATTGGGAGATCACAAATTAGGATTCTTAATCACATTGGATCATGTAGCCTATTTTGGAGAGTGAGTGAACACCCTTAGCCAAAAACAAATAAGTAAAACATTGAGGCCCCAAAGTGAAAACCTCTTTGAGGCACTTTTTAACCAGGGAAAAAGTAAAGATAAAGGCCAGTCTAGTGGTGAAAAATTATTTCAGGTGCCATTATATGGGGGTGTTTATTCTTCTTCAAAATTAGACTAGGAAACTGCCAATGATGAACTTGTTTATGGATCCAAGTTTAGATTTGAGAAACAATAATTATTTGATTAAATTATTCAAGAATTTTTAACTATTTTTGTCATATGGCTAGATATCCCACTAGGGGACTCAGAGTCATCATGCCTAAGAAGGTTGAAGGGCAAGTCCTAACAGAGGACCCTGACATAATCTAGCACTTCAAGTTATAGCCTATTATCCTAGAAGATGGTTTGACACTTCTAGTCAAAGATATAATAGAGGTAAACATCAAGAATCCATCAGACCTAAAATGGATAAAGTTAGGTGCATCTCTCACTAAGGAGGAACATGACGTCTTTACAACTTTGTTGAGATAATTTGTAGATATCTTTGCATGGGCCTATTTTGACATGCCCAATTTAGACCCAACCTTGGTTCTATACCACCTTATGGTTAATCCTGACACCAAATAGGTAAAACTAAAGCTGCATAAGATGCATCCTCACATTGTTGTATTAGTAAAGAAAGAGTTATAAAAACTCTTAAAATCAAGATGCATCTAATCCATTGATTGTTCAGAATGGATCTCTAATTTGGTACCTATTAGTAAAAATCCTGAATAGATTCGAATTTGTACTAATTTTTGAGACATCAAAAAATCTTGTCCTAAAGATGATTTTCCCTTACCTAATATCGACATGATCATAAAATCCAATGGTAGGTTATGAAATGCTTTTACTCATGGATGGCTTTTCAGGATATAATTAGATCAGAATAACACTAGAAGATCAACATAGAATAACATTCACCACTCCATGGGGAACATTTTTTTATCAGGGCATGCCATTTGACCTTAAGAATTATAGAGATATATATCAAAGGGCCACGACTATCATATTCCATTATATGATGAATGACATTGTTGAAGACTATGTTGATGACATATTAGAAAAATCCAAGACCTAGGCTAACCATCTAGCAGTGCTGCATAAGATATTTGAAAGATTATGAGAGTAAAAAGTCAGACTCAATCCAAAGAAATGTGTGTTTGGTATAAATTCAAGAAAATTACTTGGCTTCATCATATCTCATAGAGGTATTGAAGTTGAATCAACTAAATTCCATGCTATAACCAAGATTCCACCACCAACCAATTTAAAACTCCATAGTTTGCAAAGTAAGATCCAGTCAATCTGATGCTTCATCATTCAATTAGCAGACAAGTGTCATCCATTTATGCACTTTTTGAAGAAAGGAGTTGCATTTCACTAGGATGATCACATCCAAATATCTTTTCAACAACTTAAAGACTATCTTATTAATCTGCCTATTTTATTACCTCATATGCCAAGAAAGCCATTCTTGTTATACCTATTAGCTATTGAGAATGATCTAGGGGAACTCTTGGCTCAACATGATGATGATGGAAAGGATCATGTTGTATACTACCTAATACATAACTTGGTTACATATAAACATAACTATGTACCTATTGAAAAATCTTGTCTAGACATGGTCTTTACAACTCAAAAACTATGCCATGACATGTTGAATAATAAGACCATGGTCATTTCAAAAGTAGATCCACTCAAGTATCTACTATCTAAAATAGATTTTCAAGGTAGAATGGCTAAATGGCTCATATTTATCAGTGAGTTTGAAATAGAGTATGTAAATCAAAAGGCAATCAAAGGACAAGTTCTTATAGATCAACTTGTTAAAGCACCTCTCATAGACACAAAACCACTCATGTTTCAATTTCTTGATGAATCTATCATGAACATCATTAACACACCCCTTGAGGAGTAGCCCTAAATTATATATTTTGATAGTTTATTTACTACACATGGATTAGGGGTAGGCATATTATTTATTACACCATAGGGGGATATAATCCCTAAATCATTCAGAATCAACTTTCTTTGTACAAACAACATGGCCAAGTATGAAGAACTTATTTTAGGTCTTTAAAAAGTAGTGCAGTGGAATATATCTCTTCTCCAAGTTTATGGTGATTCTTAGTTAATCATCAATCAGGTTATAGATTATTTTTAGACCAAAGATGACAAGATAGTTCCATATAAATCCATGGTCTACATTAAAAAAAAACAAATTGCCAACATTCAATTTGAGCACATACCAAGGGCTAGTAATAGAATGAAATATGCCATGGATATTATTGGCTCTTTGATTTGACAAATAGATAAAGCTAGAAAGTATCAGTTTCTCATCAAGAATTTGTTAGCACCAGCTCATGAACCTTCAACCATTGTCATGATTCATGATATTATTGGTCCTAATTCTATCTGGTACTCAAACCTTTAAAACTACCTTCATGACCAAGTTATAACACCTAACCTATCTTGAAAAAAAACCAAAGCCTTAATTCATCATTCCTCTTGTTATACTCTACTTAGATCCACCCTTTACCATTATAGTTTTGATGGAACTCTACTTCATTATTTAACTTTGGTAGAGTCTACATTAGCGTTAATAGAAGTTCATGAAGGAGTATGTGAAGCTCATTCTAGCTGGGTATTCCTATCCAAAATTTCTTGCATACTAGTTATTATTAGTACATAATGGATGTAGATGCCAATGCATATGTAAAGAAGTGGGAAAAATGTCAATGGCATGCTAATTTGATTCATACCCCAATAAAAAATTTGAAACTGATGTTGATACCATAGCCATTTTCTACATGGGAACTTTACCTCATTTGGAAGATTAACCCCACTTAATCTGATGGCCATAAACATATCCTTACCACCACTGAATATTTCACTAGGTGGGTTGAATCTATACCCCTCACTTACATGACTGGAAAGCAAATTTCCAAATTCATCTTTAACCATCTCATCTACCACTTTGGTATCCCTTCTAACATTATATCTGATAATGGATGATCATTCAAAAACAAGGATGTAGATCAACTATGTATCGAATATAACATCACACACCATTTTTTTACAACATATTACCCTCAAGGTAATGGCCAAGCTGAGGCATCCAAAAAAACCCTTATCAATATTCTCAAAAATATTTTCAATGATGTCGATCATGATTGGCACCTCTATATATTCCCTACCCTTTGGGCATACCATACCAATCATTATAACCCCACAAGATCCACTCCATACTCACCTGTTTATGGTACTAAAGCCATATTTCCCATTGAGGTCAAATTTCCTTCACTACACATCTATTTCAAGCATGTCCTAGATGATCATGACTATTGAGTAGCTCCTCTGTAAGAGCTAGACCTACTTGATGAGAAATGCATAGTCATGCTCAACAATCTTCAAGCATATCAGAATTGACTCAAAGGCCACTATAATCAGCATGTTAAGTATAGAACATTTTAACTTGGTGATCTTATTCTTTAAGAAAACCAAAAGAATACCAAGGCTAAGAAAAAGCATAAATGAAAATTCAAACCAAACTAGATAGGGCTTTTCATCATTATTGCATATTATGGATTAGGAGCATACAAACTTGCCATACTAGATAAGGATGAACTTCTAGATCTAATGAATATTATTCATCTCAAGTAGTAATATGCTTGAGCACTAAGGTGTATTGTCTATAAGGACCATTTCCATTATGCCATTTTATCACTATTCTTCTTTATACAAATACCATCCTTATCCACCCTCTTCACCGCATCCACTTTCTGATTCTAACTTATTAGCCAGTATGTTCTAAAGCCTACCCTATTTGACCTTAGTCTTTTACATTCATTACATATTTTTAGCATCAAGGTATCTTATTAGTTTCATAATTTGGTTCAAGTACTTCAGATAGAGATCATATTTTGGGATAGTGTGACAAAAGTTTTTGTAGTTACATCCTTCGTTTGTTATTCTTTCTTACCACCAATCTTGCCACTAATTATAAACATCTTTGGAAAAATTAGTACCTTTGATCTATGCCATTGTGTCCTAGTTATAACCAACTATAGTCAAACTAGGGGTAACATAAGCCTTGACATACCAACTTACCACTTCTTATGTCATACCATGCCTTTTCACCAACTATGCCTATTTTGTTTGAATTGACTGATACACTAGTCAAATTATTTTATTGTAAATGGTGAGACTACAGTGACTTGAGGTCCTACTCTAGGACTATGTAGGCAATTCTCAAAACTTGTTGAAGTCAGCTCAATCACCTGAATCCATGCTCTCACCATTTTTTGAGCACCCTAAGCCACACTCTCACCATTTTGCGAGTAACCTAAGCCACACTCTCACTATTTTTTGAGCACTCTAAGCCATGCTCTCACTATTTTATGAGCACCCTAAGCCATGCTATCACCATTTTGTGATCACCCTAAGCCACACTCTCATCATTTTATGAGCAACCTAAGTCATGCTCTCACCATTTTGTGAGCACCCTAAGCCATACTCTCACCATATTTTGAGCACCCTAAGCCATGCTCTCACTATTTTATGAGTAACCTAAGCCACTCTCTCATCATTTTGTAAGTGACCTAAGCCATGCTCTCACCATTTTATGAGTAACTGTAATTTAAATGCTCTCACCATTTTGTGATCTTAAACTATTTAGTGTCTCGTAATTATTGATTTAGTTGAGACACTCTAAAATAATTCCAAAAACATTTTAAAAATCATTAGAAAAGAACAAAAAAACATTGATCACTTCTTTGCCTTAAAGATTCTAGGAACTCTTACTAATTTATAAGCAAATCACTTGTCATTTAGTTTTCCCATCCTTTTTGGCCTTTTTCTCTCACTCACTTGCCATTTTACAAGACCATTCCTCTTCTTTTCTCACATCCATTCTATTTGTTTTCATCAGTTATCACATTCTTCCCATTCCTTGGGAGAACTACATGTAGCCTAAAGTTTTTTATTGGATATTACATCTATGGAACTATATAGGCAGCTTCCACTTTCCTAGTACATATGGAGACATCTCAGCCACCCCCTTCCTTTTCTTTTATTCCTCCATTTTATTTATTTGTTAATTTGTCACCTATTTTCTAAGGGCAATGTTCATAGAGTTTCTATTGCATTGTTTTTTTTTTTTAATTTCTCCTTATTTTTATTGATTTATTTGTTTGCTTTTAGCACTGTTTCCTTAATTCAGTTTATGTGTGTTCATTAGGTGATTCCTTATCCATACTTACACTTGAATCCATCCATATTCATATGCTTACATTGTCATCATGGTTTTTATCATTAGTGCATTGTTTTCTATTGAGTATTGGATTGCAGGAGTCAGTCCTCATGCATATTTCAGCCAAGTGCACATGATGTTATATCATGATGCCTATTGACACATGCTATAAAAAAAATTAATCTTTAAAAAGTCTATTCAATAGTGGTAGTATCTCTTTGGCACCAACATCACGATTCAATCCCAATCATATCCCAAATAGAGTAATTAACCACAAAAGAATTTCAACCTTTATTAGCTCAGATGAGCACCTCCCTACTAGTAGGTTGTTCCAATTCATCATTACCCTCTGCATTAATTTATCATCATCCTTGTCCAAGTTTATCATGTTTGCCATAATCAGGGTCTAATGATTATAACCACATATGGGAAAATCATTGCACACCATCCCACCTGCATTTATCAATGATTATAACTGCATTTGGGTAAATCATTATATTGTCACCACTTTAATTTTTTTTGCCTATACAAGGGCATGTTATTATCTTGTTTGTTTATCCTAACTGGGGCAGCTCCATCTTCTTAATGACTATAACTACCTTTGGGAAAATTATTGTGTTACCATACCACGTTGCCACTATTAGGGTATAATGTTTATAACCACCTTTAGGAAAACCATTACACACCATCCCACTTGTATTCTCAATTATTATGACTACTTTTTCAATATCATTGTGTTTTCACCCCATCATCTTTCCTTTCTTTGGTCCCCTCATTTCACTTCTTTCTTTTTGAGGGATTGTTTGCCGACCTACTTATGCCAACCATTCCATCAAGGGGGCATCATACAATTAGTTTATCATCATTGTAGTTGTAGGCATATAAGACCTTTTCATTCTTTGATAAGACATTAATGTACTTATAACTTGTAACACCTTCCCAAATAAGGGCAAACTGTAAACACCTAAAAATGGCCATCGATAACCTCTAACTAGGCTTTTGTCTAATTTCCACTTAAAATACATAATTTGGCCTAAAAAAACTAAAGCATGCTAAATGATGTGAAACTAACATATTCAAGTGCCAATTTTAGTTAGGGTATCACTAAATGGGGTAATGCAATTTATGGGCCAGCTAACTTTGATCAGTTCATTTTGAGTCAAAATACCAGATTTATACCTAGTTGCTCTGGATTGCTCTTTCCTATCAAATATTTTACACAAGACATGTGACTTTGTTATTTGTTGTTGAAAAAATCCTAAATGGGAATATGATTCCAATGAATCTGACATCACCTTCCAATTCCAATCTAGTCAAAATTTGGACCAATAACAAGACATTCTAATCAATTTGAGTAATTTGTGCACAAAGTGATTAAACATACTTAAGACTAAATTAACCCAAACCAAGGCCTAATTATTAAGTCCATGAAAACTTGTTGGATACTTATTTTTATAAATTAATATTGAATATCTGCATCATTAGGTGACCTCATTTCTTGGAAAGATATCCCTAAGCCATAAATGCCACAAATATCAGGATTCATGCCCTCCATGCCTCATCAATGCCTTCCATGATGCCATCCATGCCTCTTAATTACCCCTTCTTCCAATTTCATGATGAGGATAATTAAAAACTTAATTCCAAAAATTAAATTAATCCTCAACCACACATCTCAATCTCAGGATGGATGGTTCATGTTGATTCTAGACATTCTCAAAAATTTATATATAGGAGGTCTCACAACATCATTTCTAAGCTTTTTTGGTGCAAAGTTATAATGCACAAATATCTTCAAAAAGCCTTTACAACTAGTGTTACCATGCCAAATTGATTCCAAGCCATGCCAAGCCATAAGCCAAAGGTGCCAAGGAGAGATGGAGGTAGCCAAGCTTCCATTTATAAGGACTTCGTGAGCACAAATTGAGAAAGCGACCACTACAAAGGAATTTGGATCATCTAAGGAAGGTGAAGGAATTCTTATGTTTTTATTCCTTACTTTTTAGCTATGTTTGTCATTTGATTTTGATAACTAAGACCCTTTCTGTAGTTGCATCCATTACTTCATTCCATTTCACTGAGGCATCTACTAGTTCATCTATCCCCATGGACTAGATACCCATCACTAATCCTTTAGAACCTACCTTCCAATGACTTACCCTTGGAGAATACCATTTTCTCACCCTTGATGCCCTCCTTACTCCCCAAGAATATGGGAAGCTCAACCACCAACTAGGTTATGAACCCAACATTGGAGATATTATCCCCTTAGGGCCTCCAAGATATCAAACCCACTTTATCAATGGGGAAATTGACAAGCCACTTAATTATTCTACCACTCCTCCACCTCAACCATTCACCTCCACCTTATCTTATTTGGACAACCTAGACTTCACCAAACTATACCTTCATAGGTGTGCTTGGAAGGGATTTGGTTTAGGATGATATGAGAACAAATCACACACATTGAACTCAATTTAGATGTAAAAGCCTCATGAGAAGCATGGCCTCAACTTCATTCTACCCAATAATAATAAATCCAAAAAAACTACCCCTACTATTTTCAAAGAAGAGACCCCTTCCTCACTAACACCCTTCCACCCGTGGGTGAGGATGAGGACACCATCCCACCTAATTTTTTTTTGTCAACATGATTACCCTTAGACCCATGCCTTATCAATAGGAAGGGGCACCCATATCCATCCCTTTGATCTATCCTCAACTCATGGGAGAAGACTCTCTTACCATTAACACTATTTAGTGTCAAGATGATGATGTTATTCTCACCTACCTTGGTGTACTAGATTGATCCATCCATAAATCCTTGCCTCTAAAACACCTTAACTATGTTGAATGAATCTACCAAAATTATCAATTTGGGCACCCTGGATAACCCCCATATCCTCTAACTTGGCCAAACTCTCACCCCTAAAGAACTATAGGACTTTTCTACCTTCCTCCAAGACCATAATATTGAATTCACTTGGTCATGTGCTGATATGCCTTGTATTGACCTAGCCATTACCACTCACAAAATCATAATAAATTATGATTCCAAACCTATTATATAGATACTTTGCCAAATGCATCCTCTCATAGCCCTCCTTGTCAAAGAAGATCTTCAATGCCTCCTTTCTATCAACTTTATCCAACCCATTGATTATCCCCAATAGGTTTCATACATCATGCTTGTCACTAAAGCCATAGGGGGACTACATATCTATGTGGACTTTCATGACCTCAACCTCACCTATCTAAAAGATGACTTTCCTCTACCTAGCATTGACCAACTTGTTGATCTTACAACAAGCCATGAGATGTTATCTCTCATGGATGGATTCTTAGGTTATAATAAGATTTTGATTGCCCCTAAAGATCAACACAAAACTACCTTTATCACCCCATGAGGGATTTATGTTATAGAGTCATGCCCTTCAATCTTAAGAATGCTAGTGTAATTGACCAATGTGTCATGACCTATATTTTCCATTACCTTATCCATATAATCATCAAAGACTATGTGGATGACCTTATTGAGAAGTCCAATCTTCACAAAGACCATTTAGTCATTCTCAATATTATGTTTGACTGACTTATCCACTATCACATCTGACTCAATCCCAAGAAATGTATTTTTGGGGTCCTGTTAGGTAAACTTCTTAGATTCATCATTTCCCTTCAAGGAGTCAAGATTAATTTGATCAAAATTAAAGCCATTCTCGATATGCTAGCCCTAACCAATCTTAAATAATTCCATAGTTTGTAAGGGAAACTCTAATCTATTTTCCGTTTTATCTCTCAACTCTTCAATTAGTGTTAACCCTTACACCATCTCTTAAAAAATTACATCTCTTTCAAGTGGAATGTTGATTATCAAAAGGCCTTTGATGCACTCAAAGAGTACTTTCTATCTCCACCTATCCTCACACCTCCTAAGGATGACCAAACTTTCTACCTTTATATCTCTACCAAAGACCATTCCCTAGGGGTAGTCCTTTCCCATTAGGATGAACAACACAAAGAGCAAGCCATTTATTACATTAGCTTTACACTTTTCAAATATGAGACTTGGTACACACATGTTGAGAAACTATATTTGGCTCTAGTCTTCATGGTCACAAAAAATTTCCACTACCTTCTTAACCACATAAATTTTGTCATAACTAATACCGACCCCCTCAAGTATATGCACTCCAAACCTTACCAAAACTAGCATATGGCTAAGTGGCTCATGCTTTCAGCTGAGTTTGACCTTGAGCTCCTCTAGTAAAAATCAATCAAGGGGCAAGTCATTTTAGATCAATTAGTTGATGTACCCTTAAAATACACCCAACCTCCCACTCTTGAATTTCTAGATGAGTTGATCACAAGTCTATATCAAGCATATTTTACCAATCATATAACCATGTTTTTTTATGGTTATAAATATCAACATGGTGGGGGGGCCAGTATCATCCTTATCCCCCTATCAGTGAACCACTCCCCTTTTCATTTAAACTCAAATTTGAATGTACCAACAATGTGTTTGAGTATGAGTCCCTAGTAATAGGTCTCCAAACTTCCTTAGCCTTAGGAGTCAGAACAATCAATATCTGTGGTGACTCCCAACTTGTGGTCAACCAAGTCAATGTCATTTACTAGTGTAAGAATGAAATGATGTAACTATATAAATAACTAGCTATATAATTCATAGCCTCATTCAAACATTACCATATTCAAGCCACCCCATGATTCACCAACAAGTTTACTGATACCATGGATTCTCTTGCCTCTCAGATCTCATTGGCACACTCAGACTCCAAACTATCAATCATTATCCATCACATCACCAAACCTTCCTACACCAAATCAGACACCCAACCATCTTTAGTGTGGAAGAGATTATACCTAACCTTTGGTATCAACAAACCTTCAACTACATTCACCTTATCATATTTCCCTTTAGCCTCTCTAAGAATGCCCATCATGCATTTATTCAGAGTACCTCCCATTACACCATTATGGGAGGAATTCTTTACAAATGTGGTTTTGATGGTCTCTTAGTCCATTTATCTCATGGTCTAGAAGCCTCTCATGATATAAAAGAGACACATGAGGGTATTTATGGGGGGTACTTTAGTGGACTCGCTATGGCTAAGTGCATCCTCCACCTAGGCTATTACTGGCCCAACCTTAACCAATACTATTGTGATTATATGAAAAAGTGTGTCAAGTGTTAATAACAACTGATTTACATCATGTAACTAGAATTAGTCTTCACATTTCTATAGACTTTTAGCCTTTTTCATAATGGGTTCTGAACCTTATCGGTGAAATTAACCTCCACTTTTCACAATGACATCATGCTACCATTACTGCAATTAAATATTTTACCAAATGGGTAGAATTTATTCCCCTTTTCTTAATAAAAGTTGAAAAGATTATTGAATTTATTACCCATCACATCATCTATCATTTTGGTGATCCCCATAAGATCATCACCAATAATGATAAATCCTTCAAAAATAAATAATTTCAAGGTCTTTGTGATGTATTTGATGTTAGACTTAGTTTTTCATCAACTTATCACCCATAAGAAAATGGACAAGTAGAAGCCTATAACAAAACCCTTAACAACATGCTTACCAAAATTGTTAATGCTTTGGGTCAGGATTGGCATTTGTAAATCCCTTTCACCTTATGGGCATATTGCACTAACATCTAAAATCCTACAAGTGATACAACTTTTTATCTTATGTCTGGAGCTAAGGTTGCATTACCTCTTGAAGTCCAAACACCTTCTCTTCACATATCTTTGCAAGATCTTATCTCAAAATATGATTATCATCAAGAATGTTTAGCTCAACTTGAGCTACTTGATGAATTCCTTTTGGCCACCCTTTCCCATCTTCATGTCTATCAATAATGAATCAAACATGCCTATAAAAAATACCTAAAAGTCCAATAATTCAATATCAGAGATCTTATCCTTAAGGAAAACCATCTTGTAACTAATATGGAGAAAAGCAAAAGGGGAAAATTTGCTTTCAATTGGCTTGGAACCTACATCATTACCCATAATTATGGATCAAGAGCTTATCATTTGTCCTCTCTCAAGGGCAAACCATTACCTGAGCCTCTCAATGCTTCACATTTGTGTCCCTTTTATTGTTAGATAGGGATCACAATCATCATTTATCTAACTTAATATTGTCCCTTGTAACCACATTCATTTCCCTCTTTTTAGGGAAAACTACCTAAAAATAAATCATGTGATTATCCATCATAATTATAGCCTAATCTTGAACTCTAGATACCATGGATTTATCCATGACATGATTCTCATTGTACTTCCAATCTCTTTGAGATTAGTTCCTATGTTCATTATCACCTATAACTCTTTTCACCTTCTAAACCTTCATGTTATCTTAGTTTTGCCTTCATAAAGGTAATACTTTGATCATGTATGAGCAAGTCTATGTTAGGAAAAGTATAGAAAAAGTAATATCAAATAACAAAAATAAATCATGGGTCATCCTTAGCATTCATAGACTATACCTTTGAGGGACAAATATTGAAACTTTTTCTAAAATTTCCAAATGTAAGGTAGACTTCTCACTTAAAGGACAAATATCAGAAACATTTAAACTAAGCATATAAACTTGGACCATTTTCTTGAAGGATGGTTAAGTAAACCATTAGTCAAAGATATCAATTTCTTGGAAGCTTCCTGCTTCATTTAGCTTCCCTAACCCTTTAGCAAAAGCAAAATCAAAAATAAATGCAAGAGTAAAATCAATTTTGAAAGTTGCAATTAACTCTCATAAAAGAAATAATCTTGAAAAGCTACAATCAGCTCTCCTTAGTAGACTTCTCACATCGATCAGTATACACTTTATATATGGACATATACTTATTTATACTACCTCTTTAGACACCTATAAAAAAGTCATACTAGTCTCACTAAAGGTTTCAATTTCACCCATTCTACCTCCACATGTCATATGCATGGGACTATGAGCTTACTTGACACAATGTAATCAGGATCCCTGTCTATCAACCTGATCATGTTAATATAAAGCATTGAAAAGGCTTATTTTCACTAAGCCAATCTAGCTTTGGGTTTCATGTCATTCTTTACCAATAAAATGGCATCATGTTCCTTTTTCTTATCTTCTATCAATTCATGTGGATATACCTCTCATGATTCTTATCACTTTCCTACACATCTAATTTGTTACCTACTTCATGTATTTTCATCTTTAATCATATCCACCTTTTACCTCTTTGATCATGAACAATAAACATCACATCAAAAGAATGCACATCATGAACTATGTCAACAAGCAACAACATCTATCTATCAATGAGTCAAACATAATGTAAACATATCACAACAAACCATGAACATCAATCACACCATATGAGCCTATAAACATATCATTACAATATCACAAGCATAAACCAAATAAATAAGCAAAACATCAGGGCATATACCATTTACCATTTCACCCATATAGCCATAAATAAAGACATAACATGTATCCATCTATAACATATCCTATCATAACCATGAACAAAATTAGAACATCATAACTATCTTTCTAGCATCACATGCCTAGCTACTAACTAGAACACTAACATCATAAACCATAAGTCAGGAATCATAAGACATAACCATGATCATAAACCATAATAATCCATCATATATGCCATCAAAAACCATACATCATATACATCAAATCATCAAAAACTAATACATGTAACAATGTATCATCTCTCTCAAAAAATATACATCTCTCTACATCGATACATAAGTCAGTATCAAAATAATACATCATAATAATGTATCTAACTGTAATCATAGGTCTACCACTCCCACTAGCCCCATCTATGCCTACACCTATACCTAGTACTGGTCCCCCTAGGACCCCTACCTAATGTACTGTATAAGTCCACTAACCTAGAGTAACTATCAATGACCCACTAGCCAAGATAACTCTATACCCTACATACCTCATAGCGTATGGTAGCTAGTCTAATACCATCACCTCATAATAATTAATATCCACCATGGTAGCTAGATATCATGGTCAGTGCACTGTGTCTGGTGGACATCCTATTATTGCTACACTTACCCGATCCCTTTATTTGAGTATTTCTCTCTCACCTATAACGGTGGTATGTTGACCCTATAATGCCTGAATCTAGCCCTATAATGTGGTCACCTATACTTGTAGATCCTATACCTGAGCCTAGGCCATAACCAATGCTACCCCTACCTATCCACCCTAGTTGGTTGGATCTATAGATATTATTACCACCCCTCTATTATCTCTACCCACATCCAAATTTACATAGATAGGCTAGTACCAAGCCTTGTATCCATCTATATACCCTACATCATCCATGGGATTCCTAATAGGAATCTTTTCAAAGCCACTGGTCAAAACTATTTACATAGGCTAGGGCACTAGTAACTGAACCTATAAGTCCTGCCTCTTATACCATGGATGTGGATCCAATACACCTTGTAACAAGCCAAACTAATGCCAAAATTGATTGAAGGGAATCAGCTCAACCTCACCCTCTTGATGGCCTACTATCCACCTAGAGCTCTATATAGTGAGGGTCTCACTTTTGTAGCTTGACTAGATAGGGAACTGTAGGTATGGTTTTCGTGTGATGTCCATAGCTACCAATCCAACTAGGGTAGCCTTGAACCACTCAATACCATATGGTCCATGTCTAACCTTTGATGCAACATAGTCATCCCTCCACCTCATAAAGCTAATAGGGAACTCTAACTGTGTGTACCCCATCCACAACAATCCCATAGGCCTCAAAATCTAGATGTACTCACTAACAATGCAGATGCATGCCCACACTGATGCTATACCTCCTATGATATCTTAATCCCCATAGCTCTCTATAAATCTAGGCCAAAAACATTGGGACCTACCCAAGTACTATCCTCCCAAGTAATAGCTTAACCAAAATAGCCAATAATACATAGGGTAATCTACCACTACTATAATCTAGAACCCCAAAGAAAGTAACTATGATCATCAGCACTGTCATAATTCTCCTCTCCTCAAAATCCCTCTCATATATTGCTACATAACTAAATCCTCTAGGGTTTTAGTGGACCTAGTTGCTATCATCTCCTTATAGATACTAAACATACTCATCCCATTCCTCCTACTCAATATGGTAGATTTAATTAACATGTAGTGGGAGCTAAGTGATCTTATGGACATCCTCTCAAAGAATAGTCATCTCCTTAGTTGGTATCAAAAAAGTATTAGTAGAAGGATCCCATCTCTTAATGAGTCTTACTATCATGGATGCATCCCTAGGCAAATGATGGTAGTGCCTTATCCCTCCTAGTCCTATACCCTCCATATGTGACCAATCATTAGTAGTCATCCCCTCAAGAAATATAGGGAAGATCCATGGTACATGGTCATGCATCTATATGTACTCTTGAGCTTGCACCAAATCAAAATGTTTGGCTTTAGACCTTAACTAGTCTTGTTTACCCTATCTTTTAAATGTGTGCCCCTAACCCTAACCTATTTGACCTAAACATAATCATAACCCATTTACCCCTTGTGCCCAACCTATTTGACCAAACTTTAGGCATCATCACTTATCTTAACTTTAATCATTAAAATTTAAACCTTAAAAACCATAACTAAGCCCTAAACTCTTTTAACAACCCTACCTCATCCTAGTTAACCTTTTATGGTCATGTTGATCACTGATAGTTGGGGACCCCTAGTTTCTAGGGTGTTAACCATCGACAGTCACCTTTGGGCATTCTAGGGTTAGAATTCCCAAAACCTCTAGGGCTTAAAATAATTAGCAAAATTAAAATACAACTAGCCTAAGCACTCTAAATAGCTAACATGTTCCCTAAATCACCCACCCACCCTATCAATTTAACACTCTACCCACCCTATTTACCCAAAAATCCAAAAACCCTACCTAGGGTATGTAGGCCCAAATGATAACTTTATAGACTTACCCCCCATGCAAACACAAGTAATAGAAAAATCAAACCTATCTATAAATTTAGTACATCCCTACCTCATTTCATGACCTCTAATATTGATCCCTCATGTAAGTGCCCAACCACATCCTAATGTTCCTTGCATCTTGAACCCATGAAATATACCACATGCCTCTAGCTAATGAGTAGTTCTCACCTCAGCATGAGCCTTTTTAAAAAAGTGTTGAAATCACCTAGAGATTGGTCAAATAAAGCACAATAATAAAAATGACAAAATGCCTTTTATTTTTTTACTTTTACCTCCTAGTTGTTAGGGTTTCCCCTGACCATCAATGGTTAGGGTGACCATAGATGATCACTTTATAGGGACTTTGACCATCGAGAGTCAGGATACCCTAAAAACCTAATTTTACCTTTTACCTAAAACCTCCACATTTCAAGAAATTTACCCTAGGATCTTGCCTACTTTTGGAGATAACTCTCTCCCACCAACCTGACCACCTCATCACCTCACTGTTGGTCTCTTTTGGCCCATATGGTGTGTAATTTTGCAACACTTTTTACCTAGTCCTTTGACTATAGTGATAACACTATCATGTTGACCCTTTTGTATTTTTGTGCCACTTTGCACGTACTGACTCACTTGTGTCTCATCAAGATAACTTTATACCTTGAATACCCATGACACTTGACCTATCTATGTTTTCCTCAGGAGTACTTCCTACCTTAGATACCCACTGCATACATAGAGATCACTTAGTAGACTTGTGTTTATGAGTGTTCCTAGCCACCACACCTATAATTAGTCATGTGGTTCACTTATCACTTGTCCTTCTTAGCACTAAACCTTATTTTTAAAAACATTAACAACTTCATTTATGTGTGATCTTAGCTATCACTCCTTTTTTTCACATTTTGTGTGCATAGTTGCATCTCAAATGCCCAAACTCATGTCACCACCTCATGACTCACCATATACCACTTATCAAAACCATGCTCACTTCATATTCACCTCACCAACTCCTAATTTGAGAGGGAACACCTTATTCCACTCTCAGGGTAGCCAGACCCTTGACCCATACTCCATTTTTATTTTGTAGCTCATTTACGCAAGATACATAATAAAAGGGGGGAAAATGTAGACATCATGAATACACACACCTAAAATTATAAATATTGAAATTACCCCTAGAGCTACCCTAGGACCCCCTTCAAACCAACCTACACCTAGCAATCATAAAAAAACCAATCTACACTTAGTTGTACCTAATCGAGTAACCCTATCTTCATAACCCTATTCCTGTGGACCTTCACCATCGATGATCAGGGTGACCATTAATGGTTAGCCTTTGGGACCCCTGACCATCAACAGTTAGGATCCACCTTCTCACCAAGAGCATGCAAGCTCTACTAACCCTTTTCTAAATATAACCTTATCTAATTTGTGTTGCAAGCCTTTACATGCACAAATTATATTTAGATGACCCACATACACCTTCACTTCCACCTCTTTCTTGTGCCTATAAGAGAGAGGTCTAGGAGGTTAGATCCATCTGTGATAATTATTGGGAGCTCATGCATTTAGGAGTTTTATTTTATAAGTCAATCAAGTCAATCAATGACATCAACATTATCAAGCATTATGAGCCATCTTAATGAGATCTAACTCAATGTCACCTCTCAACCAAGCTTTTAGGTACCTTTACTCTAATTGAATCAAGCTAGATTATACCAATAGGCTAATTGTATCATCCACCCACCCAACCAAATTTTGGGAAGACAAGTGCTTTTTTATCAATATTCACATGATTTTATTCCATTTCAAAATCAATCTAGCCCTTTCCCAATTATCAAAATCTATTTGTGAAATATCATAATCTTATGTTGATGAAACCTAGAAATACATAGTCAACCATTGATGGTCAGATGCCAATCATTGATGGTAAGGCATAACCACTGATAGTTACCCCAACCACCGATGGTCACCTATGTTAGAAAAACTAGCAAGCTGATTTCACCCACCCACACCTAATCAAATCCATTTTTCTATGTTTATGACCACTCACATACCCCTTTCAGATTTTTTAAAGCATACCCCAACCCTTTAGCACTAGTATTAATTAGTCTATCACCAATTAGATGAATTATAGTCTATTTACTTATTAATATTTCTTGTATTCATTTTATTACATTTTGATTATTGATACAAGCACCTTATTTCTACCTTTATCAGCTTAATTATTTGAAATGTGTGGATTGATATCCCCTAAATAAGCTATCACTTCTGGGATCTAGCTATTGCTAGGCAATCCACCCAACTATTTTTCTAACAAACAAGTTTACTTTAGTGATTTATTATCTATAGGTCTTCTTCCCAAGCTAAAGAAGAGCTCTTCACAATCTTCTGATTTAGCATGTGCATAGACAAACAAGTTTTTTTAACCATACCCATATTGAGTTTCTTTTCTCTTTCTTTAGAACTCAAGTGAAAATTTACATGAAACACTCCTCACCACCAATCATCAACATCTCACATCCACGACACTCCTAAGTGTGTTAAAGTTATCTAACAGTCTAATGTCTAAGTTATCTTCCATCCATGATTTGTTGACCGATCTTGAGCATAGTCCATTATCTAAGAATGTAAATGAACAAGTAATTCCACAAACAAAGTCTCATATAAGGAATTGTATATATTTTGTTCAACCTACATATGTGCATAAACTCTTGGTTCAATAAATGGTACTACAAAGTGTAGACACCTAAAACTGGCCATCGATAACCTCTAATTAGAATCTTGGCTAGTTCCCACCTAAAATGCACAATTTGGCCTACAAACACTAAAACATGTTAAATTATGAGAAAATGACGTATGAAAGTGCTTATTTTGGCTAGGGTATCATTAAATAGGGTAATGTAATTTATGGGCCAGTTAACTTTGATCAGTTCATTTTGCGTAAAAATGCCAAATTTGCACCTAGGTGCTCTAGATTGCTCTTCCATATCAAATATTTTTCACAAAACACATGCCTTTGTTATTTATTTTTGGTAAAATCCTAAATGGGAATATGGTTCCAACACATTTAACATCATATTTTTATTCTAATCTAATCAAAATTTAGACTAATAACAAGACATTCTAATCAATTTGGGTAATTTGTGCACAATGTGCTTACTCATGCTTAAGAGCTAATTAACCCAAATCAAGGCATAATTAATAATTCCATGGAAACTTGTTGAATACTTGTTTTTAGAAATGAATATTGAATATCTACATCATCAAGTGATCTCATTTCTTGGGAAGACATCCCTAGGCCATAAATACCACAAATATCAGGATTCATGCCTTCCATGCCTCATCAATGCCTTTTATGATGCCCTCTATGCCTCTTAATTTCCCCTTATTCTAATTCCATGATGAATATAATTGTAAAATTGATCCAAAAAATTGAATTAATCCTCAACCACACATCTCAATCTTGAGATAGACAGTTCAGGGTGATTTTAGACATTTGCAAAAATCTATAAATAAGAGGCCTCACAACATCATTTCTAAGTTTTTTTAATGCAAATTTATAATTCCAAATTGGTTCCAAACCAAGCCAAGACATAATCCAAAGGTACCAATGAGAAGAGTAGATAGCCAATCCTCCTTTGATGAAGACTTCATGAGCATAAATCGAGCAAGCCACTACTACAAAGGCATTTAGAGCATCCAAGGAAGGTGAAGGAACTCTTGTATTTGATCCCTTGTTTTTTAGTTATGCTTGTCATTTAATGTTGTTAACTAAGATCTTTGTAGTGTCTATGCCTAACTATGTTATCCTATTAGTGTGTTTATTTCATCTTGTTTTCATTTTATAACTAACACCATACTAACCATCCTTTCTTTAGTCAAATTCTTATATAACATAATGGCATGCTCGATGGGACTAGACGCATCTCAAACTTGAAGGAGATCCTTTTTCAACTCTAAAATATTTATTTGAGCCTTTAAAACTCTTGCAAATTGATTTTCTAACTTTATTTTTCTATTTTTGGTTGCCACAATTTTACATAGTAATTGATATCGATAGGAAATAATGACATTAGTTACCTAACTTAACTGACATCAGTCAGTAGAACCAACATCAGTTAGATCTCAGTTAGCTATAACTGATGTCATTGGTAATAACAGATGTTGATCACTATGTTTTTCAAAAAACACAGACCTGAGAGCTAGTTTTCTAAAGTTTATTATTTCAAGCTAAAAAAGGCTTCAAAGCTAAAGGACATGCTAACAATTTTATTACAAGACCAAGATGGATATTTTCTTAAAACATGTTTAAATCACCTTTTCATGCTTAAAAATCAATTAGGAACCTTATTTTTTGGTGTTTAACAAATAATTTATATGTTTTTGGTGAATGTTTTCAAAGTTTGCAACTAAGACCAAGGGGTCAAATGAACACCACCAAATCTTTCATTTTGGGGTTAAAATTGATCACACTTGTCAATTTTTATTTGTAATAGTTATTTAGTTAAATTTTTGTTTTGAAAAAAGAGGAATGTTACATGTATGTTATTCCATTTATCCCCTATAGTGAACCCTTGGAATCAAAAGTTCCATTCCTATTGCAAGTAACCTAGTCCAAGGCTTAGAAAGAAAGTCATCTAAAGTACTCCCCAAAAACTCATCAAAGTTTGGGTGACCTTGAAAATGACCCTAAAGTCTTTCTAATTTCATGCTTTGTTTATTTTTATGCATCTTGGCTTATGAGGGGGACTTCATCACCTCCCAAAAGTTCTTTAGGGAAGCTTTAACCTAGGGTTTCACCTCCTAGCATTGACTTCATTTGGCTCCTTTGGAGTTGCATATGAGATGTATCTACATTTGGACCTCACACTACACTATGCGAACAACAAGATGTAGTGGTTTTAAAAAGGGACTAGACCTTTTTACAACTATCCAATGCTGTGGTCACCCAATTGCCATGCTTATATTTTGTATCCTTTGACATGAAAGTCATTGTGTGATTAATTCCCCTATAATGATATAAACCTTTCTAGTTTAGTAAAACCCAATTTTCCATACCCTTGCTAGGTTTTGGATGATTATACTTAGTGTATTTTTGGTCATTTTGCTTGGTATGTTTTGAGACTATTTTTTTATTTATTTATTCATAAGCCATGTCAAAACAATGCATTTAAGTTGTGAAGGGTAGTGTTATGTTACCTAAATCATATTAAAACTATTTTACCTTTAAGTCTTTTGAGGCATAACATTGATCACATCATCTGAGCATGATTACACCATTAGCTTGCTCAATTTTTTTCAAGACTTATTTACCATTGTATAAAAACCATTTGTTACAAACCACTTTGTGTATACCATTTAGACCTTTGTCTTATGTCGTCATGATATCCAATCTTGTCTAGCTTGTTTGGTCAAATCTTAGTTGTGAACATTGAGTTTTTAATTAGCCTTGTTAAGTTTGGATCCAAAAATTAACTAATTTTTGTTTAGGCCTTAATTCATGGGGCTGATACATAGATCTTTCTCTTTTATGTTGCATAACTTTGGTTAATCGATTACCCAGATTTGAAAGTTATTAATGGTTTGTTTGTTTAAAGTCTATCCTCAACATTGTTTGTGCCTTTATTTGGGAGAAACATAGCCTTTCTCAAAGAGCCTTTTGTCTTATGCCTTATGCCAAATGATCATGTTTATATTTGATTATGTGTGCTATGTCTATGTCAAAGCTATTTTCAAACATATTAGATTAAATCAAATCACATTAGCCTTTGTTTCAAGTCTAGATTTTGACACCATGTGGCCAAAAGTCCTAGCACATGCCTATTTGTTTGAGCCTAGCTTTCGACTCCATGTTTGGACAAAATACCTAATAGCTCAACTGTTCCCTTTCCTAGTTTAGACCTTATTTAGAAGACTTTGATCTAGACCTTTGACATGCCAATTTTTAATCAAACACTTGACCCTTTTGTGCCTATGACATTTGACATTAGACATTTGATATTAGGCTATTTTATGCCAAGTCTTAGCATAAATCATTTTGGATATACAGCTCCACTTTTAGATCACATTGGAGATACAGCTCCACCTTTTGACCAAGTTAGACCAAGTTTGAACTATTTGTCCTTTGGACATAGTTTTTCAAAGTTTGTAGAACTCTATGCCTTTTTGTTTTAGAGACTTCATCATTTACGTGTATATGTCTCACTACACTTATGGTGGAGTCACTTACAATCTGACTTATGATATAATGGACACACAAAATGACTTTTATGGATTTTTCAAGACCCCAATGATGATAATATGTTTTGTGAGATAGATTTCTATCTACCTCATATTAATCATTCATGAGAACAAAGTCACAAGGCAACTTAAAATCTAACTCAAGACCCTGATTGGTATGAAGAGGCTTGTAAATAGGAATTTGAAGACCTAACTATGGATATGTTGTTTGGGATACAAATCCATACCCTCTTTGTAATAATTAGCACATGGAAAACAACTAAAAACTAGCTTATGATCCAACTCATGACTGGGATGATATAGTTTATGAGGAAGACTTGGATACTTTTGCTTGTACAAGAAATCAATTTTCATGATGTCCTTTTGCTATCTAATCATTGACTACCTCTAACCCTCCTTTATATTATATGAGCCATCAAGCTCCAAAATATACAAGGAATACCATTACCATTCTTAGACCTAGTCTTTTGGCTTGTGTAAGTAACCAAGCTCCACAAAACCCAACTATTTATATACTAGGACCTCATCTTTTGGTTTGTATGAGCAACCAAGCTCCACAATTCTCATTCATCATTCTAGGACCTAATATTTTGGCTTTTTCAAACAATCAAGCTCTACACCACCCTATTATTACCATCTCAAGACTTTGTCCTTTGGATCATGGAAGTAAACATGCTCCCCAATGCCCTACCATTATCCAACTACAAGTCATTCCTCATCCAATACCAATCCCAACCAAACCTCAATTGATCTAATCATTTGAAGAGAAAGCTATGTTCAAAACTAGTATTTTCTAACTCATTAAAAACCAAGGCCAAGAGAACCAACCAATCTAAGATGTTTTTTGTTGAAATAACCATTTGTAATAAGTTAGCCTATGATGAATCACCTATTGATCCTATACTAGTTCTCAAGGAGTCTCACTCAGATGAGCCAATCTTTGTTGAGTCACTTCTTAATGATTATAATCACATTTGGGAAAATCATTACCTCAACCATGTGATTATTTTTCAAGAGGCACCTATTGACAAACTAGTCTCTAAGGAGTTATCTCTTAACCTATTTCCCATCCTAGAGGAGTCTCACTTTGACAAACCAATTTTTGTGGAGCCCATTATGCCATCAAAGACCATTACTTGTCTAAAAAAAATATTCAATAAGACATCTTTATGATAGAGTACCCATTAGATGAAGAATTATAATTAGATTTAGGTTATATTCTTGACCTAACATCATATTTAGCATCAGAATCATAATCAACATTAGTCTCAACATCAAATTCAGAGTCCCTTGAGTTAGAATCAGATTTAGAAGAAAATATGTTTGGGGATGTTACAAAATTGGTTATGCATGCCTTGTAGATCAATTTTAATATATTTATGATCCTTCTATAGTTTTTGAAGATGAGTACTTCAACATCGACAAAATTTATCCTAGTATCTTATACAAGGATTATGCAGCCTCTCCCCATTCTATTACCATTCCATTAGCCATTACCATCAACCAAGATAGCCATATTATTGACATTCCATCTCCCAAAAGTGTTGATTAGGATAAATATAATCACACTTTGTTAAACTAAAACCATGGTGACATAACAGTTGAAAAAGAGTAAAGAGGCTAAGACCACATTCATGTAGCAGAAGAACACTCACCTAGTGAGACCTTTTTGAAGGCGCTAGGGGATAAGTAAAGATCAAACTTAGCATATTTTAGTGAAACTTTTTTGAAAGCACTAGAATAAAATCAAAGTCAAAAATTAACATTCCTTAGTGAGACCTTTTCAGAGGTGCTACAGGGCAATTAAGACAAATTTACTAGTGAAAACCTTTTTAAAGCATGAATCACTAAGCACAAACATTTTTCACTGCTTAATGAATACAAAATCAAATATCAAATCAAAATAGCTTCCAATATACAACCTAATCAAATGGTAGCTACTCTCAGGCCCAAACAATAACAAAAATATGATGATCTTATTTAGAGAAAAAGTCTTCAGCCTTGTTGTAACCAAAAATATGTTAAATTTGGCATCAACAATATTAAATGTGACTAAAAGTCCTGATATTCATTTTTTACCCACCATCATACATTCCATTATCATCCACTATTCCATTTCAAAATAAAACCTACCATCCATTATTTATTCTTTTTTACCATCCATGACCACACTTTCCTTTGTTTACCCCCTATCACTTGGGGGCAACCCTCTTACCATATTTATCCAATCTATCAAAATACCATCATTATCTTAAAGCAATACCATACCATCCTATCATTACATTCCTATCTAGACCAAAGCCTATTTTTAGTCATCCTACCTAATCCTATTTTGATCTTGATTACTTTGGTTCTTCCACACTTTTTTGTGAGAGGATTCAAATCAAGTTTTAACAATCACTCCAATCCATGTTTATAATGATAGTCTATGAAAGTAGTGTGGTAGTTAATATGGAAAGGTATCTTTTATCCTATCCATATTTATTTCTATGAGCTTGATTATAACCACCTATGGGCAAATCAATGTTTCACTAATCTTGCTACTAATTATAACCACCTATGGGAAAATTAGTATCATTGACGTATGCCATTGTATCTTAGGTATAACCACCTATGGCAAAACTAGGGGAAACACTTATTTATCATGCATTGCTACATGACCTTGCCATTACTATTTTCATTTGACTGGCCATTTACTAGATTTGAGAACTTGTTGGGACCTAGTTGGTTTTTCCTCAACTTTTGTGTGGATAGAAATATTATGACTTGAGGTCATTTCAGGAATATGTGGGTCATGATTAATTCATGTTGATGTCATCTTATTCCCCCTTCCCATACACTCTCACCATTTTTTGAGTAACCTAAGCTAAACACTCTTTCCATTTTGTGAGTAGGTATCTTGTCATTCTCTAACAAGTTAAGATACCTCAAAATGCCAAAAACATTCATAACATTTCAAAAATCCAAAAACATTTTTCCTATTTAAGCCTAGTCAGTTATCCTTGATCTACCTTATTAGGGTATTGTCATTATTAGGATTATTTATTTTACATTTGTTTTCAAGCTTTCTAGTTTTTAATTTATTTTAGGTTGTTTGTTTGTTTGTTTATTTGCTTGTCTGATTGATTTCTTTCAACACTATTAACTCAACTCAGTCTCTATGCATTCATTTGGTGATTCCTTACACACATTATTATTGAGTCTATCCATATTCATAAATCAATATTATCATCATGGTTTTTATCATTGGTGTATTATTTTTGAGTGTTTATTGGATCGGGAGTTAGTCCTTATGCATATTTTATCCAAGTCTTCATGGTGTTCTATCATGAAGCCTAACATCACATGCTACAACAAAAATTAGCTTCACAAAGGTTTAAAATCAATGGATCCATAGAATTTTCTCCTTGGCACCTTGGTAAATCCTTCCATCCCACCCTCGATCAAATTAATCTAATGACCATTCTAGTTGTATCATTACTAGTCAGGACACACATCTCCTCATTGGTAGGTACATTTGAATCATTCACACTAATCAATATTATTATTCTCTTAATCTATTCTTGTATTATAGATTATATCCTTGAGTTATGCTTGCTAATTATCTCTAACTAGGGAGCAACCATCATTATCCAATCCAAGTCTACTTAATTATTATAATTGCCTATGGGCAAATCATTATTTTAAATTTTATTCTTGATTATAATTACCTTTGGGAAAATTAGTATCTTTTTAAATCAATGCATGCAAGAATTTTTTATTTGGATTAATCTCAACTATGGTTTAATTCTACCTTTATTCTTGTTTCTTTTCAAGGGATCATCCATTAATAAATGTGAAAGCCACTCCCTCGAGGGGGCATCATCATAGGCTTCCCAAAAACCATTTAGAGCTTTGTTCTTCAACCATCATTTTATTTTCGGCATACAGGATATTTCTCATCCTTTGAGAAGACATTACTTTGCCTATAGTTTTCAACATCTTCCCAAATAGGGGAAAACTATAGACACCTAAAACTGGCCACTGATAACCTCCAATCAAGATTTTGGCTAGTTTCCACTCGAAATGCACAATTTTCCCTAAAAACACTAAAATATGCTAAATGATGAGAAACTAACATATTCAAGTGCTGATTTTGAACAAGGTATCATTAAATAGGGAAATGTAGTTTATGGGCTAGTTAACTTTGATCATTTTAGTTTGAGGCAAAATGCCAAATTTACACTTGGGTACTCTGGATTGCTCTTCCCTATCAAATATTTTATACAAGACACATGCCTTTGTTATTTTTTTTGGTAACATCCTAAATGGGAATATCATTCTAATTCATCTAACATCACCTTTTGATTCTAATTCAGTCAAATTTTGGACCAATAACAAGACATTTTGATCAATTTAGGTAATTTGTGCATAATGAGCTTAATCATGTTTAATATATAATTAACCCAAATCAAGGCCTAATTAATAAGTCCATGGAAACTTGTTGAATAATTTTTTTTATAAATGAATATTCAATATCTGCATCATCAAGTGATCTCATTTCTTGGGAAGACATCCTTAGGCCATAAATGCCACAAATATTAGGATTCATGCCTTCCATGCCTCATCAATGCCTTCCATGATACCCTCTATGCATCTTAATTTCCCCTTCTTCCAATTCCATGATGAGGATAATTAAAAACTTAATTCCAAAAATATAATTAATCCTCGACCACACATCTCAATCTTAAGATGGATGGTTCAGGTTGATTCTAGACATTTTCAAAAATCTATAAATAAGAGGCCTCACAACATCATTTGTAATATTTTTTGATGTAAAGTTATAATTCCAAATTGGTTCCAATCCAAGACAAGCCAAAAGCCAAAGGTTCCAAAGAGAAGAGGAGATAGCCAAGCCTCCTTTTATGAAGACTTCATGAGCACAAACTGAGCAAACCATTACTACAAAGGCATTCAGAACATTCAAGGAAGGTGAAGGAACTCTTGTATTTGATCCCTTGATTTTTAGTTATGTTTGTCATTTGATTTTGTTAACTAAGATCTCCCTAGTTTCTAGGCCTAGAGATGTTATGCTATTAGTGTGTTTATTTCATCTTGTTTTTATTTTGGACTAACACTGTACTAACCATCCTCTCTTGAGTCAAATTTCTAGATCACACATAGTTATATTCAACACTAGTAATCCATCATTCAATGTTTTCAAGAGATAATCACTCAAGAATTTTTCACCATCATGACAAAAATCATTATGGATCCTAATAATGGAACCAAAATGTATGGATAATTTTTTTATCTAGTTCTAATTTTACATAGGTATTATTGAAGTGATTAAAACCTAATGAGTTGGCATGGTATCATTTCATGCAAGATTTAGAGTTCTCATGCACTCATGCAAAACACAAAACAATCAACTAGTTCTCATTGGTTTTATTGTGCAAAGGTATGCATAACATATGTTGGTGCTTGAATATCAACTTTACTTAATGATTAACTAAAAAAAGAAATACATAGTAGTTGTGGGCCTAAATTTAGTTAAATGAACAATCACATATAAAATTACTAACACCATTATTTCCATAATCCACATGAGAACATTCAAGTAACATAGATTCCATTCATCATATTCATAATAGGTTCACAAGTTACATAAAAAAAGAATGTTTCAACTCAGTTATTTAACTCAGCTATCTACTTGAGTACAATAAAAATATCACAATGGTATCCTTGAATACATCAATGGAATAATGATCAACATCAATCAACAACAATTAAACACATTATAAAGCTCTAATTAGGGTTATTTATACTTGGTTTTCCCTAACTAAGCAGTTAAAATAATAATAACACCCTTAGTGACTCACCAATGATCTTCAATGGACTAAGAGTCATGAAAACCACTTACATTATTTCCTTGAGGACCTAAGAATTTTTACCTCTGTACTCATGCTTCAGTGTTGGATCCTCATCACTAAGTGCCTATCTTCTCATGGGTTGGTGCTATATTCATGCAGGAATTAGTCTATTTCATCCCTAAGAATTGATCCCTAACCATCTCCTACTTCCCACATGCTCTCTAAGTCTTTTTCTAGTGTTTTGAGCCCTTTGTTCTCAAGTTCTTTATTTATTATGAATATTCTCTAACTGGATCTTCTTACACCATGAGCTCCTATGTTATGATCTTCTGTGCCTATAACTCTTTCATTCCTTGATTCTTATATGATATGATTTTTTAATAAATGACTTATCCAACATTTGGGGTCTAATAGTCTCCTTAGACATTGCATATCTTGGTAAATATATTGCTAAGGAAATTATTTGATGCCTCCACTTGTCTATTTTCTTAGGGATGGATATGTTGTGCTTTTATGGTACAACATTAAAAACTATTCTATCAAAGTCTTGATGGTGTTATTTAATAAATGTGTGCCTTTATCATCGACTAGTTCAATCAAATACCCAAATCTAGTTATAATATTTTCATTTAGGAACTTGGCTATGTCCTTATCATTGTAGCTTGGTGTCACAACAACATCCATGCATTTGGTGAAGTATTTTGTCATAGTAATGATGTATATTTCATTAATACACTTATTTCATATATTTATTATCCCTAAAAAGTCAATTCCCAATCACTCAAATGGCCACTCCACTAGCATAGGATTTAATGACATCTTATCTCTTTGATTAGGCTTGCCTATCCTTTAATAGATATTGTAGTGTTTTTTGACTTAGTGTGCATCTTGAAATAAAGTGGGCCACCAGAGACCTCTTTACATTAGATTCTCCTACAAAATTTCCACCTACTAATCTTTGATGTACCTCCTCAGGAATTTAAGGTTGCTCGTACTCTAAAGCCACTTTGTGTAGTGCATCATACTTCCACATGTTATACATAAACCCATTAATAATGTTGTGAATAAAATGGATCTTATAATCAACTAATTTTTATTTATTATAAATAGTGTGTAGGAAAGATCTCCTCTTCCAAAAAATATGATGTTTTCCATGTTCTTAGGAATCTTAGAAATGTAAGACAAATGTGCACCTGGTGGTTCATCTTGAAGTTTTTACAGTTCTTCTCCATTGCATATTCAACTTAGATGATCTATCCTCACATTTTACCTTCATGGCTTGACATTTATACTAAATTAAAACTCTTTAAATAACATCAACCAATGAGATATCATCCCCCTAACATAGAATTATTTATTATGCATTGTAAACCGTGTTGATCAGTGAAAAATTTAAATGGCATTGTTAGAAGGTTAACTCTAAACTTTGTGAGTGCAAAAACTATGGCCAAAGATTCTTATTCTATTGTTATATAATTTTTCTCTACACTGGATAATTTATAACTTGTGAAGTGGATTTAATGGTCTAATCCTTCATCTCCTAGTTATGTGAGAATCAACTCCTACCATATTTCTTGAAGCATCTACATAAACATGGAAATGTTTTCTCCAATCATGAAAGACCAAAATGGGTGCTATGACCAATCTTTGTTTTAGATCCACAAATGTTGTTTTCCACTCATTTTCCCACTTGAAATTTATATCTTTGCATAAAAATTATTGATTGAGGCAAATATATATGTATAGCCTTTTATGAATGTATTATTATATCATGTATGCCCCAAGAATGATCACACCTCTATAGAGCTTGTGGGAGGTGGCATACTCACTATTACTATGATTTTGGATTGGTCCACTAAGATCACATTCCTACATACTATGTGTCCCAATAGGACACCAAAAGGTGTGAAGAATAAACACTTATTTAGATTTAATACAATTTATAAAGCTAGACATCATTCCAAAATCAGTCATAATATAGACAAATTCTCCTTAAACAAGGAAAAGACAACCCAATCATATAGGTAGACTTCAAGAAAATCATGGATAAAATCTTTAAAGGCATTGGCCACTTCCCTAGAGAACATAGATGAGGTATTCTTCAAACCAAGTGACATTACCTTATATGAAAAATATCTCCATTTTGTTGTAAATGTTGTTTTGGCTTGATCCTATACTATTATTAGAATCTGGTGGTACCCACTAAACCCATCTATGAATGAGTACACTTCATGTCCTAAAATTGAATACAAGAATTCATCTATGAATTTAATTATAAAAGCATCGTTTATACATGCATTATTTAGTGGATGAAGTCCCCACACTCTAATTTTCTTAGATTTTTTAGGTTGTACTACCATTTGGATGAACCAATCTATCCTTTCCACAAGATGTATAATACACGCATCTTTCGTGCAATCTAGTTTAATGTCTACTTTCAACTTCATGTTGGGTTTTAACCTGTATGGTCACTTTTTCATAGGTTGGTAATCTCACAATAATTTTAATGCTTTTGAATTCTCATTTTGGATCAAGTAGTCACCCAAATTTGTAGGCTTTAGCATTGATTCTATCCCAATATTTCCTACCAAATTATTTAGGGTATTCTGATATATTTTTTTTGAACCACTTGAAAGGAAATCTTGTACTATTATGTACCCTTCTTGTTTCTAGATATTAAGATTTTACAACTATTGGTCTTCACTTTACTCTATGACTTTGGATTTAGGCTCCTTCACTTCTCACTTTGGTTAAAAAATTCCATTCAAATTAAATTCCTCATCACTATCAGTGGACTCTATCAATTCTCCATCATCTACGATCCTATTGTATGGTTTGATGAAAATTTGCTCCTTTTGTTTACTTACCTTGAAATTGTGAATAGCTACAATCAAATTTGTAGCTACTTCTTTCAATGAAGATGACTCTATCATAGTAGTTAAGTCTTCACATTTTTAACTTTTGCAAAGTATTTTACACTAGGGGATTCTCATCCTCAAAAATAAAATTATGAATGAAATAATGTTGTACCTATGACCAATGATTTATCTCCCATATATGTTCTTGGTGCATGTAGCAATATATTAGGAGTGTTGCTAGATTATTTATGAATATATGCACCCAATATTTGGGTTCTACACCCTATCCAAACCATACCTACACACACTTATGAGCTTGCATTTATGGGTACTATCTTTCCTACAAAAAAGGCCATTATTTCTTGATCATGGAAGGTATTTAGAATCAAACACACAATAGTTAACATACCATATCCCACTATAAGTGGTTTCTCTTGTGGACTCTCCACCAGCCATACCAACTTCTTTGAGTGCATAATTTAGTGCACTAACACTTTGTTCTATATTTAGAATATGATGTTTTAGACTTAGAATAAATTTATTCAAGTCATCAATTAAAAATCATTGAGGTAGTTGATGTTATATAAAAGAACCATGTGCATTGGGCATACCTAATGATATCCCCTTGACTAATTCAACATGTAAGTATTTAAGTCACCACTGACTAAAGACATAGTATCCTAGGGTAAAAGACATTCCATTATTGGCTTTGTGTAGTCCATGTTTGTCACACATTATTTGTACATAAAATCCACTTCAAACCTAGTCGGAAATAACATAAAAGGTGACCTGCATTCATCCATTTGAAACTAAAAATTTATTCTTTTGTAATCATAGGTCTGGAGGCAAACTATTCATTTGGTTGCAACTGATATTGAATTTGTATTTCTAGATGAAAAAAAATATATTCTATAGCTCATATGGCATTATGCTTAGATTGGGTATGTTTTATGGATTGTGCTATACTTTACTCAGGGGCATAATCATAATTTTATCCCCTTGGTGCACTTCCATTTGATTATGAATTTTATTATTACTCATCTGACCATAATAGGCCAAATTCTTACCAATTAACATAGGTTAGTGCAATTCATTAATATTCATGCCAATTACTTCAAAATCACCTCATAGATTTGATTCAACCACTTTTATTTCCACATATTTCAGTTGACCAATAGGATCTACCATACCATAATCTGCAAGACTTAGTGTAACTAAACTATGACTGAGTGTTTGCAATCAAATAGATTAATAGACAAACTAAGGAATCTTATTAAATGTACTTCTAAAATCAAATACAATGTTGCATACTTCATATCTTACCAATTTAATATCAATGTGAGAATCAATATCCCAAGATGTTTTAGTCTTTATGTACCAAATTACGTTGTCAATATGTTATTGACCTCGTTATGTGCACTATAACAAGTTATTCAAAATGTATTTAGTATTATATGAGATATCTTCATTTTGCATAGTGATTAAAAGTTTTAAATGGTTAGTCAAGGCAATAAATAATCCCTCTTGCTTCATTATGTGGATAATCTACCCATAAATCTACACATCAATGACTATGGCATTTCCCTCTGATGTAACCTATTATTGTATGTTTTGAAGAAATTGGGCTACTTGGTACATCAAGTTTTTTTTTTCTATTTCAAGGCTAAGATACTTATCTTGTTGAACCTTTCTAGTTATCTAATCTCATGACATTTATAAAGGAGGAAATCCCTGCTCTACATATTTTTGCCTTGTAATCACTTGCATGAATGCATTCTCCTTGGAGTGTGAATTTATCATGTTTATGTTTCACATAGTTTCTATTTTCTCTGCTTCTCTAAAACTAGATAATCATTAGTATGGTGTTGTCCTAGAATTATGCAATAGACATAATACATTTATATTTGAGGGTTAGTCGGGTAGTTTCATATGAAGTGATTATTATTCCCATATAAAAACATTAAATTGGTTGAGGAGATTATCAATTATCATTATTGAGACCTCCCTAGTATCCATCATATAAACCCCCTCTGTATTATCATCCTTTTTTTTAATCCCCAACCTCACAGTTGTTTCCCATCAAATCCATATTATTTTTTTTACTAAGCATCATATCCTCCATGCTACCATTAAGGGGATGATGAAGCCCAATTTTATTTTTATGGTTAGGAAATCATAATATTGCATGATAACTGATATTGATATTTTGGAGATGATGATGTCTATCATGATAAACCTTGGGGTTGGTACTGTGGTGATGAAATCATCCACCTCGGAACACCTTGTGTCGTGCTAGACATTTCTACCTCCAAGCCTAAAATTCCTTGATTTGTATTAGGTACCCATTATGTTGTGACTATGAAGAAGTTCTTAGTGATATCATATTTAGTTCTTGTAGATATCTCCAACTCTTCTCATCATGATTTGATGACTTAAAAAAATCATAATACATACTATATGATCTTTGAGTATATTGTTCTAATATATGATATTTTAATGTCGCATGTCATACTACCTTGCATATGTCACATAATTTTATTTTTATTTTAGGGCAATCATTGTTATGATTCCCTTATAAATTGTAATCCATACACCACATGCCCAAATTGAGTTTGTTGATTTTGTGAAGCTCATCCATTCTTCTCAAGAAAACATATATCTTCATCTCAATTTTAATGCTAGTTGATGGAGCATTTTCATAATCCTCAATTTGATCTACACGAAGTGCAGCTACTCATGCATCAAACTTAGTAAGGAACTATGACTATGAAATGATAAATTTAATCCTCAATCAAAGTCCCTTTATAAAATAGGTAGCATTATCTTTATGTTCCAAAATGAATTTGATTTTGTTCATTACATCCGAGAATCTATGATCATACTCCCATACTAATTCTTTACTTCCTATTAAATCTCTTTAAGATCATGAATAGTATGGATGACACACTTATTCATTTTGAATTATGTCATTAATTATTCCTTGAGTTGTTGAATACTTAGGGAAGAAAAATCCCTTTTGTGTATGAATTCTAGAGCTTGACCTATGAAGGCCCCAATGAGCTTGTAGTTTTTCACATAATTAGTGGTCACTCACTTAACCTGTGATTTCATGTCACATGTTAACACATATTTTTCATGTTTATAAGACCCATCATATGGTGTCAAAGCCATACACATTCATAATTTCAAAGACATTCTTGATGCATTTATAATTACTACTGGATTCTGTGAACTAGTCTTTACCTATGTCTTGAAATTTCTTGTGAAATAAAATCCAACCTCTTCTAACTTCTTGTTTATTGTTTTTTGAGTCTCTATGCTAATTTTACCAAATTTTTCTATAAATAAATCAAACTTATTTCCACCTATCCTAGTGTATGTACTTTGCTTTCTTCTTTTTGGCATACTCACAAAATGAATGATCTATGTCTTGAAATTCCTCTATCTACAACCTTGAACCTACAATAATCTTGATATTTTGTACAAATTCCTCCAAATAATATTATTTCCCTAGTCCAAATAATATCCTTCTTTGTAACTATAATTTACCAGTATTATGTAATTGTTCTATTGTTAATCTACTTTCCTCTTTCTCCTCACTCTTTTATATATCCTCTATATCCCAATTTCTATCCTCTTCTTTCTTGGGACCTTCATTCCTCACGCTAAATAATCTCCAAATTATTTTAATTATGTAGCCTCTCTTTGGGCTCCCCTTTCTTCTACATCTTTTATTTTACTCCTATTCATAATTATATTTTAGTTACCTATTTAATGCACCTTCTTTATTGTTACAGATCTCTTTCCAATCACATAATTTTATTCACTCCATTTATTTATGCCCTCCATATTATCTGGTTTTAGGGTTAATTTTCTTTACTCAGATCAACATTCACTCCCAGATTGCACATACCCCCATAACACCTAAAGTGAGTACTCCATATGGGTAGGGATTGACACTGTGGTCTTTTCAATAACCAACATCTTGATAAGAGTAGGTAATCATCAAAGGATTTTTTTTCAAATGCCTCTCACAAACATGGCATATGTAGCTTCAAAATCCATATATCCTTTTACAACAAATTTTGTAATATATATGTCAATGGTAGTTTTTATTTAGTGATCTATCACATGAGTCCAACCGATGTTTAATATTTGTAGGTTTTTAAATATTTCTTCCATCCAATCTAGAAATTCTGCTCTCCTCAATCAAAAATAATAGCATTCCAATCTTGATAACCACACAACTAATAATTTAGGCAATTCGTACCAAAAAATATCAATATTTTGTCATAAATGTTCTCGTGAATAACTTCTTACATAAAATTCCCTAATTTTCTTGTTTCTTCCTCTACAAAATTGTAAATTCATTTATTGATCCATCTATCCAAGTCTCTCTAACCTAATACCCATCACAACCTATTTTAATATTCTATGCTCACCAGACCATTGTTGACAAAAGTTCTTGGAAAACCCATAAGAACATGACAATACAATGATAATTGTGCAATGTACGAACATAATTACATCAAAGACATAACCACAGACTGAACAAAGTTAATTTTTAATTAAAAGTGTTGTATTTATGCAAAAGAACACAATATTAATAGATCTAGAACATACCATATTAATCTACATGATTACACATAGACAAACAAATCATTAATTGCACACATAAAAGTGATAAAAGACATTCAAGGAAAATCATTTCAAAACTTTATATTAATCTCTATCACATTAGAACTCTCTTATAATATAATTTAACACTATATATAGAGATTTTACAAGACATTGTCACTTCGTATTTGATCCTTTCACTACAAACAAAAGAAAGAATCTTTACATTCTGAAGACTCTTGACATGCTTTCAAGTGTCAAATATATACAAAAAGAGATACAAAAGACAAAATAGTGTTAGTCACACAATGTCCATCAATTACAATGTGATTTTGTATCCTTGTCTACCTAGAAATAAAAGATAACCTATATTGACTCATTCATAATTCGACAGGGTTAAGAAAGGAAGGAGAGGTTTCATGTTAGGAGATAGTGTAATTTGTCTCATGATAAAACCACCAGTTAATGCATGTGTTAAAAAATTGTTCCGGCTCTACAAGAAGTGGTGGCTTTTCCCATGGTGGTTATTCACACCCAATAATGACCCAAAGACATCCAAGTACATATTTTGAGAATTTTTAAGATTCGTGGGGATCCCAAGACTCACTCCATGAGCCAAAAAATAGGAGTAAAGGATTTGGAGCATGGAAATTGGCATGATAGAAGAGCTTGTGGGGAAGAATGTGGGTGCTTATTGAGATAACCCAAATGAGTAGAGATCAATGTTCGATCTATTAGGGATTGATTTGTGTATTATTCCTCTTATTTTAATCAGAGACAGGAAAGTGAGAGTGTGTGGCATGTTTATATCTTTAAAATTTATCAAACATGTTGAATAATTATAGTGTTTTATTTCTAGTGACATTGTTGAGTGTGTTGATGCTAATGTGTGTTGTGTGCTTGAATTGCAAGGCTAGAAAGATAAGGATGTGCTTAACTAGACCCCCTATTTTTGACTGGATTATTAAAATTAATGTGCACTTCTAAACAATATTGGAGCATGCTCAAATGTCATTTAGATACAATTCTTCAATGGTAGTTGTGTTGTTCCTTGTTATTATTAGATCATCAACATACATGACCAGAATAATTATGTGACATAAAAAATTATATTTTTGGACTCTTAGAGCCATTTTCTCAATGTGTTCAAGTTTTTCATGCTTCTCCTTAAGAGTTTGCTTAGGTATAATGATGAATTTTCATTATGTATGCAAGATGTTCTTTCCCTTTAGAAAGCCTTAAAAGTTATTCCAATACATATTTGGTAAGAAACCATTCTAGAGAAGTTTTGACATTCATAATTGCATGAATATTCCATCCCACTTGCCATTGTAATCACTAATTTAATTTTATTCATTTTGGCTACCTTGTTCAAGTCTAAAAATTTATATCCCACTATCAGAATAATTGCTTCAATTTAAAAATATTTGCCCCAAAAATGCAATTGTATTTATTACCTACGTAAATAAATTCATAATGGACCTCTTATGGTCTTCATAAAGGAATACAATCTATTCACGTTTTAAGTGATTAAATTTCATATCTATGCTTTCCATTTATACTATCAATGGATTTTTTAAGTGTTGAATACATTCTTATTACAAAGGTAACAGTTGTAATAGTAGAGTTACTAATTTTTTTCTATTAAAATTTCATAAAAATCTATCCCTCCATGTTAAATTGGATTTTAGATTTAACTAATGGTATATTTATACAATCCCAAATTAAAATATTGATCTTCTATATTATTTACTTTCATAGATGTAGAGGTTCCTTTATAGTGACTCTTAATGTAATAACTCTTGCATATTCTTGAAAACTTAGATACGACCAGACCAGTTGAAATGAATGAAAATGGGAATGTATCCAAATTTTGTAGTCTATTTATTTTCCATTAAAAAAAAAAAAATCTATAGTCTATATCTGAAAAAGCTTATTTGATCTCTTCTACTTAACAAGGATCAACCAAAATATTTTAATCTAGAAAAAACACTAAAAAACACACTAGTCTGACTAAAAAAATATTGATGAATGGTTAATAGAGATTTGAAAATGAACTAAATTTGTGTCCTAGATAGATTGTAAAGTATGGTATTATTTTGGAGGATAGGGTTTCCTATTCAACTCATTTGATGTATATTTTATCAATCATGAAATAAATAGCAATCAGATTGAGTTAGGCACAATTGTCTTTATCCACACATTTTAGCTAGAAGATTAATTGAATGTTAAACTATTATTTATCCACATTTCATTGTTACATTTGGTCTGATGGTGGAGTAGAAAGGAAGAACATGAATAAAACAACTGCTAGGAGAGGTATGAAAAATTAGATTGAAAATTTCAAGATAAAAGAAAGATTATGTTGATAGGCATCCTTTTGTATGGTTAGGATGGGAATCTTAAAGTTAAAAATCATTTTACAGCAAGTATATGCATACGTTTATAACTTGGGACCATAGATAAATGCCTACATTTTGCAACACTTAGGGATAAAAAATTATCAAAATCTATTAGGTCCATGTATACCAATTATTTTCCTACAAAAATGGTTTAACTTCTTATAATTATGCCCAAACTAGATAGTGACATACTACATTTTTTTCAAAAGAAAGAAGACATATTATTAATCACTAACGTCCATGTATGACCAAAATATGTCATTGAGAGAAGTGAAATCAACTTTGGTTGGAGAATAAAAAGATGTTTACCAAGAGAATTTAAAACCATATAAAACATATAGATACTTGGTTCTTACAATGACATACAAATATAATTTTTTTGGGTTTATTCTTGGAGACGTTTACTTAATACATATCTATCACGTCTTACATGTTGGGTCTTTAAAAATCTAATTTAGGTCATATAATATATATTTTTAATCTTCATGCTAAGGGTTATTTAACATTACAAATCCTCAAGGGTGCTTCATATGCCATTTTACTAACAAACCAGAGAACTTTTGACACCAAATTTTAGGTGGATGTTCCTTTCAGTGTTTATTTTGGCTGATCATGTTGAGGTCTCTAAAAAAAACAAATTTTCACACCAATATGTATTATGCTTACTAATATAATCAATAAAACCATTGCCTCAATTTGAAAATATTCAACCTACAAAGTCAAATGTATTTATTACATAGGTGGAAAAAGAAAAAACATGCATGAATCTATTTGTCTTCATAAAGAAACAAAATCTATTCAATTTATTAAGTGAAGAAATTTTTCAACCATGCCTACTAGTTATCAATAGATTTCCTAAACATGGCATACACTCTTATTTCAAAAGATATTAGTTGTAATAACAATGTTTTTTTCCAATAAACTTTCACAAATATCAATAGATTTCCATGGTATACACTATTATTCCAAAAGATATTAGTTGTAACAACAATGTTTTTTTCCAATAAAATTTCACAAATATAAATGGGTCTTAGTTGGATCTTCAATCAAATTCCAAGTTTGACCAATGGAATCTTAATACAATCCCTAATCAAGAGATTGATCTTTTAGACTCATTCCATCTAGTGGTCAACTATTAAAATACTAATGATATAAGTACAATTCTATCTAAAGTACAATAAATTTAAAAGAATAGCTTGACAAAATCATAGTGTAGACACTTGAAAATTGCACAATAACAGTTTTCGATGTCATCTTGAACTATGGAACCTTAACCAATTCTTCATCTAGTGAACCACCTAGTCTACTATCAATATCTTACAACTTCATCATGTTAAATACCCCCTCCCTAAACACATCACTTAAATCATGACTTTTTTACCTATTTTCTTATGGCCCCTTGACCATCACCAATTGGGGTAACCATCAATGGTTGTGGTCACCCAAACTTGCCTTAAGCATTTTAAAGCATTTCCAACTTTGTTCAAGATTAATATATAATAGAATGGAAACTTTCTTTAATGCCATATTTTAAAGATTGATGAAAATAGGAAACTTCATCTCCTCCTAACTTAGCAAATTTTCCTCAAGCCTCCCTCTCCTTATTTATCAACTTTGTGATATAAATATAGGGCTCTTGGAAGAGTTTTAGATTAAAAAAACTACATCTAGGTTCTCTTGTTTTCTTTTTGAAGGCATTGAATACCCTAAAAATTTATTTACAAGACTTTCAAAGGATGGAGTACCATTATGTTTTTCAACTCCTTTCATGTTTATACTATCTCCAATTTAACATCATATAGGTATCTTAGTTTTTGTTTAAGATTTCATTTCTATATTAAACTTCCCTATTCAGATCAGTGTTAGGTTATGGAGCTAAAAGCTTCACTGATGCAAATAGAGGAGGAGGTTTTAGGAAGGTTTCTGAGTGTTACAGTCGTTGACGTCGGTTAGGCCAACTGACATTGGTAGGGTACAAACAAGAAGCAACCGATGTTGGTTAGAAGTTGGTCGGCATTAGCACCCCCAAGTAGACAGGGACCGACGTCGATCACCTGTGTGGTTTGAGCTGTGAGTGTTACGAGCAGTTAGTTAATGAACCAAGTGTTTGCATGTCAAGAGCCAATTTTAGACTAAGAGCTGCAGATCTAATTATTGTAATTGGATGTCTAATTATTGTTTGCATGAGATCTATATAATAGACTCATGGATTGTATTGTAAAGTGTTCTAGTTTGAGTTGAGCAAAGTTAGCTCCTTTTGTGTGTGAGGTGAGCAAGGGTGTTCCTCCTAGTTCCACAGTAGTACTAAGGTGGGTGCTGGTTTTGGAGAGTCAGTAGGATTCTTCAGGGGTGTAGGATCTTGGTTAGCAGGTGTGCATGGCTTCTATAGGAGATCTACATGGTAATTAAGATCATTGATATGCAGGTGTATGTGTGTGCATGATCCAGGTTTGCAGGTGTGTAGAACCAGATTGATTTGCAGGTGCGCAAGATCAGGGAGGACGATAACACAATAGGGAGTAGTATTAGGTGGGATCTACTTGGAGTACAGTGTATACTCAAAGAGAGCAAAGAGGAAGGCAAGGCGGTTCATTCAATAAGTAAGATTAGATTGGGTTGTAGGTTGTTGCAGTTTAGGGGAGATCTACTTGAAGTATGTTTGTGTACTTGTGGAGTGCGTGGAGCACTTGTAGTGTGTGTGGAGTACAGGAGTACTGGCAGTAGTGGATACTGGATGGTTGGAGGTGAACACCAACTCTGTGTTTGAGTTGTGTGTTGGGACCTAAGAGAGAGAGCTTTGAGGGAAGATTTATTGTTTATGCCCTAGAGGTGTGGGAGCCCTAGAGGTGTGTAAGGAAGAAGAACTGTGGCAGCCTTCTTTGTTGTATTTCCTTCTAGAAGAGTTTTAATACAAGTTGTGTATTATCTCTCATATTCTATGTTATTTTTAAATTCTAGTTACATGTTGATTTTGGTTTAATTTTTGCATATTAAGTTGCTTGGTAATCAATTGTGTGCTTTTGTTATTTTCCCAACAAGTGGTATCAGAGCTAAGGTTGCAGGGAGCAAGTTTGTGTTTGGTTACAGGTCACTCTCAGGGGTTTCTGATTGAGTGGGAGTAGAGCAATGGCAGAAGAAAGTACACTAAGAATGGAGGAATTAAAAAGCATGAATGGTCACTTATGGTCATATGGAAAGAAAGAGCAGGTAAAAAGAGATTGTTGGTTGGTAGCAAATCAGCATGAAGAAGAAGATGTTGCAGGTGTTATTGCATAGGATGCTCTGGATACAGTTGAATCTTGGATAATAGATTCTGTTACCTCTTTCCATGCAACCCCAGGTAGAGGAGCTGGTGAGCCTTGCCAAAGAATTTGCAAAGGGGAAGTGAAGTTGAAATTGCAGGTAGCCAACACATGGGTGTTGAAGAAGGTCATGCAGGTCCTAGGTTTGAAGATGTGGCTAATTTCTTCAGAAAAGTTGGGTGATGAGAGATGCACAAGAACTCTCACAACAGATACACTTGAATTAGCTAGTGGTAAGAAAGTAGGTACTCTTTATCTACTTGCTTATATTACTGATTCTTCTTCTGTTGTGGAGATGTGGCTTTGTAGGCTTGGTCACATGAGCAAGAAGGAGATGCATGTTCTTAAGAGGAAGACTGATATATTTGACAGGCTTAAGAACTAGATAGCCTTGGTGTTCTTGGAGGAGATGACGGACAGAGACTAGTGGATGGGGCTGGATACTTCTAAGTAGGGTAATTTGGACATGGGATTGATTCAAAGGAGCTCGTGGGTAAAAATTCATCACTCACAGGTGAACATAGGTACCGGTGTTGGTCAGGGGGAACCGACATCGAACAGACAGGTGTCGATGTCGGTCATGTGCAGATCGAAGCCAGTGATGTCGAGCAGGGTAAGACCGACGTCGAAAGGAGGATCGACATTGGCAATAGGTAAGACCAACATCAGTCAAGAGGACCGACATCGACAATAGGGACATCGATGTCAGTAGAGTTGGTAGTCAGGATAGGCACATGGGAACTAATTTCGATCAGATGCAGACTGTGTAGTGATCGAGGTCGGTCACTGTAATGGATTTTGGGTGGACAACAAGCTGTCAAGGAGTCTTAAACACCCATATGGAGGACTGAAGTGATAAGTAAGCCTCAAATTCATTGTTCCTCTTCTTTATACTCGTTGCTTATTGCAGAGTAGGAAGGATCTAGGAAACAGTGGGAGCATGGTAGGAATATGATGCAGAACCAAATGGGAGATTTGGTAGGGTTGCCAACTGGTATGAAAGCATAGAGATGAATGGATTCCTTAGTTAAAGAATAGAGAGAATGGACACGTGAGATGGAAGGCCAGGTCATATGGTCTTGAGGAAGTTACAGGATAGTGGTACAGGTTTTGACAGGTGGAGGATGAAGCATGGCTTCAGTCAATGTCAGGGTAACTACTATGGTTTGTCTTACCAGGTGGATGATGAGTTACGACATCATTCTGTTACTGTATGTGGATGGTATGCTAGCTAGCAAGTTTGTACATATAGGTTTTTGTTGAGCTAAGGGTAAGATTAGTTCAGTGACATGTCATGAGGAGTTTGGAGTAGCAAAATTCTTTGACATGGGAGACATGGAAGATCACAGGTTGATTTTGTCTCTAGTGGGAGTTGATGTGAATTAGGTGTTGGTGAGGTTCAGGATGTAAAATTGGAGCACACTAAGGGCTGGACAATTTAGTGTCTGAAATCACATGAGGTCTAGTATAGACCTGAGTTTTCCCAAGCAGTGGGAGGTGTCAGAGAGTTAGGAGCCAATTCGGGGAAGTGGGTTCTCAGGTATTTGAGAGGGACCAGCAGCAGGGATTCATGCTATGCAGGGTCAGGACTTCACTACATGGGTTTGTAGGTTTGGATGTGGCATGGTACTTGGATGACAGGAGGTGTACCACAAGTTGTGTGGTGGGTTGTCTTTAGGATTCATCTTGAAGAGGGATACAAGCCAGAAAATAGATTAAACAGAGTATAGGTATAGGTATAGTGCAGCTATTTATCTCCAAGTGGGAGATTGTTAGGTTGTGGAGCTAAAAGCTTCACTGATGCAAACAAAAGAGGAGGTTTCAGGAAGGTTGCTGAGTGTTACAGTTGTCGATGTTGGTCAGGCCAACTGACATCAGCAGGGTACAGATAGGAAGCAACGGATGTCGGTTAAAAGTCAGCCGGTGTCGGCACCCCCAGGTAGACAAGAACTGACATTGGTCACCTGTGTGGTTTGAGTTGTGAGTGTTACAAGTAGTTAGTTAACAAACCAAGTGTTTGCATGTCAAAAGCCAATTTTAGACTAAGAGCTGCGGATCTAATTATTGTAATTGGATGTCTAATTATTGTTTGCATGAGATCTATATAATAGACTCATGGATTGTATTGTAAAGTGTGCTAGTTTGAGTTGAGCAAAGTTAGCTCCTTCTATGTGTGAGGTGAGCAAGGGTGTTCCTCCCAGTTCCACAGCAGTACCAAGGTGGGTGCTAGTTTTGGAGAGTCAATAGGATTCTTTAGGGGTGTAGGATCTTGGTCAGCAGGTGTGCATGGATTCTATAGGAGATCTACATGCTAAGTAAGATCATTGATCTGTAGGTGTATGTGTGTGCATGATCCAAGTTTGTAGGTGTGTAGAACCAAATTGATTTTAAGGTGTACAAGATCAGGGAGGATAGTAACACAACAGGGAGCAGTATCAGGTGGGATCTACTTGGAGTACAGTGTGTACTCAAAGAGAGCAAAGAGGAAGGCAAGGCAGTTCCTTCCATAAGTAAGATCAGATTGGGTTGTAGGTTGTTGCAATTTAGGGGAGATCTACTTGAAGTATGTTTGTGTACTTGTGGCATGCGTCGAGCACTTGTGGTGTGTGTGGAGCATAGGAGTACTGGCAGTAGTGGATACTGGCTGGTTGGAGGTGAACACCAACTCTGTGTTTGAGTTGTGTGTTGGGACCTAATAGAGAGAGCTTTGAGGGAAGATTTATTGTTTATGCCCTAGAGGTGTGGGAGCCCTAGAGGTGTGTAAGGAAGAAGAACTGTGGTAGCCTTCTTTGTTGTATTTACTTTTGAAAGAGTTTTAATACAAGTTGTGTATTGTCTCTCATATTCTGTGTTATTTTTGAATTCTAGTTACTTGTTGATTTTGGTTTAATTTTCGCATATTAAGATGCTTGGTAATCAATTGTGTGCTTCCATTATTTTCCCAACAATCAGTACACCTATACATCATCCCTTACCCTCATAACTCCCATTTCACCCTCTACCCATTAGTCACATTCTGTTAATTCCATTTCCACATGTTACCCAGCTCCACATAGATAACCATAGCTAGTTGCTCTAACCATCACTGATTATAGTAATCATTGCCAATTATAGAAATGTCACTAGTTAGGATAACCATCACTAATCACCCTAACTACCAATGGTCACTATCATAAAAAATAATAGATTACTATTTTGGACCCCTTTGACACCCTACCAGACCCTCTTTTGGTTTCTAATTTTTTGGACCTAACCTTGGTACATAGGTACACCATTTTTTTTTTCATACTTACTTTCCTATCATTTAAATACAAGTATATTTAATATGTCATTTAAAATTTAATTTCCTAAAAAATGGATTAACAACCTCCTAGAAATCCTTGTAGTTCTTGGATCTAGCATATTCTAGGCAATCCACTCAACCAACCATCTAACAAATCCTCTTCTAGTTTTCTTATTATTTGTAGGTAATCCTCCCTAGCCAAAGAGGAGTTCCCACACTCATTTAGATCAATGCACATATTCTACTAGGTAATTATCTACATACCCTACCACTCACTTCATTTTATCTACTTTCAAAACTAAGAAATGAAGGAAATAAATTGAAACATTTAGGCATCCCTGATGGGACACTAATTCCCTTTCTTTCTTAATTATTTGCTCATCAAATGAAATCATTTATTTTTGGATTTAAAAATCAACCATTTGCATTCATTTATTTCTTGATAATTTTAGTTCACATATTAATTTATGAGGCATATTAATTTTATAATAGTATTCACACTTGTTATCACACACAAAACTAAACCAAAAAATAATTTACATATCAAAACAATACTTGAGACCAAGACCAATCAAGATTTCACCACCTGGTGTCAACCTTACCCATTCCTAGTTATCCCACTTAGATTTCACCACTAAGGGGAGAACCAACTCAACTCTCTAGTTGAGTATAAACTCTAGACTCAATACATCTTGGCTAAGCACCTGATACCCTTATCACTATGGGATTGTGAAGTGAGGGGGTAGGGCCCAACACCAAGCCATGCACTGAAGTTCAACATAGAATTTCCTTATGAGCACCTAAACAACCTAAAACCATCCATATACTTCTTCTTTAGTACCCATTTTTCAAGCCATCCTCCCTTATCACATATTTTAAGTCATAAGCTAAAAGTGATTTAAAAGTAATCCTAAGGTTAAAAGGAACTTCTTAGTGTATGTATGATTAATTTTAAATTCTTATGGGTTTGCTCTCTATTTAAGGTGTGAATATCACAATAACATTCACTATTTTCTCATATGGTTTTAACCAGACAAGTGAGAAATCAATACAACAAACCATCACCTTCTTCTTCATCCATGGATTATACCATAGATGTTGATAAGTCTCCTCACGCTTCACCTCACCATTCTCCTCCACGACATTATCCTTCTAGAATCCCAATCGTATCTGAAGGAGATTTAAACTTTACTACCTTTCTTAACACCAATCTAATGGATTTACAACACTACCTCAATACCTTAGTTCATTGTGCCCCTTCTACCTTAAATATTTCTTCTAATATTTCTCTTGGTAGGCCATCCCACCTTATGGTAGGGACCAATTCAACCCAACCATTGACTTAGGCCTCTTCCAACATCCCATCCACCCAAACTCAAACCAACATTCCCCCTCCCAACCAAATACTTCCTATCACACCCCATGTGGGTTCAACCTTACCATTATTCACCTACACCATATCTATTATGGCATTATCTTACACTCTAGCTTCTATCTTCCCTTCAGTTTTAACCAATCCCTTGACTATAGTCCCACTTCAAAACCTAGTGCTCTCCATACCTCAAAACCTTCCTCTATTCAGCACTAGGGTAACTACCCAACCTTAACCTTCCAAACTTCCTCCTACCTCAACCATATCAATCACATTTTTTCATCAACAAGTGCCTATGACAACTTATTAGTATGTCCATAATCCACAAGGATACATACCACCCTCCACCCAACCTTTCATACCAAGCAGGGCTTATGTGCCACCATCTCAACCTCTTGTCACCACTTATCAGTATGTGGCTTCTTCAGTACCATCTGTTGCCTATTCATACATTGCCACAAGCCAACCCAAATAAAATGTAACTCTTAATTATGCATCTTCTCAACCCTAACTTGATCTAATCAAACTTGTCATGGACAAAATGACTAGTTTGGAGATATCCATCTCCACCTTAACCAATCTTTTGTCTTATGACTAAATTTACAATGAGCCTATCCACCCCTTCGCACCCATCCATGCTTATCCTTCTCAATTGGAGTTACCCAAAATTTCTAAATTCCAAGGTAAATATGATCCTCAACATCACTTAAGTGTCTTCCATCATGCTTACTACTTGATCTCTTATGATGATGCTCTCCTCCTTTAAACCTTTCCCATGTCATTATCTAGGGCTACCCTTGACTTGTATAGTTCCCTTCCCACTCATTCTATCTTTTATTTCTCTCAATTGGAATAAAAGTTTTTAGAACACTTTTTAGTAAACATATCTAAAAAGGTTTCCATTACTAACCTATACTCCATCAAAATTTTTGAAGATGAATCCATTGTTGATTTTGTTGCCAGATGGAGGGGCCTCATTGATCAACTCACCTTCCCATTACCCCAACCTGAATTAATCAAATTATTCTCTTAGGGGTGTGCTAAACACATTTATCCAACTCTCCAAGTCCAAACCTTTAAGACCTTTGATGAAGCATTTACTATGGCCTACAAATTGGAAAACCATGCTATTGATGAAGGGAAGTTAAAGCTTAGAAATAAAAATTCTAGTTTCAAATCCATTGAGTCATCCTCCACCTAAACGACAAACCCAACTAGTTCTAAAGAAAAATTATCGTCACACTCAATTGTTCTCAAAACTACACCTCCTCCTACCATTAACCAAACACCTTGAACCAATAATCCTTCTAATCACTAAAATGTACCCAAAACTAGGCTCCTTCAAAACCATTTACCCTAATTGGGGAATCTAATGCATCAGTGTTGGAAAAAATACTTAAAGCCAATATAATCCAACTTCTACCCATAAATCCCCCTCAACAATTTGATACTTCTCACCCCCTTCCCTAGTGGTACAATGAGAATGATCATTATGATTATCATCAGGTTGTTGGACATGATGCTGATATATGTAATACCTTTAATAACATTATTCAAGAACTAATTGATAAAAGGGAGCTTGTGTTTGACAACCCAAATTATTCTTCCAACCAATCTCTTGATATCTTCTGAAAACCTTTTCCAAATCATTCACTTTCAACCCAACATCATGAAATCCAGCTTGAATCCTCCAAATTGTATGAGGCACATGTAATTAATGTCATCATTAGTGTACCCACTACTAAATAAGTCATCACCTTGATAGAAAACAACCCACTACCACCTATTCCTTTAGATTCCCAAATAGAGGAAGTAGCTACCCCTTCCACTTCCTTGGATGAAACTACAATTCTATCTACCCCTCTTATGGTGGAATTACCCAAGGAGATAACCATTACATTGACTATTTTATCCACTCCTCCAATCCAAATATAAGAATAACCTACTTATTTAGACTACCAAACCAAGGAGGAAGCTATACCTATTATTCCACTAGAAACCATTATCCCCATCTCTCCTATTAAACCATCTGTACCTCCCTTAGAAACCATTTCCCAAGAGACAATTTCCTTATCACCTTTAGAACCTTCCACCAAAGATAAAAAACCTAAAAATACCCCTTATTCTTTCCCAAAGGGCTTGAGATTTGAAAGTAATGATCAAGGGAAAACCCCATTTATAAACCTTTTTCTCAACTAGTTTAAATCTTGGAATTCACCTCCCAACCTAACTTTTATAGAGCCCCCTTTTGGCATCAGCTTGGACTCCTGTATCAAAATAAAACTAAACCTTATACTTTACTTGAGTCTACTCTCAAGCCTATTGTTACAACTCTACCAACTACCCCTCCTAAAGTCACCATAGAACCATCTCAATTAACCCCACCTAAAATTATCAAGTCACCCTATGCTTCTTTCATCAAGCTAATCAAGAACTTGGGGATCCTTCCCATACCCAATCCTACTCACCCTCCTATGAGATTGGATTTAACCACATCAACCCAACTAAGACCTAATCTAATTAATCCCATTAAGATGGAAGGATTTCCTAAACCACAACCTTGAGTAAGAACCATACCAACTCCTTCACCTTTACCTTCTATTTTAGGACCACATCCTTCCACCATTCCCATTACCTACTCTTCCTCCAAAAAACCATCTCCATTTTCTCCACCTATAACAAGCCCATCTCCTAGTTCATCGTAATTACTTAAAAACCTTTCTCCATCCACTTTCCCAACCATTAAACCCTCATCATATAAACTCCCAATTCATAAACCAATTATAACTAAGCCAATTCTTTCTAAACTACTAGCCAAGCTCAATCCACAAACCACACCTCTATTAAGAAGTGTTTGCCCAATAAGGTTACTACACAAAAATCCAAACTCCACCACCTCCAAAATATTTATCAAAATCTTATACAATAGGATCCTACAAGCTTATTCCATTAGGTTACCACCAATCAAGCCTTTTGACCCCACTCACCAAAATCCAACCTGGTTCAATGATAATCTGATTTGTCTTTACCATAGGACCCATGGGCATGATACAAAGAATTGTAAATCTCTCCAAAATATCATTCATATCCTTTTAGAGGATGATGATTTGTTAGATGAACCTTCTTTAAGCCCCTTGCTTCTTTTACCACCTATCCAATCTACCTACCAATCATCTACTTCTCTATTCCCACCAAGGAGAGAAATACAGGAACTGAAGCAAGAAATCGATCTCCTTATCCATACCATTCATATGGTGACTTAGTCTTGAGCCCAAAAAAATGATAAGGGTGAAGTTAGCCAACAAAAATAAAAGGGCAAAGACAAGGTAACCATTCCATGGTCTTACCCTTTAACTCCTCAAACAACCAACCAAACCCAAAAAAATTGCCTCTTCACCTTCACCCTCACAACCATCCAAACCTAAATATCCATTTTAGGAGACCCTTCTTCTTCCAATGCATATTTTTTCATCCAAGGTCTGGTTTTAAAATAAATTCACCAAACACCAGTCAAAATGAGTCTTTATGACTTAATTAGAACCTCACGTCAACATTATCAAGCTTTAATAAAAGCACTACATTCTATAGAGGTTCAACCAGTTGATCCCCAACCTCTTACATCTTTGATCAGAGATATCCAACATGCTACCATGATCACCTTTCAAGAGTCTAAAATTACACCATATCATAGTGAAGACCTTGCTCCACCTCATTTTATCACAACATCCTTCAATCATACATGTCTCAATAGAGTTATGACTGATGGGGGATTGAGTATCAATATCATCTCCTCCCATGCCTTTGATCAAATCCAACTACCTAAAACATCATGTCAAAAATTTTAGTGGTTCTTTGGTCATTTAATGATACCTTCACCACCACTTTGGGAACAATTGTCCTCTACATCTATTTTGGGCTTCAAACTATTCTTGAACTATTTTATGTCATAGAGGGTGAATTTAAATATAATGTGTTACTCAGTTTCCCTTAGATCCATACTATGGGATGCATCCCATCTACCCTTCACTGATGTGTAAAATTTGAACATGAGGGACAAGTCATTACAATCAAAGTTGATCCATGTCCCTTTGCTTCTTGTAATATGACATTTATCATCCCAATGATGTTCTTATTCCATCTTCATCCTCTTCACAACCAACCTCTAGCCAAGCCTCCATATCAACCCAACCCACAAAATCTTATATCTTTAAAAATGATGAAGCATCCACTAGTTCAACTATCCCTTCATCTCAAATCTTGGTTGAAGACCCCTTACAATCCACATTTTAGCATCTTATGCTAGGGGAATATCAAATTTTAGCTTTGGATGCTTTCCCTTCTCCACATGAATTTGGAAACCTTCAAAATGATCCATCTTATGATCCCAATATTGGTAAACTTATCCCCTTTGGCCTTCCCAATAATATAACATACTTTATCTATGGAGGAATTGATAAACCACACCTTGCTCCCACCAACATGCCTTATATTTAGCCGTTCACTTATAACTTTTCTTACCTTAGCAACCCGACCTTTGCCCAAACATAACTTCATTGGTTCACTTGGAAAGGGTTTGGTTTTAGATTCTATTAATAATGACCCCATGAGTTTCCCATTTTCAAAACATAAAAACCTCATGAGTTCTTTGGCTTGGGATACATTGCCATGGAAGAGCCCACATCACCAAAACTAGTTCTCACCACTATTGATGAACCTCTACCCTCACTAACCCCACTTTCCCAAATTTATGAACTTCTACCTTCACCAATCCCACTTTTATATGAACTTTTACCTTGAACAACCTCAATTTTACAATTTGAAGAACCTCTACCCTCATCAACCCCACTTTTCTAGTTTGATGACTCTCTACCCTCACCAACCCCATCTCTCCAATTTGAAGACATCAACATCATCCCACCTAACTTTTGTTTTTTTATCAACACTATTAGTTTGGGTCCCCTAACTTATCAACAAGAAGGAAAAACCCAAACCATTCCTCTTATCCACCCTAAAATGATTACACATGACTCACCCACCATTAACACCATCCAACGTCAAGACGACAAGTCTATTCTTACCTATTTTGGTGTGGGGGAATATTCTCTTAAAAAATAACTACCTCCTAAAAACCAAAAAATGATAAATGAATCAACCACAAAAGTTAATCTGGGCACTCAAGAGGATCCTTGTCTTGTCAATATTGGCCAATCCTTAACCCTCAAGGAACAACAAGACTATCAATCTTTTCTCTATGACCATAACATAGAATTTTCTTTGTATTATCAAGATATGCCTAACATTGACCCTTCCATCACTCTTCATAACATCATTACCCATCTAGAAGTTAAGCCCATTTGATAAAAACTTCATTATATGCACCCTCATATAGCTCTTCTTGTTAAAGAAGAACTTTAATGCTTCTATTCATTAATTTCATTCAACCCATTGATTAACTGCAATGGGTATCCAAATTTTTTCCTATTACCAAACCCACTGGAGGACTCCACCTTTGTGTGGATTTCCATGATCTTAACCTTTCATACCCCAAAGATGACTTTCCCCTACCTAGCATAGACCAACTTAGCGATCTCACAACTAGCTATGAAACGCTATCCCTTATGGATGGATTTTTAGGATACAACCAAATCTTGATCACCCCTCAAGATCAACATAAAACATCCTTTATCACCCCATGGGGAATTTTTTTCTATCATGTCATACCCTTTAGCTTGAAGAATGTGGGAGCCACTTATTAGCGAGACATGACTTACATATTTCACAACCTCATCCATAAAATAGTTAAAGATTATGTTAATGATCTAATCAATAAATCCAAGCACTATAAAGATCACATCACTGTTCTCACTATCATCTTTGAAAGACTTATCCATTATTATGTTATGCTCAACCTAAACAAATTCATCTTCAATGTCTTATCAGGAAAACTTCTAGGCTTTATTATTTCCCTCCATAAAATAGAAATAGACTCCACAAAAGTCTAAGACATTCTATAAATTCCTCCCCTTACTATCCTAAAACATCTTTGTAGCTTACAAGGTAAACTTTAATCAATCTATTGATTTATCTCCCAACTATTTGATTGTTGTCAGTCTTTTCACCACTTCCTTAAAAAAGATACCTCCTTTAAATAAACCAAAGAATGTCAACAGGCCTTTGATGCAATTGAGGAGTATCTTCTCTCTCCACTAGTCCTTATTCCTCCAAAAGAGGATAAGCCTTTTTATCTATACATATCTACCACCAACCATTCTTTGGGGGGTATGTTCACTCATCATGATGACCAAAATAAGGAGCAAGCCATTTATTATATCAATGGCACCCTCATTGATTATGAAACCTAATATACCCATCCAAAAAAACTTTTCCATGCCTTAGTTTTCATCACCTCTAAACTTCATCACTATCTTATTAACCATAAAACTTATGTCATTACTAACACTAATCCCATCAAGTATATGCACTCCAAGCCATATCATAACCAACATATGGCCAAGTGGCTCATGCTATTATCTGAGTTTGATCTTTAGTTTCTTCCATAAAAGGCAATTAAAGGAAAGGTGATTGTAGACCAACTGGCTGAATTTCCTCTACCTGATAATCAAACTCCCCCTCTTACCTTTCTAGATGAGTCTATAGGTACCCTTTCTTTGAAATAACCCACCTACAAAATTACTATGTATTTTGATGGCTCTAAATGTCAAAATAGTGGGGGTGATAGCATAATCATCATTCCCATTAATTGGAAACCTCTTCCTCTTTCTTTCAAACTTGATTTCAAATGCACCAATAATGTATCCAAATATGAGGCCTTGGTCATAGGTCTCCAAACCACTCTAGCTTTGGCAATCAAAACCATTAGCATCTTTGAATAATTTCTGCTCATCATTAACCAAGTCATAGGAGCCTATCAATGCAAAAAATGACGTCCTTCTAAAGTATAAATAACTTATCGATATACTTTTAACATCATTTAACCATTATAGTATCCAATTGGTTCCTCACTCTACCAAAAAATTTATGGACACAATGGCTCCCCTTGCATCCCAAATTCCATCTCAAAATACTAACTCTAAACTATTTGTCACCATCCACCATTTTGTCAAACCTTCCTACCTTAGTCCTAATCTTCCTACCATTTATTGAATAGAAACATCATCTTCAGATATTTTGTATGAACAAATCTTTGATTACCTTAACATTGGTATCCTCCCTTTAGATCTTTCTAGGAATGCTCATAGAGGTTTCATTCAAAGTACCTCTCATTACTTAATATTAGGGGACATTCTTTATAAATGAGGCTTTGATAGTCTCCTCCTTCATTGCCTTCATAGCAATGCTGCTTCTCATGCCATTAAAGAAACATATGATGACATTCATGGGGGTAACTTCAGTGGTTTGGACTTTGTTAAATGTATCCTTCACCTAGGTTAATATTGGCCCACACTCAATCAGGATTGTTGTGACTATGTTAAGAAATGTGTCAAATGTCAACAACATGATAACCTTCATTATGCACCTCCTCATGGTCTTCAAATATCAACTGACTATTGGCCTTTTTCACAATGGGGTCTTGATCTTATTGGAGAAATCAATCTGCATTCCTCATAATGACATTGATATATCATCATATCTATGGAATATTTCACTAAATGAGTAGAAACAATCCTACTAATCTCAATCAAAGGTGAAAAAATCATTGATTTTATCAACCACCACATCATTTGTTGCTTTAGTGTTCTTCATAGAATCATAATTGATAATGGTAAATAATTTAAAAATAAAAAGGTCCAAGAACTTTGTGATACTTTTGATATCAACCTAAGCTTATCCTCATCTTATTATCAACAAGATAATGGAAAGGCTAAGGCTTCCAATAAAAACCTCATCAAAATGCTCACTAAGGTAGTCAATGCTTCAGGTAAATATTGACACCTCCATATCCCATTTACTTTATGGGCTTACCACACTAGTATTCAAATTGCTACGAGTGCTACAAATTTCTCTCTTGTCTTTGGATTCAAGGTGGTTCTACCTCTTAAAGTCCAAATTCCATCTCTTCACATATCCTTACATGAGATTCTTTCTGAAAGTGACTATCGTCAAGAATGCTTAGCATGCTTAGAATTATTGATGAACATCACCTTGCTACCCTCAATCATCTTCACATTTATCAAGAGCATATCAAATGAGCATATAATAAACATCTAAAAATATGTGAAATCAACATCAGAGACCTTATCCTCAAGGAAAACCAACACATCACTAACATGGAAAAGACCAAGAAGGGAAAGTTTGATTTTAATTATTTAAGACCTTACATTATAACCCATAATTATGGATTGGGTGATTATCACTTGTCCTCTCTCAAGGGCAAGTCAGAACCTGAACCCATCAGTGCCTCACATTTTCATCTCTTTCATTATTAAAATAAGGTTCAAATGAACTTTCATTTCTAACTTAATATCATCCCATTGGTTCATTAACCTTCTTTTCTATCTCTTTTGAGATCAATTGATTATTCAAAATCATGTGATTCATCCATCATAGTAATAACGTAATCCTAAATATGGGTACCCCAACTCTACCCAAAACATAGTTCTCATGGATAATTTTCATTTTTTTATAGATGGAATCCCATGGTTAGTTGTTTCTCAAAACCCTTTTCTCTAACAAACCTTCCATGTCTAGATCCTGCTTCTACATGGGTAGACCTTTCAAATCTGAACAGACTTGTCCATGCCAATTCTTAAAATATATCTATATAATAGACTTCTCCCTCAAAGGATAGCTATAACATCAAATTAAAATTTACTTAAAGTAGACTACTCCCTTAAAAGACAACTATGCCAAAATAAATTCTAAGCCCACTCCCTTGAAGGATGGCTAAAAAAAAAAACCCATAAGAAGCTTCTCACATTGATAATTTTCAACAAATTATAAAGCAAAATCTAAAATTAGTAGGCCATAATCGACTCTTATATCTACTAATTATAAAATTCTCACATTGATTAATCTATCTACTATCTAATTAAGCTGCAATTGACTTTTCTATCACAAGTAGACTTCCCAAATTGATTAGTCTACACATTATTATATGGTATATCAATATCATGGACTTGTCCACTAGGGTTCTTTGGTCACCTTTGAAAAAGCCAATCACTCCACTAAGGATTTCATTTTTCTCTACCCACAATTTCACATCCTTAATTATCACCTACATCCCCAATAAACCTAAGGGATTATGAGCTTACTTGGCATGAAGTGGTCAAGATACCAATTTTCTCAATAAAACATGCTACTATGATGTGTTTTATAGGTTTATATTCACTAATATATTCCAACTATGGATTCATATTATTTTATTCTTGATAGTAGAGCACCATGGACCCTTTCTTATCCAAAATATGGATGTGAATTTTTCCTCTACCTATACCAACCCAACATCCATTAATCAAGCATTACATTTTCTTAGCATTATTTTAAATGTCAACCTTCCCACTATCCCATAAACTTGCTCATCAATTAAATCAACATTACTATCATGTAAAACAACAGTATCATCAATGATCAAACAATCATATTCCTCATTAATCACATAATAAATCTTAAATATAATCCATAATCTATAATCCATAACATTACATCAAAATAAATATGCACAACTACACCATAATCATCATCTATAACATCTAAGAACATCATCAAGACATAAGAATCCATCTCATAGAAATATAAATCTAGAAAACATCTACATATATCTAAAACATCATATATATAAATAATCAAAGTGTGTCTATACATGAAACACACATCGCTCATAAATACATCTTAAATCTTTGGTGTACAGGCTAGTATCAAAATCATAAATAAAGGTCTAGAATATGTGTATCATGATCTTAGGGCACCATTACCACTCATCCATCCTACACCTACACCTATCCCACTACCTGTACCTATCCTAGGTGGATCCCCTATCAGCTAACCCACTACCATCACCCACAAACCTGGGGATGTAATCACTACTCCACCTACCAATTTGATTTGATACTCTCCCCATCATGGCTCATTAGGACACTATGCCAACATAATTCCCTAATAATAGTACAACTCCTTTATGGTTGCCAGATATCTAGCCCAAGTAACAAATCCTAGGGGGCACTCCAATTCTACCAATTTGCTATAGGGAATCCCTCTCCTATGTCACTATCCCCAAGGAGACCCTCACCTAGTCTCACTCTCCTATCACTATGGCCAAATATCCCTATAAAATGGTCATCTAACCTTATAAAGTAGTAACCTAGATTTGGGCCTGATCTCTCTATACTATAACTCCTCTTAGTTGACTTTAAAGAGTGGAAATTTACCCCTGTAATACTATTATCTAGGATTATGCTTCTACTAATATTGTTGGTACCTTTGGATCCCCCTAAGCTAGTCTCCATACTAGTTCAACATCCATAGGCCCCTAGCTACCATATCTTAACTTGAAATCAATGGTTGTGTACCTCCCCTAAAACTAGGTAGGATAATAACTTGCATCATCTCATCTTCTAGAGGGAACTCCTCATGATCAAGCTTCTCCTCCTATGCATGTGGCTCTGGTAAATGAAACTCTGCATCCTCCCTCTTGTATCACATATAAGCTTGAGGGATACCCTATACCAACCCAAACTAATGTCTCACCTGCTCAAATGGGATGTGCTATATATCCCCTTCTCACCTCCCATAGGCCCATCTCTAGCTTTGTAAGGATAGGGTGTGGAAATTATACCCAACCCATACTGGCCAAGTCTGATATGACCTCTAAACTATGTCACTAGCAACTAAACCCTCCAAATATCCTCTAAACCACTTAATGTTTCTCAAACCACCACCAATACCTATCATATCCCCATCTCTCCTCCATTGGTAAAATCCAACTACATAATTTGTTGGCTGAAATCCATCTATCAAAAGGCCCAAGGGTCTTAGTACCCATATGTGCTTATAGGCCCAACAATAAAGTACAAATACCACACTAATGCCATAACACCTATGCATCCTAAACCCCCATATCTCTCTATATATCTACACTAATAAACCTATGCCCATCCAAACATTATGACACTAAAAAACAACTCTACAAATACCCCCAACAACACACCAGGGTATCTCGCTCCAACAGAATATGATAATGCATAATAGGTAACCACTAACTATAATATAGTCAACAAATGTCTCTCTTCTAAAGCTCTCTAGTATAACAGCCTATACTAAGCCCTCTAGAGTGGAAATATGCATAATCTCTATTATCTCTATATAACATCACCATACACTCATCAATCTCATCCCACTCTATATGGTAGATGGGATCACCATGAATGGGTAGATGTGTGATCTAGTGAACATTCTATAACATGATACTCATCTTCCTTATCGATAACTAGAAAGTATTAGTCACTGGGTCCCATATCTCGATGAGGGAAACTATCATCGTAGCATCCCTAAGAAGGCATTGGTAATGTCACATCCATTCAAAACCCATATGTGATGCTAGTCCTTTCATGACATGGCATCCCTCACCTCTGTAAAAGTCTCTAGAACTTGATCTCATAACTAAATCTAATCACACACTTGCAATCACAAATGAGGTAGGTAAAACACCCTATCTAATACCTCTATAATTTAAATATAATCTCAATCTTCCCTTTTAACCCTTTTTATATTTTTGTAAACCCCTATAATACAAATTATTACATTTCTAACCCAACCAATTACCTATATCTTCTAATTCACTAACCCACCTATTCCTTAAAGCTCAATCCGCTTTGATTCTTCCTACCTCCACCAATATCACTTCTCAATCATCCTTCCCACAAAACTCTAGACCACCTTACAAATTTACCCTATTTTATCTACCCCTTCCCCACCCATCTTACCTCCAACCCACCATAACTCTCATAAAACTACACTCTAACCTATCTCCATTCCACCCCAACTTGAGCATCTTAACCCAACCACTAAACCATCTCCAATTCTCCCAAATTTTCAATGATCTATTTGGGGTCATTTCCCCCCTCAATTGACTATCATCGATTGGTTCCAACTACTAATAGTCACTACTAGGTGACTATAGGTAGTGAGCCTCAACCCATTAAACTATTCCCACAACCCTAAAATCCCTCAATTCCACTACAACAACTCTCCCCACCCTTAAAAATTTCAACACACATATACAAACACCCTATTATTCCCACCACATCTTTTTTCCACACACACACTACAAATCCAAAACCCTATCCCAACATTTAACAACATCTAAATTTCCTCAAAAACCATCATTTGTTATATTTTTTCCCATGCCATTCACACACTACACTTTATTTTCAATTTCAAACATGACTTACCTCATGTTGTGATTGATGACACCACCTCAATCCATACCACTTGTCCTTGAGTATCTCTTATGTCCATCTTAACCCCACTATCTCTCTCACACTCCAACCTTGTCTCAACACCGTACCAAACATCCATGCACTCATAAGCACACTTTTCACAAAACATATAGAATACTAAAATCACCAATGGCCCAATTTACAAATGAGGATAAAACTTTATTCATCGACCTTTTTCTTACCATGGTTTTAGGGTTTTCCCCCAACCATCAATGGTTGCCTAATAGTTGATGGTTGATCCTAACTATCACCAGTTGAATTCACATCACTCAATAACCCTAACTATCGATAGTTACTTAACAATCTCTAGTTAATCCTAACCATCGACGATTAATCCCAACCATTACCAATTAGGGTTCCCCCCTTTTTTACCATGCCTTTATCATCCTTTCCCTCACCTTGACCTATTTGAGTGTCACTTTCTCCCTCAACCTCTCAAGAACTACATTTGACCTGAGTCCTTGTTGGATCTATTATCTATGGGATTATGTAGGTAGTGTCTTCTTGCCTCATGCATTAAGAGTCAACTCTGTTGTCCCCCAAAAATATCACTTATTTTTGGAACAACATTTGAACTATTTTGGTCCTACAGACCAAAATTTTCTCTTTCCTTTTCAAAATCTATCCTGGGCATTCAAATTCCTCATTTTTCAAGCTTCTCAAAAATCTACAAACTCTGAAAGCTAGAATCTATAGACTTTGCAGGCTTAAATCTATGGACTCTGTAGGCTTGAATCTACGGACTTAGTAGGAAGAGAAATCTATGGAATCTACAAGCCAAGTTAAATAGGTTTCATAGGTTGATTTCTATGGACTCTTTCAAGGTTAAAGAAAACTACAGACTTGGTTTCTATAGACTCTAGAAGTAGGTTCATTTCTACAGGTTCAAAGGCTTCTGCAGGTGGGTTTAATCAAAAGAATTAGTTTCCAACACTTAGTCATTTTTGGGATTGGTTCAACATCTTGGTTCAATCAAAAATGTCCATCGGCAAGCATCAGCAACAGGTTCAATGCATTTGGTTCAACAGGTTCAAAAACTCTCAACATAACTACGAAGTTCAATTGGCAAAGTTCATCACTTTGGTTCAATCAAATGGTTCAGTGCTTCGGTTCAACGCTTAATTTGAACCATTGAACTAAAGCTTGGTTCAACGGTTGGTTCAACATCTTTTGGTTCAAAGGTAGGTTCAAAGAAATGGTTCAAAGGTAGGTTTGATCAAGTGGTTCAATGCTTTGGTTCACTCAGTTGGTTCATCCGCTCGATTCAATGCTTTGGTTCATCCACTCAGTTCATTGCTTCAGTTCATTTAAATGGTTCATCGGCTTGAACCGTCATCTTGAACCATTTTGGTTCAAAGCTTGGTTCATCAGCTTGGTTTAATGTTTGGTTCAATCAAAGGGATCATCGACTTAGTTCAAAGAAGCCTGCAAAGGTAATTCCCTTGGTCAACAAAAGTACCCTTTGGAAGGGTCATTTTCAAAGAAGGCTGCAAAGGTAATTCTTTCAAATTTTTGAATAAGGAATTCAAAAAAGACTAAGGCAAGAAGAAATTCCTTTGGAATTTTTATCCAAAGGAATTCTTTCAAAAAAAAAGTCTGAAGGAATTCAGGAAAGTAGCTACGGGCAGAAAGCCTAAAGAAATTTCCAAAGAAGCAAAGGCAAAGTGATCGAACAATTCCACGGACTTTTTGTTTGTGGGAAATTTCTATGGACTTTTTGTCCACGAGAAATGTCTATGGACTTTTTGTTCACAAGAATTTGTCTGCAGGAATTTTCCCACAGAGAAAGCCCAAGGAAAATGCTCGTGGGAATTATCCATAGGAAATATCCACCAGAGATTGCCAAAGCCCAAAGGCCATCCAAAGACCACTTGAAAGGTAGATACCCTTGTAGGGGGCTCTTCCTGACCTAAAGTATATCATTTATTAAGGCTCAAAAGGGCAAGTTATTTTTGGCAAAGTGCCAAAAAAAAGTTGAAGAAGGACCAAGGGGTGACGTGCCCGAAGACGTCAAATTCAAGACAGTGAACTAGCCATTGAAAACGTATTGATGGGTGCACTGACATCAATTTCAAATCTCATAAAATAGCTATTGATCCTTGTAATCTATAGACCCAAATGCATTCATAGGCTTTAAGGCCAAGACCAGCAGAAAGCGAGGAAGGAACAAAACAACAAATTGGATCCAAGACCTGATTCAATTAACTAGAAAAGAAGGAACTTTGAAGGAAGGATCAGATTGCCAGGTGGACATTGAAAGATGCAAACTTTCAATAGTGTGACTTGTTTCTCTATATTGAGAAAAACAATTGGGTAGATGCCTCTAATTTCTAGCCTATCTTCCTAACAGTTTTTAATGCAACATGATGTGTTACTGTCCCTGAGTCCTTCTTGAAGAGGCTATATAAGGGACTCTTTTATTGTAAATGGATCTCTTTTTGATAATCAAAAATGAAACTCTGCCCAAACTGAAAGGAATTACTAAGACTTTGAGCTCAGATTGTTGATCATATTTTGTTATTAGAATAATAAAGCAAGTGACTTTTCAGACTTTGTGCTATAATATATTTGTTGTTGGGGAAACTATTCTTATGTCCTTTTCCTTAATATATTTTTTGTTCCTTTAATTCAACAAGAAGAATTAGTGAAAGTAGTCAGGAAGGTGTCCTGAAGAGTCAACTATGGAGAGACTTTGTGCCCCCATAATTGCCTTTAGTGTGTTTTCTTTTCAATTTTATGTAAAGGACCTTGGGATGACTTTGTGCTACATCTCAATTTGTTGGTTAATATATTCTTTGCTACATTTTGCTATTACTATCAAGAGTATTCTTGTGGTTTGTTGAATAGTACTTCTAAAAGAAGAGGAGTGCTTTCTGTCATTTTCCTTGAGTTTTTCCTTTGATCTGCACGCATCATCTTTGAAGAAAGAGAGACAGATGGTTTATCCTACCCTTGAGTATTATTTTCTATATATATATATATATATATATATATATATATATAGGGAACCTCCCCTTGATGAGAGGAGAGATCAGTCCCCTTCTAATCTGGTAAACCTACACATTTGGATGACTAATCTTCCTACTTTGGCTAATCAGACCTATTTTGTTTATCAGTATGCTGATCGACAAAATATTCAACCAACAATTTTTGATGACTCCGTTGGGGATATGATATCCATTATCCATTTATAATCTATCCATTCACCTCCACACTAACTAGGAAAGAGTGCATAGTTTAAAGCCTCAAGCTTTAATTGAAGCAAGGTCAATTCTTTTCCATTTTTGTTTCACAATCTAGCAAATTCAAGGTATACATGAAGCCAAAGGTCTAAAGGTATTGTTGACCCTATATTTGAGTTGGTATAGCAAAGTGATTTTGATCTATTTCCTTCACCATCTCGTCTCCAACAAACCAAGAGATTTCCTCCCATTAAAGTCAGATCTCCATTGCCAGATGAAGTATCTACTTCTGTTGTTGATAAAGATTTACCAATAATTACCCCTCTAAGATTTGTTATCCCTCCTTTTCATAATCCTATAATGGTAGTTCAAGGCCCCTAGGGTAATGCTTTTGGTCCTCTCAATCTTACTCCACCTCTACATGAGCTTCCACGCAGTTTAAGGAAGAATTTCTCCAAATTTTATGGTGATGGGAAAGTTCATCGTGATGAACACATTGTAGCCTTTAGCATAGCTTATGGAGTAATCAGAGTAGAATTTGAAGATGTAGTAGTCAGTATTTTTGTGGAGACACTACAAGGTGCTGATACAGATTGGTTTTATCATCTACAGACTTGATTAGTAAGTGATTGGAATACCCTCAAAGCTAAGTTTGAAGCCAGATTCAAACCTAAAAAAGATGTACATGCACTTTTGGCTCAACTTACACAAATTAAGAAAGAGCCTTATGAGCCTATGAGAGACTTCATAGGCAAATTTAACAAATTAAGAAATAAATTTTTTGTAATTGCTCAACTTACAACTGAGAATCTCAAATGTTTCTTCATTAATCCTCAGTTACCTGAAGTAAGTTTTCTCTTGTGACGTGCTGGTCAAATAGATCTTGCTATAACTCACCATTTGGCCACTAAGGTAGAAGATGATCTCATCTTAATAGAGAAGATAAGAAGAGATCCAAATAGAAATAGAGCTTCATCATCTTCTAAATATTCATCTATAAGCACCACAGATCCAATGGTATAAAAATTAGCAAATGGCTCAAGGAATGTCTTTTGATCCTTCATATAAAAGGACATTCTCAAATCAGTCATATCAGGGCAATGCTGCTAGGAATCAAGGGCAACAAAATTGCCTTCCTCCCCCACAAGTAAAACTTACCCTGGAAGCTCCTCTAACTAATTCAGCAATAGGACATCTTGAAGTAGAATCAGAGTTCTCTTTCTATCCTGAATTGAATCAAGAAAATGACATTGATCTCCTTAAAGACAATCAAGAAGAATCAACTGGTGAATCCCACATTGGTTTCTTGAACTACTAGGATGAACCTAGAAGCAAAAGAGAAGCTATTGATGGATCATATGTAGTGTTTACCAGGTCTAAGAACCAATCAGTCCAACAAGCTAATAAAGGGAAGATAGAGGAGCAACCTCAACCAACAATTATAATTGCTAAGCATGGAACCACTCTATCTTTTTAGTCAAAAGATCCGGTGATCACCTAAAATATAAGTACATCAATTTCATGTTTACCTTCTACTTCAATCTCACAAACCAACCCTCCTCCTATCCCTCCTAAAACTTAGAAAGTTGAAATACCTTTCTCTGTACCTAGCTCAATTTAGCCATTTGACATAATCGATCATGTCAAAAAGACAAAAATATAAATGTCTGAATTTGAATATTTACAGTCCAATCATGATCAATTGAATAAGTTAGTCTAATATGTCAAGAACCAAAACATCCTTGGAAGACAAAAAGCTAAAAAGGTAACTCCTGATTCTCCAAAGAACATGCCTATTCCAAATAATTTTGTCATTACTCCCCCAGTTGCTCCTAGAAAAATAGAACTTTTCTATGTTTCCCTGTTAATTAATGGTCACAAGCTGAGTAACTATATTATAGACTCAGGCACATCTAACAATGTCATGCCTGCTAAAGTAGCTGAGTCTCTTGGTGTCATACTAACCAAGACATTTGGGAGATGTTTCTCCATGGGGAACAAGCAAGTACCATCGCTAGGGTATATCAAAGATGCCCAATTTGCATTTGCAACCTTTCCAAATAAGAGAATCAAGATGACTGTCTTGGTGGCTGACATCCTAGCATCCTATGGCATTTTTCTTGGATGAAATTTTTGCAAGGATGTGGGAGGAGAACTAAGCATGGATCTATCTGAGGCAAGTATCCCTATACAAGGCATAATGAAGAGGTTGCTCCTTAAAAAGGAGGCAAAATATGTGGTCACCCAGACATCAGCCCCTGAAGCTCAAATTCTTATTGAATCTGTAGGTCTGGGTAACTACTTTCTATATATAGATGAAGAAGCACCCTCCATCTCTGATGAATGAAAGTCTAAAGAAAAATCAGTATCAGATGAAATATGGACTCTAGAATTTGTTGGTAGCTATTCCTCTACCGGTTTGAGAGCTGGAATTATGTTGATGACTCCTCAAAGAGATATGTTTCCTTCATCTTACAAACTACAATTTAGCAACACTAATAATACAACTAAATATGAATCTTTGTTGCTTGGAATGAAGGCAGCTCAAGAAAAAAGGCATCAAATTTCTTCATGCCAAAGGGGATGCTGAATTAGTGGTTATCAAGTAAGAAATCTTTACCAAACTAAGAATGAAAGATTACGCCACTACCGCAACCTAGTTTGGGACCAAATTGAAAGCTTTGATGCTTTCAACATTTCTGCCATACCTAGAGAGTCTAATGACAAAGCTGATGCAATTATTGTTTCAGGAACTCTCTTAGTTCCTCATTCAAATTTTAAAGAAGACAGGTATACTATTGAGCTAATCTATATACAAAGTGTTCTTAACAATGCTGATCATTGGCAAGTATTAAATGATGACCATCAAATCATTACCTTCTTAGAATGAAAAGGAAATTTTGAACAACTACATTTTGAAGGTAGTGAACCTCAAAAGTATGAATCAGCCTCTGAATCTAGTTCAGATATAAATAAAGAATTCTTACAGCTGAAAGGAAACAAAATTTCCAAAGGCCTAGTTTCTCTTGAGAGGTTGTTTGAAAAGCATGATAGATTCATCAAACAACAACAAATAGATTCAAGTTTCTCTCAGGGATTCAATCAAGTGAATCTGACCACTGAAGAAAATCCTAAGATGGTTAACATTGGTAAGTGCTGCACCCTTGAAGAAAGATTCAAGTTCACCTCTTTACTTCGTCAATACATGGATGTCTTAGCATATTATTATGAAGACCTGAAGTCTATCAGACCTGATGAAATCTACCATGACATTTCTCTCAAGGTTGACTCAATGCCCTATAAGCAAAAATATAGGTAGTACAATCTAAAAATATCAGGTACTATTCTGTCTGAGATATAAAAATTGTTAAATGCTAGAATCATCTTCCCAATCTATCATTCCACATGGATTGCCAACATAGTGCCTATAAGGAAGAAGAATGGTGAAATTCATAGTTGTGTAGATTTCAAGAATCTGAATCAAGCATCTTTGAAAGATAATTATCCTTTGCCAATTATAGATCAAGTGCTTCAAACAGTGACAGGTTTAGAGATGTTATCAATGTTGGATGGCTTCTCAGGATATAATCAAGTTCAAGTTGGTGAAGCAGACTAACACAAGACTGCATTCACCACACCTTAGGGTACATTTGTAAATAGAAGAATGCCTTTTGGCTTGATAAATGTTGGTGCTACCTTTCAGAGAGCAATGGATCTAGCTTTCAAAGATGAGATTGGTAAATTCATAGTGCTATACCTTGATGATTTGATTGTCTTTTCAAAGTGTCAATCTGATCATGTACGCCACTTACAACAAGTGCTAGAGTGATACCACCAAAATGGTATTTCCTTAAATCCTAAGAAGTCTATTTTTGGAGTAACAAAAGGGAAACCACTTAGACACATTGTGTCTAAAGAAGGCATAAATATTGACTCAGACAAAGTCAAGTCTATTCAAGAACTTAATTTGCCTACAAGTAAGAATGATGTTCATTCTTTCTTCGAAAAAGTGAATTTCTTACAGAGGTTCATCCCCAAATTTGCTGAGAAGATTAGACACATTATGAACATGATGAAAGGGAAGACCATCTTCAACTAGACTAAATAAGGCAAGTCAACATTTTAGGATATCAAGACTACCATTACTCATGCTCCTACCTTGGTTTGTCCAGATTACAACAAATATTTCATCATATATAGCTATGCATCTGAACACACTCTTTCAAAAATTCTTGTTTAATAGGATAAGGAAGGTATGTAATCTCCTATCTCTTTCATGAGTTTCCCTCTCAAAACCCATGAGATGAAGTATTCAAATGTAGATAAGCATGCTTATGCATTGGTGAAAGCAGTCAAACATTTTCACTTCTATATTCTGAATTCACAAACTATTGCCTTAGTTCCTGACACTACAGTCAAGTCTATATTAACTCAATAGGAGTTTGGAATGAAAAGAGGTAATTAGATTGCAAAGATCCAAGAGTTTGATTTAGACATCAAGCTGATAAAGCTGGTCAGGGGTAAAGGCCTATGCCAATTAATTGCTGAAAATAAGCTAGAAGACACACAGTGTGAAGAAACTAAAGTAGAAGAGACACCAACAGTCCTTTTTGAAAGCTTGTTAGGGTTAAAGGCCTATGCCAATTAATTGCTAACAATAAGCTAGAAGACACACAATGTGAATAAACTGAAGTAGAAGAGACACCAATAGTCCTTTTTGTCTCCACTACCAATGAGTGGTATTTAGGGATCACTCATTTCCTTACTTATGGTGAATGTTCTACTCATATGTCTTACAAAGAAAGGAGGACTATCAAGTTGAAAGCTGCCAATTTTTTCCTTTGGGACAATGGCTTATACAAGAGAAGCATAGATGGAGTATTGCTTCGCTGTGTAGATAAAAAGCAACAAAGCTAGCTTTTGAAATCTTTCCATAATCTAGCCTATGGAGGACATTTTTTTGCTCTTGTGACTTCTCACAAGATTCTGTGAGCCAGGTATTACTAGCCAACTCTTTTTCAAGATGCACATAAGTGGGTTAGGAAATGTGAACTTTGTTAGCAATTTGTTGGAAGACCCAAGTTAGCTGCTATGCCTCTCAAGCCAGTGATCATAGAAGAACCTTTCCAACAATGGGGGATTGATTTTATTGGGACTATAAACCCATCTTCAAGTGTTGGACATGATTATGTCCTTACAACAACTGACTATTTCACCAAGTGGGTAAAATTAATCCCAACTAAGCATGCTACTTCAGAAGTTGTATACAACTTCCTCAAAGAGAATATCATTTCCAAGTTTGGTGTTCTAATCAAAATTGTTACTAAAAATGTAACTTGTTTCACCTCCCAAGAGATTACACAATTCTATTTCCATTATGGAATTATACTCTCTCACTCTTTTGATTATTTTTCACAAGGAAATGGACAAGCTGAATCCAACAATAAGAACCTGGTAACTATCATCAAGAAGCTAGTAGATGACAATCAAAGGACGTGGCATAAAGCATTGGTTGATGATCTATGGGAAGATAGAATCACACCAAAGAGGGTAATTGGTATGTCTCCTTTTCAACTTCTTTATGGTATTAATAGAGAAGCTAGCTGGAGGAATAGAGAACCATGGTGGTGGACATAATTACTGCTCATCAAAGTCTGGTAAAGAAACTCTTTGACTAGAAGGCCAAAAATCATGATTTCCAAATTAGGGATCAAGTCCTACTGTGAGACAAAAGGAGAGAACCAAAGGAGATACATGGAAAGTTTGACTCCCATTAGAGAGGCTCATTTATAATTCATTAGCACATTGGTGAAAATAGCTTTCTATTGAAATATCAAGATGGCACACTCTTTTCTCTGCCTCACAATGGGCAGCATCTGAAACACTTCAACTCTTGAAGTATCAGATCATTACATCTGTATATATGTATATTTGTATAGTTTTTAATTTTGTTTTATTTTGTTTGTTTCCTTTTTGATGCCTTTCATTTATAGGTATCATGACTCCATAGCCCATAGGTACACATGAAGACACTAGAGATTCTAGATTCTACTCCCTTCAATTCATTTTACAATTGATAAAAGTTCCCCAATTAGAGCTAGCTATTGTCCCCCAAAAATATCACTTAGTTTTGGGACAACATTTGAGCTATTTTGGTCCTATAGACCAAAATTGTCTCTTCCCTTTTCAAAATTTATCCTGGGCATTCAAATTCCTCATTTTTCAAGATTTTTAGAAATCTACAGACTTTGCAGGCTAGAATCTACAGACTTTGCAGGCTTAAATCTATGAACTCTACAGGCTTAAATCTATGGACTCAGTAGGAAGAGAAATCTACAGACTATATAGGCCAAGTTCAATGAGCTTCATAGGTTAATTTCTATAGACTCTTTCAAGGTTAGAGAAAACCACAGACTTGGTTTCTACAAAATTTGTAGGTAGGTTCAATTTTATAGGTTTAGAGGCTTCTACAAGTGGGTTCAATCAAAAAAATTAGTTTCCAACACTTAGTCATTTTTAAGATTAGTTCAACACCTTGGTTCAATCAAAAATGTCCATCGGCAAGCATCAATAATAGGTTCAATGCATTTGGTTCAACAGCTTCAAAATCTCTCAACACAACTGTGAAGCTCAATTGACAAAGTTCATTGCTTTGGTTCAATCAAATGGTTTAGTGCTTCAGTTCAAGGATTCGTTTGAACCGTTAAACCAAAGCTTGGTTCAACATCTTTTGGTTCAAAGGCAGGTTCAAACAAATTGTTCAAAGGTGGGTTCAATCAAGTGGTTCAATGCTTTGGTTCACTCAGTTGGTTCATCTGCTCAGTTTAGTGCTTTGGTTCATCTGCTCAGTTCATCACTTCGATTCATTCAAATGGTTCATCGGCTTGAACCATTTTGGTTCAAAGCTTGGTTCATCGGCTTGGTTCAACATTTGGTTCAACCAAGTGGTTCAATGTTTGATTCAATCAAATGGTTCACCCAGTTGGTTCAATCAAAGGGATCATCGACTTAGTTCAAAGAAGCCTCTCGAAGGACAAGTGACCTTGCAGAGGGCACTTGGTCAACAAAAGTACCCTTCGGAAGGGTCATTTTCAAAGAAGGTTGCAAAGGTAATTCTTTCAAATTTTTGTTTAAGGAATTCAAAAAAGACTAAGGCAAGAAGTAATTCCTTCAGACTTTTTGTTCGAATGAATTCCTTTAGACAAAAAGTCTGAAGGAATTTGGGAAAGTAGCTACAGGCAGAAAGCCCAAAGAAATTTCCAAAGAAGCAAAGGCAAAGTGATTGAACAATTCTATGGACTTTTTGTCTGTGAGAAATTTCCACAGACTTTTTGTCTGTGGCAAATGTCCACAGACATTTTGTCAGCAAGAATTTGTTCACAGGAATTTGCCTGTGGAGAAAGCTTGGGGAAAATGCCCATGGAAATTATCCATAGGAAATTTCTGTGAGAGACTGTCGAAGCTCGAAGGGCATCCAAAGACTGCCTGAAAGGCAGATACCCTTATGGGGGGCTCTTCCTAACCCAAAGTGGATCATTTTTAAGGCCTAAAAGGGCAAGTTATTTTTGGGAAAGTGCCTAATAGAAAAGCCAAAGAAGGACCAAGGGGTGATGTGCTTGAAGACGTCAAATTCAAGACAGTGAACTAGCCATTGAAAATGTATTGACGGGTATGTGAATGTCAATTTCAAAGCTCATAAAATAGCCATTGATCCTTGTAATATATAGACTCAAATGCATTCACAAGCTTTAAGGCCAAGACCAGTAGAAAGTGAGGAAGGAACAAAATAACAAATTGAATCCAGGACCTAATTCAATTAACCAAAAAATAAGGAACGATGAAGGAAGGATTTAATCACCAGGTGGACATTGAAAGATGCAAACTTTCAATAGCGCGACTTGTTTGTCTACATTGAGGAAAAAAATGGGTAGATGCCCCTAATTTCTATCTTGTCTTCCTAATAGTTTTCAATGCAACATGATGTGTTACTATTCTTGAGTCTTTCTTGAAGAGGCTATATAAGGGACTCTCTTTTATTGTAAATGGATCTCTTTTTGACAATTAGAAATGAAACTCTGCCCAAATTGAAAGGCATTACTAAGACTTTAAGCTCAAATTATTGATCATATTTTTTTATTGGAATAAGAAAGCAAGTGACTTTTTAGACTTTGTGGTGTAATATCTTTGTTGTTGGGGAAACTATTCTTATGTCTTTTTCCTTGATATATTTTATGTTCCTTTAATTCAACAAGTAGAATTAGTGAAAGTAGTCAGGAAGGTGTCCTAAAGATTCAACTGTGGAGAGACTTTGTGCCCCCATAATTGCCTTTAGTGTGTTTTCTTTTCATTTCTGTGTAAAGGACCTTGGGACAACTTTGTGCCCTCATTGTCCTTCGTATCTTACTCTTGAGAAATTTAGCTGGAGACTTTGTGCTACATCTTGATTTGCTAGTTACCATGTCCTTTACTACATTTTGCTGTTACTATCAGGAGTATTCTTGTGGTTTGCTGAATAGTACTTTTGAAAGAAGAAGAGTGCTTTCTGTCATTTCCCTTGAGTTTTTCCTTTAATCCACATGCATCATCTCTGAAGAAAGAGATATGGATGGTTTATCCTACCCTTGAGTATTATTTTTTGTTTATATATATATATATTATATATATATAGCATACCTATAAGGAACCTCCCCTTGATGAGAGGAGAGATCAATCCCCTTTTGATGTGGTAAACCTACACAATTGGATGACTAATCTTCCTACTTTGGCTGATTAGACCTATTTTGTTTATTATAATGCTAATGGACAAAATATTCAACCAAGAAACTCAACCAATATATACCCAACCCAACTTACCCACTAATTTTCCCACATCCACCTCAACATTGGCCTTAGACCAACCTATTCACATACTTTATAATGACCTTCCTTTGGTCATCCTAACCACCTTGACCAATTTTGCTATGTTGAACTTTTGTATTATGCACCACCTTATGTGTTCCTTTACCCATTATGTTTTTATTGAGATCACTTCCTACCCTAGATACCTAATCAAACATTAACATTTTTTAGATTCACATGATAAGTGTGACCTGATTAGTTATGACCAATGTTGGGGATTGGTTACCATGTCATTTATCCTAAAATTTGGCCTTATTTTTACTAACTTGTAAATATTCATCCTTGTGTGATGATGTGCTCATAATTTATTGTATTTTATGCACATACTTGTGTCTTACATGCCCAACCTCGTAACCTTCATTGTCTCTTTTTATCAAACCCTGACCTAATTCAACCTTTGTCTCATTACCTCCTAGTTTGAGGGGGAACACCTTCTCCATCCCACACTCAAGAAAACTAGACCTAGACCTTGACCAACCACCTAATTTTGTTTTGTATCTTGCTTAAATATACACAACAAAAAGGGGTAAAATGTAGATACCTAAAAACTACACAATAATAATTTTTGATGTCATTTTGAATTGTGGAACCTAACTAATTCTTCCTCTAGTAGACCACCTAGTCTGCTAGTAATATTTTAAAAATTCATCATGTTAAATACCCCCTCCCTAAACACATCACTTAAATCATGATCTTTTTACCCATTTTCTCATGGCCCCTCAACTATCGCCTGCTAAGGTAACCATCGACAGTTGACCCTAACCATCGATGGTTGTGGTCACCTAAACTTGCTTTAAGCTTTTTAAAGCATTTCCATATTTGTTTGAGATTAGTATCTTATAGAATGGAAACTTTATTTAATTCCAAATTTTAAAGACTAACAAAAATAGGTGACTTCATCTCCTCCCAACTTATCAACTTTCCCTCAAACCTCCCTCTCTTTAGCAAATTTGTGCTATAAATACAAGGCTTTTGTAAGAGTTGTGGATTGTAAAATCTACATCCAGGCTCTCTTGTTTTCTTTGTGTAGGCATTGAATACCCTAAAAATCTATTTATGGGACTTTCTAAGGATGGAGTAATGTTATGCTATCTAACTCTTTTTAGGTTTCCACTATCTTAATTTAACATCATACAGGTATTCTGGTTTCTATTTTGGCATTTCATTTCTATATTGAACTTCTTTATTCAGATTAGTCCACCTATACATTATCCCTTACTCTAAAAACTCCCATTCACCCTCTACCCATTAGTCACATTCTGTTAAATCCATTTTCATGCCTTACCAAGCTCCACACAAATAACTATAGCTGGTTGCTATAACCATCACCAGTTACAATAATCATCATCAATTATAGAACCGTCACAAGTCACCTTGATTGTCGATGGTCAGTACTTTAAAAATTAAAAAAATCTATTTTAGACCCCATTCAACACCCTAGCAGAGCCTTTCTTGGTTTCTAATCTATTTGTAGGCTCTATTCTAATTTTTTAGACCTGACCTTAGTACATAGGTATGCCATTTATTTGTTTGCACACTTACTTTCCTATCATATGAATACAAGTATATTTCTTATATCATTTCTAGTTTAATTATCTTTAAAGTGGATTCATAACCTCCTAGAAAGCCTTACACTTCTCAGATATAGCATATGCTAGGCAATCCAATCAACCAACCATCTAATTTTTTTCTAGTTTTCTTATGATTTGTAGGTAATCTTCCCTAGCTAAAGAGGAGTACCCACACTCATCTAGATCAATGCGCACATTCTCCCAGGTATTTATCTACACATGCTAACACTCACTTTATTTTATTTTCTTTCAAAACTAAGAAATGAAAGAAATAAATTGAAACACATGGGTTTACAAAACTCATTTTTATAAATATAAAAAATTATAAGTATTTTTATGTCCTTTAAATTAGTATCATGTAAAATTTACACTGTATGAAGAGCAACATATGACCTAAATTATGATAGTTCAAATTAAAATATGCATAGAATTTCCAAGAAACACTATTCTGGATTATTAGTCCATATGGAGGATGATCTAAGCTCCATGTTGGGGTCACACAGTGAGTAAGATAATAGGATAATGAATATAATAAGGTGAAGTGACAAAAGAAAATCATTGAAGAATCATAGCCAACACTACTTTTGCTTCTAACAAAGCAAAATTTTGATCAACTCACATAGTTGGACCAAATCTAAAGGTCATGAATGGCAATGGATGCTTTGTTGCCTTTATTATTCCTTCACTAAATTATCTTGGGTTGAAATCATTTCCCCACCAAATAGGATCATGGTGGACTATAAGGATTGGAAGAATAAGTTAAATGCTTACAAGAATTAAGAGACTTGCAAGCTTTGTTGGCTCATATGCCTATCATACTAGAGACACTACATGTGTTTAAAGTCTCAAGGACTCATTTAGAATCATTCCCACCTAAAAAACATTCATACAATATTTTATTTGACTAACCAAAAATTTTGATTTTGAATTCAAATCCCAGTGCTTACTTAATTATAGATTATTATTACTTAAATTGGGTATTAATTTTATCCATGAGTTTATGGGTGTCAAATACCCATCATAAATATGGATCAAAAATCGAGTTTGGGCTTGCCCCATCGACCCTTATTAAAAAAATTGGGTATTACTACCCAGTATATTTGGTGAATAAAATTTACTAAGATAGTATGAATTAATCTGAATAGTGTATATGCTTTTTGTTACTTTTCTTACACCAATTTATTACCCACTTAAAATTCTTTAGTTTGACCATTGTAAGGATCATTTAATACACCCTATATCTACAATTGAATATATATATATATATATATATATATATATATATAATTTACAATAATTGAATCTAAGATTCTCTGTTACTAACAAGGAAAAGTGCAGAGATTTTAATCAAATTTAATTTATTAGATTTAGCATAAAATGATCATGACTATAATTTTACTAAACTCAAAATATATTAAATATTACATGGAAATTTAGGTCTACATGAGATTGTCCTCATGATTTTTAGATGACTTATGCTATTTTCATCTAGATAAATATTTTTCTAGCATACCTCTAGCACCTCTCTATGACCTTGCTCTTGCCAATCTTGATGTATTCCCAAAAATATTATTGTCCATGTCAGGAGGACTGATGTTATTTCATGATCGACAAAGTAGAAAGTCTTACATTCATCAATGATTTCTTCTATAGTCAGGCTTGCATTACATTTTAGATTTCCTCCCTCTTATTCCTTCTTGTTAGAAATCATTAAACCAAGAAGATCAATACCATATCTACTTGATTTTTCTATTCTAGCAGTCTTTTCCCTAGAATCTATAACCTATCTAAAGGATGATCTTATTCCTTTCTCCAAATTCTAGTGTTGCTTATTCTTTGTAGTACGTAGAAACCTATTGAGAAGCCACTCTCACATATTATATACCAATTTGAGATATCAAAAGAAGTTATAAACTATGCATACTATGACATGAATTAACCTTCCTAAAGTATCCATCCCTTTTATTTTATTGAAAAAGTGTTTTCATAGGATAAAAATTCTTCAAATTAAAGGCAAGGAAAAAAATCAAGAACACTACCAAATGCACATAATTATTAAAGGTCATGATGCATTTGAGTTGTTAAGATATGATTAAAAAATAAGTGACAATCCAATCTACTCTTAAGAAAACTATTGGAAAGCCTCAAAAACCACTATTTAAAAAAAATATATTAGGGACAAATATATCCACCCACTCAAATCACAATAACATATTTTTGGTTATTTAAAATTGGAAAATTATACCATTACAAAATTTAAATTTTTCACATAAATCATAGAATATAAACAATAATAATGTAAAATAATTTAGCTATAAGATCCATCTATTTGCCCTGCATATTGAATATATGCTTTCTCTCTACATAACTGCAACCAAATGCTATGCGGTCAATAATATCCATTGTGAGATCATGAAACACCTTTTGCACCTCAATTTTTGATGCTCCTAAAAACACTAATTTACTCTATTTGTCCAATATATTGTAACTACTTTTCATAATTGTTGGAATCATACCTTGTAATGATATTACTAGTATAAATAACATATACAAATTTGCAGCTTTATAGACCAATTCATCTGTAGACACTAGAAAATTGTACACTTAAAATTTTTGATGCCTAAATTAATTTGGATCCCCTAAAACTTCTTAAACCTTCCCAAAACCCATCTTAACCCAACCAAATCATTATTCTCCTAGTCACATAATGTCATTCAAAATCACTATTTGAAAGTACTTGTCATCATCATTATTTATTATGGGACCCACTATCACTATTCATGATGGCATGGCATGATGCCATGGAAAGTGAAATGAAATATGACATGGCATGTGATTTGGAGGTGATATGGAAAGTGACATGTCTTATAAATGACATGGCTTGATGTGGGACACCATACCCCACTTGGGACCCTTTCCCAAAGTGCCTAATGATCTCATTTCAACATCACAAAGTTTCCCCTTTGAAATATGGTGAATTTACCCTTAAGGGATAATTATTCAACATTTATTTTTTCTTCCCCACATGAAATTATACTTTAACCACTTTAAGACTTTGGGAAAGATAAAGGGCATGCATTTTTGACTTCTTAGCCAAAATGAGAGACTTCTCCACCCAAATGGGAATATTCCAAAACCTTACCTTAGAATTTTCATCCCCCACATGTAAAATGACACAAAATTTGGTGTGACACCCATTAAATGTATTGTGTGAAAGAAATAAAGGGTGGGTATATGTCTTTTGTATCATTTATACTCATGTGCATGATTCCCATTCAAAATTGGACTCATGTGCAAGGTGGGAGACACACCAACCCAAAATGGGAGACTTATGATCAAAGTGGGAATCCCCACAGACCTCATCCTTGAATAATTAATTATACCACTTGGATAAATTATAATTTCTTATCTATTCCTCTATTTTGGCATGTTTCTTCACATCAAATGCTATAAATACCTCCCCACTCCTTCACCCAAGGTTAAGTTGGAAGTTAGAATTTTGTTATTAAGATTTGTGTTGTAGGTTTTGAGGTATCATCAAAGAGGTCATAATATTTAAGATAATGATATCAAGCAACAAAAATCAACCAAAATTACTTCAAGTCTTCATCAACTATCAACAAGCCAATCTTCATCAACAAGCATCTTCAAGCATTGAGGTAATCTTCTTGTTTAGTTATCTTAATTTATGTATTCCTTTCCCTTTGTATTTCTTATTTCACTTATTTATTTTGTTACCCTCTTGTAATTTTATTCTCTTATCAATATCCCCTTTTTCTTCTTGATCAAAATTTACCCCTTTGCCTTCTTGGCCTCATTTTGACCATTTGCCCCTTTGCCTTCTTGGCCTCGTTTTGGACCATTTGCCCCTTTGCCTTCTTGGCCTACTTTTGACAATTTATCCCTCTTGTTTTATTGAAAAAATTACCCTCCACCATATCAATCCCTTTACAAACTCAACCAAATCACTCTTTTGACCTTTATCAAACCATAATTTTATTTTAGCCAATTTTCAACATTAGTATTATTTAAACTAGTTGCTTTATTTTAGCCATCTAAGCAAAGCATTTAGTTTTATTGATTAATTTTATGTTATTTTAAATATTTAATTTTAGTTTTATATTAATATAAGTGAAATATATTTCTTTTATCCTTACCAATTAAGTGTTTAAAATAAGGTGGATTGATAGCCTCCTAGAACGTTTTCACTTCTAGGATCTAGCTCACACTAGGCAATCCACCCATCTACTTGTCTAACAAACAAGTTTATTTTAATGTTCTATTATTTTCATGTCATCTTTACAAGAAAAATATTATCTCTCCAAAATCATCTATATTCAATGTGCACACATTAAATAGGTTTTCTTCCACACCCTTCATAACTAGTTTCTACTTTTCACACTTAGAAAAAAACAAAAATAGATAGAAACATTTTGGCACACTTGGTGGGACCCTTGAGTTTTCTTGGGTTAATTATTTGTTTTAGGACATTAATTTAATTATTAAAATTATATTTATATGTAATTTAATTTCTAAAAATTAATTATTCATCTCTTTCAAAACGTAAATAATCTTCTTTTATTTAGAAAATAAAAAAGTAGAAATTTTTATTTTTTTTCTTGCATTTAAAAAAACATAAAGAGAATTAATCTTAGGTTTAGGATTAAATATTCATGTTCAATTTAGGTTCATTTTATTTATTCTTGTTTTCACAAAAATAAATCAATTTTTTCTTCTTTTGGGTTAAAATTAACTGCATACATTGTTGCTTACTTGCTTAATTAGTTCACCTAGATTAATTGAAGGCAAAGAAAATTAACCATAGTGCACAAATGTTACACAACAAAACCAATTGAAAAAAACAAACATAAAACTCACTTGAGACAAGTCTTGACTAGGATTTCATCACCTAGTGGATCACCTTACCCTTTTTCAGTTATTGTACTTGGATTTAATCACCAAGGGGATAACCAACTCAGCTCTTTGGTTGAGTATAAATGTTGGTAATCAATATATATTGGTTAAGAACCTATATTGGTTACAAGATCATGAAGTGAGGGGAGAAATTCCTACACCAAGCCATGCACTCAATCCAATACAAACTTATTCTTGAGTGCCTAGACATAAAACCAAACATATACTACCTTGTTTAGGACCTATTCAATCTGATTTCCCCTTTCACATTTTTTAAGGCATAAGCCAAAAGAGATTTAAAATAAATCCTTGGATTAATTTCATTTTTAGTGTGTGATTTTATTGCTTTGGGTTTTTCTTTGTTTGCTTTTGAGTGAGGAAAGAGGTTCATTATCCATTTCTAAATTTCTCATATGGTCTTAACTAGACAAAATGTGAAAAACCAAAACAATCCACCACCATCTTATTCTTAATTCTCATTATACTTTGAATGTTGATATATTTCCCCATGCTTCACCACACCATTCTCCCCCACCTATGGTGCCTACAATAATCCCTAAAGGCAATTCATATTTTTCCACCTTTCTAGACAAAAATTTAGTTGCTTTACAATACTATCTTCACACCTTAGCCTAACTTACTTTTATGTCTTTGGTTCCTCTCGTGGATCCACCCTATGGTATGTCACACCACCTCATGGTTTATGTTTCATCATACCAACCTTTTATTATCTAAGCTTCATCTTATACCATTAGTCCATCTACCACCACCACTCAAACACTTATTACCCCAACCAATACCTCTAATGTTTGTTCAAGTTTGCCCCTTGTACTTCTACCCCTTTTTCCATCATGATGTCTTCCACACCCATTTATACCACTCCCTTTAGCTTAACCAATCTACCAACCTCAACCCCCTTTCAAAACTTAGTAGTCTCCATACCATAAACACTTCCCCCTATAAGCACTTTGGTCACTACCCACCTTTAACCAACTAACCCACTAATCACTTTAATGCCACACATAAACCCCTCAAACTCAACCCTCCTACACATACACATGACATATTATCATTATATTCATAACACACAAGTATATATACCTTCACCTTTCACCCAATCTTACGTTACCTCACACACACATGTGACATCATCCCAACCATCCACTAGTTATTCCCATGTCACCCAACCCAAAAAAAATGTGTCATATACCTATCCAATCTAATAACCCCAAATAGACTTGGTCAAGATGCTAATGGAGAAAATGACTACCCTTGAGTAATCCATCTTAGGATCACAGAACCTTATTTCTTATAAACAAATTTTCAATGAACCCATCCATCCATCTGTCCCTCTCTAACCATATCTTCCATAATGGGATTGCCAAAACTCTCTAAATTACAAATCAAGGAGGATGCCCAACAACATTTAAGAGAATTTAGGCATGCATGTTACTTGATTTCCCATGATGATTCTCTTCTCCTTCATACCTTTCATATGCCCTTATCTGGACTAACATTATATTGGTATAGTTCCATCCCAAAACACTCCATATTCTCTTTCACCCAACTAGCCCAAACTTTTTTGGATCACTTTTCGATCAATTTATCCAAGAAAGTTTCTATTATTGACATCTAATCCATTCAACAATTCAAAAATGAATCTATTGCTGATTTTGTGGCTCATTGAAGGATCTTATTCAACAAACTTTCCTTTTCATTACCTCAACCTAAGATTATTGAGCTCTTCGCCTGGGCATGTGCAAAACACATTTCACCCACATTGCATGTCCAAAGCTTCTAGACATTCGATGAATATTTCACCATGGATCATAAACTAGAGAATATATCCATTAATAAGGGAAGATTAAAGTTGAAGAACAAGAACCCAACTTACAAACCTAATGATCCCTCTTTTTCCAAACTCAAAAACCCAACCAATACTAATTCCAAGAGCAAAGCCACCACTAATGTTGTTATCTTCAAAGTTGTACCTCCACCATCTACCAACCAATAGAACCTAAAGAACCAAATCTTTGACCCCTTCAACTATCCAAACTAAAACCAAAGGAACCAACCTTGGATAAACTTAGACCATTAACTCAACTTGGGGAGCCTTATCCTTATATTTTGGAAAAGTTACTAAAATCCAAAATCATCTAACTTTCACTAATTAAACCACCTCAATAGTTTGATACTTCTTGCCCTGTGCCCGATTGGTATAATGAGAATGACCATTACGCTTTTCACCAAGTCATAGAATATGAAATCAATAGGTGAAATACCTTTAAATACCTTGTATAATCCCTCATTCATAAGGGGGGATCTCACATTAGATAATATTAATGCACTACCAAACCAAGACCTCAACATATTCCATAAGCCTTTCCTTAATCATGCTCTTTCTACCCCTCATCATGAAAATAAACTTGAACCATATCATGAGGCACATACTATTTATGTGATTACTAGTGAACCCATTGATGAAGGAAATGTTACCTCAACCACTTATTTCACTATTCCCCTAATGAAATAAAAAAGAATTCCTTCTATTCCTTTAGACACCTAAAAAAAGGAAGAAACCGTATCCACACCTCCATTGAAGGATACCACACCTACCTTCCCTATCGTAGAACCATCTACCCCCTCTTTGGAAGCTATCTCACAAGAGAAGATGGCTCCATACACCCAACCTCTAATTGTAAAACCTTCTGTTAGAGGTCAAGATAAAGGTAAGGGCACCAAATTGGAACTTCTAATTCCTTCTTTGGTAGATCAACTTATCCATTCTAAACCAACTAAAACCTCCACCCAACCAACCAAAACCTCCTCCAAGTTGATTGAACCTCAAACACCTAAACTAACCAAGAAAGTGACAAAATACCCTCCAAAACCAACAACTAAAACAACCAAAGAGGTAAAATCACCAAAGGGCCCAAAACCCTAAATTTTACCTTCCTCAACTTTACCCTCCATTCTGTGTCCCCATCCCTCTACCTTAAACACAAAGTCCATTTTAACCAAAAACCCACCACCTTTATTAGTCACACCTTCATACTTACTTTCTAAATCACCTTTCCCCACTACACCAATAATTCTTAAGTTACCCACCTTACCCTCCTCTATGACTAGCCCATCAACCATTATGCCTAAAAAAACCCATCAACCAAGAATACCACTTTATCCAAGACACCTACCACCAAACCTGCATCCACACAACCTCGCACTTCAATACCCAAAGTAAAAACCACTAAACATCTACCACCTTTAGCTAAATCTTAATTAGCCATTCTCTAATGGTTATTTAAAAATTCTTCCCTGAGCTTACCACCCATTAAACCCCTTGACCCTTCATGTACCAAACCCTCTTGGTTTAATGATAACTTGATATGTGCATATCATAGGGCACCGAGACATGATATTGAGAATTGTATATCTCTCCAAGTGATTGTTCACAACTTATATGAAGATAATGATCTATTATCAAACAAACCTCCTTCATCTCCATTGCCAATCCAACCACTGACTCAACCCTTTTGATCTTCAATCTCACCCAAAAGTGAAGAGGAGGAATTGAAAGAACCATCCAACCCGAATAACCCCCTTATCCACACTATTCACATGATTACCTAATCTTAGGCCTAATATAAGGATAAAGGGAAGACCAAAGAATCCATTCCTTCAACTTACCCCTCTCTAAACTCCCAAGCAAATAATACCCAACCTTCCCCATATTCAAACCAACTCAAGGTGTCTATCTTAGGTGCCTCCCCATCTAACCCTCCATACCCTAACCCATATGCAATATCCATCTGAAAAGCTATCCTCAGGCAGCTTCACCAAACTCTAATAAAGTTGAGCTTGTATAAGTTAATCTCTACCTCTCCCCATCACTGTCAAGTACTCATAGAGGCTCTAAAATCCATAAAAGTCCAACATGATGATCCTTAGCCTCTAGCCACTTTTGTTGGTACCCTTTATAATTCCAACCTTGTCACCTTCAAGAATTTAGAAATAGATTCTATTCATTCAAAAGACCCCGATCCTTCCCTCTTCATTAAAACATACATCATTCAAACCCACATCAAAAGGGTGATGATATATGGGTGATCTAGCATCAATATTATCTCCTCCCCTGCTTATGACTAGCTATAGTTACCCAAAAACATCATGTCTAAAAGCTCAATAGTTATTCATTCTTTCAATGATACTATGGCTACCACCTTGGGCATAGTTGTCTTCCACATCTGTGTAGGGCCTCATAATATTTTCAAACTCTTTTATGTTATAGAAGGAGAGTTTTAATACAACATTTTACTTATACACCCTTATATTTGTGCCATGAGTTGTGTCCCTTCCACCCTACATCGATGTGTCATGTTTTAACATGAAGGGAAAGTTGTGACTATGCAAATTAACCCTAGTCCTTTTACATCTTTCAATATGACATATTAGACCAATGATGTCCTTATTCCTCCTTTATCCACCACAAAACTATCTACCAACAACACAACCTCACCAGCCAAGACCCATAGCATTTCCACACCTAATGTTGATGAATCTTCCACTAGCTCATCTATCCCCTCTTCCTAGATTCTTGTAGAAAACCTCATGACAATCAAATTCCAACATATTTCTTTTAGAGAATATAGAATCTTAGCCTTAGATGCCCTCCTTATCCCCCAAGAATATGGGAATCTCAAACATGACCCTTCTTATAACCCTAACATTTGAACCATAATCCCTAATGGTCTCCTTAACCATCAAATAAATTCCATTTATGGGTGACTTGATCAACCACTTCTAATCCATACCACTACATCATCCATCCAACCATTTACCTCTAAATTTTCTTATCTTAGCAAACCAAAGTTTGCTAAGTTGTATCTTCATAGATGTGCTTGGAAAGGATTTGGCCTTGATCACTATGAACAAGGGCCTCATGAGTTACATCATCTCAAAACTTTGCAACTTCATAAGTCATTTGGACTTGGGTATGAACCACTTCAATAATACACCGATTTACCCAAACCCATTTCCACCACAGAGGAAGATATCCCATCCTTTCCAAGCCAACCACTTTTTCTACTTGAAGACCTTGATATTATCCATCCTAATTTTTTTTTGATCAATATTATAAGTTTAGGCCCTCTCATTTACCACAAGAGTGGCCAAACCAAAGTCCTTCCACTCATACATCTTAAAATGGTAGAGACCAGTTCTCCCACCATCAACATCATCCAACATCAAGATGATGATTCCATTCTTACCTAACTCGGTGTGAGAGATTATTCTATCCAAAAATCCCTTCCTTCTGAGACCCTGACTATGTTAAATGAATCTACCATTGATATCAACTTGGTCACTCCAAATAACCCCCAAATTGTTAAATTGGGCCAATCAAATTATTATCAAAGAACTTTAGGATTTATCCTCTTTCCTCTAAGACCATAGCATAGAATTCACTTGGTCTTACAATGATATGCTTGGGATTGACCCCACCACTTCTACCCAGAACATAGTCACTCATCATGATGTTAAGCCTATTAAATAGAAACATTGATGCATGCATACCTACATAGACCTTATTGTGAAAGAAGAGATTCAACGTCTCCTAGTCGTAAACTTCATTCAACCCATTGATTATCCTTAATGGGTCTCAAACATTGTACTTATCACCAAAGTCATTGGGGGTCTATGAATTTGTGTGAACTTTCATGACCTTAACCTCATTTGACCAAAGGATGACTTATCTCTACCTAGCATTGACCCACTTGTTTATCTTACAACTATCCATGTTATGTTATCTTTCATAGATGGGTTTTTAGGTTTTAATAAGATCTTGATTGCTCTTGAAGATCAACATAAAACTGCCTTTACCACCCCTTTGGGAACTTTTTTCTATAGAGTCATGCCTTTCATGTTAAAGAATGCTAGTGCAACCTACCAACATGCCATGACTCATATTTTCCATGATATCATCCATAAATTGTAGAATATTATGTGTATGACCTTCTCAAGAAGTCCAAACTTCAAAAAGATCACTTGACTACTCTTATGATTATATTTGAGCACCTCATCCATTTTTATATTCATCTAAATCCCTAAAAATGCATTTTTGGGGTCCTTTTAGGAAAGCTTCTTAGCTTTATCATCTCTCTTCATGGAATTAAAGTAGACCCTGATAAAGTCAGAGAAATTTTAGACATGCCTCCTCCAACCAACATTAAGTATCTCTGTAGCCTATAATGAAAACTCCAATCCATTCATCATTTAATTTCTCAACTTTTAAATCAGTGCCAACCTTTCCATCACCTTCTGAATAAGGATGTCTCTTTCAAATGAAATAGTGATTGTCAAAAATCCTTTGATTCACTCAAATAGTATCTTTTGTCACCACCTATCCTCACCCCTCCTAAGGATGACCACCCATTTTATCTATATATCTTTACCACCAACCATTCCCTAAGGGTAATGTTGGATCACTAAGATAAACAACATAAATAACAAGCCATATACTACATTAGCCATATGCTTATACAATATGAGACTTGACATACACACACTGAGAAACTTTTCTTAGCATTGACCTTCATGACCACCAAACTCTACCACTACCTTCTTAATCATAAAACCCATGTCATCACTAATACTGACCCACTCAAATACATGCACTAAACCATACCAAAATCAATGTATGACTAAGTGGCTCATGATCCTAGCTAAATTTGACGTTGAATTCCTCCAACAAAATTTGATTAAAGGTTAGCTCATTAATGATATATTTTTTGAAGATCCTTTAGCAAATAACCAGCCACCTCCTCTTGCCTTTCTAGATGAGTCTATCATGACTCTTCTTCAAGAAGATGACATAACCTACCAATTGACCATGTTTTTTGATGGCTTGAAATGCAAATAAAGAGGGGGTGCTAGAGTTATTCTCATTCCTCTTGATGGTGAACCCCTTATTCTCTCCTTCAAACTTGACTTTGAATGCACAAATAATATGGTCAAATATAAAACCCTAGTGATAGGTCTCCAAATTGCTCAAAGCTTAGGAATTAAGACAATCCATGTCTTTGGTGATTCTCAGCTTGTCGTCAACTAGGTTAATGGATCATATCAATGTAAGAATGATTTCTTGATAAAATATAAAATTTTAGTTGATAAAATCTTAAAATCATTTGAACAATACCTAGTCCAATCTATTCCCTAATCTACCAATAAATTTTTGGATACAATGGCCTAACTTGCTTCTTATATCCCTTATCAGCCTTCCAATTCCAAAATATTTATCACCATTAATCATTTTACCATACCCTATTATGGCAAATCCAACCTCCCTACTATTTATAATGTAGAGGAATCCCCATCCAACATTTGGTATGACCAAACTTTCAACTACCTCAACCTAGGCATTATTCCTCCCAACCTCTCTAGGAATGCCCAAAGAGATTTTATTCAGAGTACCTCTTGTTACACCATACTAGGTGGAATCCTTTACAAACATGGTTTTGATAGTCTCTTTCTTCATTGCCTATGTAGCCATAAAGCTTCCCATGCCATTAAAGAAACACTAGATGGGAGTTGTGGCGGACACTTTAGCAGCCTAGTGGTTACTAAATGTATCCTTCGCCTTGGCTACTATTGGCCCACCCTCAACCAAGACTATTGTGATTATGTAAAAAGTGTGTTAAATTTCAACAACATGATAATTTACATCATGCACCAACCAATAACCCCAAGTATCTAAGGAATTTTGGCCTTTCTCTCAATGGGGGCTCGATCTCATTGGGAAAATTAACCCCCATTCTTTGTAGCAGCATAGCTCCATCATCACAGCCACTGAATACTTCACCAAGTGGGTGGAAGCTATTCCTTGAATGTCTACCAAAGTGGGAAAGATTGTTGAATTTATCAACCACCATATCATCTACCATTTTGGTGTTATTCATAAGATCATCACTAATATTGGTAAATCCTTCAAGAATATCAAGTTCAAGGTTTATGTGATGCATTTGGCATCAGTTTAATATTTTCCTCACCTTACTAACCATAAGCAAATGGACAAGAATAATCTTCTAATAAAATCCTCACCAAAATATTAACAAAAGTTGTCAGTTCTTTAGGTTGAGATTGGCACTTGTATATCCCATTCACCTTATGGGCCTATCACACTAGCATTCAAACCTCCACTGGTGCTACCCCTTTATCTTTAGGCTTAGGAGTAGAGGTAGTCTTGCCTCTTGAAGTACAAATCCCCTTTCTTCACATATATTTAAAGGAACTCATTTCTGAGGAAGATTTTCATCAACATCATTTAGCTCAACTTGAGCTACTTGATGAGCCTTTTTTAGTAGCTCTCAACTACCTCCGTATCTATCAAGAGCATATCACACGTGCTTATAAAAAACACATCAAACAATGAGAATTTAATATCATAGATCTTATCCTAAAAGAAAACCAATATGTGAACAACATGGAGAAGAGTAAATGAGGTAAGTTTTATTTCAATTGGCTTGGAACCTACATCATCACTCATAAGTATAGATATGTAGCTTATCATTTATCCTCTCTTGAAGGCAAACTAAAACCTAAGCCTCTCAAATCTTCACATCTGCATCTATTTTTCTATTAATGAAGGATCAAGCTCACTTTTTTTTATCTAACTTAAGATCATCCCTTGATTATTAGATCTTAACCTTCACCCACCTTCCTCCTCCCATTTTGAGGACAATTGATTATAACATAAAACCATATGATTAACCATTACAGTCATGGCCTAATCCTAAATATGGGTACCATGGCTCTACCAATAGAATGGTTATCATGAATACTTTTCATCTCTAAAAAGATGGAATCTCATGGTCATTATCTCTTAAAACCGCACCCTTTCACATATCACTGACCTTCTTGTGTAGAGTTTTGCCCTCATAAAGGTAAGCCTCTGAACCTAATTAGACTGGTCCATGTCTAAACACATTTCATCTTGAAATAATTAATTGGGTCAATATATTAAGAATTTCATACTTCTCCCTCAAAGAATAGCTACCCAAAAATAAAAGCAAAAATTGCCACATGTAAGGTAGATTTCTCCCTTAAAGGATAGCTATAAAGAACATTAAAAACAAAACCAATGAGCTTAGACCAATCCCTTAAAGGATGACTGAGTTAACTTTGTCAAAATTAGAGAAATTTTATGGAAGCTCCCCACATTAATTATCTTCCCATATATAACAATAAAGCAAAATACCCACTATCATAAAAAAATCTAAACCCACAATCGGCTTTTACATGTAGAATTCTTGCATTGATTAGAATACATCTAGCATATGACATGGACTTATCTATTACCATTATTAGGTGACCTATAAAATGGGTACACTAATTCACATGAGGTTATCATACATATCACCTGTTACCCTTCACACCACCTATCACCCATATTCCCTTTAGACCATCTATAAATCAAGGGATTTAGAACTTACTTGACACCCTGTGATCAAGAGACCTTATTTATCAACTAACAACCATTCATGCATAATATTTGAAGGGATTATATTAATTAATCTGATCTCACTTTAGGTCTATTTTTAGTCCTTGTCAAAAATAAAGCATCAGGCCCTATTCTTATCCTAATGTGCCTGGTTGATATTTTCACCATGACGTGTACCATCTAACATTTCAACAACAATAGTCATTCCTTTTACATTGAGTGAGATTAAAAAAACTATAACCATACCAATCATAAACATAACCATAACATTCAACAAACAACATCCAACACATTTACATCAAATTATGAAATATTTTATTTAGGTTGAGAGAAGTCACATGACACATACATATTCATAAAATTACACACACATTGGCTAACACACATGCATACATTATTTTCCTACCTAAGAATTATATTGATAATCTGGTGACTCTAGATTTATGTTCAACCATCCTTCTACTTAATTACTCCCTGAACTAACATCTATATCATTTCCTATCTCAGCAATCACTAAAGGGTATACTCTATTTTCTTCTCCCACATTCATCCCCATAGGGTGAGAATCATACTCTACTCTGGGTCTTTCACAGAGATACATTCACCTTCTTGACCCTTTTTACCTCTTATTCCTACTAGCCCATTACCACATGCCCTAAGCATTAGACCCCAACCATTGGTAGTGTTTGCTCAAACATGGTAGTCTTTTCTTTTATGCTAGCTGAATGTTCATTCGTAGCAAGGGAAACACCATCTTCTCCCAACCATGTAGATTCTTATTGTTTAGGCCCAAACTAACAACACCAATAAGTCATTGGTTCTATGGAGCTAGGATAGAGGATGTAGACATGGCCACCATTTTTATAGCCTACCCATGTAGCTCTTGGGTCAAGCAAGGTCCATCCTTTGTTGCTTACCATGCTGTTAACTTCTTTACTTGTAGAATATACTTGACCATCAAATAAATTCCTTGTAGGTCGTCACTTCACCACTACACTTAAAACTTGGCTTGTAGTAGTGACGAACCTTGGCCATAACAACTCTATAGATCTGCATAAACCCCCACCTCTTAAAACTCAGCTCATAGCGGTAAACACTATCTCTAAACTCCTACCCTCTCATAATTTTATAAGGTGTAACCTCCTAAAAAAGGCATCTCTTCTTTGGATTAGCTCCATTGAAGATCATTTGTGATACTTCACATTATGTTCCCTTATAATTTATCCTACCTTTCCCATCCGTATCTCTCATCCTACTAAATGTGGGATCATTATGGTAACTATTTACCAACTTACCCCATTTACTTTCACCATCACCTTTACCAAAACCCAAAACTCTTATTTTACCAAACCTTCTCCCTCAGCCCAAACCAGCCCATATGGTCCATCAAATTGGGGTATCCAATTTGAAGACCACTCATCTAAATCTTGTTGAACTACATTGGCTTGATGTTCATGGACTATGTAGGTGTTTCTCCAATTCTAGGGGCAGCTCGGCCACTAAGAATTAATTCCCATCCCCTTTTTTCTTCTCACTCATTTCCATTGCTAACAGTGCCCTCTTGCTTATGGAATCCTACATCAAGGAAGATTCAAATTCTTTATTTAGTGTCCTTGTGTTTTAACACCATCTAATAATTCCTTTTAAGTCTTTCCCTCATTATTGGGAGAACTACATTGGCCTAAGGTCTTTTTGGACTACATATGTAATGCTCAGTTATCGAAGTCAACTCAACCACTTCCTTTAATTTATTTTCTCTTCTCACCTAAAATCTCTTCCTCCACTTCTCTACCTATTTCCTAACCATCTCCCTACCTCTAGCTTGTCAATCTCTTTTAACCACTTTTCCAGCGTGTAAATCTCTTTTAACATAAGGGTTGATAACCTTGCCCATTAACCTTTTCTTACCTCCCATAAATCCACCTCGTACTCTGCTTTGTTGGTTTCCCCATCGTCTTTCCTTATGTATGCTTTGTAGCTCTCTTCCCCACCCACCTTTTGTATTTTTTGAATCTCTTTCACCTTATTACCAACCTTTCCTTTTATCCCCTTCAAATTCTTTCTCTGTCCTCATCATCTCCCCTTGCCCTTGGCTATTTGTCATACCCTCTTTATCACACTCTTTTCCTCACCCATTCCACATCATCCTATGCATCTTGCAAGCTTTGAATTTCTTTTGTTTATGTAATTTTTCTTTATGTGTAACACCACTCTCTCCATTCCCCCACTCTTCCCACTAGACCCATTTTAAATTCTTTTTTTTTGTTTTTTTCATCCTTTCATCCTTTTTATCTGCCTTTTTTTCCTCCACAACTAGATTCTAACTAGGCCTTCATCCTTTGAGAAGCCTTCCATAATTTTCATTTTCTTCTTATCTATTTTTTCCTTTTACCCTTTTGCATTCCCCTTTTCCTCTTTCACTTATCTTTTGCATCTATGTGAGTATCTGTGCTTTGTATCCCTACTTCAATTCTTCCTTTTTATTATTATCATCCTTGATCTTCATCCCTTAATTTCATCTGACTCCCTTTCATTGCATCCCCTTATTTATTCACCACCTCACCACTTTTTGGCTTGAAAATATCTTCTAATCACCCCTTCAACTTGTTAATCTCTTCTAACAAGCTAATTGATGCCTACCTCATCTCTTTACCTTCTTATCCACCCATCCTTTTCTTCCCCTTATTTTTCTTAAACCCTTCCCCATTTTCCATCCCATTCTCATCTCTAAAACCACCATCTACTTTTCTTCATTATCCATCATCACCCATGCTTACTTGGTCAAGATACCACCTGCTTCTTCACTCTCATGTCATCCTCTTTATTTCCTTTTCTTCTGTTTATTTCCTCATTTTTCATTTTCATCACCAAACTATTTTCTCCTTCATCATTTTTTAGACTTGTTTTCAAACCTTTCATGGCTACCCATATCCCTCATCCTCTCCTTACCCTTTAGGTTTATTACACTTCTCTTCCCATCCTTTTCAATTCTCCAATATCTCATTCTTTAGTGCATCTCTCTCCCCCCCATATTCTACCTTTTATTTTTATTCTCTTTTCTCTATTTCATTTAATTTTTTAAATCTCCCTTGATGCCCTTCCTTACTCTTCCTGACCTATATGACCATGCCTGGCTTCTTCCATCCTTATCCACCTTTGTATTTATCTAGGACCTCATTATTTTCTCTTCATAAATCTCTTGGTCCACCTCTTATTCATCCCTTGTTAGATCTCCCTTATGTTCTCTAATTTAACCTCCACCTCTTTAGAGTGTGGTGACCAATTGTACTAATTTTGTGTACATCTCCTTGTCTTCTTCCTTATATCCTGCATGTACTTGCCTTAATGTACAAATTTTGGTCAAGTTCATTACTTCAGGATCATCCCTTTCTTCCTTTAATGCCTCTATATGTTATACACATACTCTCTCTCTCTTTTTATCTCTCTCCAACTACTCCCTTCACTCTCCCAATCACCTTTTTACTTTTAAACCCTCTACCCATTTTGAGCATGATATGGCCTTCAAGGTCTTCCACTCAATTTTGGTTTACTATGAGATATATACCCATTCTATGGATCTATAACACAATTTTCCAAAACCATGGGCTCATATGACCAAACAACAAGACTAAACACTATTATGCCATTGGGATGAAAATTCCTTCCCCACCTCTTTTGGTCTTACCTATTTTCAACCCCTTTTACTCTACCTTTGAAGATGTTAGAATCAACACTAAAACCACCTTTAAATGGAAGCTTTGGGATACCTGCATGGGGATGTTAACTACCCCCTCCCATGCACTCTACCTTCCAATAATTCCCCTTGATTCTCGCTTCCTGGACTACATCTTCTTATGCCTTGAAATAACCCTTGCTTTAATGCATAAAATCCACAACTTGCTCCCTCATTTAATTAATATTATTATTCACCTCACTCCATATTCCAAAAGACCTTGGTGTATTTCTCTGAATTACCTCAAAAACTCAATGCTTACTTATTTTAGAGTCCCACTAACTCAAGAGTCAAGGGTTTGAATCTTCACCACTTCTCATTTACCCACTCTGCTACTTTGCTTCCCTAAAACATTGAATAATAACCTTCCATAGCCTATTAACAAAATTATTGTGAAATGTGTATAATGTTGGCTTATTTTGATGGCGATGAAAGAACTCATCAGATCACCATGGCAATTTGAGTAGCTATATATTTTCCAAAGCTTGTTAAAGCATATGTCTCTTTTTTTCAAAAGGTGGAAAAAATTTCATGCATCAACCTACTTATCCATGGCTACAGATTCCTTTTGCATAGTTGACACAATCATCTAATTACATCTTAGGTAATCTCATCCACCATTTATATCACACCCATCAGAAACTATTTGATAGCCATCTTTTCCACCCTTTAGCACTTCCCTTTCTCCAATGTCCTTCCCCTGAACCTACCTACATGATATAAAATTGGGGTAACCAAGTTGTCCAACACTATTCACCTCAAAATAACTACATTTGGCTTGATGTTATTTTTGGATTCCTATCTATGGAACTATGTAGGCAACATCCACTTACCTCATACATCTAGAGTCAACTCAGCAATTCCCTTCCAACCTATACCCAATCCACCCACACTTTCACCACGTCTACCTTGACATCAATTTCTTCTGACCTAGAACATTGGTGTTTTTTGTAATAAATTTTGACCATAATAACCAACCTTACCATGTTAAAATTTTAAATATTTGTACCACCTCATGCAAAACTAAACCATTTGTGTTTTCTCAAGAGCACTTCTTACCTTAAATACCTAAGTCAACACCAACCCTATCTAAGAACCTTGATAAGACTAACTCGATCAACTATGACTAATGTTGGGGACTAGCTACCTTATCATTTATCTTAGAACCTAACCTTTTTGTTATCAACATTGACACCTTCAGTCTCTACATAATCTTGACTATTGTACTTAGTCATATTTTGTGAACCCATTGGCATTTCATATGCCCAACTACATTATGACACCACCTAGTACCTCCCCATCAACTGCTTATCAAACCTATACTGGGTTTAACCTTTTCTCATTGACTCTTGGTTTGAGGGGAAACACCTCTTCCCATAATTAGGGTATCTTGACCTTTGACCAAGTGATTCATTTTTGTTTTGCAATTTGTCAATTAAAGGCTGCATAACAAATAGGGGCAAAATGTAGACACTTAAAAATTGCACACTTACAGTTTTTGATTCCTAAATGCCTCTGGATCCCTTAAAAATTCTTAAACCTTCCCAAAAACCTTCTTAACCCAATTAAATCATTATTCTCCTAGTCACATAATGTCATTCAAAATCACTATTTGAAATTACTATTCATCATCACTATTCACTGTGGGACCCACTATCACTATTCATGATGAGATGGAAAGTGACATGGCATGTGATTTAGAGGTGATATGGTAAGTGACATGGATTATGAATGATATGGCTTGATGTGGGACACATACCCCACTTGGGACCCTTTCCCAAAGTGCCTAATGACCTCATTTTAGCATCACAAAGTTCTCTTGAAATATGGAAAATTTATCCTTAAGGGGTCATTATTCAACATATATTCTATCTTCCCCACATGAAATTATAATTTAAAAGATATACCTACCTATTTAAGACTTTAGGAAGATAAATGTCACCCATTTTTTACTTCTAAGCCAAAATGGGAGACTTCTCAACCTAAATGGGAATCTTCCACAACTTCACCTTGTAATTTTAATCCCCTACATGGAAAATGGTGCCAAATTTGGTGTGCTACCCCTTAAAGTGCTTTTATGAAATCAATAAATGGTGGGGAGAAGTTTTTGATCTCATTTAAACCCATGTGCATGATTCCCATTCAAAATTGGACTCATATGCAAGGCGGGAGACACACCAAACCCAAATGGGAGACTTATGACCAAAGTGGGAATCCCCACCAACCTCATATTTGACTCATTCCTGATCTCACTTGGATAATTTTGAATTATTCATTATTCCTCTATTTTGGCATGTTTCTTCACATCAAATTCTATAAATACCCCCCTCTCCTTCACCTTAGGTTAAGTTAGAAGTTAGGATTTTGTTATTAACATTTGTGTTACAGGTTTGGACGTATCATCAAGGAGGTCATCATCTTGAAGAGAAGGAGATCAAGAAACAAAAATCTACAAAAATTACTTCAAATCTTAATTAATTATCAACAATCATCTTCAAACATTGAGGTAATCTTGTTGTTTATTTATCTTAGTTTTTGTATTCCTTTCCCTTTGGATTTATTTTTTCACTTGTTTCATTCATCACCCTCTTTTCATTTTATCTTCTGATCCATATCCCCTTTATCTTCTTTATCACCATTCATCCCTTTGCTTTCTTGGCCTCATTTCGACCATTTGCCCCTTTGTATTCTTGGCGTCATTTTGGACCATTTGCCCCTTTGCCTTATTGGCCTACTTTTGAATATTTATCCCTCTTGTTTTATTGAAAACATTACCATCCACCATATCAAACCCTTTCCAACCCTAACTAAATCACTCTTTTGACCTTTATCAAACCAATCCAAACCACAAACCATAACTTTATTTTAGCCAATTTTCAGCATTAGCATTATTTAAACTAGTTGCTTTATTTTAGCCATATATGCAAAGCATTTAGTTTTCTTGATTAATTTACTATTATTTGCTATATTTCATTTAAGTTTTATATTCATATAAGGTAAAAATATTTATTTTATCATTACCACTTAAGTGTTTAAAATAAGGTGGATTGACAGCCTCCTAGAAAGCTTTCACTTCTAGGATCTAGCTCACACTAGGCAATACACCCATCTACTTGTCTAACAAACAAGTTTCTTTTAGTGTTCTCTTATTTTTAGGTCATCCTCCCAAGCCAAAGAGGATCTCTTAAAAATCATCTAGATTCAATGTGTGCATATTCAACATGTATATTCTTCTACACCCTTCATAACTAGATTTTACTTTTCACACTTAGAAAAAAGAAAAAATAGATAGAAACATCATCCTATGTAATTCTGATTATAAATCTCTAAATAAAGAAGTAATTGACAAATAACCTACATAATTTCCAATAGATTAGGGTTGTTTTTCATAGATAAATTTTTGGAATTTATTTAAGATAAAAGTAAGCTTCTACAGATTGGAATAAAATGTTTATTCAAAAAGCACCTACCAATATGTTTCCATAGTATATCAATTCTTGAGAATTAGGCCTATGTCCCATTGGTAAGAAATTAAGCAAAAATAATTCATAGTTTTTATTCTTTTTTCTTTACCCCAATTCTCTCATGATTAGTATTGATTTAAATTTAGAAGTAGTTACATGGGATTTCATTTAACTTCTTATTTATGATAGAGGTTCATCAAAAATATGATTCAAGGTGAGGCTTCATAATAGAAAATATTTAGTCTACTTGGATCCCTTTTGTGAAGATTATACTCTGTTAAATCTACCTAGGAATTTACTTGAATATAACCCTTCATTAAAGGCCATTCAACTAGGGACGTGCCCCTTAACTTGGGTTTCCTCACACTCATAAGAAAAATCATTGACATAATTATTCATCACAAGCTAGCTGACAATACAATCATTTAATTTGTTAAAAAATATTAGGTGTCAAGAAATATGTCCCTATAGGCTATACTAGGCATCCTTAAGATTGGATTAAGGTGTAAGGTTACAAGCTTCTTAAAACTAGCTGCATACCACTTGAAAATGAATTTTTGATTTGAGATGTTATGAAGCTCAGGGCTTAAAACCTCACCAACACTTATTATGATGCCCAAGTTTAAAAAATCTATGGAGAGATACTCTATAAGGGATACTAACTAGTTATTGGAACCTCCAAATCTAAGTGACCTAATGATTACACCTAATAAAGGCAATTATCTCATCTCTGTAAGTGGTAAAATCCCTAGAGTCTCACCTCTACATGATTGGAAAGAGGGTTTGCCCTTCCTGATTAGGTGTCAGCTTAGATTCAAAATTTGTGAAATTATTAACAGATTGATGCACAAAGTAGAACAATAGTTAAAACTATAATAGTCTTTATGTTAATTTACTAGTAAGAACTCTTGAGCAATTTCTCTCTCCCAAAAAACAAACTAAATTTATCTATTTGATCAGTGTGGTTCTTATTCAAGATATAAACACAAACATTCTTTACTACCTTCAAGAGATCCATGCGAAAAGTTGGATTGATGATTCTCTTGTGTTGGGCCCATTTTTTACCTACCAAACCCACAATACCTTGTCCAGTCAATTGTCTTGCAAGGGGATTAGGCCAAAACTTTCTATAGTTTCTAGTTTTGTTCAAAAATATCTCTTTAATAATGTTAGGATGGGGAAAAATTAGCTTGGTTTGAGGCCCAAACTAGAAAATGAAATCTTGACTTGAATCATAAATAACAAGTTTTAATCAATTAGTGTTCTTAAATATTCTTCTCTTTTTAATCACCTACCATCGAAATACAATAAAATGAATTCTAGTAACATGATTAATGAATGCTGGATTCTTAAAAAAAAACACAAAATACAAGTGCACCATAGGTTTTGGTCCAATTATGATAATAAGGAAGAAGGCAAGGGAATATGTCATACAAAAGTGGAATGGGTTTTGATTTGACTATATTAATAATTCTATCCATATCAAGAGCATTTCCATAGAATATTGTGTATGGAGGGCCCTTGATTCCTTGGGATTCAAAGTAATTTTTCACTTGGAGAGGCTTACACCATATCATTGATGAAAATTTCAACAAAAATAGAACTAAACTAGTACAAAAAACTACCAAAATAAAAAATACCCACTCCATATTATAGAGGCCAAATACAAAATACTCAACACTCTTAATCTTAAAGAATGGAAAATCAAAATAGTTTTATTGAAAGTAAGGCAAAAAAAAGCAAGGTTTGTTAGGAGACAAAAATAGTTGGAAAATGCAATGAAACTTCTCTCAAATCCTATGGTATTTCTAAATTGTTGACCATTTTTTGCCCAACAGACCAAAAATCGGTCCCCCTTTGCCCTTGCTATGCTAGGCCATTTTCATTTTTTGATTTTGCATGAATCTGACAATTTCTATAGACTCTATAGAATTTCTACAGACTCTATAGGTTTTGGATTTCTACGAACTCTACAGGTTTCATTTTCTATAGATTTTGCAAGTTAGTCTTTGGCATAAGAAGGATCAGTTCAGAGAGTTCCAAGTTTTTCAAGGCTTCTTCAGGCTCTGGTCTAAAGAAAATCACAAGAAAAGTTAGTGTCTTTGAACCATTGAACTAGTTCAATGCCTTAGTTCAACGCTTGGTTCAATTGGTTCAATTTCAATGCTTGGTTAAATCAATTCAAGTTCAACACAAGGTTCATCATCAAAGTTCATCGATCGGTTCAATGTGCCTTGGTTCAATAATTGCTTCAAAGGTTTGGTTCAATAGGCTCGGCATGCAGTGGTTGAATCGTTGAATCGATTGAACCATTGAACCAATTTTGGTTCAATGGGTTGGTTCAATGGCTTGGTTCAAGGGTGTTCCCTACAGCCAAAGGGTAGCAGTGGGTTCAAGTGGCCTTATAGAGGGCATTTCAAAGTCTAAGAGCCCTTGTGGAGGGCAAGCACTTTAAAGGAAAGGCCCTCATCGCAGGGGGAAGTCAATGAACCCATAGAAAAGTCAAAGCGGCCAATTCCTGCAGATTTTTTGGCTGTGGGAAAAGGCCTGAAACAAAGACCTGATGAGTTTTGTTGAGGATGGTGACATCCTGAAAGTCATCAAATTTAAGCAAGCGAACTAACTATTGGGTGATGGCTGCTTGAACGTCAAATTTAACGCAGTGAAATATCCATTTGTTTTTAAAATGTTTGAGCGTCAAGCATGGAAAAGCCCAAGGAACGTAGCAAACTGCTAGAAGATCACCCATGAGGGATGAAAGAGCAAGAAGAAGACAAACATAGAAAATACAAAGCATTCAAGTGGCAAAGGGAAGGTGAGTCATTGTCAGATGAGCAGGTGCGACCTATTTTTTGTAGTTGGCACTGATGAGGGGACAAACGGTAATCTATTTGGGGAAAAGAGGCATGGCCATGCTATTTCATTAATGTTTGAATGCCAAATTCAATTTTGGTGATTGTACAACATGGTTCCAATAGGCCTCTTCTAGAAGAATGACATCAGTAACAGTGGTTTCCTCTTCCCAAGATTCAGAACACGCATGGGCCACTTGTAGAAAGGGGTGCCAAAATCTGTCCCAGGAAGTGCCAATTTCTCTTCCTCTTTCTATAAATTGTAAATTTCTCTTTTGAAAAGGAATATGCTCTCAGCTTTAAGGCAAACTCTGCCCAAAAATCTCTTAGACTTATATGGCAGAGCTCTGCCAAAATTTTACCTTGAATCGAAACATAACATTTTAACCTCCAGTCTGAGTTTTGCATCTTTAGTATATGTCTATGCCTTGATTCTATGTTAAGTCATTTTCTTAATGCTTTTCCAGAATTATTTTAGCATGTCTAGTGCATTTTTGAGTTTCCTTTTACAAGTCTGTTAGAAGTGTCCCTAGAGGAGTATAGGTGAAGTGGATAGGCTGCTGTAGTGTGTCTCAGAATGCCTCTAGTAGTTATTTCATCCTTGTATCTCCATGCACCCCTGACGCACTAATGCAAAAGGTTTTCTCACTTCAGATGAAGTGTATAGGCACTTCCTTTTGGTGAAAAGTGTATATTCAGGCTGGGTGGATCACATTTTTCTAGTATATCACCTTTTCTTTTTTAGGCTTAGGCTTTGTTTTTAGCATCTCTCTCTCCCTTTTCATCCCCCCTTTTTTCATTTTATTTGTTAGTAGTAGAAGAAACTAGGGCCTATATGATACATCAAAGGGATCTATCCCTCATCTAGAGACTCTCCCCTCCAACTTCACTGGTCCCATAGGCAAGAGGGGAGTTTCCATTTTTGCGTGTGGAAGGCAGGAGCTCGGCCTCCTACCTCGGGTGCAATCCACTGCGTCAACACAAACACTACTCAAAGTCAAAACTCATAGGGAATTATGAAAATGAATGATCATACTCACAAGAGCATGATAGATACTAAAAATAATAATTAATCAAAGTCTTCCATTACAAAGTCAATGGAAAGTGAGTGGATGATATTATTTTGGCCATACAACCAAATTATGTTATTGTAATTGTATTTTTTTCAAGTATATATATATTTTGGATCCCATATGTAGAACACATCATTTTGATTTTCTCAGTACATTAGTCATTTTAAGGGGTAGTTCAAATTTTTTGAAAAAAATTCCCATATAATTTTTTTTGCCTATAATCCAAAAACACTTAAGAATAAATTTTCCTGCGTAAATTACACCATTATGATCATCTTTTCAAGTTGATAAATTTAACATATACCTTCACTTAGCATTTTCTAAAAACTCCAGATCCTCTAGCAATTGGTTGTTTCTCATGCATGACCCACACCATGGCACATGACATTGTTGAACTCTAAACTAAATTTGAATCCTGATTTTATAAACTTAATGATTAAACCATTGGCCTTCATGTTGAAAATAAATCACTCTAAACTGATGGGGATCATTAATCATATGTCAGTTCTTCCTCCAGAGCACCACTATGTGGCCCTAAATTAGATTTTTCCAAAATTGATAGTATTTAACCCACTACCTATATCTACTATGAAAAATAGTTTTTTATCTTGCATCCTATTATAAGGGAAGAAAAGGTACATATTGTTTCATTCCACTTAGATAAGGATATTGTCTAGTGGTACCAATAGTATAATAAATCAAATCAAGAACTAGACTGAGTTGATTTTTCGAAACTCTTGCTATTATATTTGGGCCTAGTGCTTACAATAATTTTTTTGTTTTAGATGAAATATATATATATATTAACTTAACATAAATATACAAATACTTCACAAAAAAATAAGGTGATATGAGAGCATGCCATGACACTAGGTAGGCCTAGGATCAAATTATCATATCTAGGTAGTGCCTAGAGGTAAGTCACAAAAAAAAAATCATAAGAGAAAACTATCAAGTAACAAGAGTAAGACCCAAAGGTAGAGTATCCATATCATCCAACCCCCAACTCAAACTTGGTAAGTCATTGCCATCTAGACTAGGTTCCCAACCAATAGCCTAAACTATGTCTATTTCATCATCTACTTGAGTTCAAGAGGGAGAGATAGCCAGTGAGATCATGGGGAACTTGTCTAGCATGTTAGCATTACCTCTAGGTGGCACCCCCCAAGAATCTAGTCATGGAGGAGGATTTACCCAACCATCTTACCCAATAGGTGAAAGATGTCATAGCTACCACCATTAATACTACCTAGGAAGGGAAACACATTGATAAAAGGTACCACTATGAGAGAGGTGCCTAGAGTGGATGAAACAATATCCACCATGAGATAGTCAAGGTACTCTATCATCATTCTATGATCCTTAGGTGGAGAAGGTGGAACCTGAGCCATAACATAAGGATCATCTCCCCATTGAGATAGGAGGTCTTGGATACATCTAAGCTCCATGTCCACTTTGTTGGCTTGTACTTGTATCTGTAAAAGAACATTGGAGATAATGGAGGATTTGTGCAAAGTAGAGATATTATAATCAAAAGAAACATTATTAAATATAGAATTATTTCTTTCTTTCCAAATCTAAAAGAGAATCTCCAATTTGAAAGTATGCCAGACTTGAAATACTATGACGAGCATCATGGGCTTGTCCCCCAAGAGGATGTGTTACCAAAGGAATAAGTCAAGTTTTAAGGGCTTGAAAAGGTCATGGATCTAGGACCAGACCCTTTGTGCTTTAGGAAAATACTAGAAGAGATGAATTAGTCTCTCAATATGTCCATAGAAGGTATAGGTAAGCAATTAAACTCCAAGTTGAACTAGCCTTATATCGATAGGTAAGCCTTGATGTAGTATACACCAAGCAAAATGGGTATTCTTGGGCTCCACATAGGCCCCCCAAATAGTGTTAAAGTGAAATCTCCACTTTTTCATAGGTGAGTGCAACCCCCTAGGTTGTTAATATTTTCAACCATGGGAAAATGTGGGGTGAGCCAATTATAGCCAAGCCAAGGAGTGTAATTATAAAAGGGGGTTTCAACATACCATTTCTAGTCTGTCCAACATGGTCTAGTAGATTTTATCAAGATTTTATGGAGCATGAAAGTGGGGACAACATTGAGGATTTCTTGGTAAGATTCTTGGTCTACATTAGCCAACCATAATTTTGCTTTCACATCCTCCCAAGATAGTCAAGTGCATTAGCATCTAAAAAATATATCTTGGATAGAGTGGAATCCTCTATGATACAACTTGAGGGAATTGATCCAGTGAACCTCTTCTAAAGGCACCCCATTTTTAGAAAAGGTGGGGGACCAACAAAGATAGTGGGAATTAGTAGAGAGACCATTATGAAATCTAGATCCCTTTCAAAGGATCCATGACTTAATATTTTCCAAAGATTTCTAAATTATTTTGGCCATGAAGGACCCACTGATTTGAATGAGAGATTGGATGAAGAGAAAATTGGGGAATCCAAGACCTTTCTAGGATTTCTTTCCCTTAGGCAAGTTTGAGGAGATATAGTGTCTGAATAACACCTTCCAAGCTTTTAGGCCCTCAATGGACCTCAAAACCCATTTGGCACATAAGGTGGATCCCTGCCTAGCTATGTTAATAAGTCCCATCCCTCCAACTTCATGTGGGAGGCAACAATATTCCTAGGTCACCCTATGGAAACCTTTACCTTAGGGAGAGTTGTTCCAAAGGAAATCTTTGAGTAATTTCTCCAACTTCTAGTAAGACTTTTTTTAAGGGACCCAACATGATGAGTAGTACACATAGGTGGAAGCAATAATATTCAAGCAAATTTGAAATTTCCTTGCTAACGAAAGAGACTCAATCATCGAGTGTTCTAGCTTCATAGAAACTCTATCAACAACATACTACCATAACAAAGTGGAAAAGCATTGAAGGCAAGATGGATGCCAAGAAATTAAAAAAAATCATAATGTTGGATCCATTTCTAACCAAATTTATCTATCCACAAAGGTGGAGGGAGGTATGATTATCTATAGCGAATAGTTTTCTACCATTAGATGCTAGAGCTAGAGGCCAAGCAAAAGGTGTCAAGACATTGAAGGGAATTATCCATATTGGCTTCATATTCAATGAGGGTAAGGAATGAATCATCCACAAAGTGACCATTAAGAAATTTCATGTCCTCATGAGGGTTGGCTGCATCAGGTGGGAGATAAATTCCCTTAACAAGGCCTTAAGATTGGGTTTTTTTAAAAAAGTATCCAAAACCCTCATTAATAAGAACATAAAGGGCTAACATTAAGGGGAATCCTTAGTAAATAGAATGGTATAGGCCAAATTTCTTAGAGGTGACTCCATTAATAGAGAGGATAGATGAGGTGTTTGTGAAAAGAATTCGAATGGTTTGAATGAAAATGGGTCCGAATCCTAGAGCAAAAATCATGGCTAGGATAAAAGGCCATTCAATGTGATCATAAGATTTTTCAAAGTCAATTTTGATGAACAAGGCTTGTTGTTTGGATTATCTGGCCTAGTCCATACCTTCCTAGATAGTAATGATGTTGTCTAGGATGTAGTGGCTCTTGATGAAGCTTATTTGTTCTGGATTCACAATGAGAGGCAACATATTATGTAATCAGATTTCTAGGGCCTTGGCTATGATTTTTATAGGAGACATTAAGGAGGGTGATGGGTTACCAATTTTAGATCAAATCTAGGTCTCCTTGCTTAGGTATGAATTTGATATTTCCTTTATTTATATTTTTACCTAGCAAGTGTGAGTGAAATGTTTCTTGGTAGTCCTTGAGAAAATAATTAACCACAAGATCCTAAAGGGTTTTTTATAATTTTAAAGGAAATCCATCAATGCTAGGGGATTTATCATTAGCCATATATGTCACTATTTCATGTAAATCATCTATAGTGAGTGGCCTATCACAAATCAACCACTAAGTAGGAGTGAGTTTGTAAGGTAAAAATGAAATACATTGTTGAAGGCTAGTTTCCCATTCATTTGAAGAGGCTTGAGCTTGTAACAATTAATAATAATGATGTATAAATTCTTGCACTATCTATGGTATTTTTAAGAGTCTATTGCTAGCCTCAGTAATAAATTGAATTTGTTGTTTCAAGTTTTTGGTTCATAGCATTTGAAAGAATTCTTTAGAAGCTTTGCCACCAATCTTTAGCCAATGAATCTTGGCTTTGACTTGGGCTCCCTAAGAATTTTAGTTATCTACAATCTAGATGTGGTGTTGTAAGGAAGCAAATCTCACTTGCAAGATATCGTTAAAGGGATCCTTTTCTAGAGGTATGTCTGTGTAAGCCAGTTCTAAGGAAGTAACAGGGTAGGAGTGTCTCCAAATTTTGGCTAGCTAGCAGCCATAAATCCATAGGAAGTAGGTGGTCCTTTAGATTGCATCATCCCACCAAAAAATCCAAGTAAATTCTTGGGAAGGATATGGGTCTGAATTCTAGACTCTCCTAATGTGTGCCACTATGGGCCCATGTTTGAATAGAGAGGTGTTGATAAAAAATTACATTTTGTGGATGTTAGGCTTCATGAACTGCCAAGTCACATGAAACTAAATGGGGGAGTGGTTGAAAAGCCCAAAATTTGGTAACACCTACATTAGAGGGAAGAAGCCGTTATCAAAAGAGAAGTATGATTGGGAAGACATCATTTCCCTATCAAGATGCTTTAGAATTTGAGTTGGGCCTTCCCTAAAATTACTCTAGATGTACCAAACTCCATTGTAGGATGGAATGAGGTATTAGGGTTATAAATACCCCATTTAGTGCATATGTAGAACCATGCCTCCCTTTTGCCAATTTTCCACCTCATGGACAAGTGGCCCATTTTGTCTTTAGGAGCTACCACCATATTAAAGTCACCACATAATACCCAATGGGCATCAAGGAGATCATTCATAATCCACCACCATAAATGGGTATTCTCCAATGTGTCATTCAAGGCATAGATATTAATAAAGCCAAAATAATGGATTTTAATGCTAAAAAAACCCATACTAATTGGTTGGTAGATTCCATGCTAGATTACACAAGGTGTGGCTACCACATTGGAGAAATGAATGTGATCACCCCTCCATGCCCAATGACATGGTGACTATGAAAAATGATACTATCATGCTAGATGGAATTACTGACAACCATTAATAAAAATTCCCCCACCTTAACTTCTTGTAAGTAGAGAATGTCCATATCAGGAAACTTAATTCTAAAACCATGCATGAAAAACTTACATTTTAGGTCTATGAGACCCTAAAAATTTCATGAAAAATAATTCATAGATGATGGGATTCAAGGGATATGTCTTCTAAATATAGCCCTTCCAAGGCATCATATCAGTTTTTAAAAAAATGCCCATTATTGGTACTCAAGAATTCATATTATTTCCTTAAGTTAGGGTAAGATAAAATCACCTCATCATTCCTCCTAAAAGGGATACAAGAGTGTTTGAGTGGATCTTATCAAGAATGAAGTGGAAGAGTGGTGACCTATGAGTGTGAGAATTCAAGAGAGATAGGTACAAAGGCCTTGAAACCTTGAGACAAAACATGTACAGCTAGAGGTGTGTTAAACACCTTAGGATTTTCAACCAATTTTAGGGATTCAACTAGCATGGGATCCTTTTAAATAGGATCCTACTTTTGTATTCCAATGCTCTAGGATATCTTGCTACCTTTGGCATTAGCATTCATGTGAGAAACTTTGGGGATGTGAATTCTTCTTCCCTACCATTATCCATCCATCTTAAGTTAGTGTTTTACTAGCCTTAGGAAAAGACTTGGGTGGTGAGGATAAACTATTGGCCAAATTATTATGGGCTAACTGAAGGGCAAAATTCCATATCTTATGATCTATAGCTTTATAGTGAAAACAAGTGTTAGGAAAGTTGATATAGAGAACTTGTTGGGAGTTCCTCACATCCCTAACTTAGATTTCCACACACTCCTTGAGGTCTTGAGATAAGTCTACTTCTACATAGACCCTTTTTGAAATCTATCAAAGTAGAACCAATTTTATTCATGACAAACCACATGGCCTATTGAGGAGACTATTTGGTGAATAAAGTGCCAACATGGAGTAGGAGGCTTGGGAATTCAACCCAAATCAAGACTTTAAGAGCAATATGCTCTGAGACTACAAAGTCTTGTGTCTAGGGTGAGAGGACCATGAGTGAGTTCCCAACATACCAGGTGGTATACTTATGGGAGATTACTCCATCATGGGTTAGGTTAGAGAATTGAAAGAGGAAAAAACCCTTGGTCATGTTCTATATGATCTCTAGCTTGATGATGTGAGATGCCCAATAAGTTTGAACCAAGGAGCATATCATACTTTTAGAGGGGATTCTCCCAAAAAAAAAGCTATTAAACAAAACTACTCTAACCATTGATATGAAAAATTAAATTTGGGAATACTTTGGGGATAAACTTCCTTGAGTGCTTCTAAGGGGCCATAACTTGGTGCATCTCTATTCTTTTCCATAGCTAAAATATCTGGGATAGAATGGAGGGAGGACATTATAAAGACTAGCCTCACCTAAAGGTGAGAAACCCTAAATGATAATTAATGATAAGTCCCATATGAGCTTAAGACCATGGTATGAACCAAGGATGGGTAAACAAGGAACCAAGGGATGACTTAATGGCATGCATGGAGACTGTTTTTTTATTATTTTTGAGAAACTAGGGTATAATTCCTAAATAATAAAGGGTTTGGAGTAAAGGGGAAAGATGTAATTAAATATAATAAAATATAGATTTATATCAATTTAATTAGATAAATTGCATAGGGAAAGAAGTCAAATTATCTAGAAAAATAGGTTGAAACAAATGATTCAGGGGATGATTTTGTCATTTTATGCCACTATTGTCTAAACTACTTATAGATACCAAATTCTTTTTAATTTTTGTCTAATGTCTCTCTGTGAGCCTACCTATGAAATTTTAGATGTAGAATGTTGATGGATCTTACTGTAGAACCATTTCAATATTCAAAACCCTAGATCTATATACACACATGAAACAATAAATACATCAAAATAAAAAGGGGGGGAATTGGGTTAGGGGAAGTATGATTACACAATCTAGAACCCCTGCTATCTTAGTCATTGACTACATTAACCCTCAAGCTAGGGTCTCAGAGCAAATGTAGTCCTCCCTTAAGAAACGTGCATAATCAATGAACATGGTAGATACAAGAATTAACTTTAACCTAAGCCCTTCCTTGATAAATCATGAAAATCTATGTGTGATGTAGAATGGTAAGCTATACTATTGACTGATTTTTAATTATGTATTATGTAAAAGTAGTAAGTGCTAGATATAAAATGCCTTGTGAAGTCCTTTATATAGGAGACTCTTTATTTTGAATTTGGGAGCTTTATTCAAATTTGGTTGACATTATAAAGACAAAACACTTAAGGACAAAGCTAATAAGGGTTTAGGATTCATTAAGTAAGGCAAACTAGCCATTAGGACTCAAAATGACATTGGACAAGAACACTGAAAATGGACACCCTAGGGTCTAATGCTAAAGTCTAATTCTGATGTTCTTATCCTATAGTATTGAGACCTAGGGGAATGGAATTAGCATAGGAAATATGACTTGGCTAAGGTGGAATGAATATTTGAAAAGCTCAAGATGGCTGGGAATAAGCAAAAAGGTGACTCAAACATGAAACAACACCAAGATAAGTAAAACAAAAAACATGACTAATGTGAACAAAGCTCATATTCTCTAGTTGAAGTCTCCTATGAAAGGACTATGAAAAGACATGATATGTGTGGTTTATTAATAAATTTAAGGTGTACACATTTGACCCATTTTATTCTAGTGATGTAATGAAATGAAGTACTAGAGTAAAAGAAAGAAAAGAAAATGCATACTTGAACCTACCTGCATGAAGATGAATGTGCTACAAAAGGGTCCAACTCACTTCCTATATAGGGAAATGGATGGAGAGCCAAATGGTGCTTGGAGAGAGAAGGAATCCATGGAGTGGATGCCTCTTATAATAAATATGAATGTGTAATATGTGTATCATGGAGAAGGAGGGCAATGTTTGCCCCTATGCTAAATCTGGATATAAAATGGGAAATGCTCGAAGGCCCAAAACCAATATCTATCCTCTATCCCACATAAACTCATGTAATTTAGAATGTGTGTATATAATTTTTATACTTTGAATATAAAAATCTATCATGCCCCCACTCTGAATATCTAAACTATAACTAATAAATGCTCAAAGGTCCAAAACCAATGTCTATCCTATATTTCACACAAACTCATGTAGTCTAGGTCTGGGTAATGCAATGGACCAAATGCTATAGATGGATGTGTATCCAAACCTAGTGATAACCTAGGTATAGCTAGGTTTAATTTAAAACTTTGGTCAATGTGTAAGAATATAATGGTATGTCTTACCATTTCATCTATATAATCCTAGATGATGAAAAACATGAACATATATGTCATGCCCCTAAATTTGGTATGTGAGTGATGCATATGTATAATATATTAATATATATAACCAAATGTTATATTACCTATTGTACCATGCCCTATGTGAGAAACTAGAGATCATAACACTATGCTATGCATTATGCCTATAATCTACTATCTAGTCTTGTAACTATGTCATGCTATATGAAGTTATATGTGTGAGATGTGTAGTATGTGTATGCACCTAATTATGGTATCTAAGTTTGTATCTATACTAAAATCACTATAAATCCATATAATTTGAACCATTGTATCTAAATAGTTTGTGTATTTGTAAGATAAAATCAATGTGGGTTCATATGATCTAAACCATTGTATATGAATAGTTTATGTGCATATAAACTAAAGGTATATCCCTTTGAATGTCTTGAGTAATGTTGAGTGACCCATGTAATTTTAATCACTATATATTTTGATTTATTTATGCTAAATCTAACAATTTGACTACTGGATGTGTATGAACCATGGTGTATCCACTTATGAGAGTGGATGGGTATGTTGCGTAAGTGTAGGAATATGAATAGTAGGAATGATTCCTCACTTATAGGGAGAGGGAAAAAATTTATGATAGAGGAGGTCAAGATAAAAGTGATGACTAGCAGCATAATGATAGAAACAAGGTTGGTATAATTTGAATTGATTGAGAAGTTGTTTGATTTATTAGCATGAGTTGTTGAAATTGGAACAAGTTTTGATTGGTGAGGAATAATGTGTGTGTCAGAGTATAAAAGGAATATAGAGGTGTTTATTCCATAGTTATTAGATGAGGTAATAATAAATTAAAGTTTGAGTGATGTCAAAGGTATGTTTTTCATGATTCTATAGAATAAAATGGTTTGAAAAATGGAGTTATAGGGTTCAAGTTATGGGCAAAATGGTATTTTGATTTAATTGAGAAAATTGGATAATATAGGAAATTGGATTGATTCTTGATTCATTTGTGTATTAATGAGTTTTAAATTTAGATCTCTAGAGTAAGAGATATATCAAGGAGATTATTACCTAACATGACCTAGTTTGATCAGTTGGCAGCCCAAGTTGAGGGTAGTGGTGATGTTACCCTAGTAAGTAGCTGAAATGCTTGATGTTTGTCTATTTTGAAGCTTATTTTGGTGATTTTTGAGTAATTTAAAGTTTCATAGGAAAAATTTCACTAGTTATAGTGCTCTTATCCTACATGCAACACTCTTGTTTAGGTTTTAGTGCTCTTATCTAGCTTGTAGTGCTCATGTCCAACACTATTATCCTATACCCAATGTTGTTTTCCTATGGGCAAGATTTTTTGAGATATTTCTTGGTTAGTTGTTGTTTTTGCTTAGCTAGTGATATGGCATTGTGGATTGATATATATGCTATTTTTTTGGTTTTCTCAAGGTGATGTGTAGATGAGAAAGTTTTGTATGGGTCAGGTTATGGAGACATTAAATTTGTTACCATTATCTGATGATGAGAGAGTTGTCATGCATAGGGTAGGGTCATATGTGTGACCTATGCATAGTACAATGGGATACATATCTGATCAATGCCTTATGTGAGAGGTGGAATGTAGATAAATGTACCTTTTATCTTCTTATGGGGGAGATTATTATGACTTTAAAGGATGTGTATCACATTTTACACTTACCAGTTAGTAGATAATGTGTGATGTTGCAGGATGACACAAGTGATGATGATATTGATTCAAAATCCTTGTATTTATATTGTGCACTTAGGTATACATTAAAGAGGTAGTGATAGTGATTTTTTACTATCAGTTATAATATATTCTAGTGTTCCATGCTTGCAAAAGTGGTTAGGCATGTTATTGGCCTCATTTTTTATTGTGGATGAGAGTGGAGTGTCGATTGCATATAGTATGCATAGGATTGTGTACAGTGTGGAGGTATATGACAATATATTATTGTGGGGTAGGTCTATGCTTTCCCACCTATATAGGGATCTGTATAGGTTTACATAGGGGGTATTTAGTGGTGATATGAGTGTATCTATGTTATTGCATTATTAGGCTTATGAGCAAATAGTAGTTATGCAGTCGATTTGATTACCTAGGCTAGAATGGGCACCTCCACAACCATTTTAAGAGTAGTGGATGAGTACATTGGCTATCTGGTCTCTTAGGATAGATACTTATAGATGAGTTTTAGATAGATTGGTGTCTCATGATATCATATGGAGGATTTTTAGAGGATTTCTTGGGTGGGCTGAGGATGGAGTGTAGTTACAGTATATGAGGGTCAACTATTGGATACATGACCATTAGGTTAGAGTATACAAGTGATTTCAATATGAGAATATGAATAGATAGTTTGGGGTAATACAAGATATGCCCATGGTAGAATGGGTGTCGGTGAGGAGTGCATAGGCACCAGTGAGGGTAGAAACTCATGCAAGACCTATTGAGGTTGAGCTAACACCATTACCTTTAGATGCATGGGATAGGGCTATATATATTCTTGATGTACATGACATTGGATGCATAGATTTTTATACCACATAGTGGTCTAGGCATCAGTGGGATCCATTATATCCTATTGATGGAGGGGATGCTCTTAAGTATGAGGATCCTATGTTGATCTAGATGATGGGAGGTAAGCAATAATTATATTTGAATTGTATATAATTTTATGCTTTGGTTTTGATTTTAAATTATATATATAATTTAGTGTTTTAATTTGTGTATAGGTAGAGTGGGAGGTGCTCAAGATGAAGTACAAGCTAGGGTAGGAAGTGGAGATGATGAGCACTGGGATACCATCATTGAGTCGACACTCTGAGAGCTCACATGACATGCACTTAATGATGTAGTGGAGGAGGGTTTGATAGAGTGAGAGACAATGACATCTGGTATTCATTATCATTTATTTGATATAAATACTATAGTAACAACTACATATTTTAGATTAATGAGAGAGAGATGAGCTGAGGGTTGAGCTGGATAGGTATAGGATGCCCCCACCTAATTTTGGATTAGTGAGTATGAGGATTATGGATGAGTACATAAACCTTAAAATGTGGTATGATGACTTATGTGAGGATCATGGTTAGTTATTAGAGTGAGAGAGTCATTACAAGAGGCATGCAGTAGCTTGAGAAGGTGTGGGGTCATCTAGTGCTAGGTTAGATTATCGTACTAGTACTAGAGGAGAGCGTGAGACTGAGAGTGAGGGATTCATGCCCATTCATGATTGATTATATTTGATGTGATGTATATATTTTTAAAACTTTGTTATATATATGTATACTATTTTTTATTTTGACTCATGTGTACTGTGTTATGGGATTTGAAATATATTGTTATATTTGATGCAAATAGTTGATTTGGTATTGATTTTGAGGTTATGTATGTTTGATAATATAGAATTTTGGGATGTGATTTGATTACTCATGATATGTCTAAAGGTGATGTTAGGTTTGATTTGTAATCATATGTGAGCAAAATAATTATTGGCTTTATAATTGGTAAATTATTTTGATAAAGTGAATTGGTTTAAGATTGGTAAAATAAGATATTGGTAAGGTCTAGATTTGGATAATTTGGTTTGGCTAGGGATGGATATTTGGAACTAGGAATGTTAGTTATTATTAAAAGGGGATGTAAGAGAGTGTTCTATACTCAATTCCTTGAGAATGGCTCAAGAATATAAAGGCTGGTCCTTTAGCTCCATCATTTGCCCATGAAGTGAAGCTATGAACTAATATAGGTATGAATGTGTGTCATATCACTATCTGAACCCTAATGACCAACTGAACAAGTGCCCATACTACTCATGCTATGTAAGAGCATATGTAGTATCTAATACTATTTTTTGTGCACTAACCATGGCTGTGCATGGAGACTACCAAATGTAACCTTACTAGATGTGCAATTGAAACTATGTGCTATGAAGAAGGCTCATTTATCTGTAATCATAGTAGATTGCTACATGAAATAATACCCTATGATATTTTTGGTGATGCATATGAATGAGAAACAGATTGAGAAGGAGTTGAAACCTATGATGGTGGCTCATTTAATCTCAATTGTAGTGGGTTTCTATATAAAATAGGTCCCTAAAAACACAACCATAGTGAATATCTCTCAAAAGTGCTGATCTATAATGTGGGTTCCTTTATTCTTAATTATAGTGGGTTGGTATGTGAGATAGGACCCTAAAAATGTGGTTGTATTGAATAACTTTCTAGAATGGTATTCTACTATGATGCCTGTGACTATGCTAAATATGTATATAGAACTACACTATGTATTATTTGAGCTATAATATTATATGTAGCTTATCTCACTGTACTAGTCTCTAAAAATGTTAAGTAGGTTGGATAGGAGATCTCCTCTGAGGCTCTATCCTAGAAGATGTATTACTCTCATGATGAGTAATCAATGATTCTAGTGAAGGAATATAATGAGATAACTCAGTCATGGAGGAATGATGTCTATGTTTCTATGATGGAGGAGATCTCAGTGCCCCTTGTGTGAATGATATGATGCCATTATCAATACATCTATTAATTCAATCCCTAAGTCCATAACAATCATTATCTGTATATCCATAGATATGATGATAGCTATAAAAGGGCCAATGTCACTATTTATGTAAGAGATGTGGATCTCATCAATGAGTAGAAGGTAATGTGATTAACCTCCTATTTAGTAATTCTAATAATATTAAAAATGGGATATCCTAATTTGAATCAAACTATAGTGGTGCCTTGCTACTAATCTCTACAGTGCATATTGAAGGTTGTGCTTTGGAGACTAGCTCTCTGTTCTTAACTAGTTACTTTTCTAGTTGAGGTCTCATATCTTATTTAAGACTTGGTGGATGATGTGTGTTAAGAGTTTTAATGTAGGTAATATTATCAAATCTAGAATAATTTGATCAATTGAGTTTGCCTCAATCAATCCCAATTTCTTTTCCAAGGCTAGAACTATATAGTAGAAGTGCCTGAAAGAGGACTCTATTTTATATAATAGATGCTCAAGGAGAGGTTGGCAAAGTCCCTTAATAAAGAAATGTTGAATCTCTAAATCTTTTGGTTTATAGATCAGTCTTAACATGTGCATCTTGAATTTTAAGATATAATCACTAACTAGATCTGAAGTATTATGATGCAATGTGGCAAGTTTCTCATATGTAACATGAGGGCCCATGTTTTCTATGTAATATCTGATAAATGCCTCCTCTAAGTCATCATGTGTGTAAGGATATAATGGGGAGTAGATGAAAGAACAAATTATGTGCTCCTCCTTCTAATGTCTTCTAGAATGACTTCATTAGAATCAAAGGACTTGCATGATATGGCAAAGCCTTAAAAAAGTCTTGAAGGTATATGAACAAATCTCTAGTTCCATAAAAGTGAGGCAATGATGGTATCTAGAAATGATTAGGCAATGAAGATTTTAAAAATGATCCAAAAATTAGAAGTTATAGTTGATAACTATTTCAATAACATAGAAATAACATAATAACAATGAATTCTTTGAGAAGAGATGTATTATTACTCAAGGTCACAATACAACTATATGCTTATCTCTGGGAAGAGATGTCTGATTTTACATTTCAGGTTACATATTAATTTATACCTATTTTTAAAGTAGGGGGAGGATGTGGAAGGTCAAAAATATCAAGGGAGATTAAGTGGTTTGACTTCCATGCTTTAAAACAATACAAATTTTGATGAATTACTATTTTTAGAAACTTACTATTTTTAGATTGCACTACTAAAATTAAAATTTGGGGCACTTACATTGGGTTTTCAAGGGTCAAACTTAATTTATAAAATATCCATGACATATCAAGGAATTATCCTCATTCTTACCTTTCCAACAGTTTAAACGGTGAGTCAATTGGTGCTATGGTGAAAAAGTTATGGCTCCTAGAAGTTCTGTCATCAATTGGGGTGAAATTGTCACCCGAATTATCACCTAAATTGCTGCCCAGATCATTCCTCCCTCCTTGAAAATAAATGGTCCCTATTGCATCAATGTTCCTCATCATGTGCAATATTTTTGTCTTGATTTTATTCTCTATGAGCCACTCACGTTGGTGGCTAAGCTGGCCCCTTTTGACCACTCGATAAAGTGAAATATAGCGTCTTCTTGTTGCCTTCATCCAAGTATCCAGAATCTAATCCTCCTCCACTAGAGAAAAAATCTATGGATCAATCTCATCAATGCTAAGTTTTTATACTATGACTGAAGTATCCAATAGAGGTGGATGATATGGTTTGAGGAACTCTACATTGAATATTGGATGTAGACCAAGGTAGGCTAGTAGGTTCAACTCAAAAGCATTTTCTCCAACTTTTATAGTGACGGTGTAGGGACCATATCATAGAGGCTGAATTTTTCTATGTGGACTTGCAATTCATTCCTTCTAAAGCCACAATCAAAGCTTATCACCCATAATAAAATGGTGTACAATCCTATATTTGTCATGGCGTTGCTTATACTTCTGATTCATCTTCTCCAAGATGTCATGAACTTTCTACTGGATGTGTTTCATTTGTTAAATGAAATTTGTTTCTTTTTCTACCTTAGATCTTCCATGAGGTGTGTATTCCATGGTGGAGAATGGAATAGATATATCAATTGGTGCCATGGGTTGGAACCCAAAGCATACTTGGAATAGACTATGCTTGGTCTAGCTGTGCAGGGCTCGATTATATCTATGTTGTATGAAAAGAAGCCCCTTATCCCATGTATGTGGATGTTTGGAGTGATACATCTGAATCATGTGAACAATCAAGTGGTTCACCTCTTTTGTTTGACCATCAGTCTATGGATGGAAGGCTATGGACTTCATCAACTTGGTATTCATCATCTTCCATAGAGTGGACCAAAAGATGCTTAGGAACCTACTATCTCGATCTGAGACAATGGATTTGGGGAGACCAAAATGGAGCCATACATGACTAAAATATAGTTGAGCAGTTTCTTTAGTAGATATATTTTTCTTACAATCAATTATGATAGCTATTTTTGAAAAATGATCAACTACCACAAAAATATAGTGCTTACCATGTTTTGAAGTGGGAATACTTGAGATAAAATCCAATGAGATAGATTCCCAAGGCTTGGTTGATTCTAGCAACGGAGTGTAAAATCCTTGCTTCTTATTTGTTGGCTTGGCTATCACACATGAGGTACAAGATTTGAGATATCTTTCCACATCCTTTTACATATGAGGCTAGTAGAAGTCTTTTTCAAGAAATGCCAATGTCTTCTCTATACCAAAGTGTTCAGCTGTCCTAATAAAATGTGCTTCCCATATCATCTTCTATTGCTCTACAGCTAAAACAAAGATGTGCCCCATATGACAGAGGACATTATCTTATAAATATAAATTAGAAACATGTTTACCTTTTTTAAGCACCTAATATGTATTAGCAAAGGTAGGATCTGATTCATATAGAGTACCCCAAGTGGCAGTCTCATGTTCGCACAAGTCAATAAATATTGTGAGTGTAGTAATTGGAAGATGGCTTAGACAATCTATAGATATATTTGAGATCCCTTTTTTGTATTTGATTATTAGATGGAATTTCTAAAGATATGTGGCCCACTTTTGATTCCTCTCATTTCATAGTTTGCTATGTGTCTAGATGTATTCTAATGGTTTGTGTTCAGTGTGGATGACCATCTCTTTTACCAAGATGTAGTGTTTGCATTGTTTGCAAGCTCTTACAATGGCATAAAACTTCTTATCATATGTCAGATATTTCTTGACTATATCAATGAAATTTTCACTATGAAATGGAATAAGATGACCATATTGCATGATAATAGCTCCCATGGCATATTCAGATTCATCTGTCATCAACTCAAAAGGTTGATGCAAATTTGGCAAGGAAAGAACATGGGCTGAGCAAAGTCTATTTTTCAAATTCTCAAATTCCCTTTGTTGTATTTCACCCCATTGAAATGTAGCTTTAGTTCCTCCTTTAGTCATTTGGGTTAGTGACCAAGCAACATGTGAAAATCCAAGAATAAACATGTAATAAAAATTTGCAACCTAGAAGCTATGAAGTTCTATAAGGGTCCTTACTGTGGGCCATTCTTGAATAACCCAAATATTTTTTGGATCAACATGGACCCCTTCCTCATTCAAAATGTACTTGAGGTACTAAATTATTGTCATCCTAAATGTGCATTTTTCAAGATTTGCATACAACTTGTGCTCTCAAAGAGTTTAAAGCACCTTATGAACATGTTGCAAATGTTCCTCCCATGTTCTGCTATAGATGAGTATGTCATCCAAGTAGACAACCACAAATGAGTTAGTGAAGGGTCATAGGATGTCATCCATCATCCTCATGAAGGTTGTAGGTGTTTTAGTTAAGCCAAAAGGCATACTAAACCATTCAAAGAGCCCCTTCTTAGATTTGAATACAGTCTTCTAGACATTAGTGGGATTGATGGGAATTTAGTGATAGCCAAATTTGAGATCAATTTTGATGAAGAACTTTGCACCATGAAGTTGGTCTAACAAGTCATCAATCTTGGGGAAAGGGTAGTGATTCTTCATAGTGATTTTATTTAGTGCTCGGTAGTCAATGCAAAGCCTCCATGTTCCATCTTTCTTTGGTGCCAAGACAATTAGGCTACCATAGGGCGAAGAGCTTGGCCTGATGTGAACATTTTGGATCAATTCTTGATTCTATCTTTTTATCTCATCATTCTCCAAAACTGATCTATGATACATAGGAGTATTAGGAAAAGGCGATCCTAGGATCAAACTGATAGAATATTTTACCTTGAAATACAGTGGAACACCTGTGGGTGACTTGAATAAGTCATCATATTCTCCTATGATTTATCCTATTTTCTTTTGTTGTTGTGTTTATTATGTATTCAGGACTACAACATCGACCTTCTAGGATTTTTTTGGTTTGACCACCATGAGAACAAATTGCTTTATCTTCTCCACCAATCTCTTACATTGCTTAGCACTAATCAGGGAGACATATGTGGGAGGTGGTACCTCTAGTACCCTATAGTGCCATGTTTTAAGAGTGAGGGTGATTATTTAGGTTCTTGATTCATAGATGCCATGTCTCTCATACATGAATGGCTGACCAAGGAATACATCACAAACATATAGATTGACCACATCACAAAAGACTTCATCTTGGAAAGGTTTTATTACATATGAAAGAAGACACTGATGGGTGACATAGATGTCTCTCCCTAGGCTCAACCATCCAATACTATATGGATTTGGATGAGGCTTCATGGATAGATTTAGAATTTTCACAACTTTAGTAGAGATTAAATTCTTTTGATTCCCACTATCAAGAATGAAATGCAGAGGCTTACCTTTTACCCATAATTTGAAGTGAAATAATCTTTCTTGTCATCTGGCCTTTCCTCATAGGTTTGTGATGAAGTGATGATGGTGTTAGGCTCAAAATCTATAATTTATTATTCATCCTCTTTGACTATGGGTTTTTAATGAGATAGAGTAGTAGATGTTGAGTATTGCGACTCAAAAAGCAGTGATTTGATGGCTTGACATTCTTCTTTGGAGTGAGTTCCAATTTTGTGGTAAACACACCATTTTATAGCCTTCCCCTTCTAGGGTTTCTTATCCTAAAACCACTTTTGCTTCCAATTTTGGCCTTGTGTTTGACCTTCCTTATCACTTTTCTATTTTGAGGGCTGACTCTTCGTATTCTTTCTACCATGCTTTTACTCAATATTCACTACAAATTTGTATGCCTCACCGAGGGTTTCCAAATTAAAGAGTTCCATTTCCCCCCATATGTACCATTGTATTCCACCATGATATTTGAGAGTCTTATGTTTCTCACTTTCTTGGATGCCCAATCTTGCAAACAAAGAATGAAAAATATCTATGTAATCTTGAACAGATTGGTCCTTACCTTGACGAAGTTATTGCCACTATATGTACATATCATCATATGCTCTAATGGGATAGTATTCTTCTTTCACTGATTTCACAAAATCATCCCAGGTAGGTTCCACCTCAAGGCCAATGTCATCTATACTGAACCTCTTTTTGTACACTTCCCACCAATTTTTCATGGGTAATGATGCTTTTAAAAGAGAAAAAGTGATCTTTTCTCCATCAGTGAATTTGTTTACAAAGAAGTAGGAAGATAATTGATCTAACCAATTTTATGCTACATTAGCATTTATTTTTCCTTCAAATTTAATAATATCAAAATTCACCTAAACATTGAAGGGTGTTGGGGCATTGAAAGGACATTCGATGGATGAGGAGCCAGGAAGTGTAGTTGAGGAGCCAAAATTTCCCATCAAGAGTTGTTGAAGAATTTGGACAAATTGTTGCAACATCTATGCTTATTGAAATTGGAGGGATTCATTCACCATTTACTTGAAAGGATTAGATGTCTTGGTGTCGTCTACCATTTGAAGTCATTTGGAGTGAATAGGTGGATAGTTTGGAAACTCTGTTGTTTTCCACCCAAGCTTTTTGTACCTGACCTCATCCTCAAGATCATACACTCTCAAGACAAACCACGCTGATACCACTGATCTAAAAATTAGAGGTTCTATTTGATAAATATTTCAATAACATAGTAATAATGAATTCTTTGAGAAGAGATGTATTATTACTCAAGATTGTAATACAACATATGCTTATCTCTGGGAAGAGATGTCTGATTTTCCATTTTGGGTTACATATTCATTTATACCTATTTTTAAAGTATGTGGAGGATGTGGAAGGTCACTAATATCAAGGTATATTAAGTGGTTTAACTTCTACACTTTAAAACAATACATAATTCAAGGAATTACTATTTTTAGAAATTTACTATTTTTAGACTATACTACTAAAATTGAAATTTGGGGCACTTCCTTTGGGTTTTATGGGGTAAAAATTCATTAAGAAAATATCCATTCCATCTCATGTAATTATCCTCATTTTTACCTTTTCAATGGTTCAAACGGTGAGTCAATTGGAGCTACGGTGTAAAAGTTATGGCTCTTAGAAGTTCTGTCATCAATTGGGGTGGAACTATCACCTGAATTGTCGCCTAAATTGCTCCCTGGATCAACAAATGTCTTTGAAAGAGGGTTATCATGTAAATCATTGGAATCCATCTAAGACTTATAAGCCTAATTTTTTTAAGGTAAGTAGATGTACTTGGTGTTTTAATTCACCAACTACATGCATCAAAGAAATAATCTCCTAGGATGCTATATTAACATCTTGAAGTGGTTCATTTAATCATTAATTTTATCCATAAGAATGCCACATTTAGTTATTAGATCATAGATATGGGGTTTTCTCACTTGAACCTTTGGGTTAATGGTAACTTGGACCTTAGTAGATGGATGTGGGCTACCATTCTCTTTAGGTGAATAGTGAGAAACATGTGCTACTATAGTAGGGGGTGGCTTGGGAGGTTCATTGGAATCTTTATATTTTAGTAATCACGTTCTAATTGAGTAGAGGATGTGATATTATCATTAATATTTACATCATTTGAAATAGAATCATGTATAAAATTATAAACAACATTTTGTAGTGCATGATGTTTTAGAGGAGTGAGAGAAGAGTTAGAAACATGAGTTGCATTTTATTCTTCACTATGTACATAATAATCATCATTATTCCATGCATTATTAGAATTGAAATTTTGTTCATAGTCACTCTCATTTTCATATTAATTTTTCATGTTCACTATCATTATCATTATCACTTCCATTATCACTAGAGAGAGCTGTAAGAGAAAAATTTAATTCTTTTCTAATATGCAATAAATTATCATGTGAATTTGCAATATTATGTGCATCTATGTTATCCATGGATGGAGTATATGAATTATTTTCATTTTCAATATGAGAAGTAAGATTAAGAGATTTATCATTTAAACATTCTTTTGACAAAGTAGAGTTAAGAGCATGAGATGTATCACTTGAGATATGCATTGGCAATTTGATTCTTTTGAGTTTATATTATTGTAATTTGAACATAGAAGTAGCAAAAGAGAGAGAGATTAGGTTCACATGGAAACAAATTATAGCCAATAAGAGGTTAAATTGGAAGTGCATGACTAATTTTTTTATTTGGTACATTGTGCATAAGAGAATGAGATGAAAAGTATCTTTACCATTTATCAAAATCATTTTCTTTAGAAGAGGGACTAAAAGAGATAGGTTTGAGAGAAGAAGATGCATCTACTTTTTATTTACTATCATTTTCACATGTATCATAATATTTCTCATTACAAAAATATTAATTACCTTCATTGTAAATGAAATCATTTTCCATATTTTTATCTAATGTGCAATTTTGCAAATTTGTCCATTCATTGTCATAATTATGAGAAAAAAATAGAAATTGATCTATGTGATGAGAGGGAAGAAGTGCCTTAGTGGCCAATTTATTCTTTCACCAAAGAGATTGTGAAAAATTATTATTAAAAAAATAAATTCAAAAATAAATAATAACATAGATATTTTGAAAATATTTTTGACACACTAAATAATTTGCAAAAATTATAATTTTTTTTAATAAAAAATTGCGAGGAAGACTTGGGGTTTTATAACCTAGTTTGGAAATCTAGGGTTTTGGGTTGGGGTTTTAATTTTTTTGAAAAGTATTAAAATAATTTAAATTCTAAAATAAATTTGAATAAGATAAATACATAAAAATATATATAAAAAACAAAAATTTGAAATTTAATTTTTACACAAAATATGAAAGAAAACCCCTAATGGTACCTAAGGTTTTGGATTTGTTCAAAGTAAGTCAGTTTCACCAAATGTTTTATTATTTTTGGGAAAATAGGGTCTAGTTAATAAAAAATAAAGGGTATGGAGTAAAGGGGAAAGATGTAATTAAATATAGTAAAGTATATATTTATATCAATTTAATCATATCAATTGCATAGGGAAAGAAGTAAACTTATCTGGAAAAATAGGCTAAAATGAATGATCAGGGGTTGAAAACTATTGTAAAAAATTGGGAAGATGTTAGGAAATAGGAACTAGATTTAATTTTGTGAAAGTATAGGATTTCCAAAACAAGACACCTTAGGTTTTGATGTTATTGTCTTTTTTTTCACTATTGTCCAAACTACTTGTAGGGCCTTGAGTTTTCTAGGTTTTGTCCACTGTCTCTCTGTGAGCCCGCCTATGAACTTTTAGATGTAAAATGTTGATGGAGATCCCTTTAGAACCATTTCAATATTAAAACCCCTATATCTATCTACACATATGAAACAACAAATACATCAAAATTAAGAGGGGAAAAATGGGTTAAGGGAAGTATGATCACAATTTTCTAGGTTTTGTCCACTGTCTCTCTGTGAGCCCGCCTATGAACTTTTAGATGTAAAATGTTGATGGAGATCCCTTTAGAACCATTTCAATATTAAAACCCCTATATCTATCTACACATATGAAACAACAAATACATCAAAATTAAGAGGGGAAAAATGGGTTAAGGGAAGTATGATCACAATTAATCCTCAAGCTAGGTTCTCAGATCAAATATAGTTCTCCCTTAGGGAATGCACATAATCAGTGCATACAATAGATGTAAGAATGAAATTTCACCTAGGCCCTTCCTTTATCAATCGTACAAATTTATGTGTGATGAAAAATGTTGAGTTATATTATTGATTGATTTTTAATTACACACTATGCCAAATTAGTGAGTGATAGATATAAAATGCCTTGTGAATTCCTTTATATAAGATACTCTTTGCTTTGAATTTGGGAGTTTTATTTGCATTTAGAAAATATTAAAAAGAAAAACAAAACTTAAAAATGAAGCTAAAAAGGGTTTAAGACTCATTAAATGAGGTAAATTAATTGTTAGGACTTAAAATTCCATTGGACAGGAGCATTGGAAATGGACACCCTAGGGTCCAATGCTATAGTATAATTTTGGCACTCCTCTCCTACAAGCTCGAGACATGGGGGGATGAAATTAGCATGGAAAATATGACCTGGCTGAGGTAGAATGACTATTTGAAAAGCTCATGATGACTTGGAATAAGCAAAAAGGTGACTCAATCATGAAAAAAGACCAAGATAAGTAAAACAAAAGACATGGCTAATGTGAACAAGGCTCACATTCCACAGTCAGAGTCTCCTATGAAAGGATTATGAAAATACATGATATGTGTGGTTGCTTGACCAATTTAGGGTGTATACAACTGCTTAAAATAATTTCATAGGTGCCTCAACTAATTTTTTTCAATCTAACATAATTTAAGAATATCATACATAGTTTGAAAAACTAGCCAATCAGAATAAAGACCCATTTGATGTTTTTTTCAAAATATGCTTCATCAGTGGACTCAATGATGTGAATTGAATTGAGATTAATATATTCAAAATTCAAACCATGATGGAAGCCTTGGGATTAGCTAAGATTTTAGAAGACAAAATCACATCATAACATTATAATTTCAACACAAACCCCCTTCTCAAGGTAACACCTATCAAATCTCTCACTAGGTCAAAAATGTGTGCACATCGTGATAAATGGGTTATGCTAAAATGGTGATGAAAAATGTGTAAGGGGACACAAATGCATCAAAAAAAAAATGTATATGCTTGATATTTATTTCCCACCTGATATAGAAGAATGGGAGGATGCCATATATTCTCCATTTGGGTGAGCCAAACTAGGAAATCAATGATTCAAGGCCTTTGAATTCACATCCATAAATTTTCATGCATGCTTCGATAGGGGTAACCACTCCAAAAATAATACATATAAAATATTGTTTTAATAAATAACCCCTCACCATTCTTATTGATTTAGGTAACACATATAACTTCATTGAAACTCAGGTGGCTAAGTAGGTAGACTATTTTATGTACCCTTGTTCTAGTTTTGAGGTGATGAATGTCAATGGTAGAACATCACTATGCAAGGAATAGTGTCACAATGTCTATATTTTGATGAGACTATAATCTCAAGGTTAACATGTTTTATTTACCCTTAGGTGGATGTGATGTTGTTTTAGGAGCATAATTATTGGGCCCCTAACCTATTAGGAATAATTCACACCAACATGACATCCACCTAGGTGCAAGTAGATATTTTTATCAAGTGGGTAGCCTATGGTTTTTTGTATCTAAATGGAGGATGTCACACAAATATAATGACAATTGGCAAGGTGGTTAACCATACTATATATTTTCAAGGCATCATCAAAGATTTGAAGGGATGTGGTAGGTGCAGTTTAGAATTCATAGAGTCATAGAGTTGATGACTATGATGATAGAGTTTCAGCTCAAAACTTAGTGTGCAACTTCTACCTTAGAAAAAATGATCTTGAATGCTTATATAAGGATCTTGATCTAGATGAGGGGGAGGAAAGATTAGAGAGAATCTCTGATGAAATGAATTTACTCTACAAACATTGCTCTGATGACCATTAAGGCTTGGAAATAGTATGGAGGATACTCTATCTCTAATTGTATGTGCCCAACCTCATCTATTAGCCTTTGGGTTGGTAATGTTATGATATGAATATAAACTTCGTTATGGAATTTGATCAATGACTAATGATGTTGCATTAAATGAGTTGTGTGTTTGGTTTTACATATCTTATAGTATTGCCAATGAGATGCATATGTTTGTAATGTCATACTTTAGATTGAACTTGTTTCTCTAGATTTTCACTAATTACATTCAAATGAGAAAGAAACTAAGGTTAAGAGGTTATGGGTTTGATGTTACCTAGATTTAGTGTGCACCGTATCCAAGCCTTGTGGGAGATCCTCTTTGGCTATGGAGGAAACACTTGCAATAAGAATGAAACTTAAATAAGAAAGATGTTAGAAGAGGCTATGGTGGACTACCAAACTATGTGCTCGGTCCTAAAAGCATGAAGCTCCTTAAGGGATGATAGTCCACTGTTTAAAGATAAAAGTATTGTAAAGGAAAGAAATGATAAATGACTAAAGAAATAGAAAAGTAGATGGTGTGTACCTGGTCTTTGCAATCTATGTATCTCAGAATGCTACAAAAGGCTGGCTGAAGGTTCTGTCTGGTTTAGATGGGCTATTTGGATGGCTTTCTAGTTTGCTACTTTAGCACACAGTCACTAATATCGGTGGGTCTGCTGAGGTTAGTCGGGAAAATGGTGCCGATGTCAGTTGGGTTGCTGATGTCAGTCTAGCTAAAGGTGCTGACGTCAATTGTTCAGTTTGAGTTGTAGATGTCGATGTTGATTGGTCTGCCAATGTCAGTTGGGGTCATCAGCCTTGGATGGCTTTTAGAGTATTTTTGGGATAGATAGAGGGGTTTCTAGAAGTTGAGGTTGGTGCAGGGTTACAAGAAGGTGAATGAGGTATAAGGAAGGGTATAGGTAGAGGATTGGTGTGAAAAGGGGGTGAGAATAAGGGGAAGGCCTTTTAGCCCCTCCATGGAAGAAGTCAGGCCTCTCGATAGTATTTAGAAATATTAATGAAAACTAATTGACAATATATTCTAAAACACTAAAATGAAAACTAGAGTACTTAGCTTTATAAGGTGAAGAACTAGAGGTGTCAGAATAGTGATTCTCGTTGTGGCTGATGTGACCAGTGTTGTGAGCCAATGAAGTGAACATAGATTGATTCAATTCAGTAGCTCGATGTCCTCATACAATCTTTCAATCCAATCTCTAAAATGATTTGTGTAGAGCTTTGGTAGCTAGGAGAACAATAGTCAAGTTCTAGTGCTTGAAATTTTAGAGTGTGCATGCCAATGTGCGAAAAGGTGGCCTTAGCTCAATGTTAGAGCTTGGCTTATGTAACCAACGTCGGTGATCCCACCAGTGTTGACATAAAACTGTTGATGTCAGTCACGTGCTGACTGACATTGGCAAAGAGAGAATAGGTAAAAGGGCTATTTTTAGCTCTTTGCCCATTTTTCCACCCGCCAAGTGCCTTTTTCATTAGAGAATGGTCAAAACAAGGGCTTATGAGGCATGGGAGTTGGTTAGGGAGTTAAGATGGGGTGAGAATAGGTTATGGGTAGTTAGGGTTTGGAAGACCTTCTAAATGTTAACACTCCTAACCCACACTTTCACACCTTATTAATTTAAAAATACTTATTTTAAATTAATTACCTCACCTTGGACACCTCACCTAGACATCTCACCCTAAGACCGTTTCTTAGCCTATTGGGTTAAAATAATCAAAATTGTAACTCCAATGGTCAAGGAGGACTAAAATTGAAGTAACTAGTCCCCAGCTTATTAGTGGTAGCTGATTGGGTTAGATCGATCAAAGTTATAACTCTAATGGTTGAGGAGGACTAAAATTGAAGTAACTGGTCCCCAACTTATTAGTGGTAGCTGATTGGGTTAGATTGATCAAAGTTATAACTCTAATGGGCATTGTGTTCCAAGTATCTAGGCTAGGAAGTGCTCTTGGAAAACACAAAAATGTCACAGATATTGGGGATCAACTTGGTCACGATCCAATAATAGGTGTGAGGGGTGTATACAATTTGCTAACTATTCATGAGGTAGCATATGCAATCAAAACAACCAAGGCAAAGTTATCCTGAAAGTGGTCATGGTCTGAGGAGATAGTTGTGATCTCTAAGGTTATTTGTCAAGTCGGGCTAAGACATAAGTGATCTCAAGTGTTGTTTGTTGTGGTTAGGGAGATGTATGTGATGTCCAATGTGCCCCATGAGAAGTCTAAGGTGACTTCTATAGTGTTAGGGCTGGTTGTTTGGTCATGATTTTGGGTAGTTTTAGAGAAGACCTATGTTTTAAGGTCATCGATGTTGGTTAGGCCACCAATGTCAATAAGTAGTTGGAAGGATTTTGTGGTCATATCATCGATGCTGGATAGACAATCAATGTCAGTAATATAGAAAGGCATTATTTTTTTGATGTCAGTAGAACATTGGCCAATGTCGGTGGCCTAGGGCACAAATTTGTTGACATCGTCGGCCTAACAAACTTGACAAAAATAGATTGGCGGCCCACCAAAAGTCATTTGTGACTTTTGAAATGTTGAAAAATAGAGCTCTAAGTTTTTGAGTGATAGAGACCTCTTATTTGTCTATGTCAGCAGTGTTAGGTGTCAGGGTGTGAGTGGTGAGGAGTGTTGGTGAGTGTTGGAGTGTTTGTGAGTTTTTGGGAGTGTTATGGGCCATCGGTGATTAGATTGAGGAGTCGAGGTAGATGGAGATGGTAGATGGTGGAGGAGGCCCTGTAGGAGGACCACCACCACCAGCACCCATTATACCACCTCGATGGTGATGATAAGATGATGTAGGGTGTGTTATTTGAATTTTTGATTGGTTATGAATTTGATGTTATTTTTGTAAATTTTTGAGTTTTTAGTGATAGATCGGGGGGAGGTGTATTAGAAGGATTGGTAGGTTAGGTAGGGTAATTTAAGTAGCTTTAAGAGTGTTTTTGGGGGTTTTTAGGGGTGAAGTGGGGAAGCCCTAAATTTTAGGGCTCACCCCATTTGGCCCTAGGGTCAAACCAGTCACTGACGTCAGTGGTGCCACCGACATCAGCTAACAAAGAGACTGATGTTAGTCAATATGACTGACATCAGTCACTTTTAGCCACTAATGTTAGTAAGTTAGATGCTAATGTTGGTTAGGTTAGAGCCATCGCCAGTGCCCTAACTGATGTCGATTGCCTATTGAAGGTTGTTTAGGACTTGGAAATGTTAAAAATGATAATTCAAAGGGCCTAAGTCATGTTGATGCACTCTCGAGTGTGGTGATGGGCATATAGGTTTGTTTGATGGGAAAGTGTAAGTCAGTTGCAGTGGTTATATGATGATTTAGCTAAGCTAACCCTAAAAGACCCCATGTCAATTGAGTATTGCCTACATAGCCCATGTGAGGGGCCTCAGGTTGATGTTGTTCTCCTAAAAAGGAAAGTGAAGGGTAGGTTATGGATTGGATTTGAATAGGTTAGGTCATGGTTAAAGGTTAGATGGTTAAAAAGACTAAAAATGAGGTAGTTTAGGATAGGCGGTGAGCCTAGGGTTCAGGGTAGGCAATGAGCCTAGGGTTTAGATAGTTGGTCTATTAGGTAGACGAATGAATGAATGGCTGAGCTAACCTCAAAAGACCCCATGTCAACTGAGTGCTACCTACATATCCCTTATTTTAAGGGCCTCAAGCCAATGTAGTTCTCCCAAAAGGGAAGAAGAGTCAAAGATGTTGTTAGTTGTTTACGTAATGTTTGCTAACATTATTGTGTGTGTGTGTTGGTTGGATGTAAGCTAGGAAGACATTGATGTTACAAGATCATCTCCCTATATTGTTGATGCAGATGTCTCGAGACATCAAAGGGGATGAGTGGGCACATATGGCTGTTGTAGGGATCGATAGGTTGTGACAATATTGCCGAGTTGCTAGGGATGTTAGTTTGATGGTGGCATTGATCAAGTGGTGGGATCATACCACCAACACCTTTCACCTACCGATTAGAGAGTTAACTATTACAGTGGAAGACATGTACCAAATTTTTTGGTTACCGATACATGGGGTAGAGTTATATGCATGCTCGAGAGAAGAGCATGACATTCATATCATTACATTGTTTGGGGAGCACATTGTTGAGTTGACCTACCATTCAATGAGTTTTGCTTATGAGCCTATTTATGCTGCTAATGAGGATGAGCATCGACTAGCCATCTTGATGGTGATCAGCATCACTGTATACACCCTTCCTGATGCAGATGGAGGGAGATTCCTGATCTTAATGACTGGGGTTTTGGTAGACATGTTAGGGGAGCAGATAATTTTTGTGTGGGCTCTAATATTTTTAGCTCAATTATACAGGGAGTTGTGGGGGATCAGCTGGTGGCAATGGTATAGCTTATGTGTGGGCCACCTCCTGCACTATTGGGCTTATGAGCATATCATGGTTACATGACCTCTTGGCCTCCCAGTAGCAATCCAAGCTAGGTTTAGAGTTGGTTTTAGGTAGTGGTGAGAGGTCATGATACAGACACATGTGGATGTCATCATTTGAGATATTGAGTATTACAGGGGGTATTAGATGCCCTGATCCTAGTGGATATCATTTGGAGGCCATACTTGTTATATTTAGTGTTCAAAGGTTAGGCAGAAGAGCTAGTGGGGGTTTAGAGCCTATGATGGGTGAGGGGTAGGTGAGATAGAAAGCTCGAGAGAGTTCCTACCGAGAGAGTGTGGCACTAGTATGGGCTATTACAAGATGTGCCACCTACTCTCCCATAATACATATGTGATGATATTGAGGCACCCCTCCCACTGCCAGAGGAGATAGAGTGGCTATATTTTAAGGAGATACCCACAGATCCAGGTGTGGTAGATCTGGGGTGTATGATGGCCTACTTGGCTTGGTGGGTAGGTCACTATGTTGTGATTCAAAGGGGACCACCTGTCGATCTGCAGGTGGTCAATAGAGTGAGGGATGCTGCCATTTAGGTGAGAGATGCAACATAAGCATAGGTGGTAGTGCTTTAGGGATAGGTGATAGTTTTGATAGCACAGGTGGTTTCCCTGACAAGGTAGGTTACTACATTATAGGGGCAAGTGGCTGCAGCCCAGGTACAAGTATTAGTAGGGTAGGGTTTTGGAGGGTAGGGCCCCATTCAGCTGCCACCATAGTAGCTAGTGTAGTAGCTAGCTCAACCACCACTAGAGTAGCCACTACAACCACCAATTCAGTAGCTACCTTAGTAGGTAGTGGAGCAGCCACCTTAGCCACAGCCACCAAGTTCTCTATAGGGCATGGCATCGATATTGATGGGTCCATCATAGACTATACCTGTATCTAGGTATAATACTGCATTGGATGAGATCTCCTATTATGAGGGTGTCATTAGGGAATTTCCATAGATATAGTGATATTCTAAGATGCTAGCTCAGCAAAGATCTATGTCATGTGCCACTACCTCCAGTTCTCAGAGACGGTGATGGTCAGAGGGTGGAGACATTCGGCATCTTCACAACCACCACCACTACCATAGCCTTGAGGTGTTTATATTTGTTGAGGTGTATATATATACCAGCCTACGTGCCATTGATGCGAGATGTACATACATTTTAAGAGAAGCATATATGTATTTTATTGTTTCAGATATTTTTGATGTATACCTTCATTTGACAGTTATATATATATGAGATGTTTGAGATATTGACATGTTATAGATGTGACTTTGTGTTAGTTGTTTTGGTTATATTAGTTTTTTTAGCATTTCCCATATGTTTGATGGTACATGCTTGAAATGATGAGTGTATGATGATGTTATAGCCTTTTCCATATTGTGTGTTGGTGTATGTTGTAACATAGGTTATGTGGTTTTTCATCCTTAGAAATTTTCCATATTGGTGATGGTGTATGCTAAAAATTAAATGAGTCTATTTATGCTTCAGCAGGTTTCCATATTGGTGATGATATATGCTTGACATAAATTGTGTTTGGTTGATATTTTCCATGTGTATTGTTTTCCATACAAACTAATGTGAATGGGCTATGATAATTTATATAACACAAATTGGTATTTGCATTAAATAAATCATGATGTTATGTTAGTGGTTAGAAAAAGTTTTGGTTGTATTTTATCAGAAACATGTGATGTTATTTATGATAAAATTGAGTTGAATGTTAGGTTCATAACTTTATAGTGAAAATTATGACATGACAATATGCGAGCATATAATTTTAAGACACTGCATCCTAAAAGATAAACTAGCATGTGACGAAGGTGTGCAATAAATGAAAGGCATGTTGCTCTTTCATTAACAAGGACCATAATGATAACATAGATAGGGTTTTTGCAAATATAATCCCCGTTCATGCATTACATCATTAACCATTGGTTTTTGTTAGAGAAGTACTCTGATCACTTGACGTTAAGTGAGCTCAAAATCCCTTGGGTATTTTGGGGTAATAGGTGTGATTATGTGATATGTGAGGATAGCGTAACCCTTTTTAGCAGGGATAACTTTGCCCCTTTTATAGGTGACCACAAGAATGACTATAAGCAAGTCCATGACTTAATAGTTTGTTAGTTTTTTTTTTGGGAGACTGATCAATGCAGGAAGTCTACTTGGGGATGTTGTTTTTGTTTTGTGGTCATGTGAAACTGATCGATGTAGGGAGATTCTAAGAGGGTGTTATTTTTGTAGCAAAATTTGGGCATAGCCATCCTTCAAGGGAGTGGTCTATATTTTGCTTTGTGTGTTTTGATTTCTTTGAATAGCTATCCTTTAAAAAAGTAGTCTATTAATTACAACAATAATGCAACTATCCTTCGAGGGAGCAGTCTACATTTATAGTTTATGACCTTTTAATATTTTGTTAGGCATCCCAGTTTTATGGTTTTTTTTAAACTAAACTTTTAGTCATGGACAAGACTATAGAGGTTTATGGGTTTCCCTTTTATTAGGAAAAATCATTAATGCTTAAAAAAAGGTTAACTAATTTTTGTAGGGAAAAAGGGTTGAAAGGAATAGGAATGAAGATGACAGGAGTTGTTTAAGGGAGGAGCTCAAGTTAAACATCAAGTGAATGATTATTTGGTTAATAGTAAAATGGTCATAGAATTAGGTTTTGGCTAGCCTTCAAGAGAAGACAGATGATAAGTGCATGATATATACTTATGCGTTATTATATAAGGTTTGAGCCAATTAAGAACAAACTTGCCTCATTTGCTTCTTTCCATATTGGTCATGTGTTGGTTTTCTTTAAGGATGAGATCTCTGATTTTGAAATCTTGCTCTTTTAGATTTTTGTTGTTGGCATGCTTGATGTGATCTTGGTAGATATGAAGATGATTAAGAGCAGCAAGACAATGTTCATCGAGTAACTCGAGTTGTGTTAATTAATCTTGATGAAAGTCATTGTTAGAGAGCATGTCATGCAAGGAGATGAGAAGAGAAGGTATTTTTACTTTAAGAGGCAAGACAGCCTCAGTTCCATACACTAACGAGAAAGGTGTAGCACCTGTAGGGGTTTGGATGCTAGTGCGGTAGGCCCACAAAGCGAAGGGAATGTGGGTGTGCCAATCCCTTCCAGTGTTGTTGACCACCTTCATTAGGATTTTAGTTAGGATTTTGTTAAAAGCTTCTACCTATCCATTTGCTTGTGGATAGTAAGGTGAGGAAAAGCTGATTTTGATGCCAAAAGCATTGCAAAGCTTTTGGATGGTTTTGTTTTTGAAAGATTTGCTGTTATCAGTGATTATCTTGTGAGGTACACTGAAATGATAGATGATGTGTGGTTAATGAAGTCGATGATTTTGTCAACTTTAGTGGAGATGAGGGGAATAGCTTCCACCCATTTAGTGAAATATTCAGTCAATATGATAATAGATTGATGTTAAAGAGATGAATGAGGGTTAATCTCACCAATTAAATCTAAGCCCCATTGTGAAAAGGGCTAAAAATCCTTAGCAACTTGTAAAGCGTGGCTAGGGACGTGAAGTAGGTTAGCATGTTGCTAGCATTTTATACAATGCCAAACATATTCAATACAGTCTTGGTTAAGAGTGGGCCAATAATAGCCCAGGTGGAGGACACACTTTGCAACCGAGTTACCACTAAAATGTCCTCCAAAAATCCCATCATGGACTTCTTTGATGGCATGAGATGTCTCAATGGTGGTTACGCATCGAAAAAGGAGGCCGTCAAAACCTCATTTATAGAGAAGACCCCCTAACATTGTGTATTGAGCAGTACTCTTGATAAAAGCCCATCGTCTATTGCTAGAGAGGTTATGAGGAATGATAGAATAAGTCAAGTACTCAACAAGTTATTTATACCAAACATCATGTGGACTAGAGTCGATATTGCCAACAAAGTTGATGTCAATTGAGATATATGAGGGCAATGCCAAATGGTGTATTGTGACATAGATTCTTGAGGAAGTAGATGAAGATGGGATGTGTGAGGTGAGAGAGGCCATTGTGTTGGCAAACTTATTTGTAGAGCAAGGAATAGTTTTTAAGAGATAACGGTCGAAAGACCCTAACAATGTGTCAACACAATGTTTATATCATTATAAAACTTTGTTTTTACAAAGATATGAACTATTAATCTGATTAATGACTAGTTGCGAGTCACCAAAGATATTGATTGTCTTAATGCCCAAGAAAATGGTAGTTTGAAGCCCCAAAACTAAGGCTTCATACTCATCCATGTTATTGGTGCATTTAAAGTTGAGTTTAAATGATAGAGGCATGGGCTCACCCTCGTGAGGGATGAGAATGACCCCCACACCCCCACTAAGTTGATATTTAGATCCATCAAAGAACATTATCATTTGATAGGGGATGTCATCGGTGGATAGCATGGTGATAGACTCATCAAGAAATTCATAGTTAGAGGGTTGGTTATCAGGTAAAGGGGCATCTCCTAGTTAGTTAGCAATCATTTACCCCTTTATAGACTTTTGTTGAATGAATTCCAAATCAAACTCAGTGAGAAGCATGAGCTAACCAACCATACGTTGGCTTGGAATGCATGTATTTGAGAGGTTCAGTGTGGGTGATGACATAAGTCTTGTGGTTGAGGAGATAGTGGCAGAGTTTGGAGGCGGCAAAGACTAATGCCAAGCAAAGTTGTTTGGTATGAGTATACCAAATTTCATAGTCAATAAGCATTCAGCTTATATAATAAACTGTCTGCTCATGATGTTGTTTGTCTCGATGTGTGATCATGGCACCTAAGGAATGATCTATTGTCTAAATGTAAAGATAAAAGGGTTGGTCATCTTTAGGTGGAATAAGGACTAGTGGAGAGATAAGATAGCATTTAAGAGCCTCAAAAGCCTCTTGGAAATATTTATTCCAATTAAAGGAGACGTCCTTCTTGAGGAGGTGATGGAAGGGTTGGCATCGGTCAAATAGTTGTGAGATGAAGCAACAAATAGATTGAAGCTTCCCTTGCAGGCTACGAAGTTGTTTTAGGTTAGTTGGTGGGGGCATCTTGAGTATGGCTTGAATCTTAGCAAGATATACCTCAATGCCATGGAGAGAAATGATGAAACCTAAAAGCTTCCCTGAGAGAAACCCAAAGACACATTTCTTGCGGTTGAGTCGAATGTTATATTGTAGTAGGTAAGTGAATAGTGTTTTGAGAATGGTTAGGTGGTCATGGTGAAGTTTGGATTTCCCTAGCAGGTCATCCATATAGTCCTCCATGATTTTATGGAGGAGATTGTGAAAGATATAAGTCATGGCACATTGGTATGTAGCACCTACATTTTTGAGGCCAAAAGGCATGACCCTATAGCAGAATATCCCCCATGCGGTGATGAAGGTGGTTTTATGTTGATCTTCTAGGGCAATCAAGATTTGGTTATATCCTAAAAACTTGTCCATGAGGGATAACATCTCATGACTAGTTGTAAGATCAACAAGTTGGTCGATGCTTGGCAAAGGAAAGTCATCCTTTGGGTAAGCTAGGTTGAGGTCGTGATAGTCAGTACAAATTCAAATTCCCCCTATTGCTTTTGTGATAGGGACAATGTTTGACACCCATTGTGGATAATCAATGGGTTGGATAAATGAGATGGAGAGAAGACATTGAAGCTCCTCTTTGACAAGGAGTACGACATGAGGATGCATCCTACGAAGCTTTTGCCTGACAAGCTTAGCTTTGTGATTCATGATGATGTTGTGGATGATAATGTCAAGGTCAATACCAGGCATATCACTATAAGACCAAGTAAAGGCTTTGCTATGATCTGTAAGGAATGTGGTATAGTCTATTTGTTCTTGGGCATCTAAATATTGACCAATCTTTAAAATGTGAGGAACATCAGAAGATGGGAGATTAATGTCAATAGTTGATTCGTTTAACATAACCTATGTTTCTGAAGGAAGTGATCATTATATGGAGTCATCTGCACCCATGTAGGTGAGTATGGCATCATCATCTAGGCATTGGATAGTGTTGATGCTAGAAGATTCATCATCTATCATGTCTGGATAAATGAGAGGAAGAGACCTTGATGCCTCACCTAGTTGATAGGTTAGGGGTTCCAAGTGAATGATGTTTATGAAAAAAAAACTAGGAGGGATGGAGACCACTAACTCTATAGGTGAGGGTGGGGGAATAGGTGAGGTTGGAGCAAAATGCTCTATGATAGTTTTGTGGCAAGGGATCTTAGAGGGTTTTTTAGGTTCTTTGAAACCCATGCCATGTCGTTTCTTGGCATTTTTTATTGCCTCATCATTTGGAGGATCAATGGGCTTGTGGGGACCTTGTTCATAACACCCAAAGCCAAAACCCTTCCATGCACACCTATGAAGATAGGTGTGAGCAAAGCTAGGGTTGCCGAGGAAGGAGAAATTACAAGTGAATAGTTGGGGTGATGAGAGAGGATTTCCAACAGTAGGAGCCTGATCTATCCCTCCATAGGTGAGATTAGTTTGGAGATTAGGAGGACCATATGGGATGACCATTTTGATGCAATGGTCATAGTTAGGGTGGTGATGAAGTTTTACATATTTTTTCAAAGTTTGGAACATGTCAAGGGTAAGCAAATGATACTCCCAAAGTGAAAGGTGCTAGAAGGTATCTTCCATAAGATCTTTTGTGGTCACTTGAGGAGTAGGTGTAGGTGTGACCAGTGTTTGTGAGCTTGTCAAGGCTTTTACAAGTAGAGGTGGTGTTTGGGTGGATGTTTTCAAAGGGATGAGAACATAATTATGTTAATAGGTCATGTTGCATGTTTTAAAGGGGGAAGGGTCAGTACGAATGACATGAACCTGCCCCTCGTGTTCAAACTTGACACAACGATGCAACGTGGAAGGGACATAAGTCATGGAATGTAGCCAAGGTCATCCCAACAACATGTTATATTGGAACTCCCCCTAAATGATATAGAAGAGTTCCAAAATTGTACATGGGCCAACACAAACATGCAAGACCACAGTGCCAATGGTAGTGGTGGTGGAATCATTGAAAGAATGAAGAATTACATTAGTTTTTGACATGCAGTTCTTTGGAAGGGCTAGTTGATCATATGCATGGGTTAAAATGATGTTGATGCTAGCACCTCCATCAATCATAACCTGATTAATTCAATTTTGATCAATGTAAGCCATGATAAAGAGGGCAGGATCCTAATCTTCCAGGCTGTAGGCAGGAATCTCAGAGTCACTAAAGGTGATGGAGGAAATGGTGGGTAATGATTTAACTAAAGTAGCTAGTGGTTGGGGGTCTTCAGGTTGAACCTCCACTACCTATAAAGCTTTGATCAAGGCTTGGTGATGTTGTGGAGAGATTTGTATTAGGTCATACAAATACATCTTCACAAGGTTTTGGTGAAGTTGTTTCACCATGTAGTCATGAATTGCCCTCGAAGATGTTGGTTGAGATGTGCCCAAGATAGAAATATTGGGCTTTGGTGGTGGAGAGGGCTTGGTGAATGGATATGTCCAAGGGGTAGATACCTACTCTTTTACTTTATCCTTTAGGGTTTGGGACCTGGTGGCCACATTAATAGTGTTGATTTCAAATAAAGGGGGAGAAGGTAGTAGAGGGACCATGATCTCATGTTGGGATCCCGATTCAAGTGAGAAGGTTTGGGAGGCATGGGATGGTGTCAGTAGTTTGTCAAAAAGGTGGTCAAGAGAATCCTTAATGAGAAGGGTGTCCTTTTCTAGGTGTTGGTGAATGACAACCTTAAGAGTGTAGCAACTCTCAGTATCATGCCCAGGGGTGTGATGATACAAGCAAATTTGAGTGTCATCAAACCAAGATGGTTTTGATCTGAGAGGTTGATATGGCTTAATGGGTGGGAGAATGATGCTATATGACTAAAAAAATTAGTGTAATAGTGAAGCATAGGAACCCACTAATGGGTCTACACTCGTTGCAGTAGGGGTTCACAACTTTTATTTAGGAGTTATAGGGGGAGTTTTTCATACCACCTTTTTGGTTGGTGGTGTGGCCACATGCATAGATGGAAAATTATTGATGAGAGGTGTCAAATTTCTTGTAGGAAATATGTTTCTGATGGGTGGAGGGAGTAATGAAGGTAGTTTGTCTTTATGAGGTGTTGGAATAGGGAGCACTCCTATTAAAGTGGAAGGATGTGGACCCAAGATAAAGGGCAATGGTGAAGGTGGGGGAGGAATAGATTGACATGGTTTAACATCCTCCTTTAGTATGGTGTGAGGACCACTACTGTGCGAGGCGAGGTTCAAATCTAACTTCTCTTGTGGGTGAGTTAGGTTTGATATAGGGTGAATATTGAGAGATCTAATCTGTTTTAGCATGGTGCACACTTACGAGGGTTTGGATTCAGATGTGGAAGGCTGAGCTTCTGATGATTTAGAAGTGGAAACCCGATCCTCATCAAAGACTTTAGGGTAAATTGTTATGGAAGGGTTGGTAGTATAAGGTGAAGTGGGATGTGTAGGATAAGGAGCCCTAAGTCACTCCCATAATGCCTCATACTCTAGGTTCCTAGAATAGAGGAATCCTAAGTTTTTTTCCAATCAAGAGAAGGGTTTAGATGATTTTACATGAGGCCTTATAGTTGGTCCTTCAAAGGATTTGGGTGATTAAGAGAGTGGAAATGTGTTGGACATAATGATCTTGGGCCAAAGGTGAGTGAGAACCATCACCAGATCTTCCTCAGTCAAAGTGGGTGAGGTGGTGAGTTCTTCTCTTGGTGGAGAAGGGATTAGAGAATTTGGCTCTTAAGGCAGATAGAGCACAAGGATGATCATGCCTTCCACATGTGGTTTAAGAGCATGGAAAGTATGATCCTCCATTTGTAATAAGAAGGATAAGGGTGGGGCCACCAGTGTTGGTACCATCAAAGCATCCTCCAATATGGGATAGGTCAAAGTAGACTCTCCTACATGTGAAAGGGGGGTGGATGGAGGACTATCCTCCATTGGTGGAGGAAAAATAAGAGAGGAAGGATCCTCTAAAGGGTAAAGTAGAGGGATGATGGCCCCTTCTACATGAGGGTGTGGGGTGTGAGTGGTAAATTCTTCTAATGGTAGAAGAAGAGGGAAGGTGGGGGCAAGAGGAACATGTAATACAAGATCCTCGCAAGGTAGAAAAATGGGTAGAGGAGGTGCTTGATATCATGGGGGTGATATAGGTGAAACGGGTTGATCCACGCAAGGAAAAGGGTGAGGCAAAGGGGGCTCTTTGTTGTGTGGGGGTGGTATGGGTAAAATAGGCTCTTCTACCCATGGTGGAGAAATGGGTTGACCAACCTCTTCAGATTGTGGGAGAGGATGGATAGGATTGAAAGGAAAGACTATGTTGACCATGCGTATGTTGTGTTCTTGAGGGTCATTGACCATGGTCTGAACATTGTTCTAACTTGGGGGATGGTTAGGAAGTGGTTGCCTAAAGACATCCATGTTTTGGTTGGCTGATGCATTAGGGTTATCCAAAACAAGGTCCCCTTTGTCTAACATGTCTTGAACAATATTTTATAGGGTTTTGCAATTATCCGTGTCATGACCCTTGACATGATGATAGTTACAAAAGTTGGTCTCCCTATACCATGTAGGGATGGCTTGTGAGGGGTCAAATTGGATAGGTGGTTAGATTTGAGGGAGGTTGAGGACTCCCCACTTCACTAATTTATCCAATACAAAAGCATACGATTCTCCTATTGGAGTGTATTGTCGTTGTTCATACCATTATTGGAATTTTCTAGTGATGTTTTGTGAAGTGGAGGGCTCAGATTGGATGTTTGTGATAGAAGATGGTGACCTAAGGACCATAGCATTCATCGATCCCTTGGACTTGGGGTGGGAAGAAGAAGGTTTGGAAGAAGAAGGGTCATTGGGTTTTGAATTGGTATTTTTGTTACACAATTTGACCCTATCTTCTTTGATTGCATGGAGTTTAAGATTTTAGGCCATAGTGAAAGCTTCATCAAATGTGTGGAAAGTTTGAACCCACAGAGTGGATGAGATGTGCTTGGAACATGCTCTTGAAAAGAGCTCAATGAGCTTAGGTTGAGGTAGTGAGAAGGAGATTTGGTTGATCAAACCTCTCTAATGGGCGATGAAGTCTGATATTGACTCATCCTCAAATTTTCTAATGGAATAAAGGTTTGTGATGGAGACCTTTTTGGTAATATTGATTGAGAAATGATCAAGGAATAGCTGAGTGAGTTAAATGAAGGTGAAGAGAGAATGACTGGTAATGGAGCTATACTAGTCAAGGGTGGTGCCAAAAAGTGACATAGGGAATGTGTGAAGCAATAATGCATCATCATGCCCTATGAGGTAGCAAGCATGTCTAAACACTCGTAGATGTTGTTATGGGTCCTCTTTACTTTGAAAGTAAGTAAATTTTGGGAGTTCCCACTGGCTAGGGTATGGTTGAATAGAAACTAAAGGGTGGATAGGTTCATTGCAGATTTGTTCATATGAAAGAACACTCCTCGAACCTGAAATAGATGTCTCAAGGTTAGACATCTTATCCATCAACATCTTAATTAGATCAGCAGATGGATTGGCATGAGGGGCACCCCCTAAGTTATAGGGTACTTGGAAGGTGTTGGAAGGGGCGTATGATGTACTTGGTTGCATTTGTGTAGGTGTAACATACTAATAGTTCATCATAGGGGCTGATGTCAAAGCCAAGGGGGCTTGTACCATGAAGTTGGAGGGCACAACTTGACTAGATGCCACCAGGGGTGGTTGAATGGCGATGACACTAGTTAAAGGATAAGTGGTCACTCTCATGTTTATAGGTGCAAGAGTGGATGGGATAGAGACAATCAAGTTATGGAAAGGTGTCAAACTTGGTTGAATTGTTTGCATTTGAGGGGGTACAAAAACCCTGATGGAGGTAGGGCAAGAAAGGATAGAAGGGGAGGCCAAATCTTGAACATCGGCCATGGTTGGGTTACTGGTCGAGACAGTGGCTTGAGTGACCATAGGTTGGGTAGCGGATACTATTGATATCATTACTGTTTCAACCAAAGAAGTTAGCATTCCATAAATAGGGTTACTCAAAGGATCTTGCATTTGGATTCTAATGAGATAATGTTGGAGAGCCTTGACATTATGGTCAAGGAATCTCTCACAAATCTTGATCCCCTTACAGAACAATAGGAGGTTGATCGGGGGTAGTTTGGATAAGAGTATTCTCGGTGTCTGAAGTATACTCCCTTAGATGACTTGGCACAAAGGGTGAAGGTGGGAGTGGCTGTTGACTCATGTGGTCAACAAGGAATTTGGCTTGATTGTGTGTCAGGACCATCCAAGGTGAAAGGGGTTCAAGTTCCAAAAACTATGTGTTTTAGTTTTAAAAAACCAGAATTTGTGTTAAACAACAAGAAATTTGGGTTTTAAGCTTGATGTTTGGAATTTTTTTAATTTATGTATTGACAGTGATCGATGTCAGTTGTTTAACTGATATCAGTTAAAAAATGTTGCTGATGTCAATCATTTAACCGATGTCGATGAAGGTTTGGTTGCTGAAGTCAATGGAGAAACTGATGTCAGTTTTTGTGTAATTTTAGAAACACAAAAGATTGATAGTTTTTGGAAGAAGAAGATATTCTGAGTTGTTTTGGACTTCAAAATGGTACAACCTTACCAGCTCAAACACTTAGATAAAACTAATAAAATAGATGATTAGGCAAGCAACCTCTAAAATGTTAGATTCCTAGGAATGAGTTTTAAAGTCATGGTGGCTTATGCCTTAAGAGAATGTGTTGGGAGTTGGGCTTGTAGAATAGTTCCTAGAGAGGAAGTCTATGGCTAGTTTCAGGTTGTGTTATGGTACTCAAATATATCTATGTTAGGGTCAGTACGTGGCCTGGTGTTGGGGCTTGCTCCCCTCACTTCACGAACCCAGAGCTGAGCTGGGCCACTTAGCTAGAATATACCTTCCCTATAGTTTATACTCTACTAGAGAATAGAGTGGGTCCTCCTCTTGGTGGTGAAATCCAAGTAGGATCGCTGGGTGGGGTAAGGTATCTGTTAGGTGATGAAATCCTAGATGGGCCTTGTCTCAAGTAAGTTTATGTGTTTGATTTGAAGTGATTGTGGTTTGGTTGTGTCACATTCATGCACTATGATTCATTCATAATGCTTTAATTACTAAGTGGGGTAAGTGTGCATCCAAGCAAGAATGAAATGCAGTAGTTTTTAACCCAAATTGAAATATGTTATTCAAATGCAAACAAATGGAGAAGAGGTAAAGAGTATGAGTTTTTCACTACTCTATGATGCATGCAAGAAGTAACAAGAAGAAAAAGAGATGTTCTTTTTAACCTCTGCTAATGATTTCCTTTTGAAACAAAAAGATAGAAGAGGTAATAAAAAAGGAGAAAGAATTAATTAAATTTATGTAAAAAAAAAGTAAGAGAAGCTAAGTTTTTTATTTCTCAAGAAATAAAGGAAAAGAAGAGGAGATGAAAGAAGTAAATATTTTTCTAATGCATCTACATGAAAAATTGATTTTTAAAAGAAGAAGAATGAACCCAAGGAAAACTCCGAGGGTCCCACCGGGTGTGCCAGAATGTTTCTCTAGATTTTCACTAATTATATTCAAATGAGAAAGAAACTAAGGTTAAGAGGTTATGGGTTTGATGTTACTCGGATTTAGTGCACACCGTATCCAAGCCTTATGGGAGATCCTCTTTGGTTGTGGAGGAAACACCTATAGTAAGAATGAAACTTAAACAAAAAAGATGTTAGAAGAGGCTATGGTGGACTACCAAGCTATGCGCTCAGTCTTGAAAGCGTGAAGCTCCTTAAGGGATGACAATCTACTGTTTAAAGATAAAAGTATTGTAAAGGAAAGAAATGATAAATGACTAAATAAATAGAAAAGTAGATGGTGTGTACCTATTCCTTATAGTCTGTGTATCTCAGAATGCTATAGAAGGCTAGCTAAAGGTTTTATCTAGTCTAGATGGGCTATTTGGATGGATTTTTGGTTTGCTAGTTTAGAACACAGTCACTGATGTTGGTGGGTCTACCGAGTTTGGTCAGGTAAATGGTGCCAATGTCAGTTGGGTTGTTGATGTCAGTCTGGCTGAAGGTGTTGATGTCAGTTGGTCTGCTGATGTCAGTTTGAGTTGTAGATATCGACGTCAATTGGTCTGTCAATGTTGGTTGGGGTTGTCAGCCTTAGACAACTTTTAGAGTATTTTTGAGATAGACAGAGGGGTTTTTGGAAGTTTAGAGGTTGGTGCAGGGTTGCAGGAAGGTGAATGAGGTCTGAGGAAGGGTATAGGTAGAGGATTGGTGTGACAAGGGGGTGAGAATAAGGGGAAGGCCTTTCAGCCCCTTCATAAAAGAAATTAGGCCTCTTGACAATATTTAGAAATATCAATGAAAACTAATTGACAATATATTATAAAACACTGAAATGAAAACCAAAGTACTTAGCTTTATAAGGTGAAGAACGAGAGGTGTCAGAATAGTGATTCCCATTATGGCTGATGTGACTGGTGTTGTGAGCCAATGAAGTGAACATAGATTTCTTCAATTTAGTAGCTTGAGGTCCTCGTACAATCTTTCAATCCAGTCTCTAGAATGATTAATGTAGAGCTTTGGTAGCCAGGAGAATAATAGTCGAGTTCTAGTGCTTGAAATCTCAGAGTGTGCATGCTAATGTGTGAAAATGTGGCCTTAGCTCAATTTTAGAGCTTGGATTATGTAACCAATGTTGGTAATCCCACCAGTGTCAACATAGAACTGTTGATGTCGACCGTAGGTTGATCGACATCGACAGAGAGAGAATAGGTAAAAGGGCTATTTTTAGCTCTTTGCCCATTTCTCCACCTATCAAGTGCCTTTTTTATTGGAGAATGGTCAAAACAAGGGCTTATGAGGCATGGGAGTTGGTTAGGGAGTTAAGATGGGGTGAGAATAGGTCATGGGTAGTTAGGTTTTGGAAGACCTAGTCTCAGGCTGGCTCATAGGCTAAGAAACAGTCTTAGGGTGAGGTGTCTAGGTGAGGTGTCCAAGGTGAGGTAATTAATTTAAAATAAGTAGTTTTTAAATTAATAAGGTGTGCAAGTGATGGTTAGGAGTGTTAACATTTAGAAGGGGATCAAGTGGGGTTGACACAATATTGATGTCTATAGAATTATGTTAATTAATTTTCATGTTTTTTTACTGGTTTGCTATTTTAATGGATTCTCTACACTTTTCATGATGTCATCAATCATTTTTAATAAAGTATGAGCCTATATATTATGCTAGTAACACAATCCTTATTTAAATTACATCTTTTTAGTATCATTAAATTGAGTAAAGGCAATCCCATGAACCTTTAATCACCTAGATAACCCTAGGTTTAATCCAAGAAAGGCCTACACCTATGGATTTGCCTTAATTTTTCATTAAATTACTTAAGTACCCTTAGTAAAATTCAACACAGGCCTTGGTTCTTTCTCAACTATGCTTCATGTGAGCACATAAGGCCTATGACTTATGTGGATTGATGCTAGTGTAGCTGAGTGTTTAAATGTTAAGCACAAAGGGAGTATCAGATGATTGTGCCTAGTTTTAGTAAACTGAAGATCCTAGACTTTTCATAATATTTTGGTTCCCTTATTAGGACCTATATTGAATTTTTTTGTTTTGATGGTGTGATAAAATGATGTACTAACTTTCTATCAAAAATATTGAGTGATGGCTACAATAGGTGGAAGATAGTTTTACATTGAAACATCCAACTTACAAAAGATAAAATCTAAGAAAATGGGTTTAAGACAATCTATATGATGCTTTGTATGAGGTATTTTTCTTTGAGTTACTTGAGCATGTGTACAAGTGGTTGGCTAAATATTCAACCCACATAAGAATAAGCTATGGACAATGCTATGAGTTGACAAGGGAGCACCTACAGAGGCTTGAGACTTTGGATGTTACTTAGACTAGAGTAGTGGATAAATGGTGGCAAGGATCCCTAAATATTTACATTCTTGAGTTCATAATCTTAACATATTCATTTTGAGAGGAATAAAAGTACAAGTTCTAGCATGAAACTAGAGGCACATTCATGAAATAGTTTGGTACAAAGCTCAAAAATATAATGGTTGATTATGGTTTTAAAATTTTGGGGATGGAAGGCTAAAATCCTTTTATGTATGAATTACACAAATGGGAATAAGGGGATATGTAGGTGAGTCATAATGTAAGGGGATGAACATATTGACACCTGAGATCTTAGAAGATAGATATATAATAAGAGATGATACAAACTAATGGAAGATCTAGAAATTGAAAGTACTAAGAGAACCCATAGAGAACAAGAAGGGAATGAAGAAGGATCTATTGAAAGATAGTATGATGAAGATTTGAGTTATAATTAAGTGATGAATCAAGATCAACACTTGATAGCTATGGAATTTGGTGGGTTCTTATAAATTTTAATGACTACAGATACCCTTGATGTGCCTACCCCATTTGAACCTATGATACATGTTCAAGTAGTGGATCCCCCACTTGAAGATAATATAGAAGTTATTATTGACTCTACTAACACCTTATATCTTAGACATTTTGTAGTCTTAGATTTTAACTTTGTCATTGAATATATTATTTAATTAAAGGAGGTAAGTGCAACTACCTCAAGACCATTAGGTGATGTCTCACCATAATAAAAATTAAATGTGAGCATACCAGTTTAGCTAATGTTAGCAATGTAAGGTGGGAAACAACCCTTAGGAAGTGGTCCTACACCAAAAGTATCATAACACCAACAACATTAACTATGTTAATAATTATTATGGGACCAATTACTACCTCTATGGCTAGAGCTATTGAAGGAATATTGATAGGAGAGGCACCGAGGGGAAAAGTTCCTCAAGTACCAGCTACCACCCCACAATATATCAACTATGAAATTTTTATTCACCTCATACAGTTTTATGATGTGTAAAATGCTATAGAACATGTGTTAAAGTGTGAACTATAGTGGTGTGCATGAGGCATAACCTAGTTAGAGTGCAAGGCTACTCATTTGAAAGCACTTTACTTGATCATGCCCACACTTGGTATAGAAAATTTGATCCCATTCAGGCCATGGTTGACTATGATATCTTAAAAGGTGCATTCCTAAAGGAATTTGACATTCTAGAGTTTGAATAACAAAGCATCAACATGTTAAAAGAGATTACCTAAGGATTCTTAGAGAGTGTGTGCTTATACGATGTAAGGTTCCAAAATTTCCTATCAAAGCTCCCATATGATATTCACCCTTCCCATCATGTGTAGTGGTTCATTTGGGGTTACTCATGCCATTCTGAAGAGTGATTTTTATGAAGACTTTTACCAAACATTGAAAATCACTTGAATCCATGCTTAGAGCCAAGGTAGTCAGAAGTGCAGACACCAAGATCAATGCATTTATGAAAGTGTAGATTACATCTATGGCCTCTTATCTCCAAAAGATTATCACTAAATCTTTGCATGATGCTCAAAGTGGATTATGGTACACTAACTACAAAGTAGAAGTCCATAATAAAACTAACTACCCAAAGAGGTATGTGCACACTCTACTTCTAAGTTGCAAAGTTAGTCGATAAACACATGATGTTTGAAACTACCCTTTATTGAAACATGCCAATCAAGTAAACACAACCACCTATTATCAGTTTTGTGACACCTACACTCATACCACTACTAATTATTAGGTGATTGATGAAATGTATGAAAACATGTAAAGAGGTGCATGGTAGGCTAAAATAGTAGTTGGCAGATAAGTAAACCAAGAAAATGATGCTATGGCCAATAGAATATAGGCTTCAAGATGCAATGAGGTGCTAGAGGGTGAGGTAAAGGACACAATGGTGGAAGGTTCCCATCATACTCATGTTATAAGTGTGGATAAATAAAAAATTGCCAGTATAACTACCGTAAATATCTCATGTATGGGTATTGTTGGGGGGGCATAAGGTTAAATAATGCCTTAAACTTATAAAAAATTGACCCAAGGTAGGCCTAGCATAGATAAAGGAGAATGAATGATCAAGCATGATATGAAAACAAAAAAATGGACCCCAAAGGTATAACCTACACACATAAAGGTAGTCAAGTTATAGACAAATACTCATATTGGATTCACCACTCAACCACCAATTATGTCAGTACCTAACTTATGCCTCAAATATGGGGATAAGTGTTGTAATAATCATATAACATGGCCTAAACCAAAATCTGCATTTTACTCAAACCCATTGTGCCAAATAGATGTATTATAGTCAGCTATGAGTGTAATCCAAAACATGCAAGGAGAATTTCAATTAGTGTGAGACGTGGAGGCATAGGATATCACCTCTTAAAAGAAGTAGGATAGCCAAAAATCTAAAATACAAGAATTAACTAAGATCTTGCACCTCTGATAATTGGAAGAAATGTTGCCCCTATTGAATAAATTACTCCTAGAGCATATAAGTCAAAAGTAACTTTATTTTTCCATGCCATTCATGGAGAGGGAGTGATAATTTTTACATACATAAATTTTTTAATATGACCAAGAACTCCTGGTGGATGCCACTATTAATAGATGGTCTATTTATGAGGTTCTTGTAAACACAAGCATCGAGGTCAACATCTTAACCAATAATGCTTGGGAAAAATTGGTAGGATAGCCTTGAGATCTTCTCCTCATGTACTCTTCATGTAAAATAAAAATTGAGAACACCTTATCATAATTCTAAAGATCATAGTTGTAGATATCATGGGCACTACATTCTGCACTGACTTTAAAGTAATAGAGTTGGCAGAGAAGGAAAACTACCTAATGCTTCTAAAAAGGTCTTGGTGTTATGAAAAAAAAATAGATATGTTATTTAAAAGGTTATACATGAAATTTAAGAATGAAAAGGAGAGGGTAGTTATAACTCTCTCAAATTAATAAGGACCCCCCTATGTCAAGAGCATGGACATTGAAGATGAGAACAACCATATCTATAACATCATGATACAAGATACCAAGACTCTAGACCCAAATGACCAAGGAATCCTCTCTTGGGAAGAAAGGCAATCAATCTTAAACACTATTGATGTTACTTATGACCAATGGGTCCAGGAATCATATGAGACCATTGATCGATGGTGGCACTTGGTACATACAAAGGTGCCAAAACTAGTAATGACAGGATGGGTAAAAATTAATCATGATTCTAAAATATGAGCCCCTTGTACCAAGAAAAAGGGAAAGAGAATGTTTCACCTCAATAAGGGAATTTTTTTTATGTTCCCCAAATATGAAGGGAGTAATCTTGTGGAGGACTATGTTCATGACATTGAGTCATGCATCCCAAAGGAGGTGGATAGAATGGGTGCACTAGTGTATACATTGAAGAACACTACCACTTGTTGGTGGGTAGAGAAGAAGCCTAGATTGACAACTTGAAAGGATGTAAAGGTATCTATTTACACCAAGTTTAAAATATGTAATGAGGACCTAAACATTTCAACATACTCTGTTGACTCTAACCTTATCACTTATGTACGCATTTTAAAAGAAACATGGGTTGTTTGTGGTGAGAACCCCAAGAAATATATGGGTGCATACCTTCTACCAAACCTTAAAGACTTGGGCATCGATGTGGTATGTAATTAATGAGATGAATCATGAAACACCAAATTGGGAAGCTTTTAAGGAGTGGTTTGTTCATACCTTCTTATTTTCTTTGCAAAATCTCAAACTAATGATCTATGATAGGTAGTTCAAAGGTCAGTGTTTGAGGACATTATTATAATGGAGGAGTTCTTAAAGGAGATATTTGTAAAAAAAGGGTTAGCATTTCCAACCTTATTTGAAAAGAAAACTATGAGTAGTGACTCTAGTGATGAAGATGATGACACATGAAAGGCACACAACTGGAAGAATTTGATAGGTAAACGAAAGTTAGTACACCAAGTTAAGGATAGTGCCCTAGAGGAAAAAAACCCTACTGATATTCAGGTAAAAATAACTGAGGGTAGTAGACAAGTTAAGGATTCACACTAGGAGAAGAATGAACCCTATTGAGTGACATTTTGAACTACCAAGGTATATATCAGTTCAAAGGGGGAACCCAAAATTACCACTTTGGGTGCGTATTGGTATAACATAGAAATGGCATGTATTGATGATCTCTATAAAGAATTCCAAGCCTTTTTCCCATGAAAATACAAAGATATTAAAAGTACAAACCTATCCCTTGGGAAGATGAAAATCAAACTAATTGATAGTGTAAGATCTATCAAGAAACTGCCTTACAAGATAAACCTAAATCTTCAAACCAAGGTCAAGACTGAGATCAATGGCATGATAGTGGTAAGAATCATCTACCCATTATAGGAATCTAAATGGGTTAGCCCCTTTATCATCAACATCAAAAATGATGGGTGCATCTAAATTTTTGCTGATTATAGACTATTGAATGTCATTGACATGACCAGCCCTTTCCCTATTTTGTTCACCAATGAAGTATTGGAAGGCATCGTAGGTTGTGAAATATACACATTTATTGATGGTTTTTAGGATACCACCAAATCCAAATCAAGGAGGAGGAAAAGCCTAAAACCACTTTTGTGAATGAATGGGGTCGTTTTGCATATAACTTGATGCCCTTTGGGTTGAAGAATGCACCAACCATGTTCTCTCAAATGGTGATCACCAAAATCAAAAAAATCATTCACAAGTTCCTCCAAGTATACTTAGATTATTGGATAGTGTATGGGTTGGTGAAATATCACTATGATAATTTGTGTTAAATGTTTGAAAGGTGTAGTTAGTTGAAAATTTCTTTAAATCCTAAAGAGTGTGTTTTTTAATGCCATTTGACACATTTCTATAGCACATCATATGTAAGGATGGTCTTCTCATTAATCCTACCAAGATTTAAATCATCCTTCAATTTCAAACATCATCAATGAAAAAATACATCCACACCTTTCTTGGATAATATAGGTATTATAGGAAGTTCATAAGGAATTATTACAATATTGTATCATCGCTAGAGGAACTCTTATGGAAGGACATACCATTATATTGGGGCATAATGCAAGAAGATGATTTTGAAACCCTAAATCTCAAACTAAAAAGTGCATTGATATTGAAATTTGTGACTAAGAAACTCCCTTCCATATCTACATCATTGCCTCTAGTACTAAAACTAATGTCTTTCTCATGAAACTAGGTGAAGGTAAAATGGATCATCCTATTTATTTCACAAGAAGAAAACTAACCAAGGTAGAGAAAAATTACACCATAATTAAGAGTGAGGTGTTTTCCATGGCCTACGCCTTGCATAAGTTTTTATTATATTTTTTGGTAACCCCCTTTACCTTCTTCATTGATCACAAGGCACTTAAGTACCTGGTGAACAAGCCCATTTTACATAGGCACATTTGTTGATGGATTATCTTGTTTCAAGAATTCTAATTTATTATGGTGGTAAAGCCTAAAAAATAAAACTCAAGGGCAAACCATTTATCCTTCATCAACTCTAATGATGCATCAACACCAATTGAAGATGATATGCCTCACATGCAACTTTACCACATCTAGTGCATCCCAAAAGACATGGCATAAATTTCCACATTTTTAACCTTTGGATCTGTGCCTTAGACCATGAAAACTAAGGAGAAGAAGTAACTTGTAGTTCATACCACCCATTTTCAACTGATTGGTGTGGAAATGTACAAGTTAATTCATGATGAAATCATGCACTGATGTGTCCTAGAGCATGAATGGGACTCAATATTTCAAGAGGTCCATGATGGAACTATTAGAGGCCATTATGCTAGAGACACTATGGTATGCAAAGTGTTGTAATCAAGCTTATAGTGGCCAATTCTATTTCAATATTTAAAAGAATATTACAAAACATGTGATGTATGCCAACACATTGAAAAACCAAACCACTAGGATGAGATGCCCCTCATCCCCATCCTTGATTAGGTACCATTTAAAAAATGGGCCATTGATTTTTTTAGGCTGATTACTCCCATTATAAGGTGTATAGGTACATGGTACATTTTGGATACCATAAATTACTTCACTAAGTGTGCCAAAGTAGCACCAACCAAATATTGTACAACTACCACAACATCAATATTCATTTTGGAGAATATTATCAGTCAATATGGATACCCACTTAGCTTAAATAGTGATTGTGGTACACATTTCATCAAAAAAATAGTTCATATCCTACTAATTGAATATATGGTGGTTCACCATAAAATGACACCCTACCACACCCAAGTTAATGGCACCATAGAGGCATTTAATAAAATATTGGGGATATGCCTTAAAAAAATATGTGACATTAGTCACAAGGATTGGGATGATCATGTGCTAGAAGTGTTATGGGCCTATCACACAACATGTAAGCACCAAAACAAGACTACACCATTTAAACTAGTGTTTGGCATAGAGATATTTTACCTATGGAGTTCCTAGTGACTTCATTGCATATCACATGTATTGGTCAATTGGAAAAATAAGAGTCTTTAAGTGCATGATTATAATATTTGGAAAGGTTGGATGAGACGTGCCTAAGCATGATGGAGTCAGTAGATAGAAAATGCATGACAAAAAGTATGGCATGATAAGCACATCAAGTGCAAGGTATTTATAGAAGGTGTGCTAATCTTGTTATATGATAGGAAAGGCCAAAGCAAGAGATAGTAAGTATTTGTATGGGGTAGGAAAGACCAAATAAATATATGGCAAAACATAGAGAAATTAACCAAGAAAGAGAGGAATGCTTGAAAGGAAGTACAATACCAAGAAGAGATGGAACCTAGGAGGCTAAATCATGTGCATGTGAAGCACTATACCTAAGTAACCATAAGGATTTCAATGGTCATGCTAAGATGAACAAAGTTAAAGATAATGACCATCATAATAGTTTTCACCCACCCAATAGCTGATGGGAAGTGACCAATTGATTCACTTATCACTTCACCGAAGAAACCATTAGTAGAGTCAATGCTACGATGATAGATGAACAAAAATTCATAATAAATGAGAAATTAGTTGTATTTTTTAGTGGATTTTATGGGTTAAATAGATTTAAAGAATTTGAATGCCACTAGCCATAAATGAGGTAGCTAATAACATCATATAAAAGGGTATATAGTAGAGGAAGGTAGGTTACTATCATTTTCAAAAGATCAAAATAGAGCCAAGAGAAAAAGCCACTATACAAGAAAATGCTACCAGAGAGAGAACCAGTCACCTACAACCTCCCCAAGTGAGAAAAAAGAGAAAAAATAAGATTGCATTCCACCATAAGGAGAAAAGGAGGTGAGTAGAGATAATTTGACAGAAAAATAGGGAAGCAAGATTTTAGTAGAATGACCAAACCACCATTAATGGGGAAATAATCTTGATAATCGAACACACAATCACATTTTCCATAACTATAAAGCATACTAGGCATAATTTTAGGCTTCTGTAGAATCAACTAGTCATGTTTTGATAGTAGCATGTTATATATGGGAAATAAATGGCTAAGAATAGGTCTACCATAAATGCAAAAAGATGCAAAGAAAATGTGAGTGGTGAGGGAAGTAACCACCACAAAATTGGAGGTGCAGATGGTGGAGGAAGTAAGTGTTTTATAAATAGATCCAATCATGAGTGCAAATCTCACTCATATAGAGATGAAATACCCCTAGAGGTCATGTTGTGGGAGAAGTGGGTGCCCTTTGTGCATATGTTCAAGCTTAAAGACTATAACCATATGATAGGAATTAACTTTCAAGAGTTAAATAAGGATTGGATGATAAACACTAAAAAGAAGACCAAGGCATATACAATGTTCTTCGATGTCTCCATCAGAGATAAATTTAAAACCATGGGTGCCACACAACTATTCAAACTATCAATCTTAGACAAGCTAAAATACTTAGTGTATTTCCTCCTATGGTAAGTACATGGTGATCAATTCTACTTTGTTAGACATCACATGAGGATTTTTTCAAACCTCATAAGTAGAATCATAGGGCTAACTAGCATAGACGTAGACATAAGAGAGATGATAAAGGATGAGATGGAAGTAGAAAGTGTCAAATATATCTTGGGATACTACAAGTTATGGTTTATATTTCCCATTAGGGATGTATAAGACCTTGAACATAGGTAGCAGTGCACCTTGCAAGCTCTAAAATTTTACCTAGTAGTTAGTGGTCTAATATCAACAAGAACTTCCTATACATTTCCCACCATATAGTGTAAGGAGTAAGGTCAAACATACCTATGTTCATTATAGAGGAGATAATCAAGAATGCAAAAGAATGCCATTAATGACATAAGACCTTCTAGTGGGGGTACATAATGATCCTTATAGTAATGGAAGAGGTATGTGTGTTTGATGGCAATGATGATCATCTATGGGTGTTACCACCTTGTCATGAGTCCCTTGTAATGAAGCATCATAACTTCATTTGCCCACCCAACTTATAAATGAAATATAAGAATAGGGTGCAAGGGTGGTTTGAAAGGTATGTATAATACTTTGGGAAGAAGTGGTGCATCCCATTAAAACTTCCCCAATAATTGGTGGGAATGACAACATTTATTATGATCTAATACTTCTATGTGGTGTGCCTAGTGCTCACAGATGGTAATTTGTTAGGTTATCTTTATTTTCCTTACACATTCTCATCCAAGTACTTCATGGTGGTGCTAAGGAAAATCCCTATTGCACAAAAACTTGATATTTAGACCAAGGCTATGAATCATGATGGAAGAATGTTGAGGAACCAATTTGTGCTCCTTAGAGCTAAGGCAACCAAAGATGAGGAGGATGATAGCCATCCCCTCTAAATGGTAATAATAAATGGGAGGATATTTAACCTATACTATGAAATGAAGTCATGCAAGAAGGGTAGAGATCCTGGAAAGGATGATGATCACCCCCTCCTAGTTGGTGATGAAGGGAAAGATGCATCAAAGATGTAAGTGAAGATAATCCAAAGGAAATGGGGTGAGAAGTTAGAAGAGATAACAAAGTGCATACAATTAAAAATTTCCTCTAAAGAATAAAGTGTGCCCCTCACTTTAAAGAAGTGTGTGACATTCATGTAAGAGGGTGTTTCTTCTAGAAAAAATCCAAAGAAAAAGACCAATGGACCCTTATCATTCCATACCATAACCCTTATAGATTTGGAGAGAGAGGCAAACCTCTCACCCATAATAGAGGAGGAGACTGAAAAAGATAGAGTAGGGACCTATATCCTATAAATAGGGGAAGGAGAAGAGGAACTTAGTGCCAGAAATGTGCATGAAGCCCTGCAAAGTGGCATGACTACCACACTAAAAGTAATATAGGAAATGACAAGCCTCATATCTAATGCCACCTTGTTAATGATCCCTCTAAGGAAACAAGTGTTGATACCCAATGAGAATGCCTCCCCAATGACCCCTTAAATATTCGAGTGATAAGTATCTATGAGCTTATATGCAGATTTAATACATGCACATAGAAGTGAATACATAGAGAATTATTTCAATACAAATAATATATTATTTCACTCTATATCAAACATCCTAGACATATATAAAAATATATAGGAGAATATTTCCTATAACTAGGGATTCCTAAATCCCTATAATATCTCTCCTATAAAACCTCTGAAACTCCTATAATAAAAAAATAAAACTAAAAATGATATATTTTTATAACATATAATAATATATGACAATAATAATATTCTAACTTACCATATTAACCATATAGTTATAAAAACTAATTACTATTTGACTCTTGGTAAATATCAACTGTTACTATTTACCTCTCAGTAAATAGCCAAAACTAAAATGATGTAAAAGATATTACTAACATCAAGGAAAAAAGAGTAGTTTGGAGGAAGATGGGATTGACTGATGAGGACATCACCAAGACTTTGGTGTTTGAAGAGAAGTAGAAGTTTGACTGGGAATAAAAGAAGTCCAAGTTAGGAAAAAAGGACCCAAAGTTTTCTAAAAGTGCAAGAACAATATTTTAAATGGTCAAGAAAGTGCCAAGTGACCCCACTAGAAAAGCAGAAGCTATACAAGAGGCACACCCAAGTAGTGAAGGGGTGTCTTAGTAGAAAGAAGGTGATACTGGTGCCTCAAAGCAAAAAACATAGAAATTTAAGGAGAATCAATAACAATAAGGTGACATTGACATCAAAGGAATAACATTGAAGGTATTATTAAAAACCTAGGATGAAGAAGTAAATGTGGGGGAGAATTCCAATGAGGCAACCCCCAAGGATAAAACACGTGAGTCCTTAGAGGAGAGTGTCGAAGAAAGAGATGGAGATAGTGAAGAGAAGGAAGTAAAAATAGAAAATATTGTTATCAAGAAGGATGATAGAGAGATGAACATAAGGGAAATGATGTAGAATAACTAGGGGATGAAGATATTTATATGTATTAAAATATTCCCCCCAAACTGCCACTACAAGGATGCACAAACAACTCTTAGTTTCACTAGACCACTATGTGGATGAGCCCTACTTTGAGGTGCCTTGAGTGATAAATTTGAGCCTAGAAGATCCTAAAGGTAGGAATCCCTTCTTTTTGACCCATGTGACATGAACCTAATCTAATCTAGGAATGAACTAATAAGGATGGCCATATAAGTGATGCACTATAACATCATCAATGACGACAAGGTGAGGAAATATAAAAGGCTCCTTAAAAAAGCCAAGGATAAGGCATAGGCTAGTAGGTTCAATTTAAAATAACTTTGTGAGCATATGGAGGTGGCCAAACCATATCTTCTAGTCAGTGTCAATACTTCAAGCCTTTTATAGGTTGATAATATTTGTTTACTGGTGGAGAAAATGTTCCCAATACTATATCTTGAACTAGCGTAAGAAGAAGAGGAAGAAGAAGACCCCAACATCATACTAAAGAAGTAATTATCTGACAAGATCCAAGAGGTATAAGACCTCTTCATGAGGTTAAAAGAGGGAATAAAAATAATAGATGACATTTTATTAATATTTTATAACCAAGCCTCAGAAATAGATGTGTGCCTAAATTAGGCAAAGGATGAGGAGTAGTTGATGGCTCAAGTATACTCTACAAGCCAGGCAGAGCAATCATAAATCCTAAGTATTGTGAATTCACTTAGTAACCAAATCAAGGACTAGAAGTGGACCTTGGAAGAACTATTCCATGATCTATAAATTAAGGCCTATGATCAAGGAGATATCTTAGGCAAAAGTGTGGCCTATGTGAAATCAAATGTATAAGACTTACATAAGGAGCTAGATAAGATATATTTACTTGTGCTCACTACTAAATCCTCTAAAATATATAGTGCTACATAAGAAATCAAGCTATCCATTAAGGGATTTGAAGAATTTAATGCTAAACTCTAAGAGAATGTGCTTGAGTTATGTGTTCCTAAGAATTTGATGGCTTAGTCCAAGGGTGGACTAAAGTTTTTGTATGGGGTAAATGTTGGGCCCCTAACCCATTAGGAAGAATTTGTACCAACATGACATCCACCTAGGTACAAGTAGATAACTTTGTTAAGTGGTTAGCCTATGGGTTTTTTTAACTAGCTATATGCTAAAACATAAATCTTATGCCAGTTGGTAAGGTGGCTAACCATCTTCTAAATTTTTAGGACATCATCAGAGATTTAAAGGGATGTGGCAGGTGTAGCATGGAGTTTTTAGAGTCATGGATCTAGTGATTATTATGAGAAAGTTCCAACTAAACACTCAACATGTAACTTTTAACTTGTAAGAGATTTTGTTGAAGGCTTATATAAGGATCTTGAGCCAGATGAGGGGGAGAGAGAAAAGACTATAGAGAATCTCTAGAGAAATGAATTTATTCTAAAAACATTTATTTGAAGGCCATTAAGGATTAGAAATAGTATGGAGGCCACTGTGGCTCTGATTGTATGTTCCCAAGCTCATCTATGAGCCTTTGAGTTATTAATGTTATGATATGAATATAAAATATATTATGGACTTTGATTGATGACTAATTATGTCATATTAAATAAGCTATGTGTCTAGTTTTACATATCTTATTGGATTGCCAATGTGATGCATATATTTTTAATGTCATACTTTTAATTAAATTATTTTAATTAATGTTCATTAATTTTACTGGTTCACCACTTTAATGGAGTCTTTACACTTTTCATGATGTCATCAATAATTTTTCATAAAGGATGAGTCTAGATCCTGTGCCAGTAACCCAATCCTTACTTAAAGTGTAACTATTTTGTATGAGTAAATTGAGTAAAAATAGTCCCATGACCCTTTAAGAACCTAGATGACCTTAGGTTTAATCCAAGAAAGGCATGTGCCTATGTATCTACCTTAAGTTTTAATTGAATTACTTAAGTACCCTTAGTAAAATTCAATGTGGGTCTTGATTCCTTTTTAGTTTCATTTTGAGTGAGCGGATAAGGCTTGTGCCTTATGTGGATTGATGCTAGCATAAATGAACATTTAAATGTTGACCACAAAGGGAGTATCCCATGTTTTTTCCTAGTTGTAGTAAATTGAGGACCCTAGACTTTACACAACAATAATTTCTAAGAACTCTTAGATCTATTCTTTAGGATTTTTCTAAGTTTTGGATGTAAGTCTTTAAAAACATACACTAATATACATTGAAAGACCTTCTTCCTAGATCCACTAGTATCATCATCTCTCAACTTATGAATAAACTTATTAAAAAGGGATCCCATAGAATAGTTTCCCAACTCTTTTCTCTTCACAGTGGTTTCCCAACTAATTCTAACCAACCATCAGACTTGCAACATATTTTGGTCAAACATGTCATAATTTTTTAGGCACCAATAGGATTATCACCTCATTTCCCTAAATACCATTGCATACAAATTTTTTTAGGTAGTGCATCACCTACCATTCGGCCATACTACTACCCCTTTATTCGAAAGGTCAAGATTGAGAATATTGTTTAGGACTTCCTATAAATAGGAGTTATTTAATGCAACACTAGCCCATATTCCTCTCCAATGTTGCTCATTCATAAAGAAATATGGCTCTTGGTAGCTTTGTATTAATTTTCAAGAACTTAATAAGATCATCATTAAGGATAAATTTCACACTTTGGTAATAGATGAGCTCCTAGATGAACTCCATGGTGCCATTTTTTTTCCAAGTTGGATCTGTAATTTAGCTATCACCAAATCCATATTCATGAAGTAGACATTCCTAAAATGAAATTTCACACACATGATGGCCACTATGATTTCATTGTCATGCCATTTAGGGTTACTAATGCCCATTACACATTCTAAGGTTTACTAAATAAAGTATTTTCCCCTTCTTGCAGAAGTTCATCTTGGTCTTCTTTTATGACATTTGCATCTATAACAGGACTTGGGAAGATCGCCTCAACCACCTTGACACTTCCTTGAAATTTTTTTTTGAGAAAAACTTATGTACAAAATATTCTAATTTTTTTTATGGAACCAAATGTCAAGTTCCTAGGACATATTATCACACTCAATGGTGTTCATGTTGACCCCACCAAAATTGAGGCCATGACAAACTAGTCAAAACCTAGGTCACTCAAAATTATACATGGATTTATTATCCTAAAATAATATTACTAGAAATTTGTCAAAGTTTAAGGAAAAATCACAGCCCCATTTATGACTATACTCAATAAATACTCCTTTATATGGTTGAAAACATTTTTACAAACATTTGATCACCTTAAACAAACAATGTGTACCACACCTATTTTGGCCATGCCTAATTTCTCCTATCCATTTATTCTTGAATGTGATGCCTTTGGAACATTCCTTGATGATGTGATCATGTAAGACAAATGTACCATTGCCTTCACCAAAAAGGTCCTCATTCAGTGCAATTTGGCATGTTTCACGTATGACAAAGAGATGATGGCTATCCTCCATGTAGTCAAAAAATGACATCCATACTTGGTAGGTTGACACTTTTGCATAAAAAATAACCATGAAAGCCTTAAATATTTTTTATATCAATGATTCTCTTCCCCAAACCATAAAAAATGGGTTTCTAAACTCATGGCATATGACTATGAGATCACAAATAAAAATGAAAAGAAAAACTTGGTGGTTAAAGCCCTCTCTCACTAGTTTGAATAACAATGATGATTGAATGATGTATTTTTTCCCATTTTGACATGGCTACATGATACTAAACAAGAGTGGCATAATGATTACCCCACTCAATAACTCATTCTCCAATTATTTATTGATCCATTTAATAAAACTCACTATACTTAGGATGGCCAAACATTATGATATAAAGATTGCCTTTTATTAATTATAGTCTCTAAGTTCAAAAAAACTATTCTTCAAATGTTTCATGTCTCCCCTATGATAGTTAACTTATATTTTCCTTAAAACATATGAGCGAGTCTACCACAATTTATTTTGGCCTAGAATCAAGCACAATATCAATATGTATTTTTTTAGAATATAATACTTGCCAATGCCACAAAGTGAAAATAGTCACACTACCTAGTTTAATCTAGCCACTACCTATTCCACAATGTCTTTAGACTAACATTTCAATGGATTTGATAGAAGGTCTCCTTGAATTCAGATAAAAATCAATCATTCTCATGGTGGTGGATCATCTTTTTAAATATTATCAATTTTGTGTTATGTCGCACCCCTACACTACTTCCACCATAACCCATACATTTCTTGATCAAATCTTCCAACTCCACAACATCCCTACCTCTATTGTTCTAGATCGTGAGTTAGTCTTCACGAGTCATTTTTGGTAGGAAATATTCAAACACCTTAACACAAACCTAAAAATTAGTTCAAGATATCATCCACAAACTAATGACCAAATATAAATTTTTAAAAAGTGTTTGGAGACCTATCTCTATTGTTGTATTATGAAACAACAACATTAATAATTAAAATCAATACCTCTTGTTGAATGGTGGTATAACACCTCCTATTACATGACCACCAAGTTGACCCCATATAAAGCTATTTATGGTAAAAATTTTCCATCTCTTATCTCATGTATAAAAATTAGATCTCAAGTACAATCTATTGATACTATCCTCAGTACACATTATAATATCCTTCACCTCCTCAAGGATAATCTCCACTTGGCAAAAAATCACATGAAGTAATAGGCATACCAACATTGCTTTGAATGATCATTTTAACCTAGAGATATGGTTTTCCTTCACTTGAAACCTTATAATCAATCTTTTTTGAAACTAAAATGCCACCAAAAACTATCTCATAAATTCTATGGGCCATATAAAATTCTCCAACATATTGACCTTGCTGCCTACAAGTTATAACTTCTACCTTCATCATGCATGCACCTCATTTTTCATGTCTCTTGCTTAAAAAAGGTCCTTAACTAGAATATCACCACCTAGATATTGATTTTGGATCTTGATAAAAAATCACATATCCTTTTATAACATGAAGCTATACTTGAGAAGTGCCCTCATTAGCTTCATAATTGGGTCATCATCAAATTTATAGTACAATGGCATAAGATGTGACTAGAATATGCTACCTAGGAACCTCTTCTTTAGCTCTAGTAGACTTTTCTTCAGTTTTAGCTTTGAGGGAAAATATTGCAAGGGGGAGGACATATTAATACCCTTTGTCTTAGCCATCATTTTTAAAAAAAATTCCTTAGTAAAAGGATATAGATGCATATGCTTTTTAAGACATCCCTTGATCCCATTGTTATAATCCCACACTCAAGGGGAGTAGTAGTTAGTTAGTGAGAAATTAGTATAAATAATAGTCTAGGCTAGTGGGAAGTAATCAATGAATTATATTGAATTGAGCTTTCACAAAGGAGGTTTCCCCCTCAAAAATTCTAATGATAATTTTAATACAAATCTATTTTTTAATACAATCAATCAATTTCTATTTATTTCTTAATTTAATTTCACATATTTAAATTCTAGTTATAATTTATTTCAAGAATGATCTTATCCAAAAATATCTAACACCCACTTGAAATGGTCTATGTAATATGCAAAGGAACTCAACTTCATTTTGAGTTACGTAAGATGCGAGCACCTCATTTTTCATGTCTCTTACTTAAAAAAGGTCCTTAACTAGAATATCACCAACTAGATATTGATTTTGGTGCTTGATACAAAAGCACATATCCTTTTATAACATGAATCTATACTTGACAAGTGCCCTCATTAGCTTCAAAATTGGGTCATCATCAAAGTTATAGTACAATGGCATAAGATGTAACTAGAAGATTCTACCTAAGAACCTCTTCTTTAGGTCTAGTAGCATTTTCCTCAATTGTAGCTTTGAGGGAAAATATTTTAAGGGGGAGGACATATTAATACCCTTTGTCTTAGCCATCATTTTTTAAATTTTTCCTTAGTAAAAGGATACAGATGTATATGCTTTATAGGACATCCCTCGAGCCCATTGTTATAATCCCACACTCATGGGGAGTAGTTGTTAGTTAGTGAGAAATTAGTATAAATAATAGTCTATACTAGTGGGAAGTAATCCATGAATTATATTGAATTGAGCTTGCACAAAGGAGGTTTCCCCCTAAAAAAGGCTAATGATAATTGTAGTGAAATTCTATTTTTTAATACAATTAATCAATTTCTATTTATTTATTAATTTAATTTCACATATTTGAATTCTAGTTCTAATTTATTTCAAGAATGATCTTATCCAAAAATATCTAACATCCACTTGAAATGGTTTATGTAATATGCAAAGGAACTCAACTTCATTTTGAGTTTCATAAGATGCGACTCAAAAACAAATTAGATTTTGAGTTATGAAGCTCATGACTTAAACATAAACTTAAAAACTGCATTTTGAATTTATGTTGTGAAGCCTGCAAATCAAACAAAACCCCATAATTCTATTTAACCCTAAAATATAGATTGGGGAAATCTAGGTTTAAATGGGTATATATAACCTAGGGCACAAAGGTGATAAACTATCTTTATAGAAGGCCATTTAATTTTTAAAACTCAGATAAACATATACTAAATATATTATATTGAGATATACTAAAAATAGAAAGTACAACTATGTTATGTATTGTAATAAATTAGAAAATAAGAGTATTTGATAGTTCTAATGCTAATACAGATCTAGATATGAAACATGAAGGAATTAGACTAGATGTGGATTTTAGGACAGTTGCCAAATTCTAAAAATTTGACTTGTGTGACCTCAAACACTAGTGTCGACCTTAGATGATTATGTCGATACTTTAGTCTAACTTGGACATAGGTGTCTTATATAAAATACCTATTGGATATAGATGTGACCACCTATAATATTTTTGGTTCTATATTGCATTAAATCTTAAGTGCTCATATCTATTACATGGGTTGTCATTCCTTGCCAAATATCAAAACCCTAGTTCTTCATCTTCATAGTCATTATGAGAAAAATGGGTTACTGGGATCATAGTGTTGAGTTACCCTAAATACCCTCTGGTAATGAGTGTTACCTATATAGTCAATACTTTGAAGAGGATCTCAGACTTATGTATATCTCCTCTATGTGTTGGTATGTGTATACATAAGGATGTAATGTGTGATAATCAAGTACATATAGTGACCTAACTTGTAACTTGACAAATGTGGCTCATGGGATGATCCTTCAATACTTTAGACCTATATATGTGTTACCCATATGAATCATATGTAAATAAGGGAAAATAGGGAATCTTTTTATGACTTGAATGCTTGATTAAATGCTTTTGGTAAGTTACCATGTGAGAGGTAAGAAGTTATTAGGTTTGTGCTAGGTGAAAAATGAATGAGGATTGATCATGCATATATATGAATCCTTTTTGTGAATATATCACATTAAAAGACTTATGTTGACCATAGGAATACATTTCATTTATAAATTATATGACTTTAGAGTATTAGACACTTGCATTGAGATTGGACACTAGAATTGATGTAGGCATCTGATTGGGATGCAAGTGTCTAGAAAGTTGTAAAATAGGCATAGGTCCTAAACTTATAGAGACATAATATGAGCATTTTTTAACATTATGGGTATGATAGAAATTTTGAGTAATCAGAACAACATTGGTTAGCTTAAGATATAAATAATAGACACAAAGAGATAGTGTATGCGAGCCTTTTGGTAGTATAAAGGTATATATGTTAAAGTTACATCCATGATATGTATTTTCCAAGTGTTCAAGATTGAGGTTATATATAATTTATAAATAGTATCTATATTTCATCCCTTTAATATAGTAATGAAATTGATAATTTAAAGGAAAATAAATACATACTTTGGTGTGTATAACACACTCTATCTTTATGTGAGTCAAAATTGAGTGCTTTATTGGTGATAAAACTATAACAAAGAGAATGTTACAGTGTATAATCAATACATATAATTTGAAAATTAAATCATCAAAATGATTGAAATAGAAAGGACAAGGTTTAAGATTACACTTGTGTGTTGAAGCAACCACCTTCCCTTTTGGCAAATTAATTTAAAAAGATGTATCATTATGAATCTTTGAAATTGAGATTAGGATAAATATAAATCCAAAAAGTGCATTTATATATATATATATGTGTGTGTGTGTGTGTGTGTGTGTGTGTGTGTGTGTGTGTGTGTGTGTGTGTGTGTGTGTGTGTATAATTCTACCATAATTATGTGTTTGAATCTTATAACTATGAATTTTGGCTAATTTAAAAACTATGTAAGTGGGAAAAACATGTTTCCATAACATGCCCCCATTGTATATCTAAAATTTAAAGTAGTGTAATCAGGGAGAACATGTTTCCAAAACATTCCTCCACTGTATATCTAGATTTGGTAGATTTTGAAAAATGTGGAATCCATACCTCTATAACATGCCCCCAGTAATATACCCCCCTTTCAAAGTGAGGGGAAGTAAAAACTAGTAGTCACCTCACCTCAAAAGGATAAGATAACAATATAATTTGTGTATGAACCATATAGTATATATGAGAAACATGTGTAGATAGATATAGAAATGAGGTACATAGAATGTGATCACATCAAGTCCTAAGATGCATGATGTGAATAATAAAAACATATATATAATAACAATATAAGATCAACAAGAAATCAAATAGACACATAAGAGCACTCAAAATAAAATCAAAATATAATGGTCCAAGGAGACCTAAAATAAAGGGCATGTTCAAATGATACACAATTGAAAGGAAATGACTTATTCAATTATACAAAAATTAAGAAATGATATATTCAATTTCAACATATGACAAATCATGGCATATGAAAATGTCATAATAGGAAAACATATGCATGAGGGACACAATCAATGGAGCATATTGAAATGCTTGAGCAAGTAATAAAATACATGATAATAGAAAACAAGGAACTCACTCAAGGAAGTGAAAAAAGGAAAGAATAGACAATAAACAACCAACATAAGATAACATAACATAGTAGCCCATGGACAATATGTGTTAGCAAAAAATATTAAGTACATAACATATCAAGTACATTGTGAAAGATATAAGCATCAATAAAGGCATGTATAAGCACATAAGCTCAGACATGATAATGTAAATTAATCATATAATAAAATAACTTGGATGTATCATAATCAAAGAATCAGATGCCCCTTATGTCCACATGACATGAGTAGATGGAAGACCCAACATCTGCAAGTGCATAGATCATGTATTTGTGTATGCTTGTATCACACTCAAAGATGCATGAAACACATGTATATAGAAATAAATTATATGATATATGCTAACATGAAACAAACAACATATATACCAATAAACTAATAGAACATATAAATTTTACAAATATTTTTATATTTTTGAAGTTTTTTTTATATATTTGGAAAATACTTGAGGTGTGGAACCACTTGGTCCAACAAGTCCTCAAATTCAAGAGCTAAGTTATTGTGTGGTGGCCTTATTTTCCAAAATTACTTATATTTTCATGTGAAAAATTCTTCTATATTTTTTTGGTAATTCTCTATTATAAGTTGTTTTTATTTGGCTACTATCATATCCATCATGTGGGGTATAATTTTACTCATTGTAATGTTGGAAAGTAAGGTATTAGTTTGAAGTACAAACAATTGATTTCATACTATTAAACCATTGTTTTATAATATTTAAAGTCAAATTTGGTTGTTGATCCATTACCCATATATAAAAGTTTACTATCTTTGGTTCACATGCAATGGGTAGTATATTTTACCCAAGAGATTATGGAAAAACTAACAAATATTATAAATCACAAATATTATGTCCCATCTACTGTAGTGTGGTAATAATTCAAGATATGTTCAAAGTGTTTTTATTCAACCTAATATGTTGGGAATTAACCCCATCAATATTTTCAATAATAGTTATATCTTCATGCCTTGGTCACTTTGAAGGATGGTTTTCACCTAAATATTTGGAGGTAGTTTTTCTTTTTCTCTTCTCAAGTACTATTTGTATGCAACCCTCATTCTTATATTTTTAAATCTAAGTTTTTAATGCCTTTTATTGATTTGTGTTATGACCAATGATCCTATGATAGTTACAATATGGTAATCCTTATTTAAAAAAAATCCTACTACCTGATCAATGCCTGTTATGAGGTAAAGATATCATGTGATGTTAAAGTAACATGGTAAATATTGTATCCATTGTATCTTGGTTTGTTATGATGTGTAGAATATGTTATGGAGTCTTATTGGAGACCCCCACATTATTTACATGATGTATTTTCATTTGGCCCCTATAAGGTTTAATTAATGTGTGATTCCAAGAGGGATGTATGGAATAATAAGAATTTACATGCTAATCTGTTATATTTTCTTTGCCCTTATCTTGATTTGGTTATCTATCCTCTATAGGTGAGTTTAGCTTATATGTACTAGTTCCTTTAAGTGTGAATATGTTATGAAAAATATGGTCAAGTGGATCAAAATTAAGTTTTTAAAATGTATCATCTATCATATCATGGGCTAAATCATCATCACTATTATAATAATATGAAACATGGCCATCTTGTTGCTTAGTATTTATAGGTGAAGGATGCTCAACTGATTGATTTTATTTTGGTTATGGAATCATTAATTCCTTTTGAAATGGTTCTTGGTCTTGATGTGTATCTATGTGCATCTCATTAGGTGGTGTTTGATTTGTATTTAGAGATAAATGAGCCTTTATACTTAACTCACCTATTTCAAAATTATGTATATTCTCAAATGGGATACATTATGTAGGTGGTACCAATCTATGAATGGCATCTATATCATAATGTATCATTTTAAAAAATTTGAATGACTTATTATCGATTGGCATTTGAAATGTAGATGGGATAGACTCCATTGTATGCATCCAAGATCTACTCTAAATTAGGTTATAATGTAATGATTGAGACATTACCTAAAAAGTGGTAGGAACTATTTTTGGTCTAATGTCACATACAATCTGATTTGGCTAATTGTAGGGCTCTATGAATTATCAAATCCATTTATATGTAGAACTAATTTTTTAAGAAGGTCAGTGCTAATACCCATGGTGATTAGGAAATTTTTGTTACAAATATTTAGGCTCTGTCCATTATCAACAAGCACCCTTTTTACTCCCTTGTTATGCATAGTCACTTGCATGAACAAAGGAAAATATTGGTCAATAATATCCTTGGATGGTAAATTTTTTGGATTAAAGGTAATGAGTTTTGCATTTTTTTTTATGGTCTTGTAAAATATTTTTAAAGTAAATTGGTTCAATATTATTTAAAACCTAGGTATCACATAATGCCTCATATAATATATCCTTATAAATAGTGGATTGATTTATAAGTATGCAGATTATAATCTTAACACGTGTGTGAATCAATTGGTCAACAAGGTTGTACCCCTTAGATTTGATCATTAGTTTTGGCTTAGGAGGAACTTGTATATTAAAAGGTGGCATATTAGTTTAGACACCTTTAAATTTTTGAGTAGTGATACACATGGATTGTTAAATCCAATATAAGTCATGGGTATATAATAGGTGTGGGATGGTGACTGTCACTTGAATAAGATCTAGGTGGAGAAAATGTTTGAGAATATGTATGTTGACATTTAGATACTAGCTTTATAGTATTACAAAAGGGATTAAGAAGAGAGATTAAGTGTTATTGTCATTTTAAAACCCTCTCATTATATTGATGAATTTGTCTATTTCATTAAATGATAGGTTTGATTACACAATTTAAATAACAAACCATAATTATAATCATAAATTGGATCCTGAAATAGGTTATAAATGCATCCATATTGCACATGTTTATAATAAAATAAAATCTAATTTTTAACTTGTGAAATATTGTTATATTAGAAATTAGTAATAGAGATTCAGAAACCCCTAGATAAAAATATAGGATTTTGTGGATGAAAGGTTAGGTTCACCAAATATTTAACCCTAAAATATAGATTAGGGGAATCTAGGGTTAAAGGGGTAAAGATAACCTAGGGCACAAGGATGATAAACTATCTCTATAACAGGCCAATTAATTTGTAAAACTTAGATAAAAATGTACTAAATTTATTATGTTGAGATATATTAAAAATAGAAAGTACAACTATGCTAAATATTGTAATAAATTAGAAAACATGAGTACTTATTTGGTTCTAATACTAATACATATCTAAATATAAAATAAGAAGGAATTAGACTAGAAGTAGATTTTGGGATAATCTTCAGGTTTTGGAAATTTGACTTATGTGACCTCAAACACTTGTATTGACCTCGGATGGTTACGTCGATGCTTAAGTACTCTAACTTGGATATAGGTGTCCTATATGAAATACATAATTGATCTAGATGTGACCACCTAGAATATTTTGGGTGTTGTTTTACCTTTGCTTTGGTGTGCTCATATATAGTTCATAGGTTGTCACTCCTTATCAAATATCAAAACCCTAATTCTTCATCTTCATAATGGTTGTGGTAAAAATGAGTTAGTGGGTCCATGGTGTTGAACTTCCCCAAATACCCCTATGTCAATGAATGTTGCCTATATATAAAATACTCTGAATATGGCTTTATACTTATGTAGTTCTCCCCTACATATTGAATTGCATTTGCATAAGGATGCAATGTGTGATAAGTAAGTACATATAGTGACCTAACTTGTAAGTAGATAAATATGGATCACAAGATGCTCCTTTAGTAATTCAAACCTATAGATGTGTTTTCCCTATGAATAATATGGAAATAAGGAAAAATAGGGACAAGTTTTCTCACTTAAATGCTTGATCGAATGCTTTTGGTAAGTTGCCTTGTGAGAGGTAAGAAGTTGCTAGGGTTGTTCTAGGTGAAGAATGAATGAGAATTGATTATACACATATACCAATCCTTTTGATAAATATATCACATTAAATCACTTATCCAACCATATGAATACATTTTATTTATAAATTATATGACTTTAGGGTACGTGACACATGCATCAGTATTAGACACTAACATCGACATAGGTTTTTGACCGGGACACAAGTGTTCAAGAAGTTGGAAAATAAGAACAAGTAAAAAAATTTAGAGACATAAGATAAGAATATTTTTATCGTTATAGGTATTATATAAGGTTCATCAAAATAACATTGGTTAGATTAAGATATAAGCAATAGATACAAAGAGATAGTGTATGTGAGACTTTTGATAATGGGAAGGTATAAACCCTGAAGGTACATCCATGACATGTATTTACCAAGTGTATAGGACTAAGGTTATATGTAATTTATAAATAAAGTTTATAAATTAAAATTTTATTTTATGTAGGGAAGTTAGAAACTCAAAACACATATACAAATCCATACATTTTCTTATTAGGACAATCAATTTCAAAACATGGGTGGAGTAATTATTTTTTCTATAAATGTGTGACTTTTCTTATTTCCATCCCCAATTTTATTTTTCAACATAAGTTGAAGAAAATAAATTTTAAATGTATAAAAATACAAATAAAAAATAAAAAAATAAATTTAGAAGTCTAAATATACAAGTAAAACAAATAAACTCACAAACTTAAACAAATGATAGTAAAAAACAATGATATGATTGCCCACATTACCCATGTGTGTTATGATAATTGAAAGATGATAAAAGGGATAATGGATAAAACTTAGTTGATAAACTATTTACTTTTACAACCAAATTGTAAAAAATTGGCAACTACGCACCTTGAAATCCCATATAATTTCCTTCACAAGCCTCTGCAACAATAGTTTTCAAATTAAAAGCTTAGTACTCTTCTAATACTTTTAGATTTCACTAGCATTAAATTTTTATTATTAATAAAAACATTAATATATATCCAAACATGGAAATATTTTTACCCCAGCATAAATGTTAAACAAAATGACTTAGAAAATGCTGTACCAAAGAGTAACGGTTCCATGATGTTATCTGTGAGGCTTCTTGTCACCTACAGTAGTAGGAAATGATTTATGGGCAGAATTTTAATAAAAACAAAGAAATTAGAATATTTATATTTAAATCACTCATAAAAACCTACCCAAATAAAAAAATCCATACCTTAGAGTACAATCTTACCTTTGTTGCAAGTTATAGGAAAGAGTAAATTATTAATACTAAAGAATTGATCAAAGGATTTTAAACATTACTTGGGATTTTTAGTGGCATCACTGAGAGATTGACCAAGCTCCTAAGATTAAGGTGAGGAAGATTAAATATGTGACAATCTAACCTTATTTTAATTAATGAAACCCATTTTATTATTTTCCCTACTCGTTGCATAACAATGACATTTGGAGTTCTTCCACCTTGTCCACTAAAATTACATAGAAAATAAAATCTTAGACTTTTTCCAATAAATCACATGGATGATAGTGACCCACATTCATAAGCAAAAAACACAATGCAAATTATTCATAATAAAATCAAAAAATAGTATAATTCCATAGAGTTGACAAAATTTAGAGTCTAGAAAGTCAACAAATTAGTCAAAAAATATTAAATCCCTTAAACGTATGTATTTTTTTCAATGACTCGATGAAAATTATCTAGTTAAAATGAAGTATTTGGTTTTTATATTACCCTAAAATAAATATTATTGTTGAATATAATGAATCAATTGAATTCAAATCATAGTTATGAGACTATAAGGCAATTGTATTTCATTTACCAAAAAAGCTCCCTCTTCCAAAATTGATGTAGGTAAATTCTAATTGAAATTATATTTATATCCATATCCGACAAAAAAATGATAATATCCAAAATTAAGGGAGAAAAAGAGCATATTAGTATTACCAATACTTATCACTTGTAGATCAAGCTAGGCACCACAAGATCTGAAATCCAAATTCATGACCACCAATTGAGATCGAGTCCTAAATTTGACTGATCCCAATTGATTCATAGCCAAAGTTTTTATAGATAAAATTGATAATTTTATATTCATTAATTGGAGATCTGAACATAGAATCTCTGCACATAACTATTACTCATTATGCCATTCACATTACTTCTTTGCATGAGTTTTAGATGAAAATAATATACATATGTGTAATAGGTTGTTGCAAATATTCAATGCACCTAACCTATTTCAGGCACATCACCATTAATTCTGAGCCCCCACTACCATTTTTATGCATTTTTAACATTACAAATAATATAAGAGTGATATATTTTAGATCTAATAAATACCAAAATTTCCTAGAAATTTTATAATATCAATAGGGTTTAGTCAATAGAAAAGCAATAAATTATTTTATTTTATTGTTTTTATATCATAAATATTGCAAATCTAATATTGAAACTTGAAAATATGAAAAAATGTTTTATTTGTATTGGTTGCAAAATTATCAAGGTAAATTAATAGAGTTAAGGGATTACAATAATACTTGCATAGAAGGTACTAATAAGCTAGTGTATCCACATGGTAGCTCAATGCTGAAATTGGTCAGATTAGCTAGAAACAAATATAAAAAAATTTGTGCACATCTTGGATAACAAATGAAATGGGATGTAACAATTTCTAGTATGTATCTTACTCCAACCCCATATAGAATCATATAAAATACTATGCATTAATGATTCAACCAATATATACCTAAACATTATTTTTTATAAGAAAGATTAGTAAGGAAATCAATCTCTTGGTCTCTATTTTTAATCCTCGCTCTACATATTATTTATCCTTGTAATCTACCCTTGTGAAGTAATTAATTATAATAGAAATCAAACAAGGTAAGCAAAAATGGAAGTTATCACCTACAAATAATCTAATTCACAATAAAACTTATGATTGGGTAAGGTAGGAAAATGAGCAACAAAATAACAATTTAAATATAAAATTATAACTCAATCATGTAGCCCAATGTATATCCAAAATGTAGATGATGTGCCCCAATGACAAGTATATTCTTGATGATTGATTTGTAATATTGGATTGCTTGGATTGGCTCAAGACTTGGATAACATGTTGATATGATTTGGAGGATGCTTTGATAAGAAGACAAGTTGGTTAGCATTAGTCTAAAAATATTCAAAGTTAGTTCATTCACTAGTTGGAATTTGTATGGAGGATGGTTTTTTATATAGGATATGGTGAGAAATTGAGGGTTAGATTTCATCCATGGAGGATGAAAGATCAATAGTGGAGTAATTTCTAGGGAATGAAAAATTTCGTGGAGGATTCTAGAAAGGAAAGGTGTCGAGGATTATAGAGAATGTGGAGAATTATATAATATATTTATGAGTGACTAATGATTATTAGTTGGTGATTAGGTGCAGATTGATAGTTGGATTTATAGGAAGGTCTAGTGGGGGTAGGTGAGGGTAGGTGAGTAGGAATTTTAAATTCCAAAATTATATGAGGACTTGATTAGTGATTAAATAAAGAGATAAGAATATGATTAATTGATGCAAAGGTTTGATGGGATGAATGATAAAGTTAGTATGATTTATGAAATGTTATAATGGTGATGCAAGGATACTATTAGTATGATGTTAATGTGTGATGATGCTAATAGTGATAAAATTAGTAGAAATGAACAATTTCAGGTGTATACATTTTCTCCCTATTTAAAAGGGAATTATGGATGAAAAAAAGAGTAATGGTATTTCAAAGAATAAATATAGTTGTGGAAGTTAGTAATTTAGTATGAATGATTACCCCTTGAGGGGTTTTGAGAAGAGGAATGAGACTAATGGCCACTCAAAAAAAACAAGGGTGAGATGTACAAATAGACAAGAGGAGGGGATGATATGTAAGAGATAAGATGATGAAGAAAATTGATGGAGAATCTATATGTTGAGTAATGAGATAAAAATTGAAGATGCCCTTAACAAATACACATGTGAGGGAGTGAAAAATGATGGTTTCATGGTTTTAGACATGACCCAAATGGGAAGCAACCGTGATGAGATGCTGATAAAAAATTCCAGTTTTAGTTGTATCCCTAGAAATGACATATGTTAGGAGAGACAAAAAATTATATTAGATGATGGGATACAATATTTAGATGTATCTTAGGTAAGGACACATACTATGGAGAGTTACAGACCAAAATCAAATGTTTGATGAGTGTTGATGGGATGGTTTCTTCTTTGGATGTATCTAAGAAAGGACTCATGCTGGGACAAATAATAACCCTAAAAATGAGACTTTTGATGATGATTCAATAGGTGTGACTTGAAGCATAGGTTTATTGGTGATAAAATTATGTGATTTAAGTGACTAGGGGATGAAAGGGAAGAAGTCATTAGGGCATCTGAGTTGTCCTTAAATACTTGAAGTGACCAAGTGTTGCCTAAATAATTTTAGAATAACTTAGGCCAATGTAGTTCTCCCTAGGAAGGAAGGTATGATGAGAGATGATAAGTTATAATAGAAGATTGATGATGGTGTGCAAATGTATTAGTTTTTAAATTTAACTTATATTTCAGGTTTGAATATTAGATTGATGATGGATGACTTAGAGAAATGATTGGATATTAGATGTGAGATATTGTTGATGTGATTGTGACTAAGCTAAAATTATACACTCCATGTGATTGATATCTACTTACATAGCTTGTATGGACCTAAATCCAGTGTATTTATCCTTAAAATGGAGTATGAGATGAAAATTGATAGGCTATATGATATGATGATGCCTTGAGTATGCCCCAAGGAGATAGATCAGTGTTTGATGAGGATTGATGGTTATTAGTAGAAATGTTAGAATAGTGGTGATTGTGATTTTTACATATGATTATATGTAGGATAGATTATTGGACTTAGATCTTCCATTTGATGATTGTATTTGATTGATAGATGATGGGATTCAAATGTTGATGATTGATTTTAGATAATATTGATAATTTGATGTTGGATAGATTGTTAGGAATATTAGATAGGATATTATATCATTTAATTTGGATGTTTTGATGATGATAAGAGGTTGATGGGGGTGGATTTGTGTTTTTGTGTTCCTGATCCATTTGTGTTATGTATTCATTTTTAATTTAGCACTAGGCAGTATGCCCCATAACATGCATGTAGTCATGATGATGTTTTTCTAGAGTGCATGTTGGAATAACATAAAAGACACAAATATAAAAAATAAAGTGTAAAAGTATCATGTGCTATAATGCACCATTGGTATAAATGAACCAAGATTATATGCTTACCATATGTTATTATACAAAATGATAAGATAAGAAATATGTACAAAGATGTTAAATGTTTATCCAAAGAAACTAAACTAAATAGATGTAGACAAGTAGACAAACATAAATGATAAAAGACTCTAAAATGAGTCAAAATCATCAAAAATAATATAATTAAAACACAAAAATATATACATACATATTATGTGATCAATATGTTGTCTATTGTCTCGACAAAATTCAATGAGATAAGTTGTCAGGTTAAGACTTGACAAGACTTTTGTTTTCCCTAAGGAAATGATAAGAGCCAAGAGGTTAAATTGGATAGATGATTACAATGATTCATGGGATAAGGAATAATAAGATTTATTTGGTCAAATTTTTAACTTTAAATGTGATGGATAATGATATTTGGATAAGGTGTTCTTAAGAAAATTTGATTTTAGGATGGGAACTATTTGATGTTGAGATAAGGTAGGGTTAAAAAAACCCTAGGTTTGACTAATTTTAACTTAAATGGGGAGCTAAGACAAGATCATGATTTGATAGGTGATAGGTTTTAAACTATAGAATATGTGATTTGACGAAGTTTGAGTAGGTCATGGTTAATCCTAATCAAGGTTAATTTTGACAAGACTAGCTCAAATAAGATATTATATGGGATTTGCTCAAGTTTGGATGAGTTGGCAATGATAGGGTTGATAATGTGATCTGATAGTGAGGTTGATTTATGAAAAAGTAGGTGACTATGATTTGATCATTGAACAAACTTATAATATTGTGATGGGTGATAGGGAATGAATTGGACTAAGTCTTAGAAGTTTAAAATGGGACATTAATGACAAAGTGGTGGTTATGATGTAAATTTAGACTAGGATATGAATTTTGAATGGGGATATGGATTTCTTAGGACATAAGACAAGATCACTAGGATGTTTTGGGATTTTTAGATTTTATGATTTTTTTGGAATTTTGGGCTATTTTGATTTTTAGGTCTTTTTGGGATATGCATTTACAATCATGGGGTTACTAGCAAAGGGAAAACCAAGCCTAAAAAGCAAGATGGGGAATGATGTTGGATGGAATATCAAAATGGTTTGAGTAGTACTCAAATGAAATAAATTATGATTAGGAATGGACTATGGATCTATAAAGACCACATCTTGTGAGAACCAGATGTCTAGTCATCTAAGGGCCACTCAGAGGATATGCCAATATGTTTCTAGTACATGTCTCAAGACATCTTCCACTCCCTTATGAAGGTTAATATAGGAAGAAAGGATGGGAATAATAGGACATGAAATAGAATGGATAAGGATGGCACATGATGCTTAGGATAGGTAGGGATGAAGGGAGGATGAATAGGATAGGTAAGGATTATTAAAAGTTAAAAAATGTGATGCAAATGGGATTGAAAAGGTATTTTGAAATATGATTGTAGGGATGAAGTGGATTTTTCCAAAAAGTGTCAAGGTACTTAAGGATAAAAAATTATTTAAACATGACACTAAAATTGATTTTCATCATGGTACTTAGCCAAGGTGATAGAAAATTGGTTTTCACCATTGAATAAATTTATTTTATTATGTATTTTTTATTTATTGATTTTTTTTAGAATAAGACTATGTACAATAGTATACAAGGATGGGGTCATTTGATGTCATCTCTTCATGTTGTAAATGTGAGAGATACACCATGATAATGATGTTATTCTTCAAGCAAAGCTAGTCTTAGAGAACTATTGTGACATTTCTTGACTCTTGATTTTTATTCCTTTGGACATCTTAGCTAGGTATCTTCATAGCCCATATGAGAGATGATGTTTCACATGGAGATGTGGATATTAAGGTATGGTTTTTGTGATGAAGGTGAGATGTGTGATTGGGAGTTGGGACTAGAATCAAACATGCCATTGGAGATGCTTGCTATGTTATTCTCTATTTGTGATATATGACAAAATATTTTAAGGGATCCAAGACTTTTAAACATTTTTATTCTTTGATCTGAGTACTTGAAATATTTTTTTATCATATTGATATTAATTTTTGAGTCCTTTGGGAGTGTTGGTATGATTGAATTTTTACTACCCACTAGTGTCTTAAATAAGGTTTCACCAAAGGAATATGACTTTTGACTTTGTTGATTATTATTTTGACTTAACTATTTCCATAATGAACTTTGATTTGGTTGATTATTTGAATCACATTGACTTATTTATAGAACAAATTTGTATTTACCATTATGTTTTCTTATTTGACTATTATCATGGTTCTCAAAAAAATTGACACATGATACAATGATTTAAAAAGGGTCTAATGATGCATGCTCATGTTTGTACCTATTGTGGAGTATGATGAAGTGATTGTTTAGGGGAAGAGAATGATTGATGATAGATGAATGTCAAGGGGATGGATTAGAGATATAAACTATTGGAGAATGGACAACATGATAATCATAGAGGGTACCATGAAGCTTAACTTCAATGTTATAAAAAATCTCCTCAAGATTAATAAAAGGCTCATTAAGGCTCTCTATAGAATATGTATTCAAATATGGATCAAATACATTATGATAAAAATTATCTTAGATCTCATATTAAAGTCCCATAGTTATAGTTATGACATTATCATCCTGACATGAAAGATACATGATTTACTACTGGTTTATATTTAAGTTGATTGCACAAATAGATACATCCTCATAGAGGTGGGTGTCAACATGATCTTTAACATCTGTAAGGGATGATAATTCAAATGTGGAATCCTATATGGATTTAGATGTTGATGACATATTTAGTCCTATTATTTTTGATGACTCTAATGTTGATTCTAATACTAATGTAGATGCTATTAACATTGTGATGTTGTTCAAATATTATGTTTGGATTATAGTCAAAATAAAGGCTTGTTAGGTAAAATTATCCACAAGTATTATCTTCACTTTTTTTCTTGGTGATGGAAGCTTTAGGACAAAGTGACTTTTGGAAATGAGGGATTTGATGCAATGTACATAAGGTGGATGATTGGTGAATGATGGGTTATTATTTGTTGAAGATGGATTTTTTGTTTGGCATTGGTTTAAAAATGAAAGGGTTTGATCATGATTAGGAAATGAATCTTGACATATCCCTTATTTCTCACTCTTAGATAGGGATTCATCTACCTCATTCTCGATTTCATTGTCATCATAGTCGATTAGGTCTGGGATCATTATTTTTTAATTATAACATCTATTAATAGAATACCCTTGAGTTATATGATATTGAAAATATTGGATTTATTTATACCATGAGGGCATTGGATCAAGAGTACTTGTGTGTGGGTATAAGATCATGTCTGTAACTAAATAACGAAATATAACTTATACAGACACATTGAGAGGAGTATATTGTCACTCTTCACAACTTTGATTGTACATGAAAGTATTTAACTCTAGACCATATGTTTGTTTTGGGGTATATTGATAACTAGATATAAAGGATGATGGTATTTTCCATGGATTAGGTTTATCCCAATGGGTATGTGACAAGGTAGTTTTGCTAGGCTTCTTAGGTGAGTGATGCTTATGCATTTCAAAATCTATTTGAGAGGCAATGGAATTAACTTACTAGGTTATTTAATTATAATAATAAATCATGGATAATTGTAATCTATATCAACTTAGTCCTCAAAAGTGAATTTGCCTTTGTTAGTGTGATGGGTAGTGTCCTGACCAAGAATATAATTGGTAGATAAATGGTTTTATTTTAATTAGTTAGCTCAAAGGTTAGGAGTATACTAATATTAATGTGGATAGATGGGATGACTCTTACATATGAGGTAATTTAGGTTTATAGGGTCAAATTTTGTATGTATTAGGGTACCCATTTATTGGAGCCTCAAAATGAATGCATCCTTATTGGAAAATAAATGATTCTCAAATAGGGTTACATCTAAATCTATTTAGGATGACATGGATCATAATGAGAGAAAGGATGGATGATGTGATTCATCGTCCCTAATCGAATGGTGTAGGGGACTAAAAAAAATATTGAGAGATGATAGTGGGATGTTTGAGATCATATCTTGGATTATTTGATGAAGGATTATTTTTAGTTTAATTTTTTGTAAAGATATGATAGGTGTTAGATAGACAAGATCGAGAAAACTATGTTAGGCTGTGAACTAGCTAAACATTTGACATTTTGACTTAATTAGAGTTTTAACATCAAAATAAAATAAGATATTGGATTTGATTAAGATGTGGGGCTGATTTTAACTATCCAAAGAGATGTGAATATGTTGTAATTAACCTTGAACAATATCAACTTTATTTGATTTAGACTAGGTCGAGCGATTAAATGATCTAATCAAGTTAGATTAGATGACTTCGATAATTTTATTTACAGTGTATGACTCAAACTTGAATAATTTTAGACTCAAGAAAACTTATGGTGAATTTTCAACATTGACCAAGGTAAGTGTATGGTTGACTTGGTTGGTGATCAGGGGTGAGTGTATAATTTTTAATGTGACTAGAGATGATTGGTTGATAAATATGGATATGGATAAGATTATATTATAAGTTATGTTATTTGAGGAGGTAATGGCATGATTGGAATTTAGGTGGGGGTTAACTTATGACTTGTATGGGAGAATGAAGGGGTGTCTAGGTATTGGTTAGACTTAGATTTTGATATTAATGCGGTTATTATTCTTAATCAAATTGGTGATGGTAAGTTGTGTTACCCTAAGCTTGACTTGGTCAGATGAGTTTGATATTATATTGATTGATGATATGTGACAAGTTCAAACTGATATAATGATGGGTGTTATCAAGATGATGGTAGGTTTTATGTTGAAACCAACAAAATTAAAGGATGAAAATTAGTGTTGAGTTCAAACTATAAAGGTTATGGGTGCTAGGTTCAAACCAATAGAGTGATGTGATAATTATGGGTGATGAGTTAAAACCAGTAGTGATATGATAATGACAAGTTCTAGGTTCAAAATTGTAGAATAATAGGATAATAATGAGTTTGACCAAGGGAGGGTATCCCTATTAGTAAATTTCAATAAAGAGTAGCTCATAGTCAAGTTTTCTCGAGATAGATAAGGTTAATAGTGATAAGATGTGTTTGAATAATTTCACAAAGGCAACTAGGATTGAGACAAGTTTAGAATATGTCAAGAGTGATGACTAATTATTAGACAAGTTTAACTATATAGATTGATGTATAGATAAACTTAGACAAGATAAAGATGAGTGATAAGATGAGATGATGATTTAGGCAAACTTAGGTATGATGACAGGTGATAGGTTTTTTAATAGGATGAGATAAGACATGATGATGAATGTCTTTTGAAGATTGGACTATGGATTATGTTTAATCTAGGGTTAAGTTTTGACTATGTATTTTTTGTGTGTAGGTTTTCAAATAATATTGGTCTCAAAAACACACAAATAAGAGAAAACAAACCACAAGCCTATGCTAATGACTTACATTAGAGTGGAAATCAACACCTAACCCACCAATCTAATGTGTATAGTGGTTACTAGGTTGGTTTCCCAACCCTCACCCTATGTCCTTATGTGATGATTTATGTCTAGGGATGTTGTTTCCCCTACCTTGGATGCTTATTTTGGTTAAAATATATTAATATAGGTCAAATAAGCTCTTTAAGGGTGTCCCATAAACATATTATAGTACATGGGGCCTAAGTCCATGTAAGGTGTTGTTTGATGCCTCAATATTATAGTTTTACCTCCTCACTTCATGGGATCCTATATGGGTAAACTTAATTAACTTTATGACATGTGGCCTTGATATTTATAATCCACTATAACATGAGTTTTTGTCTTATGCATGGTGATGAAATAAATGTCACAATCCCCTAAGTACTATGACAAGTGTGTGAGGATGAGTTCCATGTCATGTTTCCCCTAAAAATAATGTGGAGGTAAATTGACCATTTCCAATCCCTAAGTATCACCTTATGGATGTAAGGGGAGAGAATATGCAATCTTAGCTCAAGTGAAAAATATTTAGTCAAAAATTAAGTTAAATTATTTACAGTTTGATCACACATAAGTAATCAAATTAATTAATTAACCCTAATTTTAAAAATGGCAAACATATATAAAAAATAGTTTCAAATGCCAAATTCTTGGACAAGTGGCTTGTAAGATGATTGGTTAGTGGTTTTAGATTGGATTCTTTGGGGTTATACTATAAAAAAGGTTATATTAATCACAATTTTATACATATAAAAGATACAGACCTGAGATTCAATGCCTTATTATATAGTTTGAACTCGTAGCTGTGTAGGGAAAAATCACTATAAAGACTAAATAAGCCATAACATAGACCCATTTTGAAATCACAGACCTGAGAATTAATCTCACTAATATATGATCAAAATCATGGAATTTAGAGATGCAAAATCAGTAAGGATAAAAATCTAATACAATATGTTTTATACCTACACAATCCGTGACCGAGTTAGCTAAGTCAGACTTTAGAAATAAAAATCATGTTTTGTAAAATGTGATTTCGCACATGTAGACAAAAAATAGTGGAACATAAAAAAATGGCAAGTCCTATATCAAAATCATGGGTACTATTAGCAAATATGTGTCTTAAAAAACATGATTTCATTAAATTAAAATAAACATTATAGATAAATGAAACAGTTAATTTACCTGATATCTAACAGGTCTATACACAAAATGTAACTAGAAAACAAAAGTTTCAAAACTATTATGTTTGAATAGAATATTTGAATGAGATATAAATTAATTATTTTGATTATCTTAAATACTCAAACTATCTGATACAAGATACTCAAGTGAAATATAAAAATAATGGGTATATTATCAAACATCAAACATAGATCTAATAATGAGTTAAGTATTATTAGAAAAATGAAATGATTAAAATCACATTAGTTTACATGATTTCATGTATCTATAGATGTGAATTTGTTCCTAAATAATAGAAATATGCTACATAAAAATTTCCATAACTAGTTATCAAATTCACATATTTCAAAAATAAAACCATAAATCATAAAATGTGAATTCATGATAGTCAGATAGCTATGTCAAATAACTAGCTAGTTTGTGACAGTCAAGTTCAATAGTTTAGATCAAGATCATGATGGTTGGTAATGAAATCATGTTTTAGAGAGTAAAATCACACAAACATAGAGTAATGTTTTTGATATTTATAGAAGTGTCAATCACCAAATATTTGAATTTTTGGGCCACCAAATATTATTGAAATGGAACCTATAAGACTGTTAAGTGCACAAAAGCTCAATAAAGAAAGGTTAAGGGATTGTTCCCATTATGGTCACCAAAATGTGATTCAATAAATTGTAATAAAAACCAAACAAGGTAAGTAACAATGGAAGTTATCACCTACAACTACTCTAATTCACAACAAAACCTTTGATTGGGCAAGGTAGGCAAATAAACAACACAATAAAAATTAAAATATGAAATTATACCTCAATCATGTTGCTCAATATACCTCTAAAATGTATATGATGTACCCCAATGACAAGTAGATGCTTTATTCTTGATTTAGAGTGTTAGATTACTTGACTTGGCTCAAGACTTGGACAATAAGCTAGCATTATTTAGAGGCTGTTTTGATAAGAAGACAAGTTGACAACATTAGTCTAAAGATATTAAAAGTTAGCTCATTCACTAGTTGTAATTTTCATGGGGGATGGTTTCTTATATAGGATATGATGATGAATGGAAGGTTATATTTCATCCATGGAGGATGAAAAATCAATGGTGACAAGGAATTAAAAATTCCATTGACGATTCTAAAGTGGAAGCATATGAAGGATTATAGAGAATCTAGAGAATTATAGACTCCATTTTAGGATTGACTAATGATGATTAGTTGGTGATTAAGAAGGGATTAGTAAGTGGATTTATAGGAATATCTAGTGGGGTTAGGTGAGGGTAGGTGAGTAAGAATTTTAAAATCCAAAAAAATAAGAGGACTCAATTTGTGATTAAATGAAGTGATAAAAAAATGATTAATTGATGCATAGATTTGATGGGATGAGGGTTAAATTTATTATGATCTAAGAACTATGGAGGAAATGTTAGAATGGTAATACAAGGATAATATTAGTATGATGTTGATGGGTGATGATGATAGAAATAGGGAATTATAAAGTGAGCTATTTTAGGTGTATACAATCCTCATTAACTTCAAAATTCAAAGACTTAATAAAATGAAGGGTTCAACTACCTATTTACATGTTATTCAAGATGTGTTTAACAACTTATCACTTCTCCACCATTTTTAGTTCATTGATAACGAGCTCTTCCACCACTCAAAAAAAATAAGACATGTGTATAGGAAATCATGTCAACAGTTTATCATTATAAACAATTTAAAAATGAAAAATATATATTTTTAGTGTTCAATAAATACTGAGTTTCCTAGGAAAATTAATCACATAATTTGACTTCAACCAATAGATAGAGAATACATTATTATTATTATTTTTTTTTCAAACATATATATAGTAAAGCTAATGTCAAAACTAAATAATATGACACACTACTCTACTAGTATTCATTATACATTTTTCAATGTAAATTAATTATTTGAATGGATTAAAATATATACCTATGTGATAGGTACTAACAAGGCCATGATATGGGACCTTATCTTGAAGTAAAATAAGGTCATGATATGGCACCTTCTCTAGAAGTTAATGCAATTTAGCACTTCCCATTAATCATTATCAAATTGGTGAGAAACTTACAGTTTGTTGACTTATTTTAGCCTTTTTCAAGTGGAATTTTTAAAATTGCTTGGAATAAACTTTATCTTATGTCTAATGGAGGTTCGAACCTTGATTTACATATAATAAAAAAAGTTATGTAATTTGAAAATATATGTATTTAGTTTACTTACAGATGTAAATATAGAGAAAAAAGTGATTTTTGGAATTTATAGATAGAAAATTCACTTGTAAATGTGAATTCTTATCAACAAAGATTATTTTAGCATAGATGGTAGTATTGTAAGTATAAATGCACACCAACACATAAAAATGGGGTTGTTATAGAAGCATTTACAATTTTTAATGCTTTATAAAATTAGTGTTTTAAGCTTATTCAAAATTTATTATAGAGTATTGTGTTTGTGTGATTTTAGTATTTACCAATAGGTTTGAACATGGATTTGTTAATGTGGGTCTTGTGCACACTACCCAATTTAATGAGGTATCCTCTAACATTTTAGGATCTCAATTGAGGTAAAATCCACTTAGCATAAGAGTTATAGGTATGGGTTAAACAACTGGGGTGGTGGAATAACATGTTGAGCATGTAGGTTGTTAATCAGGTGTGCTTGTAGTGAAATGAATCTTAGTAAATAAATTAAAACATAGTTGGGTTAGATAGATGGACCTTATTCTAAAGTGGGTAGATGCCAATCAAATAAAATTCAAAAAGAGTGAAGGGTAGAGAAGAAAATTAGGCTCTATCATCTCAAGATATTACTTCTAAGGTTTATGGACAAGTGTTTCCAAAAATGGCATTTGCTGCTAATAGATATTACACACTCACATACAAACACAATTAAGCAGTTTGGGAAGAAATGATATAGGAAACTTAAAGATCTTAGCTGAAGGTTGTCACTTTTAGAGTAGTTATTACACACACTTACTTAGGAGATTACAACTTAGACCACAAAGGTATATAGGTTAGCTATGGCTCACACCTATAATACTATATCAAAGGGAAACACTCCTATTCAATTTGAAAATTAAGACAATCAACTTTTTGCTTGAAATCAATAACACTTACTAACTATTTAATAACTATTTCACATCTTATAATTATCATATATCAATGATAATAAAAGGAATTATCCATAACTATTTAACACTTTGAATTACTTTATTAAATCAACCAAAAAAAGTAAACACTCATTTACATAGAAATGGAAGGAAAATGTATCTACATAGTTGCATGACAATCAAAAATAACTTCTCCCCATTTAGATTATTTTTGACACTTTAAAATGAGGTATTTATATGCATAAATAAATGTGGGTAGGGGTCACCTCATCCTATAAGCTCATGCAAAAATATAAGTTACATGTTAGTAATCTAAACCTTATTTCTAATTTAATGCCAAAAATTAATGTATAATAATAGTTGATCACAACAGTATCCAAAAATATATTTTCTTGCTTGATGTCATGCTTATAAATTACTCAAGTTAACTACTCTATACATATTCCAAGTATGAAAAATCTATAATTACATTGAATAATCTTACATGAAATATTACATATAAAATTAGCCTTAAATAACTAAGGCTTATTTACACTTAGTGATTGCATGGTTGCACTTGACATAGTGGGAGGCACTAAAGTTTTAGGTGGAGCTAAGCTACGAGGTAGTGTTGAGATAGAAGGTACAAACTTGTCCTTCTTTATGTCTTCTAATTCTTCATAATACTTGAAACCAACATCATATTAATATCTAATGATGTCCATGTTCAAAAATGGGGGCCTATGTACCCTACTTGATTGATCCATTATATGTGCATGCTCAGATTTGGTGATCCTAAAATTAATATTAACGATCTAAATTTTTTTGACCTTCTTCCTTAAATTTTTAATTTATACTTAATCTCTTATAATGTTAGTCCTTGAAAATTCTATTTTAAGTTTGTTGATGCTTGTTGGAGGAGTTGATCAATACCAGCTCTACTTATCAATTTCCCTATAGAGCCCATAGCCTGGGAAAGCTTCAATAATCTAAAATATGTAGAATTAATTTTTAATGCTCTATTAATTTTGGCATTATTGATTATACACATGCTACCCACTCTCTTACTTCTTGTGTTTGAATGACAAACATATTGAGGTCATTGAATGCTTCTAATGGTGTCATTAAGTTTGTATGGTTTTAAGCCTAATTTATTGTATACAAAATAAGGAATTTCAACTTCTTCTATGATTTTAAATAATTTAAAAAATTTACTATTGAAATGATATGATGAGATAATTCAACCCTCATTTAAGTAATAACATACAAAATGTTGTAAAGCCTTGAGGCTGCACTCTATACACCTATTTCAATTTGTAGGGAACATGAATAGTTTGTTGTTGCTCCTGGACCTACACCAATTCTTGATTGAGCTCTCTTATTGATTTCTCTATCCCTTCATGAATATCAATAAAAGTATCCTTTTTTGTTTCAAAATAATATCTAAAATCATCATTATAATGAGACTACCACTGTCTCCTTTTCTTCTCTTTGAAATATAGAAGACATGTATTTCTTCTAAAATTATGCCCCTACCAAAATTGTCTTCAATATTTATGTTCTTCACTCTTTGGATAATCCCTATATATTTATAAAATATTGAGATTATAGTGGTAAACTTAGTTATTATGATATTTGGCCTTCGATAGGCTCGAGCTTCTGGGTTTTCTACCTACTATGGTATCACCAATTGAGTTGAGTTAGTGAACTAAGTGTTTTGGGCTATAGTCTCAACCAACAAGTCCCTTGAATATTGATTCAATGCTTTTACATGTAAGGGATCTATTAGTGAAGTCTGAATTACTTAGAACAATCAACACCACTATATTGGGGCATAGGGTGGACTATATATACTTGGTTCTTCTTCCTAGCTTTCTTAGATTATACTATAGTAGTAGTCTGGGTAGGACTAGTAGAAGGCATTGGCAAGCCCAATTGGGTAGATGACACATGTATATGTTTACTTGATAATGATCCCCTATATTTATTAGACGGTACTCTTTTAGGCTTAGGGGAAGCTCAAGGAATGGTGGAGATAATAATAGTGGAAGTGGGAACAATAGATATTGAAGACACAACTAGAATTGTAATAATAGTTGGGATTGAGGAGATAATAGGAATATAAGACACAAATTCCACTTTGGGAACAACCAAGGAAGGTGGGACACTAGGAATGAGAGAAATAGGATCAAATGAAGTAACAAACATAGGAGAAACAAATGACACAACTAGTACTATAGGAAAAAAAGGAATTGAAAAGATAGTCAGGACCATACCCTCCCCTGATTGGTCTACTTCAAGTGGTGCCTTTCTTTTAGTTTATTGGAGGCTTAAGAATTTTATTCTTTATAACTCTTCATCTTCATTAGTAAGTTCACCTCATGTAGATGGCTACTCCTTTCCTATGGCTCCTTTTATAGATGATGTATCAATAGTTGAGCTCACCAGGGGTCCTTGGGATCTTGGTTTTCTATTATAGTAAAGAGTTACATTTTTTATTGAGGGGGAATCTATATGTAATTAGAAATGCATCATATCCACAAATTAATCCTAGCTCAAATAAGATATATCCTACTTACACTTCTGATTGAGGATACATTAGATAATCAAGAACATGACCAATTACAAATCTGCTAGACCCAATTAGGGGATCTCTCACCACAATAATATTACTAGGGAGGGTTTCAAATCCCCTAGTCAAGAAAACTATGTAATAACCCTAACTAGGTATTATGTTTTCGTATTGATTAAACTAATTATAAGTAAAATAAAAATATAATCTAGTGCTCACCAAATCTTATGGCACAAAATGGGGGAAATAAACATAAAAAGTAAACATGCATAGAATACATATACTCATGTGAATGTATATGAAATCCTAATGCATGGAAGAGAAGTAAAAATGCATATCTATCTACTATTACAAAGGAATAACATAGTTAGGAATATACACCTTTGAAGATGAACCCATCAAGCCTTAATCTCTCCCTTGGCCAAGGTGCTTCACAAGAGGTTATTGTGGTATGTAAGGATGACAAGGATAAATCAGCTCTAGGCTACAAAAACTATCAATGTATCCAAAATATTTATCCACAAGAAAAGATTTGTATCTCCAAAGAAAGTATGAAACCCTATCTTGCTCCTCAAGTGGAATGGTAGATAAGTAAATGTGCAGTAGCTCTTCTTCTCTTCTTTAAATAATGGTGAAATGATCTTGTATATATAGACATATTTAACCCTAAACATTCTAAAAGTTTTAGTTGACAGTGTTGACCTAGTCAACCTAGTATCATTATTGGAAAAAAACTCATTAGGTCACAAGCTAGGTCCACCAAGAGCCAACCTAGACCCTAAATGAGTTTCACCAATAAGAGTATAAGGTTGACCCAGTCAACCTAGTTATATAAACTATCAAAAGGATTTTTAGTTTAGGAAAAGAGGTATAAAAGGTGGTAAATTATGGGAGGAGTGTTAAAGAGAGAATAACAAGCTTAGGGGAATGGTTTTTAGGAGATAAGTGTGTAGATAAAAATCAGAAAAAGAGACACCAATCTTATGAAACACTAATGGTCTATCCACCCATTTCTCAATGCACCATTTAAAGCATAAAATCAAAGATATTGAGAATTTATGGTGTCCTTGAAGATAAAGAACATCAGTAATTGATAAAATTTTGAAAATATTTTGTATAAATATGCTCCACTTGAAGCTCATCACATGTCAATGCAAGTGTAACACATGATGGTGTTTTTGGAATAGAACATGATGATATATAATGTTTGATCCAAAACTTAGAAGTTCTGGTTGATAAATATTTCAATAGCATAGAAATAACATAGTAACAATGAATTATCTGAGAAGAGATGTAGTATTACTCAAGATTACAATACAAATATATGCTTATCTTTGGGAAGAGATGTTTATCTTCACATTTTAGGTTACCTCTTCATTTATGCACATTTTTTGAAAGCATGGGGAGGATATGGAAGGTCACCAATCTCAAGGGAGATTAAGTGGTTTGACTTCCAAGATTTAAAACAATACATAATTTAAGGAATTAATAGGTGAAGATTTAAAATAATACAAAATTTGAGGAATTAACTGCCACCCGAATTGTCACCTATGTTGTTGCCAAGATCATTCCTCCCTCCTTGAAAATAAATGGTCCCCATTACATCAAGGTTCTCCATTAGGTGTGGTAGTTGTGTCTTGATTTTATTCTCTACGAGCCACTCACCTTGGTGGCTAAGATGGCCCCTTTTGACCACTTGATAAAGTGGAATAGAGCATCCTCTTGTTGTCTTCATCTAGGTATCCACAATCTGATCCTCTTCCACTAGAGTAAAACTCTATGGATCAAGCTCATCAATGTCTAGTTGTTTTTCTATAACTGAAGTGTCTAATAACAGTGGGTGATATGGTTTGAGGAGCTCCACATTGAATATTGGATGCAGACCAAGGTAGGCTGGTAGGTTCAACTCAAAAGCATTTTCTACAACTTTTCTCGTGATGGTGTATGGACCATATCATAGAGGCTGAATCTTTTTGTGTGGGACTGCAAGCCATTCCTTTTAAATCCATAACCAAACCTTGTCACCCACAACAAAATGGTGTGCAATCCTATGCTTGTCATGGAGTTGCTTATACTTCTGATCCATCTTCTCCAGGATGTCAAGAACTTGTTGTTGGATGTGTTACATTTTTTTAATAAACTTTTTTGCTTTTGCTACCTCAGATCTTCCATGAGGTGTGTATTTCATGGTGGAAAATGGAATATCTATATCAATTGGTGCCATGGGTTGGAACCCAAAACATACTTGGAATAGATTGTGCTTGGTCGAGCTGTGCAGCACCTAATTGTATCCATGTTGTATGAAAGGAAGTCCCTCATCCCATGTGCATGGATGTTTGGAGTGATACATTTGAATCATGTGAAAAATCAAGTGGTTTACCACCTCTAACTGACCATCAGTCTGTGGATGGAAGGCTGTGGACTTCATCAGCTTAATATCCATCATCTTCCATAGAGTGGACCAGAAGATGCTCAGGAACCTACTATCTCGATCTGAGACAATAGACTTGGGGAGACCAAAATGGAGCCATACATGACTAAAATATAGTTGACAATTTAGGTGGCAGTTAATTCCTCAAATTCTATATTGTTTTAAATCTTCACTCATTAATTTATATGCCTCACCGAGGGTTTTCAAATTAAAGAGTTCCATTTCCCCTCGTATGTACCATTATAGTCCACCATGATATTTGAGAGTCTTATGTTTCTCACTTTCTTGAATGCCTAATCTTGTAGACAAATAATGAAAAGTGTCTGTGTAATCTTAAATAGATTGGTCCTTGCCTTGGTGAAGTTGTTGCCACTGTATGTATAGATCATCATATGCTCCGATGGGATAGTATTCTTCTTTCACTACTTCCATAAAATCATCCCAGGTAGGTTCCACCTCAAGGCCAATGACATTTGTACTAAACCTCTTTTTGTACACTTCCCACCAATTTTTCATGGGCAATGATGATTTCAAAAGAGCAAAAGTGATCTTTTCTCCATCAGTGAACTTATTTACAGAGTAAGAAGATAGTTGATCCAACTAATTTTCTATTGCATTAGCATTGATTTTGCCTTGAAATGTGGGAATATCAAAATTTACCTGAACCTTGAAGGGTGTTGGGGCATTGAAAGTATGTTCCTTAGATGAGGAGCTAGGAAGTGTAGCTATGGATCCAAAATTTCCCATCAAAAGTGTTTGAAGAATTTAGGCAAATTATTGTAGCATCTATGCTTGTTGCCATTGGAGGGCTTCATTGACCATTTCCTTGAAAGGATTGGATGTCTTGATGTCATTCACCATTTGAATTCGTTTGGAGTGAACAGGTGGAAAGTTTAGAAGCTCTGTTGCTTCCCACCCAAGTTTCTTGTAGCCTAACCTCATCCTCAAGATCATACACTCTCAAGACAAATCGCTCTAATACCACTAATCCAAAACTTAGAATTTTTGGTTGATAAATATTTCAATAGCATAGAAATAACATAGTAATAATGAATTCTCTAAGAAGAGATGTAGTATTACTCAAGATCGTAATACAAATATTTGCTTATCTCTGGGAAGAGATGTCTGTCTTCACATTTCAAGTTACCTCTTCATTTATACACATTTTTTGAAAGCATGGGGAGGATGTTAAAGGTCACCAATATCGAGGGAGATTAAGTGGTTCAACTTCCAAGATTTAAAACAATACAAAATTTGAGGAATTAATGGGTGAAGATTTAAAACATTACAAAATTCAAGGAATTAACTACCACTTGAATTATCACCTATATTGTTGCCTGGATCAATGTTGATGCTAATTAAAGTGTAGTAAGGAAAAAATAACATAAATGAAAGGATATAATTGAAAAACACACACCTTTACTTACCTTAATTTTTTAGATAAAGAAGGAGATGTGAGTAATGTGAAGGCATCCAATGTGAGGAACATTAGGTGAACCTATAGATATTAGTGCAAAAAAGAGCATAATTTTTTTACAATATAGGAATGTAATAGTGTAAATGGTTCTCTAAGATATCATGATTCCATAACTTTTTATAGTTTGAAAAATGAGTTAGTAAAAACAAAGATATGATCAAAACAATGAATCTAATGGTAAATATTTGAAGGGAAAATAATTGTGAATAGTAACTTTAAATAGGGTGAAAAAGAATTCATTTGCTAGTGTTTAACTATTCTCAGAGAAAAAGAGAGCTCTAAGAGACCTAATTTTTTTTGAAAGATCCAAGATAGTGAGGAGATGATAACTGAGATGAGCAAGATGCCTAACAGCCATAGCGAGTGCAACACAAGTAGGCAACTGAGAATTTCAAATTTATTTTGAGTATTTTATTTAAAATTAAGTGCTTTATAGAAATTTGTAAATTAGACCAATTTTGGAAACTAGAATGAACCCCTGAAAGTTGTTAAGGAAAATGAGGCCAAACTAGGAACTGGGTTGAAAGGAATTGAAATAATAAATGACAAAGGCATTTATGACAAGTCAAAGAGTTGATAGTTTGAAATAACTAGGTCAACCTAGTAGGTTGAAAATTATATTTTAATAGGGTAGACCTAGTAGGTATAGGATGACTTAGTTGTTTGGAGAAAAAGGATGAATTATTACCTCATGGCCAACTTAGTGGGTCAAGTCAAAGTGCTAATTTAGTATTAAGTGGGAAAAATGAAAGGGTTGACTTAGTTTTGAAGTCTAAATGGCTGATCTAATACATGAAGAAGAGCCTTCATGCTTTACCAAAGGGTTGACTAATGTTTGTATGGAAAAAGGGTTGAAAGGAATAGGGATGAGGATGATGGGGGTTACCCAAGGGATGAGCTCAAGTTAAACGTTAAGTGAATGAGTACTTGATTAATAGTAAAATGGTCGAAGATGCAAGGCATTAAGGGGCTTAGGTTCTGATTGTCCTTCAAGAGAAGACAGATGATAAGTCCTTGATCCATACTTGTGCATTATGATATAAGGTCCACCAATATATACTTCCCCTAGAGTTTATACTCTGCCAGAGAACAGAGTGGGTTCTCCCCTTGGTAGTGAAGTCCAAGTAGGATTACCAAGGAGGGTAAGGTATCCGCTAGGTGATGAAATCCTAGTTGGGCCTTGTCTTAGGTATGTTTAGATGTTTGATTTTGTGAATGTGGTCAAGTTGTGTAACATATGTGCACTATGATTTATTCATAATGCATTTTTAATTACTAGATGAGAAGGCTAAATATGCATTCAAGAAAGAATGAAATGCAATAGATTTTAGCCCAAATTGAAATGTTCTTGTTTAGATGTAAATAATTAGGAAAAGGTTAAGAGCATGAACTTCAATACTCTAAGATGCAGAAAAAAAGTGACAAGAAGAAAAAGTTCTTTTTAACTTGTGCTAATGGTGTCTTTTCGAAATAAGAAGATAGAAGAAGAATACAAGGAGAGAAAATTTCCTAATGCACCTATATGAAAGTTTGCCTTTAGAAGAAAAAGAAATGAACCCAAGGAAAACTCTAGCATCCTCCATAGCCCCTATTTGAAGGGCCTCAGGCTGATGTAGTTCTCCCCAAAAGGGAGGAAGAGTCAAAGTGGTTGATAGTTGCCTTGGTCAGGTTAGGGTTATTAGCATTTCCCATAGGTGTGATGGTACATGCTTGAAATTGATAAGTGTATGATGATGTTACAGCCTTTTCCATATTATGTGATGGTGTATTCTATAACATCGGTTATGTTACTAATGCTCCTATATGAAAGTTTGCCTTTAGAAGAAATAGAAATGAACCCAATGAAAACTCCAGGGTCCCACTGGGCGTGCCAGAATGTTTGTTGTTGCCTTGCCTGGTCAACAAGAGTTTTGGTTTGATTATGTGTTAAAACCATCCAAGGAAAAATAGATTCAGGTTCTAAAAACTATATGTTTCAGCCTCATAAAACTAGAATTTGTTTTTAACAGCAAAAAGGTTAGGTTTTTAGCTTGCTGTTTGAGAAGATTTTTTTTTTGACAGTGACCGACATCGGTAGAAAAACCAATGTCAGTGAAGTAAGTTGTTGATGTCAGTCAGATAACCGATGTCGATGAAGATGAGTTGCCAATGTCGATGGAAGAACTGATGTCAGTTATTGTGTATTTCCAGAAACTCAGAAAATTGGAAGTTTTTGGAAGAAAGAAGAAAGTCTGAGTTGTTTTTAGATCTCAGAATGCAACCTCACCAGCTCAAAAAAATAGATATAGATAGAAAAAAATGATGGCAAGCAACCACTAAACATTAATTCTTAAGAATAAATTTTAGAGTCATGGTGGCTTATGCCTTAGAAGAATATGTTTGAGAAGTTGGGCTTTTAGAATAGGTCCTAAAAGAGGTAGTCTAAGGTTGGTTTCGAGTTATGTTTTGGTGCTCAAAGGTCTATTTTAGGTTCTGTACATGGCTTGGTGCTAGGGGATTGCTCCCCTCACTTCATGAGCCCAGAGTCAAGCTGGGTCGCTTAGCCAATATATACTTCCCTTAGAGTTTATACTATGCCAGAGAACAGAGTGGGTTCTCCCCTTGGTAGTGAAGTCCAAGTGGGATCGCCAGGAAGGGTAAGGTATCCGCTAGGTGATGAAATCCTAGTCGGGCCTTGTCTCAAGTATGTTTAGATTTTTAGTTTGATATGCTTATAGTCTAGATGTGTAACATATGTGCACTACAATTTATTCATAATGCGTTTTTAATTAATAGATGAGCTAAAAATGCATTCAAGCAGGAATGAGATGTAATATATTTTAAACCCAAATTGAAATGTTTTGTTTAGATGCAAACAAGTGAGGAAAAGGTTAAGAGCATGAACTTTCACTATTCTAAGATGCAAGAAAGAAAGTAAGAAAAAGAAAGATTCTTTTTAACTTGTGCTTATGGTGTCTTTTCAAAATAAGGAAATAGAAGAAGGATACAAGGAGAGAAAATTTCCTAATGCTCCTATATGAAAGTTTGCCTTTAGAATAAAAAGAAATGAACCCAAGGAAAACTCCAGGGTCCCACCGGGCATGCCATGACACCCAAATTTTTCTATATCATCACACACCTGGGCATGACACTAAAAAGTGCTATGCCCTTAAGGTTGCCATTCACCAACACTTGGAAAAAAGCACCCTTCTTTTTGAGAATTCTCTCGACCATTCTTTTGACAAACTACTAACATCATCCCATGCCTCCCAAACCTCATCACCTTCACACTCATCAACTCTCAGATCAAAACCATCTTGGTTTGATGACACTAAATTTTGTGCGTATCATCGCACACCTGGACATGACACCGAGCATTGCTATGCTCTTAAAGTTGTCATCCGCCAACACCTCAAAAAGGATACCCCTTTCATCAAGGATCCTCTTGACCACCCTTTCAACAAACCACCGACACCACCCCATACCTCTCAAACATCCTCACCTAAATCGGGAGCCCATCATCAAACTGTGGTTCCTCTATCACCTTCAACCCCTTTGTTTGAAATCAACACCATCAATGTGGCCACTAGATCACAAACCATGAAAGATAAAGGAAAAGGGAAGGTTTCTATCCCTTGGACATATCCTTTCATCAAGCCCTCTCAACCACCAAAACCCAAGATTTCAACCTCGGGCACATCCTAATCAACATCTTCCAAGCCAATTCATAACTCCATGGTGAAACAACTTCACCAGACCCTTGTGAAGATGTCTTTGTATGACCTCATTCAAATCTCTCCACAACATCACCAAAACTTGATTAAAGTGTTACAGGCAGTGAAGGTCTAACCCAAAGACCCCCAACTAGTAGCTTCTTTAATCAAAACATTACCAACCATTACCTCCATCACCATCCTTAATTTTGAGATTCCAAACTCCAACCCAGAAGATCAGGATCTCACCCTCTTAAACTAAGCCTATTAGGTAAAAGCTTCACAGGATTCATCCTCGCATCGCACTCATTGACAAAGAGGAGCTTCATCATCTCATTTATCCAACCCACTGATTACCCGTAATGGGTATAAAACATTATCCCTATCACCAAAATAATTGGGGGAATTCAACTTTTATACTGACTATCACGACCTCAACCAAGCATTGACCAAACATCAACCAACCAAGTATCAACCAAATATCAACCAACCAAGCATTGACCAAACATCAACCAACAAAGCATTGACCAAATATCAACCAACCAAGCATTGGCCAAACATCAACCAACCAAGCATTGACCAAACATCAACCAACTAAGCATCAACCAAACATCAACCATCTTCTTAATCATCTTTAACACATGACCAATATGGAAAGAAGTAAACAAGGCAAGTTTGCTCCTAATTGGCTCAGACCTTATATCATAACACATAAGTATGGATTAGGGACTTATCGTCTATCTTCTCTTGAAGGCTAGCCAGAACCTGAGCCCCTTAATGCCTTGCATATTTAACCATTTTACTGTTAATCAAGTACTCATTCACTTGACGTTTAACTTAAGCTCGTCCCTTGAGCAACCTCCATCATCCTCGTCCCTATTCCTTTCAACCCTTTTTCCCCAGAAACATTAGTCAACCCTTTTTGTAAAGCATGAATGCTTTGTCTTAATAAAAAGGGAAACCTCCAAACCTCTATAGCCAAGTCCATGACCAAAAGTCCAGTAAAAAACAAAACAACATCCCCACGTAGACTTCTTGCATCGATCATTCTACCCAAAAAAAAATGGGATACCTATTCAAAGGTCATAAACTATCAATATAGACTGCTCCCTTGAAGGACAACTACATAATTGCTGTAACTAAGACTGCTCCCTTGAAGGATAGCTATCCAAAGACATCAAAACATAAAAAGCAGAATATAGACCACTCCCTTAAAGGATGGTTATACCCAAATTTTGCTACAAACAACACACTCTCAGAAGCTTCCCCCATCAATCAGCTTCACATATGACCACAAAACAAAACAACATCCCCATGTAGACTTCTTGCATCGATCAGTCTACCAAAAAAAAATTGACTGACAAACTATTAAGTCATGGACTTGCCTATAGTCATTCTCAGGGTAACCTATAAAAAGGGGCAAAGTTATCCTTGTTAAAAAGGGTTATGCTATCCTCACATCTCACATAATCAAACCTACCCCAACATACTTAAGGGATTTCAAGCTCACTTAATCTCAAGTGATTCGGCTACTTCTCTAATACAAACCAATGGTCAATGACACAATGCATGAACAGGGCTTTTGTTTGCAAAAACTCCTATCTATGCTACCATTATGGTCCCTGTCAATGAAAGAGCACAACACCTTTCACTTCTTACATACCTTTGTCACATCCAACCAAATCATTTTCTAACCAAACCAAAACATTTTCTAACCATTAGCACAACCTCATGATTTATTTAATACAAATACCAATTTGTGTTATATGAATTATCATACCCCTTCACAATAGTTTTTATGGACAACAATACACATGAAAACTATCAACCAGACATAACTGATATTATAGAATACACCATCACATAATATGGAAAAGGCTGTAACATCATCATATACTTATCAATTTCAAGCATGTACCATCACATCTATGGGAAATGCTAACGATCCTAACCTGACCAAGATAACTATCAACCACTTTGACTCTTCCTCCCTTTTGGGGAGAACTACATCGGCCTGAGGCCCTTCAAATAGGGGCTATGTAGGCAGCACTCAGTTGACACAGAGTCTTCTGGGGTTAGCTTTGCCATTTGCCCGTTTGTCTCCCTAATGACGTCGGCCATTTGTTTGTTCGCCTACCTGATGGACCAACTATTTCACCTTTAACTATGACTTAACCTAGTCAAAACTCAATCCATAACCTCAACTCTCTTCTTCCCTTTTGGGGAGAACTACATTGGCTTGAGGCCCTTCAAATAAGGGCTATGTAGGTAACACTCAATTGACACGGGGTCTTCTGAGGTTAGCTCAGCCATTCCTTCATCCATCCATCTAATGGACCAACTATTTATACCAACCCAAAATCATGACCAAGCAACTAGCCCTGACACTGAATGAGTTACCTAAACTCCTCATGGGGCACATTGGAGATCACATACATCTCCCTGACCACAACACACACCACCTGAGATCATACCAGGACTCAACCCAACTCGACCAATGACCTTGGAAATCGCGACTATCTCCTCAGACCACGACCACTTTTGAGACAACTTTGCCTTGGTTGTTTTGCATATATGCTACCTCACGAATAGTTAAAAAATTATACGCAACCCAGATTATGACCCTCACACGTATTATCGGATCGCTCTCTAGTTGATGCTCAATATTTGTGACATTTTTGTGTTTTTCAGGAGCACTTCTTGAGCCCGGGATACTTGAAACACGACGACCATTAGAGATACAGCTTTGATTTTTTAACCCAATTAGCTATGACTAAATGCTGGGGCCTAGTTATTTTGATTTTAGCACTCCTCAACCTTTGACTATGATAATTTGACCTATCTATCACGTGATGTGGTATACATGCAATCCCAGCTATTGCAGTGTTCACACTCTAACATCACCATACCCATCCACTACCTATCAAATCGACACCCAATATCAAGTTACCTTCTCTCGACTCCCACTTTGAGGGCGAATACTTCATCCCTTACTTGGGGTAACCTACACCTCATCCCATAACTAGGGCAACTTACTCCTATTTTTGTCTTGCAGTTCGTCAAGAACAACCAACAAGACAAAAAGGGGAAAATGTAGACACCAAAATAGTGTCAACCCCCCCTTGGTCCCTTTCTAACTTCAACATGCCTAACCTATACTTTAGTTGATGCTCAATATTTGTGACATTTTTGTGTTTTCTAGGAGCACTTCTTGAGCCCGGGATACTTGAAACACGACGACCATTGGAGCTATAGCTTTGATTATTTAACCCAATTAGCTATGACTAAATGCTAGGGCCTAGTTATTTTGATTTTAGCACTCCTAAACCTTTGACTATGATAATTTGACCTATCTATCATGTGATGTGGTATACATGCAATCCCAACTATTACAGTGTTCACACTCCAACTTCACCATACCCATCCACTACCTATCAAATCGGCACCCGATATCAAGTTACCTTCTCTCGACTCCCACTTTTAGGGGGAATAATTCATCCCTTACTTGGGGTAACCTACACCTCATCCCATAACTGGGGCAACTTACTCCTATTTTTGTCTTGCAGTTCGTCAAGAACAACCAACAAGACAAAAAGGGGAAAATGTAGACACCAAAATAGTGTCAACCCCCCTTGGTCCCTTTCTAACTTCAACATGCCTAACCTATACTTTATTAGTTTAAATTACTTATTTTAAATTAATAATCCCCCCTAGACACCTCACCTTGGATTCCTAGCTCTTAGGCCATTTATCACCCTATGACTAATCATAATTACCTAAGACCTAATTTTAACTCTCCCACTAATTCTCTCACCTATTAAACCCACCTTTGGATTGTTTAACAATGACAACCAAACTTGGTAGATGGAAGAATAAGAAAAAGGATAAAAATAGCCTTTTTCCCATTCTCTAGCCGCTGACATCAGTTAACAGTTGATCGATGCCGGTGGTATCACCGACGTCAGTTGCTTAAAACTAAATTCCAACCTCAACTGCAAGGCTGAATGTGAATTCTCTTGCTCTCAAGATCTGAATTCTCTTGCTCCTCAAATCTTTGCAGGCATCAACATTCTATCATCACTCTCCAGGCTAAGAAACTCTACAGAATTCACTCCACATTGGATTAGAAGATTGCATGAAGTCTCCTACATTAGCCATAACGGAAACAAGTCTTCTACACTTCTGGTTCTCCACGAAGAGCTAAGTATTCTTCTAGTTTATATTTTAGTATTTTTAGAATGCATTGGTGATTAGTCCATTGAATATTCTTGAGTACTATTGATATACAACCCAACTTTCTTCCCAAGGCCTTCCTCTCATTCTTATTCTCTTTGCACCCCTGTCCTCTACCTTAGCCCTTTCCCAGACCATATTCACTATCTTGCAATCCTCCACAAACCATTAAACAGACCCAGACTCCTTCCAGACCCCTTTGTTGACCATAAACCCATCTAAAACCCATCCAAGGTCCATTTCCCTGACCGACATTGACCACAACCCCTACAGACATCAATAGCCTAACCGACATTGGCGATATTGACCAACCGACGCTGGCAAAACTACCAATGTCAGCAACTGTGACAGACTGATAACATAATATAGGTACAAATTATCTCTATTTCTCTTGTTTAGTTTTTCACCATTTCTTTTCATACGAAATTCTTTTTATCAAATAGTGGACTGTCATCCCTCGAGGAAGTCTTTGCACTTCTAGGACTGAGCTTTGTTTGGCAATCCACCATATATCTATCTAACATTTTCTTTGTTTAAGTCTTTCTTATCTATAGGTGTCATCCTCCACAGCCAAAGAGGAGCTCCTACAACATTTGGATAACGGGGCGCAACTTCATCTGGGTATCATTTAACCCCTGACCATTTAACTTTAGTTTCTTATTTCTTCTAAATGTAAAAAGCAAAAAATGAGAGAAACAAGCAGGTTGAAAATTGGATTTTAACAGGGTTGACCTAGTAGGTATAGGATGACTTAGTTGTTTGGAGAAAAAGGATGAATTATTACCTCATGGCCAACTTAGTGGGTCAAGTCAAAATGCTGATTTAGTATTAAGGTGGAAAAATGAAAGGGTTGACTTAGTTTTGAAGTCTAAATGGTTGATCTAATACTATTGGGTCAACTTATTATGTTATTAAGTGGTTGATATAGTACTTAAATGTAAAAAAATGATCACTATAGTACTTTTAAGGCTTAGGGGTGCCTGATTGAGTACTAAAATGGGTAATTAGGCTAAAAATAGGTGAAATTGGTAAGTAATGAATAGATTAAGGCAAAATTAGGTTTATTTTGTGAAAATTTAAAAGAAAGTATTTTGATTAGAAGTGACATGGAGATATAATACATCTTTTGTTATTTTATGGTTGTAGGGGCACTAGAGATTTTGGCAATTAGTGGATGCATTGTGGCTAGCATATATATTAGAGCACCTGATAGAGGTGGACTGAGCTAGATTAGTCATGCTAGGATTGAGAGGCATCATAGAGATGTGATGATTTCTATTAAGTGTTGATATAGTGGTAATGTTCCTAGGATCCTAGGAATGCTTAACCAATACCTTTAGATGGGTGGTGGATGGGCATAGCATAAAGGGTGGTATCACATTAGAAGATGTCCATGCATTACATGAACTTTATATAGGGGGACATCGATGACCACTAGGATACTAGATGGTTAGGAGGAGAGGTAAACATTCCCAATGGGTGACATGATCAGATAAGACTTACCTGAGATTAAGGGTGAGTCTATTTGGTGTCTATATTAACCAAATTCTAGATATCTTAAAGGTTATCATAGGACATGATAGAACGAGTGTTGTGTCACAATTTAGATGACAAGGTACCACTATATGTGATAGACTTTTGTTAGTTGATATTAGAGCAAGGGATAGTCTATGATTTGGGTTCTATCATTTGGGTTTAGATCATGGATGATATGTATGGGATGTTATCTAGATGGTAAAATACCATGGGGCTAGTGGTATTACTAAGTGCCTAGATATATTAGAGCTTTTTTATGTATTGAATAACTAGTTTTCCCCATGTGGTCAATGATCGATTTCCTCAGGTGTTGAGATTGAGATAGGATCAAGAGGCATGGGTCATGCCCCACATACTAGTGTTATAGATGGTCACACAAAGAGAGATTGTGTGGTATCCTTATACACACATTATGATAGTTTGGTTGAGTTAGGTACTGGTGGCACTAGAGTTAGCATAATATAGAACATAGGCTACTACACCTACTAGGTAAAGCCACATCTAGTGGCATGCTTTTTAGGATAGTTCAAACTCCCTCACTTGATGACTCTGATAGTGGTGCCCACATTTTGGGCTCAACATGTGAGAGATCCAAGGGGGAGAGGAGGAATAAGAACATCAATCATGATATTAGAGATCAAACCATGGCTTGAGAGATCATGGATAGGTCAAGCATAGTGGCTAATAGATGGAGAGGACATGGACATGGATGTAAAAGTGATACAAGTACCACAACTAGCACCATAATAAGAGAGGTGACAACCTTAGTTTCACTATTAATGGAGATGACAATAATGAGAGAGATCATAGAGGGTGGTCATCCAAGATGACCCATCAATTAGCCTAGTGTAGATATTTTATATAAAGGCACCACTAAGGCAAGGATTGAGATGTGCATAGCTGGTGACTCTAGGGTTTGCTTTGATTTAGAGGTAGACTATGGAAAAGGTACTTGAGAGATGAGATGATGGATATATCATGCTCAAGAAATGATAAAATAGGGAGACAATGATTGGTGACACCCAAATAGGTAATAAATGGATGTAATTTTTAATCATTTAAACATAGAATAATAGTTATATAAGATTGATTGATAGATTGTACATAGATAGATGTTAAGATATATTTGTGATCTAACATCTATCTTGGTTGAATTTTGTAGATTCTATGGATGAGGAAGAGACTATATGGGGATCCCTAGTGATGGGAGTACTTCATGGTATTCTCAATGGGGTGTTAATGTTATACAACCCTACCACATTGGATAATCCCATGATACCATCTACCCTAGCTCAGGTGAGATAGTTTAGAATAATAGGTGAGGCTATAAAGTGGTTATAGGCATGAAAAGATGGGATACAACCACAAATAGGGGTGGGAGTAAGAGAGGCACATGTATAGTAGGCCTTATCTTAGGAGAGAGCCATGCATTTGGCTACCACTATTCAGCTAGGACAAGTATATGCCCAGGTGGCCAACTTATAGGGACATGTATCAAGATTGAGATCTTAGACATCCTCTTTACAATGTACTATTTAGAGGGGAGTATCTGAGGCATCTATGGGTAGCATGGCTAGGCCATGATATATACATAATAGATTCCAATCTTAAAGCTAGAGCAATGTTATATATATATATATATATAATTTTGATAGTTGGATGTTGATCTTATGTGTTTGTATTGTGGTTATGGTTGTAGATGCATGGATATATTTATTTCTATCACGTGTATTTTGATTTTGTTGTATATACTATAGGAAATATATGTGTTGTGTTTTATTTCTACAATTATGTGCTACACATGCATGGTTAAAAATAAATAGGCAAAAAGGATTTGGAAAATTATAATCAATCAAAAATAAATACACTACACACTATGTCATGTTGGGAAATGTGTAATAACAAAAGATGACTAAGTATAAGAAACCAAAGAGTGGTAAACAAGAGGGGAAAAATTTGTTTTTAAACCATTAAAAATATTTGGCACCAAATTAAAATAGGTAAAATCACATTAAATCATGTTGGGAAGTATGAAAATAAATTAATAACATGGAAGGCATGTGAAAGATCATATGGTAGAAAATAAATCAATTTAGTCAATAAATTATACTAAATCACGTTGGGAAGTTTAAAAGAGAAACAAAATTGGCAAAAATGGTCTAAAATTAATCATACTAATTCAAGTTGGAAAGTATGAAAAACTTAAGAAAAATGGTTGGATTCTTACATGCAATCAAAAAATAAGAAGATAAAAAGTGAAATATTAATAAAGTAAGCATAAAAAAACTAAATCAAGATGGGAAGCATGCCAATGACATGTAAATCATAATCAATCACATATTATCTTATATTTGACACATGTAATTTTTTTGTGACTTGGATATTGAAAAATTTTGTGAGGAGGGCTAGGTTCTATCCATGGTCTTATACTACAACTCACAAAGGGAAAACCAATGAGGGGGAAATAATGTGAAAATTTGGTAAAATGGGGATGTTTGGAATGGTAATGTGAAGCATTTGGTAATTTGTGAGGAAGGATAGGTCCTATCCATGGTCTTATACAACTCATAAATGGAATTCATAGGGGAGTGATCAGTAAACAAAACAATATTTCTTAGGGTAAATATTATGGTTATAGGGATTGAAAAAGGGAATGTAAAAATAAAAAAAACATAGGCATCTTGTGAGAAGACCTTAGGAGACATGAGGCACACTAAGGAAATGAGAAGACACTAAGTGACTAGTGACCATCAATATATAGAGGATACATGTTCACTACAAACACAAAGCTATGTAGGGAAATAAGTGTGCTACTAAGATCAACTCTTGTAGGTATATTTTGAACAATAAAATTAAAATTGACCTACCTTCCCAAAACATGTTCCTTATTTCTTAGGACCCTTATAGATCCATTATTATACTAAGAATATTGGGTACTTTCATGAGAAAGTAGGTATCATTAAAAGATATTTTTTTATTCTCTTTTTCTAATCTACTAGCCTACCATACCCAAATGGACCTCGACTCTATTGTGAGGCCAACTATGGATTTTGATATTTGATTATAAAAATGATATGTGCTTAGAATCACATCTTTTAGTTTGATTTAGTTTTTTATAATAATAAATGTTTCCTTTTAAATCATTTCTTTTTATTAAATGATTTGGCTTTTGAATGTTTTAATGGCTTTTATGATTCCTCCTCCATATAGACTTGGAATGACCAATCAAGAGAGATAGATTGATACACATGAATGAGATTTAGGCTTAGGATAAAGTAAGCTAAGTATCCAAAGAAAAGATTGACTAGAACACTTAGGCTAAATGATGAACTAGCATGTTATATCAAGTCTCAACCATGTGGATGCTTAGTTTGTGAAAGGGAATAAAGGGGAAGAAAGGAAATACAAAGTGGACTGGTAAAAGGAGACTATAATGAGATGAATTATTTGTATCTAATCACATGATAAATGAGGAATGACTAAAGGGAGAAAGTTATGTATAACCAAGTCATAATAATATTTATTCATGTTTATAGAGATAAGATAACAAACAAGCATAAAAAAAAACAAGGGAGTCATAAAAAAATGAACTTGAAAAAAAAAAGGCAATGATGAAAAATAAATCCATAAGAGAACATAATGACATCATAATCAATATAAAGTGTGAAACCAATGTCACCATGTAATATAGATAAGAATTTGACACAATGTTAAATGATATAGAGATAGATAAATATAAAATTAGAGCACACATCTAATCATTTGAAAATGTAAGAACATCATGCATGTGTCCATAAGTACTGATATATTTCTCCAAAAAAATATCCATAACATCTGATAAGGATCTATGTAGTTTAATGTGAACTATAGCTAATGTCTCATCGATCTTTAGTGAAAGTTGAGAAAATACTTCATGTCGAATCTCCTTAATATAAAAGGTAGGAATGTTTAAGGGATCATGTTGATGAGGACTATCATACAAGGAATGCTTAAGAGAATGCATGGGAGTGGTTTATATAGGAGATGAAGGCTTCATTGGTGAGGAAAGTACCATATGTGAGGGAATCATGGGTGGATAAATATCCATGGGTGAGGGAAGGTCCATAGGTGATGAACTCATAGGTGGAGGAACAATAGGTGGAGAAGGGACCATAGAAGGAGGTGGAACCACATAAGGTAGAACCATGGGTGAAGAAGGGGGAGCCTTATTATGAGAATAACCTATGGTAGGAATGGTAGAAGGTGGAGGAATGATTATAGTGTGATCCTTAAGATGATGTTGAATGATGTGGCAATGATCAATGTGATGTGTGCCACATTGGTACTAGAGGTAATATACCTCTTCATACTTAAGAATATACTCAAGTAATACTTTTGGGGGAGGTATATCCTTGTCTAAGGGTTGAGGAGTAGTGGGATTAAATGTTTTGATATATTTTTGTAGCTTGTGAAAATGCGTAAATGAATGATTACCTATGTTTTGGAAGCAACATATATGCTTGTGAGTAGACTTGGTGGGTGTACTCATAAGAGAAGGTAAAATAGAAGTTGAGGGATCTTGGTATAGAGAATAATATCTATTCCAATGACTGATAAATTTATTAATGACATAATAAGGCTGATCATCCCATTTAGTGGGTGAAGGAGATATGGTAAAGGGAGAAAACCATCTCCAAGAGGTGGGACTGGTGGAGAAACTAGACAAGGATCGATTGAAGGATTAATAAGAAGAGAATCAACTAGAATGGGAGTGGGAATGGGATTTAAAATGGAATATACTAAGGGAGGAGTATGGTCTAAATGATTTTAAAGGATAGTCACACACATCTTAGAGATAAATAGGATAGAGGTTTATTCAATGAAAAATGCATCATGTCTATAAATCAATCCTAGCTCAGAGAAGATAGATCATACCTACACTTCCGATTTGGAATACATTTGTTAAGTGGTATCATGACCAATATGGGGATCTGATAGACCTTATTAGGGGATAAATTATCATAATACACCATGTGAGGTAGGGTTCCAAATCCTATAGTCTAATATAATCATACAATAACCCTAAAATATTCCTAAATTTAATGTTCACTCTATTCTAATAAAAAAGAAAGTAAATCTAATCTAGTGCACACCAAAGTTTGTGGCACAAAGTGGTGGTTAGAAGAAACACAAACAACTAAACTAAACATGTATAGAAGACATATATTAATGTCAATGTATATAGAATATTAATATATTGGAAGAGAGAAGCACAACTACATTATCTATCTACTCTTATAAAGGAGAAATAAAGTTATGAATACTTACCTTTGAATACAAACCCACCGATATTTAATCTCTCCCTTGGCCAAGGTGTTTCACAAGAGATTGTTTTGGTATGTAAGGATAACAAAGACAAATTATCTCTAGACTACATAACCTATCTATGCATCTAAAAGACTTCTACACAAGACAAGATCTGTATCTCTGAATAAATTATGGAACCCTAAGATTTATTCTTCAAGTATAATGGTCAATAAGTAGATGTTCATTCACACTTATTCTTATTCGATTCTCTTATCTTATAAATGGTTGGAAATGAAATTATATATATAGGTAGATCTTGCCTTAAATCCTCCCAAAAATGTCATATATACAGGGTTGACCTAGTCGAGCCTATATGTTTTTTAGGACAATTCATTAGGTCTGAGCTAGGTCAGATAAAGGGCTAACAAACCTAAAAATTGAAAATTACCCCTAAACTATACAAGGTTGACCCTGATCAACCTAGTATAGCCAACAGTCCAAAATGGAATTAAGGTAAGAAAAGGAGGATGGAAAGAAGAAAATGATTGAAATGGATAGGATTAATAAGAATCATCTTAGGGTAAATGGTTTTAGGAGACAATTTTGTAGATGGCAAGTGTCAAAAGGGACAATAATCATATGAAGTACCAATGTTCTACTCATGCCTTTATTGGTACACCCCTTAAGGCATGTACTCAATGAGATTGAGATTTGATAGGTTCCTGAAAGATACAAAGTATTATTAATTAATATTTTTTTTAAAATGTTATGTATATAAATATGCCCCACTCAAATTTTATCATGTGTAATGTAAGTGCAACATGGGATGGTGCTTCAGGAATTAGAACAAGATAACACACAATGCTTATGGTAAGTAAAGTGTTATAAGTAGTAAATAAGATAAAAGAAATTATAGAATTGAAAAACAAATACCTTTACTTACTATAGTGTTGTAAATAAAGAAGTAGACTATAAGAAAAGAGTGAAGGTGTCTAATGTGAATAACACTAGGCGAACCTATATAAGTTAGTGAAAAAATAGCCAAAAATTGAAATTTTGGAAGATAGTCATATGATAGATACAAAGATTTAGGAAAATTTGGAAAATTAGGATTGGTAAAAAAAAGTTAGATCAAAAATATTGGTGGAAAATGAAAGACAAAATGATGGCAAGTAAATGACAAATGTTTGGAAAATGAATGAAAAATGATGGTAAATAAATGATAAATGACTGGAAAACACAATAAATCATGTTGGAAAAGCATGTAAAACATGAATGATAAAGGAATTTAAAACATACCAAATCACATTGGGAAACATGTAAAAAATGAATGACAAATGAAATATCAATGCAAGAAATCTTGAACAAAGATATGTAAGAAAGGAAAAAGTAAGCTCATGTAAGATAGGTAATAAGACAAACATGAAAGACTAAAAATTAAATGTAACTAAAGATGTAATAAAAGTATGTCAAATGAAGGTGAAGAAAACATAAATAAGTGAAAATGAAATTTAAGTCAAGAGGTAAGACAAACATGAAGAAAGCACACATAAAGAGAAACATATAATAATTAGAAATGTCATATGTAAGATAAGTGAAGTCCATAAAAAATCAAATAAGAACATGATGGAGAAATGATAATCAAAAGATCTAAATGATAAAAGATCAAATATAGTACTTATTATAAGATGTAATGTAAGAAAACAAAACCACTTAATGATATGATTAGTGTGACAATTATATGGTGTATAAAATTAATGGTTTAAGGGTGTAATCCATAGTTTTTCAGACATGTTTTGCTCTAAAAATAGATAAAATTGAAACAAAGTAATGCTAGAATGTTTTTAAGAGGTGAATAAGACATACTAATAGAAGAGGGGAAAAAAATTTAAAATCATAATTTGCCTATCAATGGGGGGAAATGAAATGGGTGGAGGGAAGAATGAAGGAAAAACCAATATAGAGGAACTCTTTATCAAAGTCAAGACACTCAAAATAGGTTTGTCAAAATAAGAGGAATTTTGACCTTAAGGACTTTGAAGAAATTCTCTTAGCCATAAAAGTATTAGGTAATCAAATGTAGTAAATAGATCATCCCATGAAGGTTATATGAATGAAAAATAAAATGGACCTACCTTCCCACAATATGTTCCCCATTCCTCAAAACTTCTTACAAAGTTGTCAGTATACTACAAAGATTGGGTACTTACATGAGAAAGTAGGTAACACCATAGAGTTTATTGAATTCCCCTATTCTAATCTACTAGCTCGTTACACTCCAAAGGACCTAGGCTCTATGTGAGGCCAACTGTAGAGTTTGATCTTTTATTAGAGATAGGATATGTGCTTGTAATCACATCTTTTTGGTGTGAATTTTGACTTCTAAGATTTTTATGTTACCAATTTAATAATTTTAGGAATATTAGTGTATTATTCCTAATTTAGTCAAATGGTCTGAGTAGTAAAATTAGTAAATAAATATGCAATAATTAAGTTACTACTTTATATAATTTGATTGCAACTTGAAATTTTCTAAAAATAGTAATAAGTGTAAGAAACAAGACTTAGCTGAAAAATGATTGATATGATTGAGACAAAGGTTGGAATTCATTATGCAGGACTGAGACAGTATCATAAATTAAGGTCTAGCCTTCATTTGGTGAAAGGATAGGAGTGCCAAAAATAATACACCTTGGTGTCTAGCACTATAATCCACCTCTACCACTATTGTCATGAAGATCTAAGCTTTCTAAGTTTTATTCACCAGGTATGTGTGACCTTGCCTATGAAGTTTCAGTAGCTAGAAGTCCATAGGGATCTCTATAGAGCTTATTTTATCTTCAAACCCTAGACTCCATTATGCTTTGACCAACTTTAAAAAATAATAGAGGTTAGTGTTTGTAAGATTCACTAAGCATGTTTTCACACCCCTTGTGTGGGCACACTACCTACATATCAATTCTCTAAAGAGGGATCAAGCCATATGTATTTCTTCCACTTAATGTGATTTATTCAATAGTGTGTATGAAGATGCAAAATGCTAAATTGGGTGTGCTTGAGATGACTAGGGATTGGTGTAAGGATTTGAATAAGATGGAAATAGTATTGAATGGTTATATGTAAAGAATAGGGAAATATTCTTGAGTAGTATTTCTTGTATTATTGCTTGCTTTGTGATATTTTCCAACCCTTTTCAAATAATCTTTGAATTGGTTTTTATAGGGGTCTATTAGTCATGGGTTAAATGTAATCATGATAGGCCAACATAATGAAGAAGAGGAATTGGGGGAAAATGGTAATCTGGACTCAAAATGTGATTGGACAAGAGCACTAGAAAGGGGACACCTTAGTTTCTATCACTATATTCCAAGTTGGGTGCTATTGTCTAGAGGTTACATGACCTAGGGGGATGGAATAAGCATGGAAAAAGGGTCTTGGATAATCTAGAATGATGTCTTGAAAGCCTACTGTAGACACCAAAATAGTGTCAACCCCCCCTTTGGTCCCTTTCTAACTTTAACATGCCTAACCTATACTTTATTAATTTAAAATACTTATTTTAAATTAATCATCCCCTTTAGACACCTCACCTTGGATTCCTCACCCTTAGACCATTTATCACCCTATGACTAATCATAATTACCTAAGACCTATTTCAACTCTCCCACTAACCCCCATGCCTAATAAAACCTGCCTTTTGACCATTTGCCAATGGCAATTGAACCTGACAGATGGAGGAATGGGAAAAAGGCTAAAAATAGCCTTTTTACCCATTCTCTAGCCACCGACACCGGTTAACCGTTAGCTGACACTGGTGGGGTCACCAATGTCGGTCACTTAAAACTAAATTTTGACCTTGGCTCTTGGCCCAAATGCGAATTCTCTTGCTCTCGGGATCTAAATTATCTTTCTCCTCGACTCCTTGCATATCAAAGGTAGGCTTTAGGATGAGGCATCAACATTCTATCATCACTCTCTAGGCTAAGAAAATCTACAAAATTCACTCCACACCAGGTTGAAATGTTGCATGAGGTCTCCTACATCAACCATAACGGGAACAAGTCTTCTACACTTCTAGTTCTCCACCAAGAGCTAAGTATTATTCTAGTTTATATTTTAGTATTTTTAGAATGCATTGGTGATTAGTCCATTGAATATTCTTGAGTATTATTGATAGACAACCCGTCTTTCTTCTTGAAGAGGCTGAAAAGCCTTCCTCTCATTCTTATTCTCCTTCCACCCCTGTCCTCTACATTTGCCCTTTCCTAGACCATATTCACTATCCTGCAATCCTCCATAAACCATTAAACTCCCATAGACCTCCCAGACTCCTCTGTCGACCAAAGACACCAACCAAAAAACCCATCCAAAGCCCATTGCCCCTACTGACATTGGCAGCATAACCGATGTCGGCAACTTTACCAACCGATGTCAGTAGGACTACCGACGTCGGTGACTATGAAAGACTGATTGCAGAATTTAGGTACACATTATCTATTTTTCCTTCTTTAAGTCTTTCATTATTTCTTTCTATTACGATATTCTTTTTATCAACTAGTGGACTGTCATCCCTCTAGGAAGTCTTTGCACTTCTGGGACCGAGCATATTGCTTGGCAGTCCACCATATCTATCTCTAACATTTTTCTTTGTTAAGTTTTCTTCTTATTTATAGGTGTCATCCTCCACAGCCAAAGAGAAGCTCCTTCAACATCTGGATAATGGTGTGCAACTTAATTTGGGTACGTACAAACCCTTGACCATTAACTCTTAGTTTCTTATTTCTTCTGAATGTGAAAAGCAGAAAAATGAGTAGAAATATTCTGGCACGCCTAGTGGGACCCTGGAGTTTTCCTTGGGTTCATTTCTTTTTCTTCTAAAGGCAAACTTTCATATAGGTGCATTAGGAAATTTTCTCTCCTTGTATCCTTCTTCTATCTCCTTATTTTGAAAAGACACCATTAGCACAAGTTAAAAAGAACTTTTTCTTCTTATCACTTCTTTTTTGCATCTTAGAGTAGTGAAATTCATTCTCTTAACCTTTTCCTAATTGTTTGCATCCGAACAAAAACATTTCAATTTGGGCTAAAATCTATTGCATTTCATTCCTGCTTGAATGCATATTTAGCCTTCTCATCTAGTAATTAAAAATGCATTATGAATAAATCGTAGTACACATATGTTACACAACCTGACCACATTCACAAAATCAAACATCTAAACATACCTGAGACAAGACCCGACTAGGATTTCATCACCTAGCAAATACCTTACCCTTCTTGGCAATCCTACTTAGACTTCACTACCAAGGGGAGAACTCACTCTGTTCTCTGGTAGAGTATAAACAATAGAGGAAGTATATATTGGCTAAGCGACCCAGCTTGACTCTGGGCTCGTGAAGTGAGGGGAGCAAGCCCCTAGCACCAAGCCACATACGGAACCTACCACAAACTTTTGATCACTAAAACATAAATTGAAACCAACCTTAGACTGCCTCTTTTAGGACCCATTCTAAAAAGCCCAACTTCCCAAACATATTCTTCTAAGGCATAAGCCACCACGACTCTAAAATTTATTCTTAGGAATTAAAATTTAGTGGTTGCTTGCCATCATCTATTTTTCTATCTATATCTAATTTTTTGAGCTGGTGAGGTTGCATTTTGAGATCTAAAAACAACTCAGACTTTCTTCTTTCTTCCAAAAGCTCTCAATTTTCTGAGTTTCTAGAAATACACAGTAACCAACATCAATTTTCTCACCGACGTCGGCAACTATCTTCACCGACATCAGTTATCTGACTGACATCAGCAACTTAATTCACTGACATCAGTTTTTCTACCGACATCGATCACTGTCAAAAAAAAAATCTTCTCAAACAGCAAGGTAAAAACCTGACCTTTTTACTGTTAAAAATAAATTCTAGTTTTTTGAGGCTGAAACGTACAATTTTTAGAACCTAAATCTATTTTTACTTGGATGGTTTTGACACGTAATCAAACCAAAAATTTTGTTGACCACGCAAGGAAACAACCACTCCCACCTTCGCCTTCTATATCAAGTCCCCAAATGGAGTATAATTCAAAAACTAAATGTACTCCTATCCAACCAACCCTAACTCAACCCCCTATTATTCCTGAAGGGGACCAAGACTTTGAAAGGTTTATTGACCTCAATGTCAAGGCTCTTTAGCACTATCTCACGAGAATTCAAATGTGAGATCCTTCAGGAAACCCTGTTTATGGGATGCCAACTTCCTTAGTTGAAATGGCAATCATATCAACAGCCTGCATAACCCAACCCATGGTCACCCAGGCCATTGCCTCAACTAACAACCTGACCATGACCAATATTCAAAGTGTGGCCTCTCCTTCTATTTTTAGACCTACCTCCATTGGGGTTTTTGTACCCCCTCAACCACAAACCATTCAACAAAGTCCTACACCATTCCAAAACTTAATTATCTCCATCCCACCTACTCTTGCACCCATAAATACAAGAGTGACTACTTATCCTTCGGCTAGTGTTGCCACCATCCAACCACCTTTGGTGACATCAAGTCAAGTTGTGCTCTCTAGCTTCATGACACAACCACCCTTGACTTCAACACCAGTCCCTATGACTAGTTACCAATATGTTGCGCCTATACAAGTGCAACCAACTATGTCATATGCTCCACCTAACACCTTCCAAATGCCTTACAACTTAGGGGGCACCCCACCTACAAATCCATCAACCAATCTAATCAAGATGTTGATGGATAAGGTGTCTAATCTTGAGACATTTGTTTTGGGTTCAAGAAATGTTCTCTCATATGAACAAATTTGTAATGAACCTATTCATCCTTTAGTCCCAATCTGACCATATCCTATTCAGTGGGAACTTCCCAAGTTTACTTGCTTTGAGAGTAAAGAGGACCCACAGCAACATCTACGAGCATTTAAACACGCTTGTTACCTTATAGCACATGATGATGCATTATTACTACACACATTTCCCATGTCGCTTTCTGGTGCTGCTCTCAATTGGTATAGTTCTATTACCAGTCACTCTCTATTTAACTTCACGCAACTAGCTCAACTATTTCTTTACCACTTTTCAATTAACATAACTAAAAAGGTCTCCATCACGGACCTATATTCTATCAAACAATTTGATGATGAATCAATAGTTGATTTCGTTTCCTGTTGGAGAGGTTTAATCAACCAACTCTCCTTTTCTTTACCTCAACCTGAGCTCATTAAGCTATTTTCACAAGCATGTGCCAAACACAACTCATCTAATTTGTGGGTCCAAACATTCCGCACATTTGATGAAGCTTTCACCATGGCTAGGAAGCTTGAACTCTGTGCTGTCGAAGAAGATAAAGTCAAACTATGTAGTAAAAATAACAATGCAAAATCTAATGATCCTTCTTCTTCTAAACCATCTTCTTCTTCCCACTCCAAGTCTAAAGGAGCGATAAATGATGTGGTCGTTAGACTATCATCTTCAACAATAACCAACTAACCTCAACCTTCAACATCAGAATACATCACATGACAATTTCAACAACGATACATATAACGTCAATATACTCTAATAGAAGAATCATATGCATCTATTTTGGATAAACTAGTAAAATAGGGAGTCCTCAACCTCCCCCAAATTCAACCACCACCTCAATTTGATCCCTCACATGCCATCCCTTCATGGTATAGGGAGAATGACTTCTGTAATTATCACCGTGTCAAAGGCCATGACACAGACAATTGTGAAACCTTCAAGAACATTGTCCAAGATATGCTAGACAAAGGTGATCTTGTCTTGGATAACCCAAACACACCACCTAACCAAAACATATACATCTTTAGACAACCTTTTCCTAACCATCCCCCTAGCCAAAACAACGTTTAGACCATAGCTGAAGACCCCTAAGAGCATAATATACTCACGGTCGATATGGTTTCACCTTTTGTCCCTAACCAACCTCTTTCACGAACCAAAGAGGTTAGTCAACCTATCCCTCCACCACAAGAAGAAGAGACTTCTTTTCCTAATAGTCTTCCATCTACCCCTCTTATATTGGAGGATGCTTTAACCATACCAATGCCACTAGCCCCACCTTCATCCTTCCTACTACCAATGGAGGACCATACCTTTCCTACTTTTCAACCACAAGTAGGAGGCACGATCATCCCTGTGCTCTTTCCTCTTGAAGAACCCCATTCTCCAATTCCTTCTCCACCAAGAGAAGAACTTGTCTCTTCACCTACTTCAACCAAAGACGATCTAGTAATGGCTCTCTCTCACCTTTGGCCTGAGATTGCTGCATCTAACACATTTCCACTCTTGAAACCACCCAAATCTTTTGAAAAACCAATTATAAAGCCTCATCTAACATCTTCCAAACCATTCTCTTGATTGGCTAATAACTTAGGATTTCTCCATTCAAGTAACTTAGAGCATGAGGCATTGTGGGAGTGACTTGAAGCTCCTTATCTTACACATCCCACTTCATCTCGCACTAATGTCCCTCCTTCGACAAAATCTCCCAAAGTCTCCAACAAGGACTAGGCTTCTACTTCTAAATCTTCAGAAGCTCAACCATTTGCATCTGAACCTAAACCCTCATAAATATCCACCATACCAATACCGATTAAATCCCTCAGTGTTCACCCCATATCTAACCTCACTCACCCACAAGTGAAGGTAAATTTGAATCTTGCCCCCCATAATAGTAGTCCTCACACCGTATTAAAGAAGGATACTAAACCGCATTGGAGAACTCCTCCTCCACCATCATCATTGCCCTCCACTTTGGGCCCACATCCTTCTACCTTAATAGGAGTGATCGCTACTCCATCACCCAATAAAAACAAGTTGCCTCCATTACTCCCTTTACCCACCAAAAACATACCTCCTCTAAAAAATTTGGTACCCCTCACGAAGAAAGTGTCATCTACACGAGTGACCACACCACCAACCCAAAAGGTGGTATAGAAATCTCCCTCAACAACTCCCAAATAAAAGTCATCAACACCTAGTGAATCAACAAGCACAGACCCATTAGTGGGCTCATATGATTTGATACTACACCGACTTTTGCAAACTTCTAGCATCACCCTCCCATCTATTAAACCATTTCAACCTCTCAGATGAAAACCATCCTGATTCGATGACACTAAAATTTGCCTATATCATCATTCACTAGGCATGATATCAAGAATTATTGTGCCCTCAAGGTTGTCATTCACCAATACTTGGAGAAAGACACCCTTCTTGTTGAGGATACAATCAACAAATCTCTAACACCATCTAATGTCTCTCCAACCTCTCCACCTTCATCAAGATCCCATCATCAGACTATGGTCCCTTTACCTCCTTCACCCCCTTTATTCGTGATTAACACCATCAATGTGGCCACTAGGTCACAAACTTTAAAGGATAAAGCAAAAGAGCAGGTTGTTATTCCTTGGACCTACCCATTTGTCAAACCTGATCAACCACCAAAACCCAATATTTCTATCTTGGGTACATCCCAACCCACTTCTTCAGAGGCAATCCATGATTCTATGGTGAAACAACTTTACCAAACTCCCGTGAAGATGACTTTATATGACCTCATTCAAAGCTCTCCACAACATCATCAAGCTTTAATCAAAGCTTTATAGGTAGTGGAAGTCTAACCTGAGGACCCCCAACCACTAGCTACCTTAGTCGAATCATTACCCACTATCACCTTTATTACCTTTAGTGATTCTAAAACTCCTACCTCCAACTTGGAAGATCAGGATGTTGCCCTTTTCATCATAGCATACGTTGATCAAACTCACGTTAAGCGAGTTATGATTGATGGGGGCGCCAGCATTAATATCATTTCCACCCATGCCTATGACCAATTATCCCTCCCAAAGAATTGTATGTCAAAGATTGATGCAATTCCTTGATCTTTCAATGACTCCACCGCCACTACCGTTGGCACCATCATCTTACATATTCATGTCAGCCCATGAACAGTCCCAAAACTCTTCTACATCATCGAAGGGGAGTTCCAATACAACATGTTATTAAGATGACCTTGGATCCATGCCATGGCCTATGTCCCTTCTACATTACACCGTTGTGTCAAATTTAAACATGATGGTCAAGTCCATGTCATTCCCGCAGACCCCTCCCTTTTCAAGACATGCAACACAACTTATCGACCCAACGATGTTCTCATTCTTTTCAAGACATCGACCAAAACACTACCTCCACCTGCAGAAGCTTCAACAAGTATGTAAATGGTGGTTACACCTACACCACCTCCTCAAGTGACAACCAAAGACCCTATGGAAGATACCTTCCAACATCTTTCGCTTGGGGAGTATCGTTTACTCACCTTGGACATGTTCTAGACTCCTCAAGAGTATGGACAAGTTCATCACAATCCTAGCTATGACCATCGTATTAGAATGGTCATCCCTTATGGTCCTCCCAATCTTCAAACAAATCTCATTTATGGAGGGCTAGATTGAGCTCCCACTGATGGGAACCCTCTTTTATCACCCCAGCTATTTACGTCTGATTTTTCTTTTCTTGGCAACCCAAACTTTGCTCATACCTATCTTTATAGGTGTGCATGGAAGGGATTTGGCTTTGGGCGCTACGAATAAGGCTCCCACCAGCACGTTGAACCACCAAATGACGAGGCCATAAAGAATGCCAAGAAGTGACATGGCTTGGGTTTTGAAGAACCTACTGAAACTTCTAAAAACCCTCACCCCAAACCTATCATAGAACAATCACCTCCAAACTCACTTATTCCCCAATTTTCACCTATAGAGTCAGTAGTTTCCATCCCTCCTAATTTTTTTTGCATAAATGCCATTCACTTGGAACCCCTAACCTATCAACTAGGTGGGGTATCCAGGTCTCTCCCTCTCATTTATCCAAACATGATAGATGATGAATCTGCTACCATCAACACTGTCTAATGCATAGATGATGACGCCATTCTCACCTACATGGGTGCAAATGACTCTTTCATCCAATGATCACTTCCTTCAGAAATGTAGGTTATGTTAAATGAATCAACCATTGACATTAACCTTCCATCTTTTGATGCTCCTCACGTTTTAAAGATTGGTCAATCTTTGGATGCCTAAGAACAAATTGACTATACCAAATTCCTTTTAGACCATAGCAAAGCCTTTGCTTGGACCTACAGCGATATGCCTGGCATCGACCCTAACATCGTCATCCATAATATTGTCACAAACCCAGAATCTAAGCCTATTAGGCAAAAGCTTCTCAAAATGCATCCTTGCATTGCACTCCTTGTCAAAGAGGAGCTTCAACATCTTCTTTTTATATCCTTTATCCAAACCATTAATTATCTATAATGGGTGTCAAACATCATCCCTATCACAAAAGTGACTGGGGGAATTCAAATTTGTACTGACTATCATGACCTTAACCTAGCTTTCCTAAAGGATGATTTTCCTCTACCCAACATCGACCAACTTGTTGATCTTATAGCCGGTCATGAGATGCTATCACTCATGGATAGGTTTTCAAGATATAACCAAATCTTGATTATGCCAAAAGATCAACACAAGACCACCTTCATCACCCCATGGGGGACTTTTTGCTATAGGGTTATGCCTTTTGGCCTAAAAAATGTAGGTGCCACATATCAACGCACCATGACCTACATCTTTCATGATCTCCTCCACAAAATAATGGAGGACTATGTGGATGATCTACTAGGCAAATCTAAACTCCACCGTGACCATTCAACTATTCTCAAAATCATATTCACTCACTTCCTCCAATACAATGTTCAATTAAACCCCAAGAAATGCATCTTTGGGGTTCTCTCAAGGAAGCTTTTGGGCTTCATCATTTCTCTTCATGGCATTGAGATTGATCCCACTAAGATTTGAGCTATACTCGAGATGCCACCACCTTCCAATCTAAAGCAACTTCACAGCCTGCAAGGGAAGCTTCAATCTATTCATCGCTTCATCTCCTAGATTTTTGACCAATGTCAACCCTTTCATCAGCTCTTCAATAAGGACGTCTCCTTTCATTGGGATAAGGATTGCCAAGAGGCTTTTGAATCCCTTAAATGCTATCTTGTCTCTCCACCAGTCTTTATTCCACCAAAAGATGACCAACCCTTCTACCTCTACATCTTAGCAACAAAACATTCTTTAGGTGCCATGATCACGCATCAAGATGAACAACATCATGAGCAAGTGGTTTATTACATAAGCCAAATGCTCATTGATTATGAAACTCAGTATACTCATATCAAAAAACTCTTTTTGGCATTAGTCTTCACCACTACCAAACTTCATCATTATCTTCTCAATCACAAAACTTACGTCATCACTCACATTGACCCCCTCAAATACATGCATTCCAAGCCATACCAAAACCAACGTATGGCTCGTTGGCTCATGCTTCTTGCTAAGTTCAATTTGGAATTCACCCAACAAAAATATATAAAGGGGCAAACAATCGCTGACCAACTAGCAGATGCCCCTCTACCTGACAACTAACCCTCTCACTGTGAATTCCCTGATGAACCTATCACCACACTTTCCACTGATGACACATTCTATCAAATGACAATGTTCTTTGACAGATCCAAATGTCAACTCGGTGGAGGTGTGAGGGTCATTCTCATCCCTCATGAGGGTGAGCCCATGCCCCTATCTTTCAAACTTGACTTTGAATGTACCAACAACATGGCTGAATATGAAGCCTTAATTTTGGGACTTCAAACCACCCTTTTCCTAGGTGTCAAGATCATCAACATCTTTAGTGACTCATAACTAGTCATCAATCAAATCAACGGTTCATATCTTTGTAAAAATGATGTTTTGCAAAGGTACAAACACCGTGTTGACACCCTGCTAGAATCTTTTGACCATTACCTCTTGCAAACTATTCCTCAATCTATGAATAAGTTTGCTAATACTATGGCTTTTCTCACCTCACGCATTCCATCCTCATCATCTCCCTCAAGAATTTATGTTATGGTACATCATTTGGCATTACCTTCATATATCTCCACTAACATTAAACTTGTCAGCGCCATTGACTCTAGTCCATAGGATGTTTGGTATAAACAACTTGTGGACTACTTAACTTATTCTATTGTCCCCCTGATTTCTCTAGCAATGCATGATGGGATTTTATCAAAAGCATATCTTGATATACTATGCTAGGGGGTCTTCTATATAAATGAGATTTCTATGGCCTCCTTTGATGTCTAACCTCCACTAAAACATCTCACACTATCAAACAAGTCCATGATGGGATTTGTGGAGGGCATTTTAGTGGTAACTCAGTAGTAAAGCGCATCCTTTGCTTGGGCTATTATTGGCCCACTCTTCACCAAGACTGTAGTGACAATGTTTGGCATTGTATCAAATGCCAACAATATGCTAACTTACTTCACATCCCTAGCCACACTCTACAAGTTGCTAAGGATTTCTGGCCTTTTTCACAATGGGGCTTAGATCTAATTAGTGAGATTAACCCTCATTCATCTCTTCAACATCAGTCCATTATCACTGCAACCGAATACTTCACTAAATGGGTGGAAGCTATTCCCCTCATCTCCACTAAAGCTGAAAAAATTGTCAACTTCATCAACACCCATATCATCTTTCATTTCGGTGTACCTCACAAAATCATCACTGATAATGGCAAATCTTTCAAAAATAAAACTGTTCAAAAACTTTGTGACTCTTTTGGCATCAAACTCAGCTTCTCCTCGCCTTATTACCCACAAGCCAATGGATAGGCAGAGGCTTCTAACAAAATCTTAACCAAAATCCTAATGAAGGTGGTCAATGACATTGGAAGGGATTGGCACATTCACATTCTCTTTACTTTGTGGGCCTACCGCACTAACATTCGAACCCCTATGGGTGCTACACCTTTCTCTTTAGTGTATGGAACTGAGGCCATCTTGCCTCTTGAAGTACAAATACCTTCTCTACACATCTCTTTGCATGAGATACTTTTCAATGATGACTTTCATCAAGATCAATTAGATTAACTTGAATTACTCAATGAACGTCGTCTGGCCGCTCTTAACCAACTCCATATCTACCAAAATCGCATAAAATGTGCCTATAACAAAAGTCTGAGAGAACGAGATTTCAAAATCAGAGATCTTATCCTCAAAGAAAACCAACATGTGACCAATATGGAAAGAAGTAAATGAGGCAAGTTTGCTCCTAATTGGCTCAGACCTTATATCATAACACACAAGTATGGATCAGGGACTTATCGTCTGTCTTCTCTTGAAGACCAGCCAGAACTTGAGCCCCTTAATGCCTTACATCTATGACCATTCTATTATTAATCAAGTAATCACTCACTTGACATTTAACTTGAGCTCATCCCTTGAGCGACCCCTGTCATCCTCATTCCTATTCCTTTCAACCCTTTTTCCCCATAGACATTAGTCAACCCTTTTTTCAAGCATGAATGCCTTGTCCTAATAAAAGGGAAACCCCTAAACCTCTATAGTCTAGTCCATGACTAAAAATTTAGTCAACAAAACATATAAAATTGGGATGCCTATTCAAAGGTCATAAACTATAAATGTAGACTGCTCCCTTGAAGGACAGCTGCATCATTGTTGTAATTAGTAGACTGCTCCCTTGAAGGATAGCTATTCAAAGACATCACACATACAAAGCAAAACATAGACCACTCCCTTGAAGGATGGCTATGCCCAAATTTTGCTTCAAACATCACTCTCTTAGAAGCTTCCCACATCGATCAGCTTCACATATGACCACAAAACAAAACAACATCGCCACGTAGACTTCCCGCATTGATCAATTTACCCAAAAAAAAAAATTGACTGACAAAATATTAAGTCATAGACTTGCCTATAGTCATTCTCAGGGTCACCTATAAAAGGGGAAAAGTTATCCTTGCTAAAAAAGGTTACGCTGTCATCACACCTCACATAATCAAACCTATTACCCTAACATACCCAAGGGATTTTGGAGCTCACTTAACATCAAGTGATTTGAATACTTCTCCTAACACAAACAATGGTCAATGACGTAATGCATGAATGGGGTTTTTGTTTACCATAACCCTATCTATGCTACCATTATGGTCCTTGTCAATGAAAGAGCAACACACCTTTCACTTCTTACACACTTTGGTCACATACAACCAATCCAAACTCAACTAAATCATTTTCTAACCAAACCAAACCAAAACATTTTCTAACCATTAACATAACCTCATGATTTATTTAATACAAATATCAATTTATGTTATTTATCATAGCCCATTCACATTAGTTTCTATGGACAACAATACACATGGAAACTAACAACCAAACACAATTTATGCCAAGCATATATCCTCACTAATATGGAAACTTGTTGAAGCATAAATAAACTCATTTCATTTTTAACATACATCCATCACCAATATGGAAAATTGCTAGGGATGAAAAACCACATCACCTATGTTACAGAATACACCATCACATAATTTGGAAAAGGCTGTAACATCATCATACACTCATTATTTCATGCATGCACCATTAGACATATGGGAAGTGCTAAACCATTGACATGACCAAACCAATTATCGACCTCTTCGACTCTCTTCTTCCCTTTTGGGGAGAACTACATTGGCATGAGGCCCTTCAAATATGGGCTATGTAGGCAGCACTCAGTTGACATGGGGTCTTCTGAGGTTAGCTTGGCCATTCCTTTATCCGTCCATCTAATGGACCAACTATCTATACCAACCCAAAATCATGACCAAACAATCAGCCTTGACACTAAATAAGTTACCTAAAATTCTCATGGGGCACATTGGAGATCACATACATCTCCCTGACTAACACCCGCCCCTTGAGATCACTTATATCTCAGCCTGACTCAACCAATGACCTTAGAGATCACGACTATCTCCTTAGACCATGACCACTTTCGAGACAACTTTGTCTTGGTTGTTTTAATTGCATATATGCTACCTCACAAATAGTTAGCAAATTGTACACAACCCATATTATAACCCTCACATGTATTATTAGACCACGCTCCTGTTGATCCCCGATATGTGTGACATTTTTCATGTTTTCCAGGAGCACTTCCTGAGCTTGGGATACTTGGAACATGATGACCATTAGAGCTATAGATCTAATTGTTTAACCCAATCAGCTACGATTAAATGCTAGGGACTGATTATTTCAATTTTAGTACTCCTCGCTCTTTGACTGTGACAATTTGACCTACCTATCATGTGAAGTGGTATACATGCAATCTCAACTATTACAATGTTCACACTCCAACTTCACCATACACATCTACTACCTATCAAATCAGCACCTGATATCAAGTTACCTTCCCTCGACTCCCACTTTGAGGGGGGATACCTCATCCCTTACTCAGGGCAACCTACACATCATCCCATACCTGGGGCAACTTACTCCTATTTTTGTCTTGCAGTTCATTAGAACAACCAACAAGACAAAAAGGGGCAAATGTAGACACCAAAATAGTGTTAACCCCCTTTGGTCCCTTTCTAACTTTAACATGCCTAACCTATACTTTATTAATTTAAAATACTTATTTTAAATTAATCATCCCCTTTAGACACCTCACCTTGGATTCCTTTCCCTTAGACCATTTATCACCCTATGACTAATCATAATTACCTAAGACCTATTTCAACTCTCCCACTAACCCCCATACCTAATAAAACCCACCTTTCGACCATTTGCCAATGGCAACTAAACCTGGCAGATGGAGGAATAGGCAAAAGGATAAAAATAGTCTTTTTACCTATTCTCTAGCTATTGATGTCAGTTAACCATTGATTGACGCCGGCAGGATTGCCGATGTCGGTCACTTAAAACTAAATTTTGACCTTGGCTCTTGGCCTAAATGTGAATTCTCTTGCTCTCGAGATTTGAATTCTCTTGCTCCTCGACTCCTTGCATATCAAAGGCAAGATTTAGGACGAGGCATCAATATTCTATCATCACTCTCTAGACTAAGAAACTCTACATAATTCACTCCACACCAGGTTGAAACATTACATTAGGTCTCCTACATCAGCCATAATGGGAACAAGTCTTCTACACTTTTGGTTCTCCACCAAAAGCTAAGTATTATTTTGGTTTATATTTTAGTATTTTTAGAATGCATTGGTGATTAGTCCATTGAATATTCTTGAGTAATATTGATAGACAACCTAACTTTCTTCCTGGAGAGGCTAAAAAGCCTTCCTCTCATTCTTATTCTCCTTCCACCCCTATCCTCTACGTTAGCCCTTTCCCAGACCATATTCATTGTCTTTTAATCCTCCACAAACCATTAAACTCCCACAGACCTCCCAGACTCCTCTGTCAACCAAAGACACCAACCAAAAAATCTATCCAAAGCCCATTGCCCCTACCGATGTCGGTAGCATAACCGATGTCGGCAACTTTACCAACTGATGCTAGCAGGACTACCGACGTTGACAACTATGGAAGATTGATTGTAAGATTTAGGTACACATTATCTATTTCTTCTTCTTTAAGTCTTTCATTATTTCTTTCCATTACGACATTCTTTTTATCAACTAGTGGATTGTCATCCCTCCAAGAAGTCTTTGCACTTCTGGGATCGAGCATATCGCTTGGCAGTCCACCATATCTGTCTCTAACATTTTTCTTTGTTAAGTTTTCTTCTTATCTACAGGTGTCATCCTCCACAACCAAAGAGGAGCTCCTTCAATGTCTGGATAATGATGCACAACTTAATTCAGGTAAATACAAACCCCTGACCATTAACCCTTAGTTTCTTATTTCTTTTGAATGTGAAAAGCAAAAAATGAGTAGAAACACCTACAAATGATTGTCAATCAGTGAAAAGGTGCCTATAAGGGTCATGAGAGAAAACAAGAGGGACATATGGGATGGATGTCAAAAAACATACTCAAGTTACCAATTTTTGCATTTTATATGACTACATTTACCCCCTCTTTATTCTAGTGATGTAGCAAAACAAAATACTAGTATAAATGAAACATAGAAAGTGTACTTAAACTTACCTATAAGGGTGAAGCTCATGAATCTATGTGATACTAGATGTGCATAGAGAGAGAATATTTTGAAGTGTGAATCTATAAGAGAAAATCGAGAGTAGATCAGTTCTTACTAGATACACTATATCTAAAATAAGAATTCACAAAGCTGGGTAAGATAGAAAGGAAGAGAAAGGAATGAATATACCTCACTGGGTACACAAACCAATACAAAACTTGTTGTGATGTTGAGTGATGCTAGATGTTGTTGAGCAATGTTGAGTATGTGATATACCAAGAGAAAATGTTGAATAGAGTTGAGTGATCAATTCCCTAGAAGTGGCTCAAGAATACAAATTTTGACCCTTTGGCTCCGTCATCACCCACTAAGTGAAGCTATGTGGTTATACATGTGTTGATCAATGTTTGGACTCTGTGTTTAATCCCTCTAAATAGGTGGCTCAAGAATACAAAGGCTAGTTAGTCCTTTGGCTCCATCATTGCCCTATGATGTGAAGCTATAAACTGATACTGGTATGAAATGTGTGTCATATGAGATAGCTCCTGAAGCCCATGAATGCTATATAATCTAAAAATATTGGCATGGATAGTCAAATGTATGCTAGAAACTAGGGCACTCTTGGCCACTCTAAAAGATGGAGATTATGCTTATATGAAAGCCACCCCAAAACTAGTGTACTAGGCTTATATGAAAGCCACTCTAAAATGTGTAAGTTAGTCTTGTATGAAATCCACTCTAAAATGATACCAACCAATTGTAGATGGAGTAAGAAATGCAACTACTAAGAACACCTGGGTAATGCTGAACTCAAAAAGAAAAGAAAATAAATGTGTCACACACATTACTCCCAATTACTAGTGTCTAGAACATGGATTCTGATTTAGAAGTTATACCAATTTCCATATCTGAAACTAAAAGTGAGAGCCATCATGATATGCTTGATTCCACCTAAATGTAGATTCTCTAAGTAAAAGTGTACTAAAAACTATTAATTTTGAACTAGTCTAAAAGTGCAAAACTGTAGCTGAACCTACTTTTTTGCTTACTTTTAAAAAATCTGGTTCTCCTACTATTTAGATAGGAGTATTGAAAATAGGACACCTTGGTGTTTGATGCTACCATCCATGTCTAGTTCTATTGTCCTTTGCTAAAACTAATGACTATTTTGGAATAATCATTGTTTTTTGGGTTTATTTACCTGGATTATTGTCTAGTTGTTCTAGGTATCTAAAAGCTATTTTTTTACTGTTAGGAGATTTTATCTCTATGATAAAACCACTATTTTTTCTCCATATTTGAGGATAGGAATTAAGACCCTACAATGAATTCCCTCAGAAGAAAGAGCCCTACAATTATGTTATGTTGTAAAATACATGATATAGCAATGATAATCAACAAGATATCTCAAGATATAACATAGTTTGTAATAAGAGATTGTTAGATCAATAGGGGTATGCCTAGATAGATATAATAATGTAATAGTATGTCTAATGCATTGGATTGAAACTAGAACTAGAACTCTTTTTTGTTGTTAGTTGTTAGTTGACAAGGAGGGATGAAGAATGATGTCCATCATGGCATCCAAAATAACAAGATAATGCATGATGTGTATCATGGCATCATAAATAATGAGAAGCAAACAAGAAACAAGCACATAAGGAAAGAAGAAAGAATCATACAAGAGTGGCCAAGGGGACAAGCAAACAAGGGACATGGGCACATGTCACTCAAACCAGAGGGAAAGCATATAAGGCATGGTCAAATGCCACATACACATACATTTGAAAATAAACAAGGTTAGCATAAAATCCACAATCACATAGAAGAGTATAGGTAAAGGACATTAACAAATGTCCTAAGGCACACACATGAATAGAAGTAAAGGACATTGGAAAATGTCATAAGGCACATATATGAGACAAAATAGGAACTAAGAAATGCAATCAATATAGTTATGCAAAATAAGAAAAGAAAGCATGTAGATACTAAAAACACAATCACATCTAAGTAGTAAAATTAAGAATGTGAAAGTATGCAAGACATGTAGTACAAGACTAGGTATATACTAAGAAAATATATGAGTGTTATGTACTAGTGAGTGTCAATAGAGTAATCTGTGTAAGCTAGAAAATTATGTACAATTAGGATGATAACTAGAGTGTGTGGTGTAGGAATGACATAACCTAGATGGTGTAGTCATGTAAAATATGCCCTGAGTGGGTATATGCATTTAGGTCTTGAAAGTAGAAATAAGATGCCCTCTCAATGGGTAGAGTGAAGTAATCAAATAGCTGGATGTCACTGTACACACTCAAAGAAGATCAATTGAAGCATGGTAATGTAGATAAATCAATAAACAATAGCATAAAATAAAAAATGTAAGTCTAGCATAGTAGTAGAAATGTAAATCATGGATAATGAATACAATAAAAATGTTTTTGGTTTTTTTGAGTTATTTGAATATTTTTGGATTTTTAATGTATTTGAATATTTTTTTTATTTTGAATGTTTTTATATTTTTAATGTTTTGAGATATGTAAAAGTATAATAAATAGTATAAATATATGTACAATCATTAGAAAAAATTGCTATATATAAGCATATGAATAAAGAAATTTGTATATGATGACATAAAATACTAGGTTGGAGTAGGTAAAGGGTCTAAGGATGGAGCTCATTGGGTATGGATATGGAGGAAGGGATCAAGACCATCATCAAATGCCTCAAGATCATCATCATAAGTGTCATCATATTATTTAGAAGCTATGTACATGGTGTCATCTTTTCGAAGGTGAACTAAAGGTTGCTCTGATAGTAGAGATGTTGATTCCCCTCTAAGACATTTAGCTCTAGTAGTAAATTTATTTTTTGGAAGTGGAGAAGTTGGTGTTGATGGTGTTATAATATTAATAATACCTTGAACATATAGTTTATCCAATCTCTACTGTAAAACTATACATGAGTTTGTATCTTACCCTATGATCTGATGAAAAAGACAAAATGGATGACCATCCTAGTGTGATAATTTGATAATAGATCTATGTTGTATTGTAGGTAATGTGATTAATCCAGAATTAAGTAACATCTATAACATAATCTATGGTTGATGTTAGGTGATTCCTACTTGAATCTACATGACAGGATCTATATCTATATAGGTAACCATGTGAATTGTATGTACCAAGTGATCTATTATGGCTGTGAATGTGGAGTATATCCTGAGAGTATAGTGCAAGATGCTAATAGTGATGTAGGATGTGTAATGAGAGATATAGATTCATCTTGGTACTCTCCTAGGCCTATTAGTGTAAACCTAAATCCACACAAATATTCATCTATGAGTGTGGGTGTCATATCATCATTTGAGGAAGCCTAGGAATCTATATCAACATCATGTAAATATGGTAACTTAGAATTTACCACAAGGGGTAATTGTGATATGGGAGTCTCATCAACTATAGTAGTAGAATATGGAAGTGATATAAGAGTATCTATAATTGATGAAGTAATTGTATCTATAGAATGAACTGATACTATTGGAACTGCTATCAGTGAATGTATAATTGTAATAGGTGTAGGAATCATGACCAATGGAGTAGCTAAAATGGTTAAAGCTACTATGACTAGCTAAATATATAAAACTGAGGATATAAATATAAGTGGAGTGAGATAATTTTTATTCTTTCCAACCTCATATGTATGTATCTGATTAAGAGAAATGTAGTGAGGTAGTGGTTGAACTATGATATGATGTGTCCCATCTAATTAAATGGTCAAAGATGACTCTATAGTTTGGCAATTTTTGAATGGATAGTTATCTGTTGGACATGTGTTTAGGTATCCTTCATGGAGAAACTTAATACATTGATGATGAGTAGAATATTTTACCCCCATAATGTGTATCCAAGGTCATCCACATAAAATGTTATAATGAAGAGGACCTGACATGACCTAGAACTATGTAGAGAGGGTTTTGGGTCCTGCCATGATATCCAAAGTAATGGTGCCCAATATCTATCATGGTATATCATCAAACCCTCTAATTTTATTATATGATTTTTATATGAATGATATATCCATGACCATGGTTTTTAGAAATGTAATATTACATGTATTAAGTCTGGCACCACTATCAAATAGAACTCTCTTAACTATCCTAGTTTTGACTTAAGCTTATATAAATAGTGGTAAATTTTGATCATTAACTATCTAGATGGCATGCCATCATGATCAAAAGTAATAACATATTTTATAGTTTTTATTGTGTTGACCACTGATGTAAAATAAGAAGGATCTAAATCAACGGGCATAGAAGTCTAAGTGAGTGCCTGATAGAGAATGTCCTTGAACATATTAGATTTATGAAGTAGTTATAACATGGAAATCTTAGCTAGTATGTTTCTCAACTAATCAATAATATCATATGACTTATGTAGATCTACTATATGGGTGGGTTGGGCCTAGGATGAGAAGGAATGGGAGGGTGGTAGGGCTCCTAACTAGGTGGAGGAGGCATGGTAGCACGTCGAGTAATATCTCTAACTACATTATCTACTATCCATATAGGACTAGTAGTAGCTATGGGAGGAAAGAAAATATAATCGATATGTTGAGGTGGTGTAGGGACAAAGGGTGTCAAATGGGCTCTTTGGTGATGGGTAGTGAGCTAGGGAAGAACAAAATGGAGCATACAACATGACTTAGCATGGGATAGAGGCTCTAAGGGAGGTGAAGCAAAAGGTATCTTAACATGTTTAATAATAATGTTCATAACATCATCCCATATTATGAAAAGTAAGAATGAAATGCAAAGAATGAAGCTTTGTACTAGCATATGGTAAACTTCAACATTCATGTACATGATAGGACCTAGTATGGTCTCATTATTTACAAGAAATGTAAGAAATATTTGGAAATAAATTAGATCCATTTTTTTAAAATGTGTAATCTAAGTTTAGATGTAAGGTTATACCCCAAGTAGCAATGGGACCTAGTATATGTAATTAGGGTTGTGAAAAATGATCTCTTTTAAAAATTAATATGAAATTTTGAAATTTAAAGTGAATTTTTGAGTGAATTATGCAACTAAAAATTTAGAAAATTATTGAAAAATGATTGATTTAATAGGACCTAGTATATGTAACTAGGGTTTTAAAAAATAATTATTTTTGAAAATTGCTATTGAATTTTTAAATTTGAAGTGTATTTATGATTTAAATAATCTATTAAAAAATTAGAAAATTATTGGAAAATTACTGAGAAAATATTGGGACCTAGTACGGGTAGCTAGGGTTTGAAAGAAAATTATTTTAAAATTACTATAAAATTTTAAAATTTAATTTTAATTTCTAATTTTATTATGAAAGTTAAAAATTAGAAAAATATAAGAAAAATTAATAGAAAATTTACCCTAGGGTGTCTAAGGTTTATATGCATAAATAAAGTAAGTCGAGTTCGCCAAATGATTTAAATTTTTTGGGAATATTGGTGTATTATTCCTAATTTAGTTCAAGGGAATTAGTAATAAAATCAATAAATAAATATATAATAATTAAGCTAATGATTTTTATAATTTGATTCTAACTTGAACTTTTTCTAAAAATAGTAATAAGGGTAAGAAAATAAGACTTAGCTAGAAATTGATTGATAGGACCGAGACAAAGGCTAGAATTCAATGTGCAAGACTAAGACACTATCATAAATTAGGGTCTAGCCTTCATTTAGTGAAAGGATAGGAGCACTAAAAATAGGACTCCCTTGTGTTTGGTGCTATAGTCCACCTTTTCCACTACTGTCCTAAAGATCTAAGCTTTATGGGTTTTGTTTGCCAAGTTTGTGTGACCATACCTATGAAGTTTCAGTAGATGGAAGTCCATAGAGCTCCATGTAGATATGTTTTTTTCTATAAACCCTAAAATACATCATGATTTGACAAAATTTAAAAAATATGTAGGGTTAGTGTGTGTAAGATTCACTAAACATGTTTTCAAACCTCTTGTGTGGGCACACTAATTACATACCAATACTTTGAAGAAGGATCAAGCCATATGTAGTTATCCCACTTAATGTGCTTTGTGAAATAGTGTGTATGAAGATGCAAAATGCTAAACTAGGTGTGCTTGAGATGACTAGGGACTGGTGCAAGGATTTGAATAAGCTAGAAATAATATTAGATGGTTGTATGTAGAGAATAGGGAAATATGCTTGAGTAGTCTTGTTTGTATTCTTGCTTGCTTTATGATATTTGTCAACCATTTTGAAATGATATTTGAATGGGATTTGATAAGGATTTGTTGGTTATGGGTTAAATGCAATCATGTTATGTTGACATAATTAAGAAGAGGAATCGGGGAAAAATGATAATTTGGGCTCATAATGTGATTAGACAGGAGCACTAGAAAGGGGACACCTTAGGGTCCAATGTTATAGTCCAAGTTGGGTACTATTATTTAGAGGGTAAAAGACCTAGGGGGATGGAATAAGCATGGAAAAAGGGTCCTATCTAAGCTATAATGAGGTCTTAAAAGCCTATGAATGAATAGGAATCAATAAAAAGGTTCCTAGAAGGGTCATGAAAGAAAGTAGGAGGGATCTATGGGATGAATGTCACAAGTCCTACTGAAGTTACCAATTTTTTAATTTTATATGACTATAGTTACCTTTTAGATATCATTGTATTTTGATTCAAATGATTTGGATTTTATTTTTTAGAAGATAGGCATATGATAGAGACAAAGATTTAAGATAATTTGGAAAATTAGGATTGGTAAAGAAAATTTAGATCGAAAAGATTGATGGCAAATGAAAGACAAAATGATGGAACATAAATGACAAATGATTGTAAATAAATGACAAATGATTGGTAAACATAGTAAATCATGTTGGAAAATCATGTAAAACATGAATGATAAAAAGGAATGTAGAACATACTAAATCACGTTGGGAAGCATGTAAAACATGAATGACAAATGAAATATCAATGAAAGAAATATTGAACAAAGATATATAAGAAAAAAGAAAAGTAAGCTCATGTAACATTAAAAAAACATGAAAGACTAAAAATGAATATCATTACATGAATAAGATTAGGCATCATAAGATGCCCTAAAGGGTAAGTGGCTATAGGGATGGGAATCGCAAGATACCCCAAAGTCTGAAGGGACATGCAAATGAGCATCACAAGATGACCCAACATGTGAGTTGGAGTAAGGTAACATTAAATTGTTAAAATGGTTTGCATTGGGTTGGTAGGTGCATTTGGAGATAGGTAAATGTGTTGGTTTTTTAGATGCTAAGGTTGTTGAATGTGGAATATGATGTGTAGGAGAGGTAGGAAGAGATAAAGGAGATAAAGGAGGACCATATATGATATACTTTGGATTAGGAATTTGAATTAAGTAATCTATTAGTTCATGTGACTTAAGAGGTTAAGGTTAAATGGATCCAATGATATGTTTAAAGTTTTTCATGTTATCTATCCTTTCCTTATTGGTGTAGGAATAAGGATAAACTATGGTTTGAAAAAAATTAGAAGATGATGTATAGGAATGGAATTATTATTGTTGTTCATTAGGTAGTTGATGTTGATGTGATTGTGGTTCTTGAGATTGAATTTGAGAAGCTTGAAGATAGTATTGATAGCATTGTTGTATTAGAGTATCAAGATTGAAATGTGGACCAAACAAAGAAGAAAGAAGAAAATGGTGAAGATCATGACAAGACTCTTGAGAAGGACCTATAGTAACATTAAAACAAAAAACTTATCAAGATTGTACCATTTTGGAGGAGGTTTGGAAGAATCAAAGTTCATGGGTTTAGAGAGGTGGAAATTTATTCTTAAGTTATTCTAGAGTCAAGGGTGGGTGGGTTGGGTTGAAATTGGTTGAATTAGATGTTCCATTTTTAGGTTAGGGAGGCTTAGATGAATCAATTTTATGAGAATATGATTGAAAAGGTTATTTAGTAGTTATTTGAGGTGTTTCAAATTGAGTCATAAGAAAGTCTTGCCTTTTTTATTAGTCTAAGGGTTCTTCTAAAGTTTTAGGTGAAAAGATTCAAACTTTGTATTGAAGGGGAGGTTTAAGAGTAGTGAAAAATAGTTTTAAAAGAGTATAATCATTCATTCTATGGTCTAATTTATGAGAGAGATACTTCCATTATTTGATGAATGGATGAGAAAATTCATTTGGAAGTTTCTTGGAATTGATGAAATGGCTAAGGTAATTTCTAGGAAGGTCATCATGTTAGAATTCCTTCACTAGAGAATTGATGAAATCCTCTAGTTGTGAGATGGAATGTCTAGGAAGTTGGTTATACCATTCAAGTGAATCACCAACAAAAAGTTTGGATAAGATTTTGGTGGTAGAAAAGGTTTTAGTTTGGACTCATTCCTTGTAGATATTACCAAAATACTTAATAAATATAGTAGGGTCCTTAGTCCCATTATATGTGATAGTTGGAGAAATGTTTCCAATATCTATGGATGAAATGAATGGATATAAAGGTTTATTTTGAATATGTTGAATAATTTTGTTATTTATTTGATATTGAGGTATGATATTCCCATTGGCATCTCTAAGAGGAAGAGGGATAAAATTTTGATTTGGTTGAGACATGATGACTTGACGTGATTGACTAGTCATGATTAATAAATGTTGTTGCATGTTCATCATTTGAGATTGATTGGTTATTTTCTTGATGTTAATTTGTTGAATGAATTTTGCGAGAAGTTTATTTTTATCAATAGGTGGATTGGTTTTTGTAGGAAGGGTATTAGTGTTGATAGGAGGAGGATTATTAGTGTTGGTGGGAGGAGGATTCTGTGTAGGTGGAGGATTCCCAACATTGGTCTTAGTTGTCTTAAGTGTGGTACAAGAATAAGGAAGCTTGGCAAGGTCACCATTCTTGTGAGGAGTATAAATAGTATTATCATCAAGGTCTTTGAAAAATTGGGAACCATATAGATTATCAATTTGATTATTTTCAATCATGTTACTTTGGGAATTAATAAGGTTTGGTGATTTTTTTATGGGTGTAATAAGAGGGTTGTGAAAATTGGTTGTAAGGATATTAGTGTTGATATGAGGATTCCCAATATTAGTATTGGTAAGAGGATTAGGATGAAGGGCCTTAAATACATTACATTATGTAGTGAGTGGTTTTGGTTTAGGAGGAGACGAAGGAAGAAATTGGATAGTTTCATTTGAAGTAATGAAATAAGTGAGATTATTATCCAAATACTTCATTATGAAATGTTATAGACTAAGGTAAGGTTGAAAATATGTCATCATGATGAAACAAGACTAGATAACCACACAAGGAGAACAAAAAGTGGTAGAAAATAGTATAGGGTCAATTGAGTCGATCTTGTACAACAAACAGGGGAAGAAAGGGGTCCATAAATAGTACAAGCTCAATTGGGTCAATCATATACAACAAAAAATGGTTGAAAAAGGTCTAAAAATAGTATAGGGTTGATTGGATTGATCATGTATAGTTAATAGGGGCTATAAAAGGTACAATGTTAACTAGATTGACCTAATACAATACACATGGAAGATGAGAAAGTTTGTAAAAAATTGTGAGTTGAAATAAGATAGATTTTAAATTAAAGTAAATAAATAATAAAAGGAAACAAATATTCAATTAGATTAACACTGGCCAATCCAATTGAGGCACACAAAACAAAACCTTGCACTACATTGGATAATGTAATTTTTTGTACATAAAATTGAGAAAAAAGAAAGAAATCAAATTGAAAATTTAAATATAACTATTTGGTAAACCTAATATGTTAATTAGATTATTAATATATGATTTTAAATGTGATAAGAATTTGGCTACAAGCAAGGAACTAGATAACAATCTAAGGATGGTTTCAAGTAGTTTGGGATGTAAGGAACTGTAGTGGCAATAATACATGATTGGTATTGAGGCCTACCCCCTCACTTCACACAAAATAGTGATAAAGGTGTTAGATTCTTAGATACAATATACCATTAATCATGCTTTATACTTGACCAGATTATCAATTCAACTTTCCCCTTGATGATAAAATCTAAGTAGGTTGGCCTTAGGTAGATAAATGTTAAAATGATTATTTATATTATGTGATTTATCCATGTGTGCATAAAATAAAAATAGTGTAACTAAATGATTAATTAAAAACCCCTAATTAGATTATGTAAACTATTCTAATCATACAATAAATAAGAAAAGAAAGGTGTGAACTAATTACTAGCATATAGAGTTTAATTCCAACTTGAAACAAGGTATAATGTTGACACTATATACAAAAAATATAGAATAGGGTCAACATGATTGAAATTTTAATACATAATAAATGTCTAAAAATGAACATGGTTGGCCAAGATCAACCCAATTATTTAGATAACACATAACACTAGGTTGATAGGGTTGATCTAGTTGACTGTGCAAGGGTAGTTTTGAAGACTACAAACTATGAAAGGAAACAAAGAAAATAAAGAGATAGAGAGATAGAAAGGAACCTTTATGGATTATAGATTCATATAATGAATATTTCCATTCAATAACCTTGATATGTGCTTACAAATTCTATTAACTAGGTTGACTGGGTTTATCAAGCTTTATAGAAACTTGTTATTGAGTGCCTAAAAATATATAAGATCAACTGGGTCAACCTAATTATCTAGACCTAGATACTTGAAAGTGTACGGGGTCGACTACATTTACCTAGTAGTTTGAAATGGAATTTTGGAAACATGTACTAGGTCATTTGAGTAAATCTAGTTGCTTATTTTTGAAAACCTATCCATAGAGATTAGAACTGGGTTGATAGAGTCAATCTAGTATGATAGATATATGATAAAAATAATGCTAAAAATAATGAAATAAAGTGAAATAAAATTTTCAAGGGTTAGTTTCACATTGGGTTCACTGGAATGTATGTAATCATAAATGTATCATGTCTATAAATCAATCTTGTCTTGGAGAAGATAGAGCATAATTACACTTCCGATTGGGAATACATTTGTTAAGTGGGAGCATGACCAATATGGGGATATAATAGACCCAATTATGGGATCACTTGTCATAATACACCATGTGAGGTAGGTTTCCAAAGCTTACAATCTAACACAATCATGTAACAACCCTAAAAGAGTTCTAGGTTTAATGTTCACTCTATTCTAATAAACAAGAAACTAAATCTATTCTAGTGCACACCAATGTTTGTGGCATAAATTTGGGGTTATAAACAAAAAAACAAACTAAACTAAACATGAATATAATATATATACTTACATCAATGTATACAAAATCTTAATGTATGAGAAGACATAATCATAACTACATTATCTATCTACTCTTACAAAGGAGAAATAATGTTAGGAATACTTAACTTTGAATATGAACCCACCAAACCTAAATATCTCCCTTGGCCAAGGTGCTTCACAAGAGATTATTGTGGTATGTAAGGATAAAAAAGATAAATCAGCTCTAGGCTACACAACCTATCTATGCAGCCAAAAGACTTCTCCATAAGCCAAGATTTATATCTCTAAAGAAAGTATGGAACCCTAAAATTTAATCTTCAAGTATAATGGTCAATAAGAAAATGTTTTTTCACACGTATTTTTATTTTCTTCTCTTGTATTACAAATGGATAGAAATGAACTTGTATATATATTTAAATCTTTCCCTAAATCCTCTTAGAAACATCATCTGTATAGGGTTGACCTGGTCGACTTGTACATTTTTGGGGATAATTCACTAGGTCTAAGCTAGTTAGGATGAAGGGATAACAAACCCAAAAAGTGAAAAATACCCCTAAACTGTATAGGGTCAACCTTGGTCAACCTAGTACAACCAATAGTCCAAAATGGAATTAAGGCAAGAAAAGGAAGATGGAAAGAAGAAAATGACTGGAATGGGTAGGATTGAGAAGAATAAGCTTAGGGTAAATTATTTTAGGAGAAAAGTGTGTAGATGGCAAGTGGGACTAGTGAAAAAAATCTTACGAAGCACCAATGGTCTACCCACCCCTTTCCTGGTGCACCCCTTAAGGCATTCACTCAGAGAGATTGAGACTTGACAAGTTTCTACAAAATTCAAAGTGTCATTAATCAATATAAGTTTGAAAATTTTGTGTGTATATATAGGGTTCATTTTATCTATAAAAGTGACAGGTAAATTCATAGCATGATCCATAAGCATACTTTTATGAGGCTGTTCAAAAATTGGAGGTGTGTGAACCATCTCTACCCTATGATAAATAGGAAAAATCCAAAAATAAGGAATGATATAAAATGGAATATGGGAAAATATACTAAAATACTAAAGCAAATAAGAATGATAATGAATAATCTCAGTATTGTGGGCCTGAATAAGACCTCTTAAGAATAGATCTTCTAATGTATAACCATCATCGTAATCATGTGTATGAAGATCAATGTCATAGGTAGGGATGACCTTGTCATTTAATGTGGTGTGATTAATGGAATGTCAAGTCTTAGTTAAGATAACGGGGATGTCATGATAAGGTGGTTGATGATAATGAGGTTGCAAATAAGTAGGAAGCTAAGAGATGAGATGAGGTGAGAGATCAAAAGTTTTAATTTTGAGATTGATCTCATCAGGCTCATCATCATCAAAATATAGGAGGCTAGGAGGAATATTCTTGATGAGTTTTGGAAGTCCATTATAAACTCAAGTAAAATTTATGGGAAATTTAAATCATTGGGATTCATGAAATGGAATTCTCAGAAAGTATTTAAGGGTAGGAATATTGAATACACCCTAGTCTTAGAATTGTTCAAAATTCCAAGGGTTGGCATCACCTTAAATCTTGTAGATGGCTCCATTATGAGTAAATTTGATGCATTGGAAAGCAGAAGAGGCAACTGCTCTGATACAATGAGTCCATGGCCTACCAAACAAAATATTATAATATAGAGGAAAGTTGAATATCATCACCTTCATGTGAAAAGTGATAGGTGGGATAGTAATGGGGAGCCACACATAACCTAAATGAGGCATTTACCTTCATTCATAGCCTTGACATGTGTTACATGTGGACTTAAGATTGAATTCAAAATATCCAAGGGTTTTGATAAAATTGAGAGAGGCAACACAAGTGCCAGAACCCTTATCAATCAAGGCACACATGACTTGGATATCACCAATTTAGACACTAATAAATAGAGGAGGATCATTCACAAGAAGGATAATCTCATCAAGAATAATAGAAAAAATTGGAAATTTGAGGGAAAGATAAGTGTCTATTATCTCATCAAAATGTATAAACATCTCTTTGTATTTTTGTAAAATTTTATCTTTTGATCTAGATAATGTGGCTTCACATCTTGCTAGGGGAGGATGAGGGATGTTCATTTTGAATAAAAGATACATAAGATGATTATGACGATGTGGAGAGGTCCAAATAAATTTGAGAAATGGGATTTGAGTGGAAGATTAGTGAGTTCCATGATAGGATCCCACTCATCATAACCCATAAGAAGATTGTTGAAAAGAGGTGCATAGTATTGAAGGAGGTCCTCGGAAGGAGGACCCAAAGTCATGTGAATTTACATTGAGAAGAGGTACAAGGTTTAATTAGAGGAAAATTTTGTATATTGTGTTGAGAAGATGAATAAGTTGATGTGGGTATGGCTTGAAATAGATTAGAATAGGTGTTGATAAAATTTTGAGTATCATTGGTGTTAGGTAAAGAAGATGGAGGGATGGTATAAATAGTATGAGAAGTGTTATACAAGGGAGGTGTTGGAATTGGTTCATCAAAATTTATAAGGTCTTCTTTCCCCAACTTGGTTAAGTGAGTTGAAGAAAAATATTGGATAACATGAAATATGCAAGATAATGGAAGTGTGTAAATGGGTTGAGGATCAATGAAAGCAACCACCTTTCACACATTAGTCATATTAACCACATTCTCTTTAGGAGTTAGGTCAATAATACTATCAAAATTATTGGTATAATGGGTAGGTTTGTCTTGGGTATCTTGGTGATTTGGAAAAGGATCTTTATAGATGGCCAAATGAGCATTAGCCTGATTTAAAGCTTGAGATTTAGTTTGTGTTTCATGGGATTTGAAAGCAATGTCATAGGATTATTGAAATTTATGAATGATATACTCATGGTAAAAATTAGGACCAATAAGGAAATCCATAGCCAACTTATGAATCTACCTACAAGTCTCATTAGAATAACCCTAACAAGTGTGAAACCAACAAAATTTATTGGGATCATACCAAGATTTCATGGGTCGAGTGGGATTAAGTAATCATAGTATAGGCCTTAGTAGACATTTTTGTAATTATGATAAGGATAAAGGTTTGTGAACATTAATATTAATGGTTGAAGATAAATGAGGATAGTGATGTGGTTGGGAGGGGAAACTTGTTTTGAAGATTGGTTAGGAACAAAAACTTGAATAGTGTGAATGATATTATAATATTATGTGACACCATCATTGGTAGTATGAAAATTATTATTCTTGAGTAACATGTGAGTACACATAGAAGGTTATGATGGACCAAATTGATTCATAAGGAAATATTGACACTTATCTTGATCAATAGCCTCCTCTAAAGTGCATGGAGAGAGAGTCTAGACCTAATATTACAACTTGGGAAAAAGAGAATTAGTAAATAGATGAAAGAGGTTATCATCTTCCATATTATGCTCACATTTATTGGATAACTTCTTCCATTGTTTAATGAAATCTTGGCTAATTTTGGTTTCAAGATGCTTACAGTTGATAAAATGGGCCAATGTATTCTTAGGGAGATCACTAGTTTGGAAATCTTGGACTAGAGCATTGACTAAATCTTCCAAACTAGTAATAGAGTGAGATTTAAGTTGGTTTTACCAATCTAAAGCATCACCCATGAGATTTTTTCCTAATATCTTGGTATCAAAAAAGTTATTTAAATTGACCTAGTCTTTATATAGATACCCCTATCAATAGTTGAGCCCACCATGGGTCCTTATCATCTTGGTTTTGTATTATAGGAAAGAGTCACATTTTTTATTAAGGGGCAATATATATGAAATCATAAATGCATAAAATCCATAAATCAATCTAGTTCAGAGAAGATAGATCCTACTTACACTTCTGAATGGGGATACATTATATAATTGAGAACATAACCAATTACAGATCTACTTACTATGTGCCTAGGGATATGATATATTAATGTATATGGTTTGATGGAGATGATAACATGTGTCACACATCTATTGTAGTTATATGGGTCCAATATATTATGATATTGGAGAATTTATGGAATTAGTGTATTGGGTAATGGTCAACCCATAATGGGATTATGAGGTTACCCATCCATTATTAGTTAGATAGAGGTCTATATAAAGGAGATGATTATCATTGTAAAGGAATCAAGTGAGCATTAATTATTATATTGTAAGAGGATATTGGAGGTTATCCCCTCAAATATACATGTGAAGTTATTCCTTCTTAAAGGAATATTGTATGGTGTTGCCCTACCTTAAGGGTATTCTATTTCTACATATATTGAATATTTGGATATCTTGGTCTACTAATATCTATTGTCTCATGTTGATATACATTATATTCTGCATATTTTCCAATTATTATAAGTGTGGATCATAACACTACTAGACCCAATTAGGGGATCTCTTACCATAATAATATTACTTGGGAGGGTTCTAAATCCCCCAATCAAGCAAAACTATGCAATAAACCTAACTGGGTCTCATGTTTTCATATTCACTAAACTAACAAAAAGTAAATTAAAAATCTAATCAAGTGTTCACCAAATATTTTAGCATAAAGTAGGGGTAATAAACATAAAAAATTAAACATGTATATAAGACATATACTCATGTAAATGTATAAAGAATCCTAATTCATGGAATATAAGTACAAATGTATATCTATCTACTCTTAAAAAAGAGTAACAAAGCTAGGAATACTCACCTTTGAACACAAACCTATCGATCCTTAATCTCTCCCTTGGCCAAGGTGCTTCACAAGAGGTTATTGTGGTATGTAAGGATGACAAGGATAAATTAGATATAGGCTGCACAACCTATCAATTCATCCAAAATACTTCTCCATAAGACAAGATCTATATCTCCAAAGGAAGTATGAAACCCTAATCTTGATCCTCAAGTATAATGGTGGATAAGCAAAAGAAAAATAACTATTAATTATTATTATTTTATTTAAATAATGTCAAAATGATCTTGTGTATATAGGTGGATTTAACCCTACCCCTTCTAAAAGTTTTGATCGAAATGATTGACCCAGTCGACCTAGTATCATTATTGGTAAAAATACACTAGGTCACAAGCTAGGTCAACCAAAAGCTAAACTAGACCCTAAATGAGTTTCACCAATAAGAGTACAAGGTCAACCTAGTCAACCTAGTTGACCTAGTCATGTAAACTATAAAAAGGGGTTTTAGGTTAGGAAAAGGGGTATGAAAAGTGCTAAATGACTAGAGGAATGTGCAAGAGAGAAGAACAAACTTAAGGGAATGGATTTTAGGAGATAAGTGTGTAAATAACAAGCGGAAAAAGGGAAAATAATCCTAGGAAGAACCAATGGTCTAACCACCCCTTTCCTAGTGCACCCCTAAGGCATACACTTAGAGAGATTGAGATTAGATGGGTTCCTAAAAGATAAAGAGTGTCATTAATTGATGACTGTTTGAAAATATTATGTGTATATAGAATCCACCTCCATGATTATAGTCACTTGACCTGAAGTGGTAATAGGAAGAGTATGGTCTTCTGAATTTGAAGAGTTGATACAAATTGGCTCATCTTCAAATCTCCCAAGGGAACTTATAATATTTGAAACCTCTTTCACTCTAGGCTCTTAATTTATAGTCTTCATCACCATGGTTAATGTTTAAGATGGTTCCACCTATTCTAATGATGAATTGGAGGGCCTATTATTCCCAAATTCTCTTGCATCCCATCCACATGATGTTGGAAGCCTACCATGTTCATCCCAAAGTAAAATTGAGGACTCCCCTTAGATTATTTTCAAAATATCTTCATTTAATTCATCCATTTGTGCCCTCTCTAAGACCTAGGCATCACTCTTAGCATTCAAAAATCAAAATTCATGGTTGTAAGGATCATGTTGGTATGTCATACCAACATATTAGATATTTTTTTGAATTCAACCATGAGGGTCTTAGTATCTATGCAGTATGGTGGCCTATGAATAATATTATCTAAACTTTCCAACCTCTCCAAAGTGCTTATGGTTGACATAACACTGAGAGCCATGGAAGTCACTCTTCTTCTTCTTCTTCTTCTTATTTAAATACTCACCAATACCCCACCATAATTGGTATGTTATCTCCTCCTTAGATAATTTGTCTATCACATACTTAGGGAGATGCAATAGGGTAACCTTATGCCTTGCAACCATGATCATGGTATATTTGGGGTATACCCAATAATCTCATTTGGGTATCAATATATCGGCTATGCTCTTCCATATTATGGGTAATGACACCTAATGAATAACCCTCTAAACTTGAGGATATATGTCCTTTGCAATTCAGACTATAATTATTGTTTAGGTATATATGTGCATGAAGGAGTAAGAGTCACATATACAATTCTTGATGAAATATGGAGTTGGGCTCTAGAGTGATCCATTGTACATGTATATTGTGCCCATCACTATATCCAAGAGGTATGACATCATGTAAAAATTACATCCCATATGCCTATTATCTTTATGAAAATTTTTCTCTTATAACTTAATGATAATTATCTCTCCTAGAGTAAAGCTTAGCTATGAGGTCAATATAAATCTAATAGTGGAACCCACTTGATGTGAAGGAGTTGGATTCCAGGGTATCCAAACTTACTTAGAAGGGTCATTCAAATGTAGACACCCATTTGAAATTTGGTTATAGGAACATGTTGTTTCTCATTAAGGATGATGGCCTCTTTAGAGATGATCCACTTTCTTAGTATTTTATAAATTTAATCATTCTTCTTCCATGTTATCACTATATCCAAATCAAACATAGAATTTATAATAGGAAAAGATATGTACCTTTAAAAGGCATCTCATTAAATGCAAGAAATGACAATTTTGTGCTCCATGTGATGTAGTAAATCAAATATAGTTACCTTGCCCATAGAAAATAAGTCTTATATTAGGTCAATTCATGGCATTACCTTAGGCTTGGCTACTATGAAATAAAATCCTTATCTCTTAAGGGGGAATATATCTAGAACCAATTTCCTTTGTGATGATGTCAAATTCTCTTCACAAGTATGTGTGTCCACCATTCTAATTATGTCAGATAAAGTTGAGTAGTTGGGATACTCATCATTAAAAACTATTGAATCAAGAATGGTGGCTATGTACTTGTTAATGTCTTTGATTGAAAACCTATATGGTGGTTGGGATCCCCTAAATGTCTTAAATGAAGAATCCATTATTGATTTTCTTTGCTTATAGAGTTTTTATTCTTTGATTTTGATGGATTAGAAATTATATAATCACTTCATAATTTTAATGTATGTATCTATAGATTTGAGTTCTCAAGAATGAAAGTTTGATCAGGGTTATTTTTTATCAATAGGCACAATGTTCACTTTCAATTTATTGATATATATTTTGGTATTCAATTTAAGTTCATGCATAATTAGTGTAAAATGTCTCTAATGTTATGAAATAATATCTAAATAAATGTGAAATAAAAATGATTTTAATTTAACATGCTACTAAAAAATATTGAACAAAGAGATAACACAAAGACACAAAAGATTATGTGGAAACTTTACAATGTTCAAGGAAAACCCACGAGGCAAATGGTAGCTTCTATACTTATTATTACTTTAGCAAGCCTCCTTTTCTACAAATATTCCTATTCTTAGCAACACCTTTACAATGATTTCATACAAATCATACAAATATATACAAAGCTTACAATCTATCAAGCTAATTACAAAGATAACACTTTTGTACAAGCTTTCCAAGGATGCAACTCCAAGCTTAGGTATAAATAAAAAAGGAAGGATTCATGCTTAAATAGAATTTACAAAGATAGATAACATGAAAGACAAAAGACAAGGGGATGATAAAAATTTCCACCCTCTTCATGGCCTCACTAATGATCAATATTAGAGAGTTTGTCACTTGTGCAAAGGCCCATAAAGTAGAGTATCTACTTTAGATAAGATACACCACCTCTTTGTCTTTGTCTTCCACCTTTCCTCTAACATCTAAAATAACTTTTAAATTTAGGGAAAACACATGAATTAATGGGTCTCCATATAAATTCATCCTAGATCCACACATATGAAGACAAACACATGAATATATTCTTTATATTTGCCCCCTAGATGTGCCCAAGAGTCAAAAGATACCCAATCACCTTTTTGACTCTAACAACACCTCTTGACATGCATCCCCACAATAATTGTGCCCCAATTTATTTCACATAAAATTCAACATGTGAAATATCTTGCATGGGCCATGTTAGATAACCTAAGTGCCACCTTAGTATGCATAATCACTACCAACTCACCATAGTGAATAGTGATCTATGAATAATGACTTCACTCCAAACATTATCCTACTTGAAGTTAATATTTAGGATTTATCATCTAGCTATCATCCATACTCAATGCTACCTTCATCACAAATTCAACAAGACCAGTATAATTTTTGATGCGCTACTCAAAATTTTCTACCCTGGCTGACTATGTCAATATATCTACAAAATTATGTTTGGTGTCTTTTTATTTAATAGGATTTTTCCATGATTATCACCACCAAACATTCAAATATACAAAACCTCTTATCTATATATCTATTTCTACATAATATATTGAAGAATATGAAGTACCTCTCAAACACATCACCACATACAAATCCTTTATTTCAGGATTCCACCATGAACCAACTCAAAAATTCCACTACTTGGAAGTATCCTTTATAATATAGACCATGGCATAGATGAGGATTCATACTCTTGATGAATATAATACATAGGACAACCATGTATTCTCCTCTATTCTAGGACACTCCTTAAAAGACAACTTATAATATGTAGGAAGTGGAGTACATATTCCTTGATTTCCCATACTTGTTCATCTCCATCCTTGGTTTGTTGCTCCTACAACCTTTAAAACATCCTATCCAATTGAGCCATCAAATTAGTGATCATGTTAAGGATTACAAACAACATGTCATTAACATAAAATTTATATATGTTAAAACTTTGGCTCTCTATAAAGGTACTAAAATTCTTGTACTACATCTATAGTGATTGCTTCAATCTATACCATGATTTCTTCAATCTACAAACCAACTCTTTGCCTCATCCATATAACCCTATAAATGCTCTATATATTCTAGAGATATCACCATGTAGGAATTGAGTTGCTCTAATTATTGAAAAATAACACATGCAAATAACACTCTTGATAGTAGTTAGGAAGAAGATCTCATAAAAGTCAATACCTAACTTTTAAACATAGCCTTTAACTACCAACCATGTCAAACATGGCACAAGTTCATCAGACCTATAAAATGATCTTGAGAAGTCATCTTGCTAATTATTGAGTCACTGTACCTATCAAGTTTTGCATCTCATAGTCAAACTACATCATGCTTTATAGAATATCACCCAAAGAACCAACTCATGTGCATCTAATGTTACTCCAGGTATTAGTCTACCTTGATACTTAAGATACATTGTATCCCTCCTAGATAATCACTTATGATACACTATAACAATATTCTTAACACTCAAGAAACTGTAAGTTATATGGTTCAACACTAACCTTATCCTTTTGATAACATCAGGTTTCACTTGTTCTTATTCATCTTCCTAAACTAATTAAAATAGGTAAAATTTTAGGTGTCTATTATACCTCCTCCTTTACAAGGATTTTATATTTTTATTATTAACATCTCAACTAAAAAACATGTGGTTAGTAGGATACTAAAACTTATACCCCTTCACTTTTTCACCATATTTAAGAAATACACTTTCTTGATTTCAAATAAAGCTTAGAATTTTACCTATGTTGTCAGTAAACTTAACCCTCTTACAAGACTTACTTCCAACTAGCATCACATCAGGCTAAATAATATCTAATGTTGGTGCTACTACAATATTTATCACTAAATCTTTACACAGTCAATAAAAGGAGCCATAATATTATACTTTTACTAAAACTAGGTAACATTTGGAAATTTTATATTTACCATTCCCAAAGATACAAGAATACCCTAGCTCATCCATCGTTTTGATGGACATCATATTCTTATTCTAAAAAAGAACATGATGCACATCCTTAAACATTCTAATTCTACCATCATGCAACCTAATATTTAAATACCCTCTTCTCATAATATTTAATGGATGATCATCACCTAAATAGATAGACTCTAAACTATATGCTTGATATACCATGAACCAATATCTATGTGGAGACATGTGAAAAGATGCACCCGAGTCTAACACCTAGGCATTGTCAAGTGATCTACTGTTATTGAGGTAGAAAGATTTATGTGTTGTCAAGACTCTAATGAAGGTGGATTATGATTTCCATCCTTCACCTCATTATTAAATTATGGTAATAATTCTAAAAGTTCCCTTGCTTTCCATAATTCCAATGCCTTATATTCCACTTGGGTCTTCTAGACTTTGATCTTGATAGCGATCTCCCTTGTATGCTCCTCTCACTGGACTAACCTCCCATAGCCAAGGATTCATTACTTGGGGATTCACTAGAAGTATTTATTCTTATATCCTCTCCAAGAAAAGATGCTACCACATAATCAAACTTAAGGGTTCTAGATGATGAATTACTAATGGTCATCACCACATGATCCCAACTATCAAGGATTGAGCATAATAAAGTGATTAGCTTATCCTCATCCTCCATATTCACACTAATTGAGACTAGCTTACTGATGATAGTGTTGAAATAATTCAAGTGATAAAAAATAAATGAGTTATCCTTCATCTTTAGGCTATACAGTTTCTTATTTAGGAATACTTTGTTTATTATTGACATTGTCTAGTATAACTTGCTCACATTATCCTATAACTCTATTTTAGTATTCTCCTCAGCAATGTTGAAGAGAAAAAAATCTACAAGATAAAGACACATTGAATAAACCACATTCCTATCCATCTTGAACTAATATTCATTTATCATACTACTAGGTTTCCTTATAAGACACTTCAAGGCTAGAGCCTGATCATTCTGTAACAAGAGATCCTCCACCTTCATCTTCCATAGGAAGAAATTTCTACCCTCAAAATTTTCTACCTCAAACTTGGTTATCCTCCTATCATTTTAGTAGATCCCACTTACACAAAGCTCCCTAACTCAATAAAAACACTCAACACAAAAATGTTTCAATAACCTAGCTCTAATACTAGATGTTAGGAAATAATATCCAATTACATGTGCAATAAAAATAATGTGTAATTAAATAAGCTACTAAAAAAATAATGAACATAGAGATAACACAAAGACACAAAATATTATGTGGAATCCTTGAAATGTGAAAGGAAAAACCATGGGGAAAATGGTAGCTTCCATACTTCTTATTACTTAAGCAATCCTCCTTTTCTACAAAACTTATTTCCTTAGCAACACCTTTACAATGCTTTCATACAAAACATATAAATCTATACAAAGATTACAAGTATAGACATCCAATTATTATCACTGTTGTGTCAAAATTGTAAATTTGAATGATATTCCACAACAATACACAATCTAGAACAAACTTAATAAAATTCTCTAAATTATCTATACACATCATGTACAACTTTCGATTCTTGTCTATTTATCCTTGATTGGGGAAAGGTATTTTATAGAATCATTATATTTTCCTAATTCACTTAAAATTAAATTGTGATCATGTAAAATGAAATTTGGACCACTAACATATTCTAATTCAACCATGGATGTTATGTGCATGTGTTAATTTGCATCTATAATACCCTAATTGGGGTATTAATCAATACACAACTAACATCTTCTGATTATACTCTAGTCAAATTATGACTCAATAAAATGAAATTTTTGACTTGGTTGATTAAACGTGCCACAAATTTCCAAAGAATTACAAAAAATTAATTAAAGTCATTTTAAGCAAATAAAAACCAAATTAGGAGCTTAAGTGGAAAATCCATAAAAGTTGTTGAATATTTATTTAATGGAAATTCATTATTGAAATCTGCATCACTCCATGACATCATCACAAGGGTGGCATCCATAAGGCATTAATGGAAGGGAATATATGGATTAACACTAGCCATGCCTTATTAATGCTATATTATTCCAAATATTGATGACAATATTTATTTCTTGCCCCTCCAAGATTGAATTAAACCATGGCCACACATCTTGATCTCAAGATGGATGGTCATGATTAATCCTGAACATTTCAAAAAAGCTATAAATAAGTGAGCCAAGACCATAAATTTAAAGCTAATTTTGTGTAAACTTATTATATAGAAATACCTTCATGAAGCTTGAATTATATAGCGTTATTATGCAAAATTGTTATAAGAAAATATTTAACCATCCCCCTAATTGACAAATCTAAGAACTAAGAGCCATTGGTGAGCTAAGAAATGAAAGAGACACATGCTACATGTTGTTCCAAAAATTAGCTATGCTTGTTTTTGTGGACAACCCTTAAAAAAATTGTCTATTTCGTAATCAATACTCTAAGTTTTTCATTTAAGAAGAGTTTCTCTTGATCATGAGCACAGTTGACTAACATCCCAAAGAAGTTCACGACACTCCCTCATAATGATTTCTCAAAAAATGTGAAGCTCGTTGCAGTCTTGATCTGATCAAAATGTCAAAATTTTGATAATTTCAAGGTGTTAGTTAACTTTTGGTTTTCTATGCACTAGTGGTGAAAATAGCTGCTTTTGCATGCGTTCATCCTCCTAGTGCAAAAGTAGTGATTTTCACCACCCTTGTAAGTTTTTTTTTTGTTTTCATGCAAGAGCAGCAATTTTTTTTGCCCTTTCATATTTCTTCCCCTTCATCTAAGAGTGGAAAAAATCACCTCCCTTGCATCTTTCTTTTTCACTCCTCATGTAGAGGTGGTAATTTTTGCCGCTAATTCATGACCTCAATTTTCATGCGTGACATTTATGACTACACACGCCGAGTGGTTGGCATTGATTTTATGGCATTTAAATGCCAATTGATTTCTCATTTTGATCATTTTAAGTTGTCTACTCCTCCTCTCTACAATTATTCAATCATGCCAATGAGTGGGATTATGAATTCTCTAACTTTGAGCTTAGGATTTCATAATTGCTAGGTAGGTTTTGCTTTCTTCTCTCTTTGTTTCTAGGTTTTCAATGTTTTTTGTTTTCTTTTCCTTTTAGGGTTCAGTTTTCTCTTTTTCCTTCTTTTTAGGTTTTATTTTTCCTTCTCCCCCTCCCTCTCTTCCCCAAAGAGGCATACTAGGTGAAAACCTAAAAAATCCAAAACCCATCAGTCAAGTTTTATTGTGTACAGGCAGAAAAAATTACCACCCTTACACAAAAACTTGTCATTTCTAAAAGGGTGGTAATTTTTGCCACCCTTACATGTTAAACCTATGTAGGCGACAATTTTTGCCGTCATTACCTGAGTGTTGTACCCCATGTGCAAGGGCAGTGATTTTTTCCACCCCTACACAAACTTGACATGCAAGGGTGGTAAAAATTACCACCCTTACATAAAGTGAATTTTACCCCTTCTTGTAAAGGCAACAATTTTTTCCATCAATGCATAAAATAATTCCCCCTTCCATGTGCAGGGGTGGCAATTTTTGTTGCCCATGAAAACTTTTTTTCAAGTTTCTTAACTCTGGGAAATTTTTAGTTTCACTCTTCTAAGCCCACTTTCCTTTGGTTTTTTGGCCTACTCATGCTTTAGCCCTTTCAAGCACATCCCCATGATCATGATCATTGACATATATTTTTCCTAGATTGCCAGCATTTCCCTTGATTACATGATCATGACTTTTGTTGTAGTTTCTCTTGTGGGTCCTTCTTCATTGACATCATTTTGACAAAAACTCTTCCAAATGACTAAGGTTTCTCTGAATAAGTTAAAGATAATGAAGTAAAAATATTAAGGTATTTTTTTAATCACCTCGGTTACTTCTAATGTCAATGACATTAGAGATACAGAGATCGATCACGTGGATATGGCCGAATTCATGGAAAGAAACAAATCAAGCAATCCCAACCATGAAATGAAGAATATAATTGATATAAATATTCATTTGATATATTTTTTTCCTATAGAAGCTCACAACACAGAACTCATTCTTCAATGTGCTCAATTCTATAATAAAGATACCAGGGCTATGTTAGACACTAGTGGTAATGTGGAGATCAGACTAGATCCTGAGTTCATTGATAAAGTGTTCATGTGTCCTCCTACTACCGAAGTAATAAATCTTGATTTTTTTGAAGCACAAAGAGAATATGACAAAGATCTTGAAAGAGCAAAGAAAGTAATCAATAATAAATGGCTCAAGACTCTAAGGGAAAATTTATCAAGATGGCCATGAAGTTTTCTAAGGAATGACTTTTCAGAAGAAGTCAGTGATCTAATCACTCTTCTCAGTAGGGTAAGAGGTTTACCCTCTTCCTCACAATTTCATGAGTGGATGTATCCCTACATCAAGATAATTCTCCAAGGCAAACAAGTCATCTTCTGGGGAGAAAAAATTAGAAATTAACAAAGGTATCCACTACCTTCAAATTCTTCATGACTTCCTACCTAGTGTATATTTCATCATTGATGAGAACCTTTTTAGGTTTAACATCAGAAGGAGATAGGATAGTAACCCCAATATATAAATACTACTCTCAATTGACATTGAAGGGTTCCATTCGTCACTTTAGGAGAGTAAATGATGTTTTTTTTGCTATATTTTTGTCTCTTTGATCCTCAATTAGAACAGAGAAGAATTTCCAATGAGGCCTAGGAAATTGTGAATGATTTTGGATGTATGTTATTGCAATTTCCTTATTTTTCATACCTATGGGTTGGCTTTTTCCAAGGTCATCCTTATATGCTTCTGAGATTCCCTTCTGACAAATTGGTATTGATGGAGCTATGTAGGAAAATAATTGTCATACATAATAAATAGATGGAACTCAAGAAGCCTAGTTTCAGATTCCCAATTGAAATTGGTAGGTTTTCAGTGTTAACCATTAGGAAAGCTAGAGTTATGGAAACTGAAATACAGCTTGTAACCATAAAACATTTCAAAAAAAGACCAAATTTTGATTACATGGGTGTATAGGATATAATAAAAATGAAAACCCAATTTTATGAACCTATGATTGAAGATGTTTGGGTAGATTTGACGACAACGGAAGATGTCAAGAAAATGGACTATAGTAGATTATCTCTTGAGCAGATAGAATATCTAGGAATGGCTGATATCCCTAAGACTTTAGTGGATGATAGGTATTTGATTAATGATATATACCATTCTAAATAGGTCTCCAATGCCCCTCTTCCCCCAATCCAATGGTCACAAAAGGAACTAACTTCTTTAAGGAAAAGATTTGAACCAATATTGGCAAACACCAATGATTCGTTAGCAAATAAAGGAATCACTTTGAAAGAATTCATCGCGGGTTCAGAAGCTAAATTTCAAGAGAAAACAAGAAGGGTAGAAAATAGGATGAAGAATAAAAGTAATGTTGCTTCCTCTTCCAAGCCACATAAGAATAAAATCATATTTTTGATGAAGAAATTGAAAGTTATGGAAAAAGAGCCAAAAATAGTAGATACGAAAGTTGAGAAGAAAAGCGCCAAAGAACCAGCAAGGGAACAGATGGAGACTGATGATAGGCCAACAGATTAATGAGATAAGGAAAATTTGCCTTCTCAAGAGAATGTGTAGCAAGAAATAGGAATTTCTTTTTCCTTGCCAGGCAAGCCTATCATAACTCCTTCACCTATTTCTCTAATTAGTGTTCCCTCTTCTGGATCACCCTCTCCTTCTAAGATATTTTTTGACAACCCTCAAGGTGATTTTGGACATATTATTCATTCCTCATGATCAATTCCTAGTTTTTCATCCCCATCTTTTGATATTCAAGATAGTTCCACTTTTGATCACTCGGTAGAAGGTTTAGTTTTTAATGATACTCCACTTATTGTTTTCACTATTGGTGTAAGTGCAACTCCAATAACACTGATAATAGAGATCGATCCTAATGTAGGTACTTCTATGTTCCCACCTTGGTTGTTAGCTTATACACCCAAAAGGAAAAATAAGCCATCTCTCTAGATGACTTTGATTTCAATAAAATGGTGTTAGTAAAAGTCAAGGAACCTAAAAAACCAAAGATTCTTTCAAAGATGATTGGGGATAAGGGACACAAATTTCTAGAAATAGAAAAACCTCTATAGGATGCAACTATTGAAAATTTTGATATAAGTGACTACCCTATCTCTAAATTTGAGTTTGGTAAGATAACTCATGAAAGTGCTAAGAGTGATATGCAGTCAGCTATGGACATCTTGGTTCAAAAGTTTGACACAGAGAAAGAGATGAAGGACCATTATAAAGCAATGGTGGAACAATTGACTGTAGTGATAAGGAGAATTACTTTCACTCCAAAAATAATAACTCCAGAGGATATTTCCATATAAGACCCCATGATTCATAAAGTGAAAAATACCTATCTCAAGGTAAAAGTACTCGAAGAGTACTTGGACAAGATGCATACACAAGGAATTTCCTTGCTCATAGAGTTATTTGGGAAGATGGATAAAATGAGAAAAATAAGATCATAACTGGATGATCTTATTACTATTATTTCTTAGAATATTGAAAGCATAATAAAGTATCTTGACAAATGGATGGATATGAAAAAGTTAAAAATGAGCACTCTAATATCAATTGGCATCATTGTTGATAAAGACTCTTACATTGAAACTAAATAAGCATTGATATATAAGATTCAGGTGCTTAAAGAGTTGATTAGTGGCCTCAAATCATCAAAGAACCTCAGTAAGCAAAGTGATATCAGTCTTTTGCATAAATTAGAGGAGCTACCTTTCAAGCTTACATCACAAGACAACCAATTCATTTCAATGAAATAAATGATTCAAGAATTTGAAGGTATGTTCTAGAAGGAATTTGAAGATAAGGCATTTTTATTAGCCTCTATGAACAATATTCTGGATAATCAGTTAACTCTAGATAATCTAAAAACCAAGTTAACTAGTCATGCAAAATTAGTCATAGCAGTAAGAGATGACATAGTTAGGGCTAAGGTGATTTTCAATAATACTATTACTCCAGCCAGTATTGATATACAAGCAACTATCACCATGTACGATGCTCATATGAAGAAAAATGGGGATACAAATTGGAACTATCCTTGGTTTAATTTCCATTTTTCAAATGCACTTTTGTAATCACTTTGGAAATTTTCACATGTACTTTTGTCATGTGTAATTACATGTAAAAATATGGAAATTCCAAAGTCAACAAAGACTTCTATCTTTGACTAGGTCAAAGTAATTAAGTATTTTCTAAATTCTCAAGGCATCTCCCTATAAATAAAGAGAGCCTCTTTTGTAATGGCTTCATGATCTTTTGGTGATTGAAAGTAAAAACTCTACCTAGATTGAGAGCCTTTTGAGACTTTGAGCTCAGATTGTAAATCATATTTTCTTAAATAAATGAGAAAGCAAGTGACTTTTCAAACTTTGTATTAGAATAACTTGTGTTGCGTGGGAAATTGTTCTTACATCCTTTTCCTAATATAATCATATCTATTTGATTAAATAATCAGAGTGAGTGGAAATAATCTAGAAGATGTCCTAAAGTTGATTATAGAGACTTTGTGCTCTTATAATTATCTTTAGTTTGTGTTTTATTATTTTAAAATAAAAGATATTGGAAAGGCTTTGAACTGATTTTATCTTTTGTAATCATATACTCTATTGTAGTTTTTCATGAAAACTTTAGGCTGCACCTCATTCTAATATTATATAAGTTATAGATCAACAAGAGAAGCAATGATAGGCTTTGTACTCTCGTGGGTTTCTTGTGGATTCAGTTAATATCAAAAAAAGTTTTCCTTTTGTTTTGTGAACATTGTTTCTGAAAAAAGATAAATGGATGGTATGATTTCACCCCTGAGTTAATATTTAGTTTAGACTAGTTTAAAATAGTTTATAGGGAACCTCCTCTTATTGAGAGGAGAGATTTATCTCATTACGCTATGGCTAATATGCCCATTTTGCCTTCAGTTAGCTGATGACAAAATATTCACCCAATAGTTTTTGGTGACTCCACTAGGGAAGAACATGTAATTTAAAACCTCAAGCTTCAAATTGAAGCATTTCTAGTTCTTTTCCATTCTACACTCTGGTAGATCCATAGTATATGTGAAGCTAGAGAGTTCAAGGTATTATTGATCATGTATTTGAGTTGGTGCAATAAAATAATTTTGATCTTTTTCCTCTACAATCTCACCTTCAACGAACTAGGAGTTTTCCTCTTACCAACGTTAGGTCTCCAATACCAGGTGAAGCTTCTAGTTTCAGTGCTAGTAGAGTTTTGTCCATACATATCCCACAAAGGTTGGTTATCCCTCCTTTTAATCATCACATCATGGCAGCCCAAGGTCCTTGGGGTAACACTTCTGGCCCTCTTAATCTAACCCTACCTTTACATGAACTACCTCATAGTTTAAGAAAGAATTTTTCCAAGTTCTATAGTGATGGGAAAGTTCATCCTAATGAGCATATTGTAGCTATATATATAACCTATGGTGTTATAGGCATTGAATATGAAGATATAGTAGTATGACTATTTGTAGAAACATTGCAAGGTGCTACCATAGATTGGTTTTATCATCTTTAAGCTCAAACAATAACTGATTGGAATAGTCTCAAGGCCAAGTTTGAGGCTAGGTTTAAACCCATAGAAGATGCACATGCCTTGTTGTCTCAAATTACACAAATGAAGAAGGAGCCTCATGATCTTATGCAAGACTTCATTGCTAAATTTAATAAGCTGAGGAATATGATTCCTATAATTGCTCAGCCAAGACTAGAAAATCTTAAGTGCTTCTTCATCAATTCTCAACTTCCTAAAGTAAGTTTTATATTGAGGTGGGTTGGCCCTATAGATATTTTTGTAGCTTAGATTTTGGATATTGAGGTTGAAGATGATCTTATCTTAGCAGGTAAGATAAGAAAAGATTATAATAAAAATAAAAATTTCTCATCTATTGAAAGTCCTTCCATAAGCACTACTGATCCTATGGTGAAAAAGTTAGCAAATGAATTGCTAGCTCTAAAAAGGAAAATGGCCCAAGGTATGTTTTCTCTCTCTTATCGAGATATATCAGGGAGGATATTTCCCAGCCATTCCTATCAAGACAATGCTACTAAAAATCAAGGGCAATCCAATCGTCTTCCTCCCACATAGGGGAAGCTTACCATTGAAGTAACATCGTTCAAATCAATAGTTGGTTATCATGAAGCTGATCATGATCTCTCTTTCCAACTTGAGTTGGACCAAGAAGATGATTCTAATCTCTTTGTAGAAGGAGAAGAAGAATTAGTTGGTGAATCCAACATTGGTTTCTTGGATTACCAAGATGAAGCTAGAAAAAAGGGAGAAGTGTTTGATGGATCATATGCTATTTTTACTAGGTCTTAAAACTAGTCAACTCAATAAGATGATAAGGGAAAATTGGGAGAAGAACCTCAACCAGTAATCTCAATTGCTAAATGGGAGGCTTTACTATCTTTTCAATCAAAGGACCTGGTGACCAATAAGAAAGTAAGTACCTCAAACAATCCTATACCTCCTGCTTCAATTTCTTAGACCAGTACCATATCAAATAAAAAATAGAATGATGGAATTCCTTCCTCTATTTCTAATTCATTTTAGTTATTTAATATAATTGATCATGCTAGGAAGACCAAGATCCAAATGTATGAAGTTGAGTACTTATAATCCAATCCTGAACATTTTGATAGGTTTGCTGAATATATCAAAAACAAAACCATCCCTACAGGAAAATGTTTTCCAAAAGTGACTCATGATCCCCAAAATAAAAAATCCATCCAAAATAATCTTGTTACTACTACTCTTGTTGACCTCAAAAAAATAGAACCTTTCTATGTTTCTCTATTGATAAATGGTCATATGTTGAGCAACTGTATAATAGACTCTAGAGCCTTTGATAATGTTATGTCTGCCAAGGTAGTAGATTCTCTTAGTCTTACCTTAACCAAGAATTTTGGGAGATGTTTCTCCATGGAAAACAAACAAATATCACTTTTAGGTCAAATCAAAGATGCCCAATTCACATTTGTGGTTTTTTCAAATAAGAAGATTAAGATGATAGTCTTAGTGGCCGATGTTCAATCTTCCTATGTCATTCTATTCAGACGTAATTTTTGTAAAGACAGGTGGAGAGTTGAATATGGATATGTCTGAAGCAAGGATACATGTTAAAGGCATCATGTAAAAGTTGATTCCTGAGAAGGAGTCAAAATATATTGTCACCCAAACATCATACCCCAAAGGTCAAATTTTGTTTGAATCATCAGGAATGGGTAATTATTTTCTGACCACTGAAGATATTTGTAGCTCATCAAATGAAAGTTCATTAGGTGACAATTCAAAAAATTTAGATAGAAAATTAGAAGAATTGTTAGAGCAAGGTTTAGTCGAAAAAGAATCATCCCTCACTAATGAAGATAAATTTTTAAGAAGATCAAATTCTAATGATGTTTGGATTTTAGAATTTGATGGCAACTGCTCTTTTACCAGTTCTAGAGCTAAAATTGATTTGATATCCCCTTAAGGAGAAATTTTCCCTATTAATATAAGTTATAGTTAAATAATACCAACAACACTACCAAATATGAATCATTTTTGCTCAGATTAAAAGCTTCTCATGCTAAAGGTGTTAAAATTCTTCATGCTTTAGGAGATGCTAAATTGGTGGTTTGTCAGGTAAGGAATCTATATCAAACCAAAAATGAAAGATTGCGACATTATCGTAATCTTGCATGGGATTGAATTGAAAGTTTTGAGGCTTTCAATATTTCTATGGTGCCAAGGGAGTTTAATGATCATTTAGATTCATTATCTATATCCACAACTCTCATGGTTCCTCATAAAGATTTTAAAGGGAACAAATACACTATTGAGCTAGTCTTTCGACCAAGTGTACTTGATAATGCTGACCATTGACAAGTTTTTAATGGTGATAATCAAATCATTGATTTTTTCAAAAATATGGATGGCTTTGAGGAGCTTTATTTTGAAGGTAGTGAATCTCTACCATGGGAATCAATTTCTGAAATAGATTCAAAAATTGGTGAAGAGTTCCTTCAACTTAAAGGGAATACAATTCCAAAGGGTTTGGTTTCTCTTGAGAAGTTATTTGATAATCATGATAGATATATCAAGTAGTGACAAATGGATTCAAGTTCCTCCAAGGAGTTTGATCAAATAAATCTGAGTACAGAATAAAATTCCAAAATGGTCAACATTGGGAATTATTGCACTTCTGATGAAAGTTCAAATTCATTAGTCTTCTTTGCCATTAATTGATGTTTTGGCATATTATTATGATGATTTGAAATATCTTAGGCCTAAATAAATTTGGCATGAAATTCCTCTTAAATTTGGGTCATTACCTCACAAGCAAAAATAAAGGCAATACAACCCCAAAATATCAGGTACTATCCTTTCTGAGATCCAGAAGATGTTAAATGCAAGAATAATTTTTTCAATCCATCATTCCACCTGGATCATGAACATAGTTCCTGTAAGAAAAAATAATGAATAAATTCATATTTGCATTGATTTCATAAAACTAAATCAATATTCTCTAAAGGATAACTACCCCCTACCCATCATGGATCAAGTATTACAAACAATGACTGGCTAAAAAATATTGTCAATATTAGATGGTTTTTCTAGGTATAATCAAGTGGAAGTCAACGAAGCAGATCAATATTAAATCACTTTCACTATACCTTGGGGCACATTTTCATATGATAGAATGCCTTTTGGTTTGATCAATGATGGTACCACCTTCTAGAGAATAATAGATCTTGCCTTCAGAGATGAAATATGGAAGTTTATTATGGTATATCTTGATGACTTGACCATTTTTTCCAAACATCATCCTGATCATGTGCATCATTCACAACAAGTACTAGAACGCTACCAAAAAATTACAGAAGGTAAACTTCTTGGTCACACTATATCTTGAGAAGGCATAAAAATTAACTCAAAAAGAGTCAAATCTATCCAAAATCTTACTCTACCTGATAGTAAGACTGTAGTTCATTCTTTCTTTGAAAAGGTGAAATTTTTGTGAAGATTCATTCCTAAATTTGCAGAGAAAAATTTCCACATTGTTGACATGATGAAGGGTAAGGCTACTTTTAATTAGACTATAGAAGTCAAAGTGGCATTTAAATATATCAAGAAGGCTATCACTCATGCGCTAATCTTGGTTTACCTTGATTATACCAAAGACTTCGTAGTATACACCTATTCTTCTGAACATACACTTTCAACCATTTTAGTTTAGCAAAATAAAGGAGTGGAATCTCCCATATCATTTATGAGTTGTCCTCTCAAAGCTCATGAATTGAAATATTCAAATAAGGAGAAGTATGCTTATGTTGTGGTTAAGGTAGTAAAACATTTCTGATTTTATATCCTTAATTCACATACTACTGTTATGGTGCCTGATACAATAGTAAAGTCCATTTTAACTCAATAGGAGTTTGGTACTAAAAGGGGTAACTAGATTTCTAAAATTTAAGAGTTTGATCTTGATATCGAACATACTAAACTTGTGTGGGAGAGAGGCCTATGTCAGTTGATTGCTAATAGCTAACCAAAATAAATGGGACAGGAAGAAGTCGAGGTTGAAGACATGCCTATAGTTCTCTTTATCGCTACTACTGATGAGTGGTATTATATTATCACTCATTTCTTTACTTATGGTGAGTGTCCTACCCATTTGTCTTATAAATAAAAAATAAATATTAAGTTGAAAGCTGCTAATTATATCTTGTGGGACAATGGTTTGTACAAAAGAAGCCTTGATGGGTATTTTTTCATTGCATGGATAAAGTGCAACAAAGTAATATTTTGGAGTTCTTCCATAATTTAGCTTATGGAGGAAATTTTTCTACACCTTTGATGGCTCACAAAATTATATGAGCTAGATATTATTGGCCTACACTATTTCAAGATGCATATAATTGGGTACATAGGTGTGAGTTGTGTCAACAATTTATTGGGAAACCCAAGTTGGCTGCATCACCTCTCAAGCTGATGGTGATTGAAGAACCTTTTTAAAAATGGGGTATTGATTTCATTGGCACCATGAACCCATCCTCAAGTGATGGACACAACTATGTTCTCACCACAATAGATTATTTTACCAAGTGGGTGGAAGCCATTCCAATTAAGCATGTTACTTCGAAAGTAGTATGTAATTTCCTTAAGGAAAATATTGTTTCCTAAGTTAGAGTTCCAAATAAGATTATAGCAGATAATTCCATTTGTTTATCTTCTCATGAGATTATTGACTTTTGATACAATCATGGGATTATTCTTTCCCACTCTTCGGACTACTATCCGCAAGGAAATGGTTAGCCAAAATCGAGTAACAAGAATCTAGTTATTATTATTAGGAAACTGGTGAATGACAATCAGAGAACTTGGAATAAAGCATTATTCAATGCTTTGTGGGTAGACAAGATTACACCCAAGAGGGAAATAGGTTTGTCACCATTTCAACTTATGTGTGGTTTGAATGCAGAGATACCAATCACCATAGAACTAGTAGCACTAAAGTTGGCAAAGGTAGTCGAAGATCAAACTTTCAAAAATTCTATTGATAAGAGGATCATGTGCTTAATTGAAATAGAAGAGCAATGAACTATGGTAGTGGACCGTATTGCTGCATATCAAAATAAGGTAAAGAAATTCTTTGACAAGAAAGCAAGGATTCATGAGTTTTAGATTAGAGATCAAGTCTTGTTGTGGGACAAGAGGAGAGAACCAAAAGGAATGCATGGAAAATTTGATTCCTTGTGGAGAGGTCCATTCACCATTCATCAAATCAATGGTGAAAATAGATTCTTGCTAGAATATTAAGATGGAACACCATTCTCACTACTTCATAGTGGGAAACATCTAAAACACTTTAATCTTTGAAGTATCAGATAATTTCATCTATACATTTGTATAGTTTTATATTTTTATTTGGTTTTTTGTGTCTTTTTCTTTTTTATATCTTGACCTGTGGCCCAATGGTATGGATGAAGGCACTTAGAGACTGGATTCTACTCCCTTATATCATTTCAAAGTTTAATTGATGGAAGTTCCCCAGCTTGAGCCAGCTGTTATTACCAAAATTTGTTATGCTTGTTTTTGTGGACAACCCTTACAAAACTTGTCTATTTCATAATCAATACTCTAAGTTTGTTGTTCGAGACAAGTTTCTCTTGATCTTCAGCGTAGTTGACTAACATCCTAGAGAAGTTCATGACACTCCCTCATCATGATTTCTCAAAAAATGTGAATCTCATTACGGTCTTGATCTGATCAAAATGTCAAATTTTTGATAATTTCAAGGTGTTAGCTAACTTTTCATTTTCCATACACTAGTAGTGAAAATAGTCACTTTTGCATGTGTTCATCCTCCCAGTGTAGAGGCGGTGATTTTTGCCACCCTTGTAAGTTTTTTTTTGTTGTTTTCATGAAAGAGCAAAATTTTTTGCTTCCCTTGCATATTTATTTCCCTTCATGCAAGAGCAATGAAAATCACTGCCCTTACATCTATCATTTTCACTCCTCATGTAGAGGTGGTAATTTTTGCTTCCAATGCATGACCTCAATTTTTGTGTACAAAATTTATGACCGCATGTGCTGAGTGGTTGGCATTAGTTTTATGGAATTTAAATGTTGATTGATTACTCATTTTGGTCATTTTAAGTTGTTTGATCCTCCTCTCTACAATCATTTGACTGTGCCAAAGAGTGGGATTGTGAATTCTCTGAATTTCAGATTAGGATTTCATAATTGTCAGGTAGGTTTTGATTTCTTCTCTCTTTGTTTCTAAGTTTTTGATGTTTTTTGTTTTCTTTCCCTTTTAGGGTTTAGTTTTCTCTTTTTCCTTTTTTTTAGGTTTTATTTTTCCCTTCTCCCCCTCCCTCTCTTCCCCGAAGAGGCGTACTAGGTGAAAACCTAAAAAATCCAAAACCTGTTAGTTAAGTTTTCCATGTATAGGGAAAAAAATGGCCACCCTTACATAAAACCTTTCATTTCTATAAGGGCAAAATTTTTTTCCATCTTTACACATTAAACCTATGTGGGTAGTTATTTTTTCCATCGTTACCTGAGTGCTATACCCCATGTGCAGGGGTAGCAATTTTTGTTTCCCCTACACAAACCTAACATGCAAGGGCAAAAAAAATTGCCACCCATACATAAAGTAAATTTTACCCCTTCTTGAAAAGGAAGTAATTTTTTTCCACCGATGCATAAAATAATTCCTTCTTTCATGTGCAGGGGCGGTGATTTTTGACACCCATGCAAACTTTATTTCAAATTTCCTAACTCTGGGAAATTTTTAGTTTCACTTTTCTGAGCCCACTTTCCTTTGGTTTTTTGGCTTGCTCATGCTTTAGCCCTTTTAATTGCATCCCCATGGTCATGATCATTGACATGTAGTTTTCCTAGATTGCTAGTATTTCCCTTGATTGCATGATCATGATGTTTTTTGCAATTTCTTTTGTGGGTCCTTCTTCATCAACATCTTTTCAATAAAAACTATTCCAGATGATTGAGGTTTATCTAAATAAGTTGAAGATAATGAATTAAAAATATCAAGGTGTTTTTTCAATCACCTTGGTTACTTCTAATGATGATGAAATTAGAGATACAGAGATTGGTCATGTGGATATGGCCAAGTTCATGCAAAGAACCAAATCAAGCAATCCCAACCATGAAATGAAGATGATAATTGATAGCAATATTAATTTGGTATCTTCATTTCCTGTAGCAGCTCATAACATGGAATTTGTTCTTTAATGTGTTAAATTATATAATAAAGATACCAGGGCTGTGTTAGACACTAGTAGTAATGTGGTGATTAGACTAGATGGTAAGTTCATCAATAAAGTGTTCATGTGTCCTCCTGCTACCAAAGTAATCAAGGTTTATTTCATTAAAGCAAAAAGAGAATATGACAAAGATCTTGAAAGAGTGAAGAAATTAATCAACAATAAATGGATCAAGACTCCAAGGGAAAATTTGTCAAGATGGCCATGAAGTTTTACAAGGAGCAACTTTTCAAAAGAAGTCAGTGATCTGATCACTCTTCTCAGTAGGGTAAGAGGTTTACCCTCTTCCTCACAATTTCATGAGTGGATGTATCCCTACATCAAGATAATTCTCGAAGGCAAACAAGTCATCTTTTGGGGAGAACAAATCAATAATTCTCTGCATGATAAATTGATGAAGGTATTCACTACCTTCAAATTCTACATGACTTCTTACCTAGTTTAACATCAGAACCTTTCTAGGTTTAACATCAGAAGGATATAGGAGAGTAATCCTAGTATATAAATACTACTCTTAGTTGACATTGAATGGCTCCATTTGTCACTTTAGGAGAGTAAATGACACTTTATTTTCTATATTTTTTGTCTCTTTGATCCTCAATTAGAACAAAGAAGAGTGTTCAATGAGGCCTGGGTAGTTGTGAATGATTTTGGATGTATGTTCTTGCAATTTCCTTCTTTTTCATATATATGGGTTATCTTTTTCCAAGGTTATCCTTATATGCTTCCAATATTCTCTTCTAAAAAATTGGTCCTGATGGAACTATGTAGGCAAATAATTGTTGTACATAATAAACAGATGGAACTTAAGAAGCCTAGTTTCAAATTCCCAAATGAAATTGGCAGGTTTTTAGTGTTAACCACTGGGAAAGCTAGAGTTATAGAAATTGAAATGTAGCTCATAACCATGAAGCATTTCAAAAGAAGACTAAGTTTTGATTATAGGGGCATAAAGGATATAATCAGAAGGAAAACCCAATTTCATGAGCCTATGATTGAAGATGTTTGGGTAGATTTGACGACAATAGAAGATGTCAAGAAAATGGACTATAGTAGATTATCTCTTGAGCAGATAGAATATCTAGGAATGGCTGATATCCCTAAGAATTTAGTGGATGATAGGTATTTGATTAATGATAGATACCATGCTGAATAGGTCTCCAATGCCCCTCTTCCCCCAATCCAATGGTCATAAAAGGAACTAACTTCCTTAAGGAAAATATTTTAACTAATATTGGCAAACACCAAAGATTGGTTAGCGAATAAAGGAATCACTTTGAAAGAATTCATCACAAGTTCAGAAGCTGAATTTCAAGAGGAGACAAGAAGGTTAGAAAATAGGATGAAGAATAAAAGTGTTCCTTCCTCTTCCAAGCCACATAAGCCTAAAATGATATTTGTGATGAAGAAATCAAAAGTTATGTAAAAAGAGCCAGAAATAATAGATATGGAAGTTGAGAAGTAAAGCACCAAAGAACCAGCAAGGGAATGGATGGAGACTAATGATATTCCCACAAATCAATTAGAGAAGGAAACTTTGCCTCCTCAAGAGAATGTCCAGCAAGAAATAGGAATTTCTTCTTCCCTGTCAGGCACGCCAATCACAAATCCTTCATGTATTTCTCCAATCAATGTTCCCTCTTATGGATTACCCTCTCCTTCCAAGATAGTTTTTGATAACCCTCAAGGTGATTTTGGAGATATTATTCATTCTTTAGGATCAATTCCTAGTTTGTCATCCCCATCTTTTAATATTCAAGATAGTTCCACTTTTGATCACTCATCAGAAGGTGTAGTTTTTACTGATACTCCACCTATTGTTTCCACTACTGGTGCAAGTGCAACTTTAATAACACCAATAATAGAGATCGATCCTACTATAAGTACTTCTGTACTCCCACCTTGGTTGTTAGTTTATATGCCCAAAATAAAAAAAACAAACCATCTCTCTAGATGACTTTGATTTCAATAAAATGGTGTCAGTAAAAATCAAGGTGCCAAAGAAACCAAAGATTATTTCAAAGATGATTGGGGATAAGGGACATAAATTTATGGAAATAGCAAACCCTCCACAAGATGAAACTATTAAATTTTTTGATATAAGTGACTACTCTATCTCTAGAGTTGAGCTAGGTAAGATAACTCATGAAAGTGCTAAGAGTGATATGCAGTCAGCTATGAACATCTTGGTTCAGAAGTTTGATAGAGAGAAAGAGATGAAGGACCATTATGAAGCAATGGTGGAACAATTAACTATAGTGATAAGGAGAATTAGTTTCACTCTAGAAATAGTAACTCTAGAGGCTATTTCCATAGAAGACCCCATGATTCAAAAAGAAGAAAAGACCTATCTCAAGGGAGAAGTACTCGAAGATTACTTGGATAAGATGCATACATAATGAATTTCCTTGCTCATAGAGTTATCTGAGAAGATAGATAAAATGAGAAAAATAAGAGGAAAATAGGATGATCTTATTACTATTATTTCTTAATATATTAAAAGCATAAGAAAGAATCTTGACAAATGGATGGATATGAAGTAGTTAAAAATGAGCACTCTAATATCAATTGACATCATTATTGATAGAGACTCTTACACTAAAACTAAAGAAGCATTGATATATAATATTTAGGTGCTTAAAGAATTGATCAGTGACCTCGAATCATCAAAGGACCTTAGTGAACAAAGTGATATCAGTCTTTTGCATAAATTGAAGGAGCTACCTTGCAAGCTTACATCAAAAGACAACTAATTCCTTTCAACAGAAGAAATGATTCAGGAATTTGGAGGTATGTCTAGAAGGAATTTGAAGATAAGGAATTTTCAGTAGCCTCTGTGGACAATGTTGACCATTTTTTGTGTAACAGGCCAAAAATTGGTCCCCTTCTTACTCTGCTATTTCAAGCCTATTAATTTTTTATTTTACACAAGTCTAGGGTTTCTACGGAATTAGTAGGGCTTCATTTTTTTATGGACTCAGTAATGAAGAACCAGTTCAGAGAGTGTAAGGTTTTACAAAGCTTCTTCAGACTCTTGTCTGAAGAAATTCATAAGGAAAGAGGGCTAAAATGGTTTAGAAGATGCTTTTCCTTAAGGTTGGAAGAGTAGTTTAATGACATAATCTTTTTAAGAGTTAGCACCTTTGAACCATTAAACTAGTTCAATGTCTTTGGTTCAATCAGCCTTGATTCATCACTTGTTTCAACCATTGGTTCAACATCTAGTTTAATTGGCCTTGGTTCATCACTTGTTTCAACCATTAGTTCAACATTTAAGTTCATCGGCAAATTTCATGGCCTTGGTTCAATGGCTTTTTGTTCAAGTAGCTTTAGGTTCATTGGTAGGTTTAATCAATCAGTTCATCGGCTTGGTTCAATGCATTGGTTTAATGCCATGGTTCAATGCCTTGGTTCAATCGGCTTAGTTCAATCAATTAGTTCATCGACAAGTTCATTAGCACACAGTGTTGAACCATTGAATCAGTTCAACAAATTGGTTCAAGTGGGAAAAGTTCAAAGTGAATAGTTCAAAGGGCTCAGCACACAATGTTGAACCATTGAACCAGTTCAACGATTGGTTCAAACAAATAGTTCATCATCTTGGTTCAACAATGGCTCAGTGCACAGTGTTGAACCATTAAACCATTGAACCATTTTTGGTTCAATGGGTTGGTTCAAGGGGGCATCCCAAAGTTGAAGGGCAAGTGCCTTCGTAGAGGGCAGCTCTGAGTCAAAAAAGCCCTTGCAGAGGGAAAGGAGCATTTCAAAGGTAGCCGAAGGGTAAGTTTTCAAAAAAAAATTTGAGGCCAAATTCTTTCAAACTTTTTGTCTAAAGGAATTCAGAGGAAGGGCACCAGCATAAAGAAAAGCCAAAGAGCATGAAAGGAAAGGATAAGGGACTGAGATGATTCTCATGGAATTTTTGTCTGTGGGAAAATTGTTTACAAAAAATGTCTGTGGGAAAAAATCCCACAAAAAAGACCTGATGAAATTTGCCAAGGATGGTGACGTCCTAAAAATTGTTAATTTTAAGGAGATAGACTAGCCACTAGTTTTCAAACTGTGACGAGCTCAAAAATGTTAAATTTTATACCAAGAAATCTAGAGCATAGAAGGCACCAAGTGGCAACCGTGGAAGACTTTGACATGCTTTTTAGGAGCAGCGAGATGTGCCACATGTCCACAAAAAGGCTCGATAAGAGCCAAAAAGTGTCAACATCTATGGGTTTCTCCTTTTGCTTTGTTATTCAAAGAGAAGACTGTGGTTGGCCTGAATGAGTTGTTAAATGTAGTAAAAGCTACCAAGTGTCAGCATCTGCAACCACCAAAAAAGGGTCCCAAAAGTTTTTCTAAGGCAGGTAAAGGCTTTACAGAAGTGGCCACATGTCACCTTCTGTAGAAATCTCAAAAAATACTTCCAAGCCTCTAAGTTAAGTAGAAAGAGTAAGCAAACTATGACACATGTTAGAGGTGGATGCACTCTTAGTGAAAAAGCCAAAGGAGTAGCAAAATATAGCCTGAGGGATGAAGGAGATAGAAGAGGAAAAATGGCCAAGCACAAAAGCAAATGAAGTGATCCAAGTGGTGTAAGAAAGTGTCAATTCAAGGAGTTATTCTAGTGGTTGACATAGTACCTACCATGTGATATCAAGAGGCACAAATAGTGAATGGCGTGACCTATTTTATTTAGTATGCATTGATGAGCAGGCAAATGGTGTGGCTCATAAATTCAAATCTTGACAGGAGCCAACACAACATTATCTTTAGATGGCTTCCTCATCCCAATACTTGGAAGGCACATGGGTCACTTGTAAATAGGGTGCCAAAAGGCTTCCTTTCTTCCTCTATATATTAGAGAATTGTCATTTAAAAAAGGGTCTTCCACATTTTGTAAGGCAAAGCCCTAGAAAATTTTCACCTAAAATCAATAAACACATTTTTACCTCTATTCTGGTTAGATACCTCTATGTGTGTCTGAGTGTCAGTTTGTGTTTAGTCATTGCTTCTTGATGTTTCCACAGGTTCAACACCAACATACCTGGTGTCTATAAGGTGCCATTTTTGTAGGTGACAAGGAGAGCTATATTTGGAAGTGCAGAGATAGAAGAAAATATTATACAATGTGCCTTTTTACATCACCTTTGGTGAGTCTCTATTTTTTTTGTGTTCCATTAAAGCCTCCTTGTTAAGCTTACTACAGCCTAGCCCTTTTGCCAATTTGAAGTGTACATATGTGTTTGTCTAATTTCAAGATTGAGTATGAGAAGATTGAATCATTTGGTACATCACCTCTTTTAGAGTAGTTTTGTTTTCCTATAATCCTTCTCCCTTTTCATCTTCCCCCCATTATATATCTATATACCTATATTAGCACTTATTGGAACAACTCAGATGCATCAAAGGGAGCTAGCCCTTACCTAGAGACTCTTCCCTCCAGCTTCGCCAGTCCCATAGGTGAGAGGGGAGTTTCCATTGTTGTGTGTGGAAAGGCAAGAGCTCAGCCTCCTACCTTGGGTGCAATCCACTACATCAACAATTTTTTGCATGCCTGGTGGGACCTAATTTTACACTTAGTAAAGTTTTAGGATTGATGCTAGTCATGTTATAACAAATCAACTATTTTCAGCATCTAACAACTCCACTGGCAAGAACTTCATTTCCTAATCAAAGACCAGTCTGACTTATTATGCTTAAAGTCACCACACGGTCTGCTTCTAGGGGTGTCCCTTTCAAATTTATTGAATTACCTTTGAACTCAACAAAAAGACTAAGCTTTGAGAGGACCCATCCTTATTCAGCAAACCACCTTCCCAGACCTGTTGTAAGGAATGCATACACATCAGGGCCGTAGTTTCATCCCATCCCTGCCATGGCATTACCCTTTATAAATTTTCATGGTCAGAGCCCCTTGAATCTCCCATGTTATGACCCAATTCCAAGAGCATCCCTAAAAAATGTGCCTTCTTTTGATGGAGAGGGACCCATTACAGTCATTGAGCACATCAGAAATATTGTTAACCTTTACAATATTCACAATGTCACTAAGGAAAATATCACAATCAGATTGTTAGCATTGTCTCTCAAGGGAAAAGCTCTTGACTGGTATGGGACTTTCACTATAAATTTAATCAATTCTTGGAATGAATTGGGTACTCACTTGATAGACCATTTTGGAGAAAAGAATGACCAACTCTCGCTTGCTGAGCAGCTGACTACCATGAAAAGAGCCCCACACAAATACATGCAAGATTTCAACACTCAGTTTCAAAAGACATGGGATAGAATCTCCATTATGGTAAGACTAATTGTTATCTATGCTTTCTTATATTATTTAAGAGTATTAAATAGTGATATCACTGTTATGATACAATCCATGGGAGGACATGTGCTGCCTGCTGCCTATGATATAGCTATAGCAGCTAAAAATTGCTTAGTGCAGGTTGGGAAAATAGCCCCTAGAACCCAGATGCCTCTTTTCCCTAAAATGCTACCTCCAATTCAAATTTTTGCTCTTACATTAGCTCCTCTACCCATCATAGAGAAACTAGCTACTAATCCATCCAATGAGCTTCATGAAGTTAAGAGTCTATTGCAAAGTATGTCAAATGAACTTATAGCTCTTAAAAGGCAACAAGCTCAAAGCAACAAACTAAACCAAGGATACCAATAGTATGGCCAAGCTCCTAGACCCCCTTTCCAAAATTACAATCAAGGATAGGGTCAGCTTAATTAGACCAAACCTTTTCAAGGCTACAACCCAGGTACTCCTTCATCATCTAAGGTCATGGTGCCCGTTCAAAACAATCTAGTGCAAGACCAGCCAAGTTGTTCAACCATGGGATATGGTCAGGAACAAGCTATTTATATAAATGAGATGATGGGTTATTACCCAAATGTGTAAGAAAATTAGGCAACTACCCATTCCCAAGTCTTTGAGGCTCCAATGCAACCTAGCACAAGTAACAGTTAGGCCCAACCTGATTTTACCCTCATGAATCATCTGGAAGGAGAATTCTTTGCAGTTAATTATGTGGGTGCTACAAATAATTAGGTTGATTGTGTTGTAGCCAATACAAGATTCAAAAGAAGGGTAATGGAAGAAACTTAGGCTACTACCCAAGTGTCAACAATGCCTTCTTCATCACACGTAAATCAAAAAGTCCCAACTTTCAGACCATCAATTTTTCCTCTAGATCCTCAGCTTGCCCCTCAGGTTGTACATAATTCCAAAGAAATTTTGAAGGAAGGAAATCCTTGAGTTAATGTGGTTGACCAGATGAAGAAGCTACACATGAACATCTCTTTGTGGGATTTGATATCAATACTAGGGTAGAAAGACATGCTGCAAAAGGAATTGCATGAACTAGATGAATGAGTTATCCCAGTAAAAGCTGATAACATTTTGATGATGAATGGACAGCCTTCCACCTTAGGTCAGACCTAGAAGGAAGAGAAGGTTCCCCCTTTTTATGTGTCCCTGGTCATAAGATATTTCTTGGTGCATAATTGCATCATTGATAGTGGAGCAAGCACCTCAGTCATGCCCAAATGCATAGTTGATAAGCTAGGCTTAAAATATGAAGAAATGACCAAGGGAGTCCTACAGCTAGATGGAACTCTAGCAAAGACAATTGGGGTGGTAAGAGTTTTGAGCTTGAAGATGCATGTTTGCCCTACTTTTTTAGTTCCTCATGATGTGGTAGTCATAGATGTCCCTCCCTACTTTTCCATCTGCTTGTTTAGGGATTTTACATCTAAGATAGGTGGCTACTTGGCAACAAATTAGTCTTATCTAGTTTTTAGAACCAAGTACACGACTAAAGTCAAGATTGAATTCAATCCACTCCATAGAGATCATCTGGAACCTTATTCACTAAAAGCAACAAAAGTCAGCTACACCATCATTGACCAAGAAGACTTCCAAGTAGACCAATCTCCATCCTCTACCCTTGAAGGAGTTGTAGACTTTCTCTTAGATGAGTGGGGAAGTGACAACTTTGAGCATGATCCCTACAAATTTATAGAGGAGGTGGTCCTTGGAATTTATTACATGCATGAAGAGGGTAATTTTGTAGTAAATCCGATGAAGGCTAGCTAGGAGAGTTTAGGTCTATGGTAGCTATTTTTTAATGGTTCAAGGAGTAAGTTGGGAGCTGGTGGTGGAGCAGTGCTAGTCTCTCCTTCAAAAGAGAGGTATTTTTCAGCCTTTTGGTTCTAATTTTCCTACACATGCAATGTTTTAGAATATGAATCCCTCATCCATGGCTTGGAGTGGGTGAGGAAAAGAGGAATCAAAGAGCTGCAAGTGTTTGGTGATAATGAGCTAATTGTCAACCAGGTAAGAGGCCAAAATTTGACAAAGAACTCTCTACTAAATTCCTATAAATATAGGGTATGGTACCTAGTGGAAAATGTTTGTGCTTTCAATATTACTTCCATCCCTAAAGAACAGAACAAGCAAGTAGATAGGCTAGTGGCAGTTGGTGCCTAGTTTGATACTACCAAGGAAATAGGCTGAGACCATAGCTCACATCACTTGAAGGTAGTGATTTGGCCTTCTATACCTGACAATGTCACCAACTAGCAGGTTTTTAACAATGATAATAAAATAACACTTTTTCTACAAGAAGAAGTAGAATTCACTATAAAAAACTAGGCAAAGCTACAATAACAATATGGTAGCCAAATTATTCAACTGAAGAATAATAAGCTCCCCAAAGGTTTAGTCACTCTAGAGAGTATCTTCAATGGAGACGACCAATTGAGAAGTGGCAAGGTGTGCATTGCAACAAAGGAGGATCATCATGAGAAGGTGGAAATATTCAAGGACAAGCTACTTACACTTGAAAAAGTGTGCATAGAATAGAAAAGGTAGGCCTTCATCTTATTGTGCCAAGAATTTGCTAATATCTTTGCTTGGAAGTATAGTGATTTGAAGGGTTTTGACCTGAGCTTAGCCCAACATACCATTAAACTAGAAGAAGGAACCAAACCAATCAAGTAGAAGTAGAGGCCTGTCAACCCAATGATTGAGCCTCTAATGTGCAAGGAGCTCAAAAAATTAATTGAGTCTAAGATAATATTTCCAATCAAACACTCTTCTTAGTTGGCAAATCTTGTTCCTATCTGGAAAAAGAATGGGGAGATCAGACTGTGCATCAATTTTAGAGATCTCAATAGAGTCTCTTTAAAAGATCATTATCCTATTCCAAGCATGGAATAGATCCTTCAAATGGTGATAGGCAGTGACCATTTCTCCCTCCTAGATGGATATTCAGGATACAACTAGATTTTGGTCCAAGATTATGACCAGCATAAAACAACCTTCACAACCAAATGGGGCATGCTTGCTTACAGGAAAATGCCTTTTATACTGTCTAATGTTAGTGCCACTTTCCAATGAGCTATGGACATGGCCTTTTAAGGCCTAATAAGTAAAATTATATTGGTGTATCTCGATGATGTGATAGTTTTCTTGAAGGAAGCCAGCCAACACATGAAACACCTCAGGCAAATATTTGAGAGGTATAAAGAGTTTTTTATCTCTCTCAATCCTAAGAAATACATTTTCATTGTCCATGAGGGAAAGCTCCTTAGTCACATTATTTCTTTGGAAGGTCTGGCCATTGATCTATAAAGAGTTTGCTCTATCCAGGAGCTATCCTTACCCAAACACAAGAAAGGCCTGCAAAGCTTCTTTGGTAAGATAAATTTCATATGGAGATTTATCCCAAATTTTGTAGAGATGGTCAAGCAATTGGACTCTATGCTGAGGAAGGGTGAGGAGTTCACATGGACAGTATAGAGAAATTATAGCTTTGAAGAAATCAAGCAGGCCATAGCCTGGGCTCCTACTTTGATCAGCCCTAACTTCACCAAAGTTTTCAACCTCTACACCTTCAGCAATGAAGAGGTAATCTCCGCAATGCTTACCCAAGCAATTGATGATAACCTTGAGAAGACAATTACATTTTTTAGCCAAGGCCTAGAAGGTTTTGAAGTCAAATACACATACATGGAAACGCAAGTCTTGGCAGTCATACAAAGTCTGAATAGATTTAGACACATGTTGTCCAATAGCAAAATCCACCTCATGGTTCCACATCTTGGCATCAGGGATTTCTTGATCAACTAAAATATAAATGAGAAGAGAGTAAGGTGGATCACTAAGGTGATGGAGTATGAAGTAGATATCAAGATCACCAAACTAGTAAGAGGGAGAGGCTTGTGTGAACACATCATTGCAGACTATAAGCAGCAAAAGGAAGACAGTTTGCTAATCCTTGATGTAGCTACAATAGAAGAACTAGCTATCATGAATGATTAGACATTAGATGTGAGGCATTTCCTTCTCACTGGTGAGTGGCCACACTCACTTGATAGGACCAAGAGAAGGTATTTCAGACTCCAGTGTCTCCCTTATGCCCTAGTTGATGGAGTGCTTTTCAGAAGGGATCTCTCAAGAGTCCTTTTAAGATGCTTAGACTCAAGTCAGGCTGATAGGGTGTTGTCTAAGTTCCATGATGGACCAACCGGTGGTCATTTTTCTCCTAAGGCTACTGCAATAATAATAATGAGAGTTGGCTATTTCTGGCCTACTCTTTTCAGGGACACCCATGCCTGGGTAAGAAAGTGCCAAAAATGTGCACTTTTTGATGGGAAGCAATAGTTGGCTACCATGCCTTTAAAAACTATTTAGGTGGAGAATCCATTCATGTAATGGGGCCTAAACTTCATAGGGATGATTAATTCTCCCTCTAGTGCTGGACACAAGTGGGTTCTAATCGCCATAGATTATTTCACAAGATGGGTAGAGGCCATTGCTCTGAAGGAAGTAAATGAAAGTGTGGTCCTAGATTTTTATGAGGACCTGGTAGCAAGGTTCAAGGTTCTAGCAACCATAATCTCAGATAATGTGTTAGCCTTTCTAGGAACCAAGACAAGTGAATGGGCATTGAGATATGGTATATATCTCAGCACTTCATCTAATTACTACCTGCAAGGGAATGGACTGGCTGAGTCTACAAATAAGAACCTGATTAGGATCATTAAGCAGACCATGGAGGAAAATTAGAGGACTTGGCATGCCAAGTTAAAAATAGCCCTGTGGGTAGATAGGGTCACCCCAAAGAGGGAAATTGGCAACTCACCATACATGCTTATTTATGGAAGGGAAGCTAGGCTACCCATTTCACTTGAGTTGCTAGCTTTGGATCTCCCTCACTAGCTACAATTAAAAGAAGGAAATAACATGGAGGTTAGGTTATGCAAGATGATAGAACTCCAAGAGGTAAGGGACCAGGCTATGGCTTCTATGACTAGCTACCAACAACAAGTCAAGAGGCACTTCGATAAGAAATCTTCATCAAAAGGTTTCTCTGAAGGAGACATTATCTTAAAGTGAGATGAAGACTGAGCTAAGCCTAAAAAGCATGCAAAATTTGATGCCCTATAGAGTGGCCCATATGTAATCACTTAGTGTAAGTAGCATAACGCATTCCAACTCTCTAGGTTGGATTGTGAAGAACTGTATATCCCAGTTAATGGGATACATCTTAAGCATTGCCACTGAAGCCCCTTCTCCATCATGTATATATTTTCCCTTACTTTTCTCCTATTTTCCCTAAGTGCTTTCTGCACATGTTAGTAGTTTTCTTATCTTTGTGTGTGTTTTCATTTCCTTTTGAGGTAAATCTTTGTGATTGGTTCTAGATTTATCAGAGCTATTACTGATCTTTAAGCTACAATCTGACCCTGTGCCCAATGGATTTTGAGGCAACTAGCTTCTATGCATAGCAGGCATCCTTCCCCTAAGAGTCACCATTTTTTGACCATTTTTGGTGTAACAGGCAAAAAATTGGTCCCCTTCTTACTCTGCTATTTCAAGCCTATTCATTTTTGATTTTGCACAAGTCCAGGGTTTTTACAAACTCAGCAGGGCTTTGTTTTTCTATGAAGTCAGCAATGAAGAACTAGTTTAGAGAGTGCAAGGTTTTGCAAAGCTTCTTTGGACTCTTGTTTGAAGAAATTCATAAGGAAAGATGGCTAAAATGGTTCAGAAGACACTTTTCCTTAAGGTTGGAAGAGTGGTTCAATGACATAATCTTTCTAAGAGTTAACACCTTTAAACTGTTAAACCGGTTTAATGCCTTTGGATTAATCGGCCTTAGTTCATCACTTGTTTCAACCATTGGTTCAACATCTAGTTCAATCAGCCTTGGTTCATCATTTGTTTCAACAATTGGTTCAATGTTTAAGTTCATCGGCAAAGTTCAAGGCCTTGGTTCAGCGGCTTTTTGTTTAAGTGGCTTCAAGTTCATTGATAGGTTTAATCAATCAGTTCATTAGCTTGGTTCAATGCATTGGTTCAACTCTGTGGTTCAATGCCTTGGTTCAATTTGTTTAGTTTAATCAATCAATTCATTAGCAAGTTCATTAGTATGTAGTGTTGAACCATTGAACTGGTTCAACAGATTGGTTCAATGCATTGGTTCAACGTGTCAATTCAATCTTTTGGTTCAACACTAGGTTTAATGGTTGGTTCAAGTGGGAAAAGTTCAAAGTGAATGGTTTAAATGGATCGGTGCATGGTGTTGAACCATTGAACTAGTTTAATGATTAGTTCAAACAAACGGTTCATCAGCTTGGTTCAATAAAGGCTTGATGCACAGTGTTGAACCATTGAATCATTGAACCATTTTTGGTTTAATGGGTTGGTTCAATGGCTTTATTCAAGGATATGTCCCAAAGCTGAAGGATAGGTGCCCTTGTAGAGGGTAGCTCTGAGTCAAAAAAATCCCTTACAGAGGGCAAGGAGCATATCAAAGGTAGCTGAAGGGTAAGTTTTCAAAATTTTGTTTGAGGCCAAATTCTTTTAGACTTTTTTTTGAAGGAATTCCTTTAAACAAAAAGTCTGAAGGAATTTGGAGGAAGGGTGCTAGCATAAAGAAAATCCAAAGATCACAAAAGGAAAGGACAAGGGAATGAGACAATTCTCATGGAATTTTTGTATGTAGGAAAATTGTTTGCGAAAAATGTCTGCGGGAAAAAAGCTTGGAGAAAAGACCTGATGAAATTTGCCAAGGACAGTGACATCCCAAAAATCATCAATTTTAAGGAGATGGACTAGCCATTGGTTTTCAAATCATGATAGGCCTGAGAACATCAAATTTTATGCTCAGAAATCCAGAGCACAGAAGGCACCAAGTGGCAACCATGGAAGACTTTGATATGCTTTTTAGGAGTAGCAAAATGTGCCACATGTCTACTACAAGGCTTGTTGGGAGCCGACAAGTGTCAACATCTGTGGGTTTCTCCTTTTGCTTCATTATTCAAAGTAAAGGTGATGGTGTTAGGTTATGGAGCTAAAAGTCTCACTAATGTAGACATGGAGGAGGTCATTGGAGGAGGTTGTTGAGTTGCAGAGCAACCGGCATCAGTCTGATCAGCTGACATCGGCAGGATAGTGAAGAGAAGCAACCAATGTCAGTCATGTATCAGCTAGTGTCGGTCACCTCCAGGCAGACAGGAACCAACGTCGGTTGCCTGTGTGGTTCAAATTGTGAGTGTTATGGGTAGTTAGTTAATGAACCGAGTGTTTGCATGTTGAGAGCTAATTTTAGACTCAAAGCTACAGATCTAATTATTGCAATTAGGTGTCTAATTATTGTTTGCATGAGATCTATATAATAGACTCATGGGCTATATTGTAATTTGTGCTAGAGAGTAAGAAAGCAAAAATAAGCTCCTTCAGAGAGAAGAGAGCAATGGTGTGTTCCTCCTAGTGCCACAGTACCAAGTGTGGGTACTGGTTTGGAGAATCAGAGGGGTTCTTCATGTATGTAGGATCTTGGTCATCAGGTGTGCATGGCTACGTTAGTAGATCTACATGGTAAGTAAGATCATTGATCTGCAGGTGTATGTGTGTGTATGATCCAAGTTTACAGGTGTGTAGAACCAGATTGATTTGTAGGTGTGCAAGATTAGGGAGGAAAACAACACAATAGGGAGTAGGATCAGGTAGGATCTACTTGGACTACAGTGTGTACTCAGTTGGAGCAAAGAGGAAGGCAAGGCAGTTCCTTCCATAAGTAAGGTCATTTGGGTTGTAGGTTGTTACAGTTCAGGGGAGATCTACTTGGAGTGCATGGAGCACTTGGGTACTGGAAGTAGTGGATACTGGCTAGTTGGAGGTGAACACCAACTCTGTGTTTGAGTTGTGTGTTGGGACCTAGGAGAGAGAGTTTTGAGGGAAGATTTACTATTTATGCCCTAGAGGTGTGGGAGCCCTAGAGGTGTGTAAGGAAGAAGAACTATGGTAGCCTTCTTTGTTGTATTTCATTCTGAAAGATTTTTAATATAAGTTGTGTATTATCTCTCATATTATGTGTTATTTTTGAATTCTAGTTACTTGTGTATTCTGGTTAATTTCTGCATGTTAAGTTGCTTGGTAATCAACTGTGTGCTTTCATTATTTCCCAACAAGTGGTATCAGAACTAAGGTTATAGGGAGCAAGTTTTGTGTTTGGTTATAGGTCATTCTTAGGGGTTTCTGATTGAGTGGGAGTAGAGCAATGGTAGAAGAAAATAAGCTAAGAATGGAGAAGTTGAAAAGCACAGATGGTCAGTTACGATCCTATGGAAAGAAAGAGCAGGTAAAAGAAGATTGTTGGTTGGTAGCAGATCAGCATGAAGGAACTAAAGATGTAGATGTTGCAGGGGTTATTGCATAGGATGCTCTGGGAGGTTTCTTGGATAAAGTTGAATCTTGGATAACATATTCTGTTGCCTCTTTCCATGCAGTCCCAAGGAGAGGAGCTGGTGAGCCTTGTCAAAGAATTGGCAAAGGGGAAGTGAAGCTGAAATTGCAGGTGGCCAACATAGGGGTGTTGAAGGAGGTCATGCAGGTCTTAGGCTTGGATATGTGGCTAATTTCTTCAAGGAGGTTGGGTGATGAGAGATGCACAAGAACTCTCATAGCGGATGCACTTGAATTAGCTAGTGGTAAGAAAGTAGGTACTCTTTATCTACTTGCTTATATTATTGATTCTTCTTCTATTGTAGAGATGTGGCTTTGTAGGCTTGGTCACATGAGCAAGAAGGAGATGCATGTTCTTAAGAGGAAGACTGATATATTTGAAAGGCTTAAGAACTGGAAAGCCTTGGTGTTCTTAGAGGAGATGACGGACAGAGTTCAGTGGATGGGGCTGGATACATTTGAGCAAGGTAGTTTGGACATGGGTTTTGATTCAAAGGAGCTCGCGAGTAAAAAGTCATCACTCACAGGTGAACACAGGTACTAGTGTCAGTTAGGGGGAATCAGCATCGAATAGATAGGTGTCAATGTCAGTCATGTGTAGACTGAAGTCGGTGATGTTGGGCAGGGTAAGACCGACGTCAGTCAGGAGGATGGATGTCGGCAATAGGTAAGACTAACATCGGTCAGGAGGACCAACATTGGCAACAAGGACACCAATGTCGATAGAGTTGGTAGTCAAGACAGGCGCATGGGAACCAACATCGGTCAGATGCAGACTGTGTGGTGACTGAGGTCGGTCACTGTAATGTATTTTGGGTAGACAGCAAGTTGTCAAGGAGTCTCAAATGCCCATATGGAGGACTGAAGGTAGTAAGTAAGCCTCAAATTTGTTGTTCCTCTTCTTTATATTAGTTGTTGACTGCAGAGCAGGAAGGATCCAGGGAACAGTGGGAACATGGCAGGAATATGATGCAGAACCAAGCGGGAGATTTGGTAGGGTTTCCAGCCAGTATGAAAGTACAGAGATGAATGGATACCTTAGTTAAAGAATAGAGAGAATGGACACGTGAGATGGAAGACCTAGTCATATGGTCTTGAGGAAGCTGTAGGATAGTGGGACAGGACTGGCAGGTGGTACCAGGTGGATGACAAAGAAGGGCTTTAGTCAATGTTAGTAGAACCATTATGTTTGTCTTACCAGGTGGATGATGGTCGTAACATTATCTTGTTGCTGTATGTGGAGGATAAGCTTGGTACAGGTTCAGACATACAGGGTTTTATTGAGCTAAAGGTAAGGTTAGTTTAGTGGCATGTCATGAGGAATTTGGAGTAACAAAATTCTTTGGCATGAGAGACATGGAGATCATAGGTTGATTTTGTCTCCAGTGGGAGCTGATGTGAATCAAGTGTTGGTGAGGTTTAGGATGCAGAATCAAAGCACACCAAGGGCTGGATAGTTCGGTGTCCAAAATCACATGAGGTCTGGGATAGACCTAAGTTTTCCCAAGCAGTGGGAGCTGTCAGAGAGTTAGGAGCCAATTCGGGGAAGTGGGTTCTTGGGTATTTGAGAGGGACCAACAGTAGGTATACATGTTATGTAGGGTCAAGACTTCACTACATGGGTTTGTAGGTTTGGATGTGGTAGGGTACTTGGATGACAGGAGGTGCACCACAGGTTGTGTGGTGGGTGGTCTTCAGGGTTGAGATTGAAGATGGATACAAGCTAAGAAACAAATTAGATGATGTACAGGTATAGGTACAATGCAGTTGTTTATCTCCAAGTGGGAGATTGTTAGGTTGTGGAGCTAAACGCTTCACTGATGCAGACATGGAGGAGGTCATTTGAGGAGGTTATTGAGTTGCAGAGCAATCGGCGTTGGTCTGATCAACCGACATCGGTAGGATAGTGAAGAGAAGCAACCGACGTTAGTCATGTATCGGCTAGCATCAGTCACCTCCAGGCAAACAGGGACCGACGTCAGTCGCCTGTGCGGTTCGAACTACGAGTGTTACGGGAAGTTAGTTAACAAATCGAGTGTTTGCATGTTGAGAGCTAATTTTAGACTCAAAGCTGTGGATCTAATTATTGTAATTAGGTGTCTAATTATTGTTTGCATGTGATCTATATAATAGACTCATGGGCTATATTTTAATTTGTGCTAGAGAGTAAGAGGGAAAAAATAAGCTCCTTCAGAGAGAAGAGATCAATGGTGTGTTCCTCCTAGTGCCATAGTACCAAGTGTGGGTACTGGTTTGGTGAATCAGAGGGGTTCTTCATGTATGTAAGATCTTGGTCATCAGGTGTGCATGGCTATGTTAGTAGATCTACATGGTAAGTAAGATCATTGATCTGTAGGTGTATGTGTGTGTATGATCTAGGTTTGCAGGTGTGCAGAACTAGATTGATTTGTAGGTGTGCAAGATCAGGGAGGACAGAAACACAATAGGGAGCAGGATCAGGTAGGATCTACTTGGAGTACGTTGTGTACTCAGTTAGAGCAAAGAGGAAGGCAAGACAGTTCCTTCCATAAGTAAGGTCGTTTGGGTTGCAGGTTGTTGCAGTTTAGGGGAGATCTACTTGGAGTGCATGGATCACTTGTGGAGTGCATGGAGCACTTGGGTACTGGTAGTAGTGGATACTGGCTGGTTGGAGGTGAACACCAACTCTATGTTTGAGTTGTGTGTTGGGACCTAGGAGAGAGAGCTTTGAGGGAAGATTTACTGTTTATGCCCTAGAGGTGTGGGAGCCCTAGAGGTGTGTAAGGAAGAAGAACTGTGGCAGCCTTCTTTGTTGTATTTCCTTCTAAAAGAGTTTTAATACAAGTTGTGTATTGTCTCTCATATTCTGTGTTATTTCTAAATTCTAGTTACTTGTGTATTCTTGTTAATTTCCACATGTTAAGTTGCTTGGTAATCAACTATGTGCTTCTGTTATTTCCCAATAGATGGTTGGCCTGAATGAGTTGTTAAATGCAGTGAAAGCTACCAAGTGTTAGTGTATGCAAGCACCAAAAAAGGGTCCCAAAAGTTTTTCTAAGGCAGCTAAAGGATTTGTAGAAGTGGCCACATGTCACCTTCTATAGAAATCTCAAAAAATACTTCCAAGACTCTAAGTTAAGTAGAAAGAGTAAGTGGACTGTGACACATGTCAGAGGTGGATGCACTCTCAGTGAAAAAGCCAAAGGAGTAGCAAAAGATAGCCTGAGGGATGAAGGAGATAGAAGAGGAAAAATGGCCAAGCATAGAAGCAGATGAAGTGATCCAAGTGGCATAAGAAAGTGTCGATTCAAGGAGTTATTCAAGTGGTTAACATAGTACCTACCATGAGATCATTAAGAGGCATAAACAGTGAATGGTGTGACCTGTTTTCTTCAGTATGCATTGATGAGCAGGCAAATGGTGCGGCTCATAAATTCGAATCCTGACAGGAGATGACATAGCATTATCTTTAGATGGCTTCCTCATCCCAATGCTCGAAAGGTACATGGGTCACTTGTAAAAAGGTTGTCAAAAGGCCTCCTTTCTTCCTCTATATATTGGAGACTTGTCATTTGAAAAAGGATCTTCCACATTTTGTAAGGTGAAGCCCTGGCAAATTTTCACCTGAAATCAATAAATGCATTTTTACCTCTATTCTAGTTAGATACCTTTGTGTGTGTCTGAGTGTCAGTTTATGTTTAGTCATTGCTTCTTGATGCTCCACAGGTTTAACACCAACATACCTAGTGTCTATAAGGTCAGCGTTATATTTGGATGTGCAGAGACAGAAGAAAATACTATACAATGTGCCTTTCTACAACACCTTTGGTGAGTCTTTGTTTTTTGTGTGTTCCATTAAAGCCTCCCTATTAAGCTTACTACAACCTAGCCCTTCTACCAATTTGAAGTGTACGTATGTGTTTGTCTGATTTCAAGTGTGAGTGTGAGAAGATCAAATCATTTGGTGCATCACCTCTTTTAGAGTAGTTTTGTTTTCTTGTAATCCTTCTCCCTTTTCATCTTCCCCCCATTATATATCTATATACCTGTATTATCACTTATTGGAACAACTCAAATGCATTAAAGGGAGCTAGCCCTTACCTAGAGACTCTCCCCTCCAGCTTCGCCAGTTCCACAAGTGAGAGGGGAGTTTCCATTGTTGCATGTGGAAAGGAAGGAGCTCAGCCTCGTGCCCTGGGTGCAATCCACTGTGTCAACAGACAATAGTTTGGATAATTAGTTAACTCTTGATAATCTAAAAACTAGGTTAACTAGTCATGCAAAATTAGTCACAATAGTGAGAGATGCTATAGTCAGGGCTAAGGTGATTTTCAAGAATATTTTTTACTCCAAATAGTATCGGGATACAAGCAACTATCACCATTTATGATGCTCATATGAAGAAAAATGGGGATATAAATTGAAATTGTCCTTGGTTTAATTTCCATTTTTCAAATGCACTTTTGTAATTGCTTTAGACATTTTCACACGTACTTTTGTCATGTGTAATTACATGTAAAAATATGGAAAGTCCAAAGTTAACAAAGACTTCTATCTTTGACTAGGTCAAAATAATTAAGTATTTTTTAAATCCTCAAGGCCTCTCGCTATAAATAAAGAGAGCCTCTTTTGTAATGGCTTCAGGGCCTTTTGGTGGTTGAAAGTAAAAACTCTTCCTAAATTGAGATGCCTTTGAGACTTTGAGCTTAGATTGTAAATCATATTTTCTTAAATGAATGTTAAAACATGACTTTTCAAACTTTATATTGGAATAACTTGTGTTGTGTGGGAAATTGTTCTTACATCCTTTTCCTAATACAATCTTATCTATTTGATTAAATAAGCAGAGTGAGTGGAAATAATTTGGAAGATGTCCTGAAGTTGATTATGGGGACTTTGTGCTCTTATAATTATCTTTAGTTTGTGTTTTATTATTTTAAAATAATAGATATTGGAAAGGCTTTGAACTACTTTTATCTTTTGTAATCATATACTCTGTTGTAGTTTTCGATGAATACTTTTGGCAGTGCCTCATTCTACTATTATATAAGTTATAGATCAGTGACAAAATCAATGATAGGCTTTTTACTCTCGTGGGTTTCTTGTGGATTTAGTTAATATCAAAAGAAGTTTTCCTTTTGTTTTGTGAACATCATTTCTGAAAAAAGAGAAATGGATGGTATGATTTCACCCCTGAGTTAATATTTAATTTAGACTAGTTTAAAATAGTTTATAGGGAACCTCCCCTTGCTGAGAGGAGAGATTTATCTCATTATGATATGGTTGATATGCCCATTTTGCCTTCAGTTAGCTGATGACAAAATATTCACCCAACACTACACTATATTGATGAAGACTTGGGCACAAAATATGGGCATAAGCACACTTATTGGACATTTTTGAAGGAGAGCCACTACTTAAAAGGTATTGCTTATCTTACTTTCATAGTTAGTTCCTTGAGTTTATTAACATTATACCTCAAAGGAGTAGGCTTAACACGTTATCTTTTTATGATTATTTTGGGTTTACTCTACTAATGCATGGACTAAATTGTTTCAATGGTATGATTTCACCCCTGAGTTAATATTTAATTTAGACTAGTTTAAAATAGTTTATAGGGAACCTCCCCTTGCTGAGAGGAGAGATTTATCTCATTATGCTATGGCTGATATGCCCATTTTGCCTTCAGTTAGCTGATGACAAAATATTCACCCAACACTACACTATATTGATGAAGACTTGGGCACAAAATATGGGCATAAGCACACTTATTGGACATTTTTGAAGGAAAGCCACTACTTAAAAGGTATTGCTTATCTTACTTTCATAGTTAGTTCCTTGAGTTTATTAACATTGTACCTCAAAGGAGTAGGCTTAACACGTTATCTTTTTATGATTATTTTGGGTTTACTCTACTAATGCATGGACTAAATTGTTTCAATGGTATGATTTCACCCCTGAGTTAATATTTAATTTAGACTAGTTTAAAATAGTTTATAGGGAACCTCCCCTTGCTGAGAGGAGAGATTTATCTCATTATGCTATGGCTGATATGCCCATTTTGCCTTCAGTTAGCTGATGACAAAATATTCACCCAACACTACACTATATTGATGAAGACTTGGGCACAAAATATGGGCATAAGCACACTTATTGGACATTTTTGAAGGAAAGCCACTACTTAAAAGGTATTGCTTATCTTACTTTCATAGTTAGTTCCTTGAGTTTATTAACATTGTACCTCAAAGGAGTAGGCTTAACACGTTATCTTTTTATGATTATTTTGGGTTTACTCTACTAATGCATGGACTAAATTGTTTCAATGGTATGATTTCACCCCTGAGTTAATATTTAATTTAGACTAGTTTAAAATAGTTTATAGGGAACCTCCCCATGCTGAGAGGAGAGATTTATCTCATTATGCTATGGCTGATATGCCCATTTTGCCTTCAATTAGCTGATGACAAAATATTCACCCAACACTACACTATATTGATGAAGACTTGGGCACAAAATATGGGCATAAGCACACTTATTGGACATTTTTGAAGGAGAGCCACTACTTAAAAGGTATTACTTATCTTACTTTCATAGTTAGTTCCTTGAGTTTATTAACATTGTACCTCAAAGGAGTAGGCTTAACACGTTATCTTTTTATGATTATTTTGGGTTTACTCTACTAATGCATAGACTAAATTGTTTCATAATATTATTCTACATTCTAACATTCCTGGTGGGACCACACATCTAACACATTCAATTTATCTTCATAATTTATCACTTGAACCCTATTTTGAGGTTATTTTACTCATCTTTTCTTCTAATTTTTATGTTTTATAACTTATAGACCAAATGGTAGAATCAAATTTAAATCAATGAATTCATTTTAAACATCAGTGAGATCACCATGTTGAATGGTGAGATCACCCTAATCAATAACAAGATCACTCATGAAAATGATGGAATTAACTATTATGTTTTTATATCTCTATCTATGTGTTTTTATAGATCAGTTAACTCAACTTGAATATTAATGAAATTGACCTATGGAATGGTGGGGTCATCTAAATATTAGTGATATTATCTTGGACCAATATTATAGGTAACTTATTTTGGTAGATTCACCCTAATTTTTGGAGAGATCACCTTGCTAATCAATGATATCACCCTAATAATCTATGGGATCACCATATAGTTTATGTTCTTCTTTGTCTATCAACAAAATTTCCTTGTGAAACAATGGAATTATCCTACTGAATAGTGAAGTCACTCTGTAGAATGGTGAAATCACCCTATATCAAAAATATAGAGTTAAAACAAGTTAAATTTTATTTTGGCATTCTACACCCCTTGATAGACTTCTAACATTCTATTTTTTAGGTTTAAGACACTTCACTAGTTTCTTTTTTACAAAAACAAAGGTGAATTTCAGTCACATTTTGAATTTGGGATTTAAAATGAACAATCATCATTGCTTAGGACTCTTAAGAGTCCTTAATTTTTATAATTTTGTTTGTTGGTTAAATTGATTTCAAATTTCTTTAACGTGATTATTATTTATTTAAACCAAGCTTAGCACATATTCTCTCCCCCATCCCCTTTAGGAAACTTGGCTGACTGAAAAACACTTCTGTTATTGCTTTTGTTGCTTAGTCCAAGTGTGGAAGGAATGTTGTAAAGGCAATTCCAAAAATTTGAGTCATTTAGGCGATCCCAAAATGACCTTAAAATCCTTATTCATTTTTATTTCTTGTATCTTGGCTTATAGGTGGGATTTCATCATTTCCCCATAAGTTCTCTAGGGAAGCATTGACCCAAGAATTCATCTGCCAATATCATTTTAACCTCACTCCATGGTAGGGTATACAAATTAAGGTTGAATTGTTAGGATGATAGTTTGAGTAGTTAAACTATATTCATTAGTAAATCCTACCTTGGAGCAATGGCTTAACCTGGACATCACACTACACTGAGCAATTGATAGATGTAGTGGTTGTAAAAAGGATAAGACATTTTTACAACAAGTTAGTTAACTCAGATCCAAATGTCATGTTGCACCCTAGTGTTAATCACACATATGGGACCATTTAGATCATGTAATAATTATAGGTTTTAGATAAACCCCATTTGTTATGGAGTATTATTAGTGTAGGGAAAGTATCTTGAAGCTTCATGTCACTGTACAATCTCTTGAGAGAAGAGGGGGCCTAAAAAACCTTATTTTGATGTGTATTTAAATTTATTATATTTACAACTTATTTCTTCTCAATAAGGACTATATCAATAGAATCCAAGAGTACGAAGCCACCTTGTGAGTTTGTAGGATAGGACTACACTTTAGTGTTTTTTTTGTTCTTAATTACTTACATTGTCTTTTGAGTCTAAAAATTGTTTGTGTGTGAATTAAACATGTCCCAAAACAAAAATTTATTGTACACCATTTATTATGAACAAAGGGGTATTACATTGGTCAAATTCAAAACATTCATTAGCCTTGTTCAAAATTGAATCAAATCATTTGTGTTTGTGTTTCCAAAATAACATTGTTATGATGTTTGTTTGAGTCTAGACTACTTAACACTTGTAAAATTTAAAGTCATTTTAATCCAAATTCAAAATTTTACCTTTCTAAGTTCTAATCCAAAATTCAATTAGTTTACACCTAAGTCTTGCCTACAACTTGGGCTTGGGTGGTTCACCTTTCATGATTGATTTGAGTTACTTGGGTAAAATTTGCCATTTGGTTTGAAGGTTGTTTGTCTAGACACTTGCCTATTCTATTCTTATTTTTAACTTAAGTCTTCTTACATTCACTCACACATTATGTTATTGGACCATTCGATTTTCTTTTCTATTGGATGAAAAATGGAGCTTGATAAAACTGTAAAATATATAAGATAAACACATGTGTGAAGTGTTTGATTCTGTATTTTGTATAAGCTTTGTACATATTTGGCCTTGTAAGCCCAATCAGATATTTGGAGAATGTGAATAGTCTTTCATTTTGTATCTCATAAGGCTAAAATGTGAAGAGCCAATAGGATTGTAAAAGGTTATAAATAACACTTTGATGTAATAGAATCTAGTTTAATATGTTGATAGAGATTAATAAAATTATATTATTATGGTTTTTATTATATTATTTAGTAATTTATTTTGCTTTATTCTATAATATGATGCAATAATATTTATGGTTCTATTCAATTTATATTTACTTCATCCTGCTCTTTGATCTATTTGAAGACATCGTAGATGGTTTATACTATTTATGTCTCTTCAGTGCCTTTTTATACTCTTCACTATGCAATCTATCCCTGCAAATAACATGTTATGGTGTAATTCTAAGAGCCTTTGCTAATAATTATATGGTGAACATGGAACCTAATTGGATGAACTATGTTGAGATAGTTTCTAGGGTTGAGAAATGAAAAAAGATGGCTCAATGAGAGAATCAAGAATTTTATAGAGGAAGAAGCATGAAGGGTTGGAAAAACTAAAAAAGAGATTATCTAAAAACACCTCTATGGTGAAATATATGAAAATTTCTAGTGTGAATTACCTAGATTGTTAGCTACATGGTTAGTCAGAATAGAATAATATTGACTTAGTTCAAGGAGAATAAAATTTAGAATAAAGACAAACTAGAAATACTATGCAACCTAAATACAGATTGGTCACAAGTAGTGGATTACTAGATGAAGACTACAATTGATGGCTATATCATAGTGTTTGTAGTGCATGGATACATAACTTTTGAAATTTCATAAAACCAATTTGTCTAGGGAGTCAAAAAGAATTTTTTGTAGCAATTACCTTTGATGATCAAGATGTTGGTTGTGGAAAATGCCATGGTGCCTACTCCATCCAACATGGAATAGTCACTTTGGGCACCATGGGGGTGCATGTAAGAGAAAGTGGATGATTAAAAACTAAATAAGAGGATGTATGTACTAAATTATGCTCACCTCGATAATTATACCAATTTTTGCTAATTTAGCCTAATTCTTACATGTCTTAGCCAAAATAACTAATTACTTAATAATCCTCATCCTATTATTATATCCCATAAACCTTTAAAATATTCTAAAAACTAATTGATCCCATCATTAAACCTCTAAGTGAACCTATTTGCTATTAACCTACTCCCTAAACCCACTTGATAATTTAAAATTCATATTTATCCACCTACGACCCTAGTCACCCTACCACCCTAGCCATTCCTACATCCCTATGAACCCTAAACCTCATTAATCCCTATTTTATCCCACTCATTATCCCCTAAAACTATGGAGAATCCTATAGAGTTGGAAAATCTCCTCCAAGTCTATAAACTAGAGACTTCTAATAATTTAAAATTCTTCAAAATCCCCTCCAATTTTCTTATAAAGGAACATGCTTGGGAAATGGCCAAGACTAATTGGAAATCACCTAGAAAACCATGAAGCCCTCATATTGCATCCATAAAAGCCTTATATATTTTATACAAGCCATTATCCACTTCACTCAAGAATTGGAAGCCATTATTAAGGGGTCTCAAAGCAATTTAGCATCCCAAATTTTGATATCAAGTCATTCAAGTGCAAGTCATAGAATGAAGTCATGACGAGGTATAAAGGATGGTAAGAATGTTTCATTTGTTCTAATTTACTTCCTCTATCCATTAATATTGGTGCTATTAAGTTTTGGATTTTTATTTCTATTTTGATAATATTACTTGAACTTAAAAGTTAGTGTAGAGAGGAACTTGAACCTGATCCTAGAAAATGGAAGGAGAAAAGAATCAGAGTGAAAATAAAATTATGGGACTAAAAGAGAACTGTGATAAAAAAAAAGATGGAATAAGAAAAATTATCTTGAAGTAACTATGGGTAGGACTAGGAGTAAAGAATAAGTTTATAGAGTTAGAGATATACAAGGAAAATATACTAGAGAAGAAAGGTTGTTGAGAGAAGGTATGAAAGCTACTAAAAGAAAAGTGTATGTGAAATATGAGAAAAGGCCAAATGAGAAAGAAGATTCTAGAAGTAGTAATTATTAGGTAGATCAATTAGGAATTTGATGTAGCTCATAGTTAAATGAGGCATTTTTCACTGGAATGGGGAAGGAAAGTTCCTAGGAGAATGTTAAAATTGAAAGTAGTAATATTATAGGTTCAAGTTCGAATCAAGAAGTTATAAATAATCATCATTCATTTCAAGAGTATGCATCCCTTAAGACCACTTTATTTATATGAAGAAGAAAAAGTACAAAAAAAGAAACTAATTTAGGTTAGTTTGAATTTTTTACCAACAAATTTGGAAGGCTCAATGTAAAAACTAAATGGGTATTAGAAAGAAAGAAGTTACAAGAAATAGGATTTCTATTTATGCCTAAAAAGAGTATTACAAATCATAATATATTCATAATAACCACTACATAGTCACTTAACTATGCAATGACCAGTGCGCAGACACCACCAGTCACAATTACTAGCATTTAGACATCTACAATAACTAGTAGCCTACCAACTATGGAACTTCATTCAGGTATGTTTACACCTTTATTTCCATATGTTGGGTATTTTTATATCACATTTTCCTTAAGGCACTAAAGTATCTAGTCCCAAAAAGCTTACATGCACATAATATTAAGTTCTTGTGTGTTCTCCCAAAGCATGCAGATAGAAACCAGATCATGTGGGTTATGTTATGCAGTAACACTTATCATAAGGTTAAGTTTATTTATATATCTAGTTAGAGATTGCACAAAAGGTAAATATATGACTATGGACCTTGTCTCATCAATAAAAAACAACCAATAAAATGAAGATAAAGGCCATGAAGTCCAAAGTGTTGATTATGCAAACTTGTACAATACATATTCTATAAATTTCATAATGAATTATAAGCCATGTATTACTCAATGCAAACCCATTGTTAATGTTTGAACTACCAACTAACCAAAGCATAACACCAGAACTAATTGTAACTTCTGTAATTATATATTACCATAAAGATTGGTTACATAATACCAATATTTAGTCACCTCATACATCTCTATAAAGGGGTATTTATACTTATTTTTCCCTGACCAAATAGTTACATTATTACTAATAATTGGGTGAATGGCCAATGATATCTAGTATACTGAGAGTCATGGTAGTCATTTACTTATTTTATCTTAAGGACCCAGGTCTTTGTGCCCCTATATTATTATTTTATGCTAGATCCTTGCTGCCAAATGTCTTTTTTTATGTAGGGTGGTGCAAATATTATATGATGATTAAAGTCTAGTTTATCCTTGAGAATTGTTCCTCAGCCATTTCTCACTTCCCTCATGCTCCTTAAGTATTTCACTATTGTACTGAATCCTATGCTCTCAAGTTCTTCATAGTTATGTTACATCTTTTATTGGATCTTTTGACATTTTTATCTTCCATGCCATTGTCCTCTCGTGCCATGTTGGTTCCATGCCATGATCTTCCTATGTCATTCTAGTTTTATGCCATGGTCTTCCTACACCATGCTCCACTCACACCATGTTGATTCCATGCTAAAATATAAAATACTTAGTAAGAATTTGGGGTCCAACATTAACCCACACTACATTCTTAATCCATCTTGGACTAAGTCCCGGTCTCACCCTCAGTGAAAAGTTTAGGCCTAATTTTTTCAATCTATTTTCTGACACTATCCCAATCTAATAAGGTGTCAAGTAGCTTGGATGTTATTTTCTCAATCATCGACTTCAAATGTTTTATCTCCTCAAGTTGATTGAGACACTCATTTGAATTATTAACCAATTGGTCGAGGGATGTATTAACATCTTTTTGGACCGTTTCAAGCATAGTGACTTCAATTACAACATATCCTTGGAGATCTAAAAATCTATAATTTAGTTGTTACTGATGCACATTTATTATTCACATTTAGTGTGATATTTTATTAAAAGAAAATATCCACCAATTTATACTATTAAGACTCCTCTACTTTGAGTTGAGCCTCCAAAATTTTATTGGGTCACACTAATTTTTTAAAAATACCATCCAAGATGAGGATTATTTCACTACCTCTTTTGAGGGTGCATCTATAGACTTCTATTACTTGTGTAAACTACCTAATCACCCATAATGCTTTGTTACAAGGTACAGGTTGTTCCTTACACTACTTTAACAAAAGATTTATAGGGTTTCCAACTTATCAATGGATTCTCCCTCCAAAGGGACCCCATTTGTTAATGTCAGTTCTTGGCCCAAAATAGTTATACATAAATGTAAAGTTTTTACTTTGGCCACTATGGATTTTTCTATTTTTCGCTTCAATGTGACCACTTCCTCTTAAAGTGCCTTGTGAGTGGTAATTTATTTTTTATATAATTCCACCACCTAGCTATGTTTCTTCTTGGCTTCACACATCAAAATTTGAAAGTATATTCTACAATATGACTTCAAAGGCCATTTTCAAAAATACAATGCTAGATCTTAGCAGAGAGAAATTCTAGGGATCAACCCAAACTAGAGTGGGTAGTGTTATTGCTTGAGAATATAAAATTATGCTATTCAAAGGAATTTCAAAATGGCATTAGTCATTGTACATTTCCAATAGAAAGGACACCTAACACTTGGTATTGATAGTTATATCCTAAGGATGGAAATGGGACCACAAATAGAGCATCCTATTTATAAAGCCTATTTGGTATTGAGTGCACAAGTTGGTGATTAGATCAACCAAAGGTGGTTGAAATTCAAAATTATCTGACTACTTCCCTTTGAGGGTATCCCATTCAAGGATTTTGGCCTCCACATCTAGGGCCAAATAAGTGTTATCGATGTCCATCAAACTCATTTTTTCTATATCAAAACCACCCCTCTCTTTTCTAAGTATATCTTTAATGTTAAATTACACCTCATCAAGGGTGGTCTCCTCCTCTTACATTAAGGAGGGTGTCTTTTCTAAGTTGGACTCCTCAAATTATTTTGCATGACCTAAAAGTTCTTCCTCTAATGGATTGGTTGTGGGTAATGGTGATGCACCCTTAGGTTGTATCTATAGTGTATTTTTTTATAAGCCCTTGATGGTGATGCACTTGGTGGAAAATCCCTTAGTGGGGAGGTCTTTGGTAGTGACACCCTTGGTGGGGAAGCCGTAGGTGGTGAAACCCTTGGTGGTAGTGCTTGGGACATCATTTGTCATTTTGGTGGTTCCATTCATGAACTTGTGCTAGAATCATGCCCAACCCACTTCTTTTCAAGATGTGGTATAGGTGGAAGCTTTTCTATTGCATGCCCCATTCCTCCTGAAGATTTATTTTTGGGTCAAAATATATAAAATAAATTGTGAATAGTTTCACTAACCATGGTCTACATAACATTGTTGTTAGTTTTATTAGTATAATATTTTTCTTTATATGGATTCTTTCTAAGGTAACCATAAAATTTTTAGAGAGTATGAATCTCCAAGTCAATTCAGCCAGCTTTCAAGATGAGGGGATGCACATCATTTATTTGGTTCACCTAATAAATGAAGTAATGTGCTTTGAAGACATAGGGTAGCTTCAACTAAGCTAAAAGTTCTCCAAAGGCAGCCATTTTAATATAGGATATAGAAAAATGTTGTTTCACGTTAAATTGGGCTTGATCACTAACCTGGATGGGCAAGTCCTTAGGAATGTGCCATTCATTTCCAAAGGACTCTTTCATACCATCATACCATGATTTCATCTTGACTTTGAATGTTGGGGTGATATGATTGGGGCATATCAACTCCTTGTATCACTATGCTCACTTTAGCTTGTTAGAGGTGTAATATAGTACACCAATTTCATCAAACACCATCAATAAATGAAATACCCCCATGAGAACCTATGGCCTAGTATTTGATGGGTCCTCTTGGCATCCAATATGATTTTATTGGAAAAATACATTACCAAATTGTACTTTAAACCCTTAGTTACCTAATGGGAGATGTGTAGGTGAACCTTGTCTACCTCTTTCTAATGATCAATGTTGTCAATATTGGTCATGATTATGTGCATTTCTACTCAAAGGGAATGTTCTTAAAAGTTATTAATGTGTATGGTATGGCCTTGATTCTGGTATACAAGCATCATTATTTTCTTCTCTATTTCCTTTAAGTCCTCCAAATAAAATTCTACATCTACTCTAGAGCATTACAATCTTGACACCTTGCTTATTCTTTTAGGTGTAATCTTCTTGCAGTACCTAGAAAAATAGATATAATACTCACGGATGCACAAAAGTAGAAATTTTACTACTTCCATTAGTTTTTAAAAAATATGGAATGTTAAATAAATTGAATTCCTATAGAGTCTAAGGCATTGAATATTTTTAGGTCATACACTAATTAATTCTTGGTGTTTTGGTACTCAACTCAGTAATCATTCTGTAGTTCAACCTTATTTCTTAGTTAGCAATGGTTATAGTTAAAGATGGTATAGGAGGGTACTTTTGACACCTAATTTTATTCATATCTTTATTTTTAGGTAATTAATCTCTTCTATCATCAATAATGGGGGTGGAGTTATTTGTGCCTTCTTTGTCTAGTGTACCATTCTAGATTCTTTGACTTTTGTGCATTGCTTCTATTCCTTAGGTATTTATTCTCTAATCAATACTTCTTAACCCCAAAATGTGGTTCCTACTCCTCTATAATGGTTGGTAATGGATCACTTCTTAGGACCTTTTTCTTAGGCTATATCACCCTCCATGGATCCTGAAGGTTGAGGCATAACCATCCAATGTTCCCAAAGGAATATGTGTTTATGGTGGAAGTGACTTAGATTTTCCTACTTTGATGCTCATTAATGATAGATTCCTACTTATGAGACCTATAAATACCAATTTTATTTTTCATGCTTCAAGATTAGCTAATTTTTGCTTGATTACTCAATCAAGGTCCTTTGTAATAGCCAAGGAATGGGAATTCGATGCTCTGCACTTATTATAGAATTAACTAGACTTAGTTCTCTCTTCAGCTCTATAAAAACTCAAAACAAAAGCAAAGATAGAGATTAGAATAAGCCCTTAAATTATTTTTTTTAAATTGAGGGGGTAACTTGCATTTACTACCACCCTCTCTTCAACCAACACTTCTTATAATAAATATGTTGTAATGGTCTCCTTTCTTTGACTATTAATTCTCATCATAAATGCATTTAATGGTATCATCATGACTCTAAGTTTGCACATTTATCATAACCACTTCTCATTTTATATTAATGGCACATATTGTCCCATGATTTTCTTCAAAGTGGATGATAGCTATTCAACCCTTCAAATATTCATACCATTGGTGGGAATCTTTATCCTAGGAAATTTTAACTTTTCATGTGCATCGTTATCATACCCAACACATAGACCTTTTTTTAAAACATGTAACACATATTACTCCACACTAAATGTCCATCATGGTCCTCCATGAATTCAAAAGTATAAAAGAGCATAAAATAAAATAAAGTTGCATGCAACTAAGGTAAAAATATTATCGAAAACAAGAAATCCTAAACTAATGGAATATGCCTTATTGTTAAAAATGAAACTAAACTTTAAGTAGAGAAATATGACCTTATATGGCTACCATTATAGTGTCTTGGAAGAAATTGGCCATCCAATATTTGTAATTGATAATCACCAATAAGTCAAATGTTATGAACAACAAAAGGACTATCCTAGTGAACATGGAATTTCCTAGAATTCCACAAACTTGGAGTCATAGATAAAGATTTTAATTCTAGGGGTAAATTTCTTGTGCTTAATGTGGTGATCAAGCCATAATTTTGTTGGTGTTTATCTACATCTTGACTCCAATAAGCAAGAAAAAAAGATTCATCCAAATATGCTTTTAATTATGATTCCTTGTCTAATTATCCAATGAACACAATGTGAAGATATGGTACCAATAATTCAATTGAAATAACTACTTCTATTCCAAACACTAGATTGAAAGGTGTACTCTTGTTGAGGCACTTATAAGTTATTCTATGCACCTATAGTTTTAAAATGAATTAATTCACTAGGTTTGTAAATGTATTTTGTTATCATATAAACAAACTATATATAATATAGGTTAGTTATTTGACTAAGTTATGTCTTTGAATAAATTAGTAGATTATGATTGTTATTAGAATATTTTCTTATCATTTTTTATAGGACTATTATGAGCATATTCAATATTATATATTATGTTTATGTATTTATTTTTTATGAATCTTAATGAAATATATTGATATTTTGCTTATATATAGTATTTGAGTAGTTTACTATTAGAGCCAATATCTGATAAATTAATCATTGTGCAAGTTAGATTGCACTTGTAGTAACATTGGAGAATTTGGCAATTTGGAGACTTGATTTTTCCTACCTAGCCATACGGTTTTTCAAGCACAATAGGTCGTACACTATCCATATCCACTTAAAATTAATATAAGGTATTATTTTCTATTTTTTACACTATCTACAATTTGGATGAATCATTTATGACCAAGATATACATTGTTTTGGGCCATTGAAGTTTTTTGGTCTTGTTTTCTTATATTTTGTAGAAGTGTCATCAATTTTCTATTCATACTAGGCCATAAAAATTGATTTGGAATATAAAATTTCATGGAGGCATTAAAAACTCTATTATACATGATTTGGATGTAGGTCATACAAGTGTGAAGTAGTCTAGACCATCCTTTAGGATCCTACAAGTCAATAATTTTCTGTTTTGACTTACACTTCTTCTTTTCTTAGTTTTGGGTCATCATCATTTTTAGATTCTTTTTTTTGTACATTGATATTAACTTAGTGATGGACAACCTCAAATTTTTCTCCCACATTTGTAGAGGCTACTATAGATAATTTTGGGACATTTAAATTTTTAGAAAGCTATTTTCAAATAGCACTTGAAGGAGTAGTATGGTTTTTCTTCCACATCTAGTCATACGAATGTGAGAATGAAAGTCTAATTGCTATAGAATAATCCTATTAAAATTATAATGTATATTTTTTCATGTTGTCATACCATATTTTAGAATGTTCTAAATTTTCTTATTGAATGGAATTTGCATGTATATATAAAAAACCAAGAGAAAATCCACCAAATGAGGATAAACTTGCCATTATTATCTAAGATAAGCATTATCCTCTAAAGGACACCTCATTTCCACCTAAGAAAATTTATCCAAAAGCTCCATCAAAAAGGAATAGGCCAAGTTTATCTATCCTCCTCCAAAGGCACATTTTCTAAGGACATGTGATCACAACCAACTCCTTGAAACAAGGAAGAAATTACATTTTTTAATAAAAAACTAACTTATAAAGATCAAGGAAGTCAACATGGAAAATATGCATCTAACAACTAACTCCACAAAATATGGAAACATAGAATTAGAAATATAAGGAATATTCTACTCACATGTGGATCAAGGTTCCACAAAAGGTGGAGCAGGGAAAACTAACCTCCCCACATTTATGGAGCTCTCTAAGCACCCAAAATATATCCCTATGGTCATGTGATATCCCTAAAGGTATCCACACTAAACAATCTCCAACTTGGAGACTAGTTCTCCTGAATATAATCTATCACTTCTACATGACCACTAAGGCTGATCAAATCTAAACATAGTCTCAACTTGTCCAATGTGACCACCTTGGTCATCATATATATATATAATTATAGCTAGTATGAATCTTCTCTAGCTTCACCAAGTTATCATCCAAATTTTTCTTGATGAAGTGATAATGTAACTAAATGTGTTTCATCCTTGAGTGGAAAGCAGAGTTCTTTTCCAAATGAATATCACTCTAATTATCACTGTGTAGTTTCCCAACTTCCTACTCATGACCCAACACTCAAAATAAATCCTATAACTAAATCATCTCCTTACTAGCCTTTGTGGAAAAAACATACTCGGCCTCTATGGTTGACAAAGCCATAACCTTTAGTATCTTATAAATCCAACTAACTATTTTATCTCTAATATTAAATATATAACCTTTTGTACTCCTCCTACTATCAATATCCCTTGCCATATCTGAGTCTACATAACCATGTAAAGTGGTATTTGATCTACCATAACATAACCAAAAATCCATGGTTCCTCTCAAATACTAAAGAATCCATTTCATTACTTGCTAATGTTCATAACCAAGATCACTTATATACCTAATCACAAATCCCACTGCTTGGGTAATATCTGACCTAGTACAAACCATGACATACATCAAGTTGCCAACTATTGATGAGTAAAGTACCTTAGACATCCTAAGATTTTTATCTTCCATCTTAGCACACTACTTATTTGATAATATATAGTGTCCTTCCAAATGAGTACCAATAGATTTATACTATTGGAGATACAATAGTTGGTTGGATTTTTATGATATAGAAGGTTGTGGCTTTGTCAACCACAGAGGCAGAGTATGTTATTGCCACATAGGTTAGCAAGGAGATTATTTCTTTATAGGAGTTATTTTAATATTTTGGGTATGATTAGTAAGTTTGGAGACTACACAATGATAGTTAGAGTGTTATTCATTTGGCAAAGAACTATGCTTTCTATGTGAGGATGAAACACATTCAGTTACATTATCACTTCATTAGGGTAGCTTAGGAGGAGAACTTGGTAAAGATGGAGAAGATTAATACTAGCCATAATCCTATAAATATGATGACCAAGGTGTTCACATTGGATAATTTGAGATTATGTTCAAATTTTGTTGGCCTTATTGGTCATGGAGAAGTGATATATTCTATTCAAGAGAACCAGTCTCCAAGTGGGAGATTGTTGAGTGTGGAGCCCTTTAGAGATATCACATGACCATAGGGATATATTTTGGGGGCCTAGAAATCTCCATAAATGTAGGAAGAATAGTTTTCCCTACTCCACCTTTTTTTATTAGAGCCAATCTTTGATAAATTAATCATTATGCAAGCTAGATTGCACTTGTAGTAATAGCGGAGTATTTGGTAATTTAGTAATAACAAAGAATAGCTTGTATTAGATTGCACTTTTAGTATTATTTTATATATTTAACACCCTCTATAATTTTTATGTGTCATTTATAACCAATTCTTATAATTTTTTAGGCCATTAAAAGTTTTTTGGTCTTATTTTCTCATATTTTTCCGAAGTGTCATACAGTTTTCTATTCATAATAGGTCATAAAAATTGGTTTGTAATTTAAAATTTTATGGATACATTAAAAAAAAGAATATCCATGATTTTTATGTAGGTAATAAAAGTGTAAAGTAGGATATATAGTCTTTTGGGAGCCTGTAAGTCAATAGTTTTTTGTTTTGACCTACACTTTATTTTTTCTTAGTTTTGGGCCGTATAGTCATCATTTTTAGATTCTAGTTTTTGCACATATATCTTAACTCAATGCCATACAATCTGAAATTTTATCCCACATGTGTAAAGGCTTTTGTATAGAATCTTGGGATAGTTAAATTTTTAGGAAGCTATTTTCAAATAGCACTTGAAGGAGTAGTATGATTTTTCTTCCACATCCGGTCATATAGATCTGAGAATGAAAGTCTGATTGATATAGATGGTCATTTGATGCATAATAATCCTCATAAAATTTTTATGTATAGTTTTTCATGATGTTTTACCATATTTTTTGATGTTCCAAATTTACTTGTTGAATGGAATTTGAATGTGATGCATAGGTGGAGTTGTTGATTCACATTTCTGCCTGTCAACATCAACTTGCATGGAAAGCTGATTTATAATGTGTGATTTTATAATTTTATAATCAATTATTCATATTTATTTTGGATTTGAGTTATTTACAAATTATAAACTCTCAATATCCCAAGTGGCTAAGTAGTCTTTTAGTCAAACTAGGTGCAAGGTTTGAATCTCATAACTAGTGAAAGGTAAAATTATAAGAAGAGAATATTTATTTTTTACTTAATGGATTTATTTTTTATTTATGTTAAATTTTAAACTAAATTTTAAACTAAATTTTTAATATATTTGTAAAAAATCAAATAGATTTTAAAAATCTCATTCATAGTGTTCGATCAAAATGACGTCTCTAGTTCATGTTTAGAGTAATGCTATCATGCTTTAAACTAATACATCTATAACCTAACACAATTTTGATATGATGTCTAGGAATCAACCTTTTAAATCATCAAGGAGTAATAATTTTCAAATATATTCATATCCTTCCCTTCATTTACTCATGCATTTCAATTAAAGAGCATAAATCCTGACTAGTGGTATTTTTAAGTATATAACAAAGTTATGCATAAGTATGAATAAATCCATATAAGCAGGTGTTAATGATTAGATGAACCATTTTCAGTACTATTTAGGTACCAAGTATCATATTATTTCCCATATGTTTATGCCTCTTTCCTATATCATCAAGTATACAGAAAGGGTTAGCTTCTTATCTATACTAACAAATATAAAGGAAGGGCATGTATAAAGAAATGTCCTATTTATTGGTCTAATGGTATATAGAAAGGAAGACCTTAAAACATGAAGTAATAAGGAACCAATCCATCAACATTATTCATTTTGATCATAATTGTACACATTGATAGAAATGGACCATGTTTTATTTTGATAGACACACAACTTCTTCGAGTTGACAATTATGTAGCCTAGAAAACCAAGATCAAAACACATTTAGAATTTTAGTAAATATGGATAGTAGTTGATGGCACATAGACATAACATACTACTAATGTTTATCAACAATGAAAGTTTGGCAAATCCAATTAGATGTCTAAGCTCATAATCATGTTTAGAGTCTTAGATGAGGTACAACCCCATATCCACAATGCCACTAATACTAAACATGCTTGGAATAATCTTAAAATAATGTATGAAGCAAAGAATCAAAATCAGATTTATTATCTCAAGATCCATCTCCATTCACTCAAGTTAAAATTAGAGGAAAAGGTTGAGGCTTTTCTTCATAGCATTGTAACCTTATGATCTTCATTTGAATCATTGGGAGACCTAGTGGAAGATGAATCTTTGGTTTCCATTGTTTTAAGAGCACTACCCCTATATACAAAATATTTTTGAATACATTGAATGTCACAGGTTAAAAACCAACCTTTATCTTGTTGGTTAACATGTTACAACAAGAGGAAGCCAAATAGACTGCAAAGGAACTTGATGAATAACATGTACTTTCCTCCTCTCAAAGAGGAAAAAATCCAATAAAGGAATCTAAATAGAACCCTAAGTAGAATAAAAAGTAAAATCAATAGGGGAACAAACCTCATTCACAAAAGGTTTGTCTTATTTGTGGAAAGATAGTGCATGAGCTAAAACATTGATAGTATAATACATTCATACAAGGACCATCCAAAAAGAAGTCCACTTTACCAAATTCACCTTAGTCATCAAAGACAAAACCCCATTCCAAACAACATTGGAAAAAGAAACAACATGGAAATGTTGCCAAGGATGATCATTCTTTAGAAGATGATCATGTCTTTACTATATAGACACATGCGGAACCTTTTTCTTCAAATTATATCTAATATGTTGATTCTAGTGCCACAAGGCACATGAAATCATAAAATAAATGGTTTTTTTACTTTACATTAATCAAGATCTACTAGGAATTAAAAAATTTAAACTATATTTAAATTGACCATAAATCAGATCTAAATTATGCACTAACATGCATCACAAAAACAATTCCTTAAATCATAGATAATATGAAAGCATAAATGGAGAGAAAAAAATAGTAATCCCACATAACACAAATCTACCATGGTCTAACCAATATGGGATACATCTACCAAGAAAGTCTTTAAATAATACTATAATAAAAAAAAGATTACAATGAACTCTCACAGAGATAGGATATCTCTTATAGAAAATGTTGCACAAAACCAATGTTGCACTTTCACCTGCACCTACACTTTACTATATCTCACAATGTGCTATACCATACCCTATAATAAACACCTACACTTTTCAAAAACATCTGCACTTTGAATTTGATTCTCAAAGCCACATCCTGTAAATAAACCATTAACCTCTAAATTTCACACTACACTTGTATATATAGAAAACCAAGGGAAAATCCACCAAATGAGGAGAAACTCACCATGTGTATCCAATATAAGAATTATCCTCTAAGGACACCTCATTTCCACCTAAGAAAGCTTATCCAAAGGATCCATCAAGAAGGAGTACACCAAGTTTATCTCTCTTCCTCCAAAGGCACATTTTCCAAGGACATGTAATCAAAACCAACTCCTTGGAATAAGGAAGGAATTAATTTTTTTAGTAAACATCTAATTTCCTAAGATCAAGGAAGATAACATGGAAAATAGGCATCTATCAACTAACTCTACAAAATATAAAAACATAAAAATTAGAAATACAAGGAATATTCTGCTCAGATGTGGAGCAAGGTTCCATAAAAGGTGGAGTAGGGAAAACTATGCTCCCCACATTTGTGGAGCTCTCTAGTGCCCCAAAATATATCCCTATGGTCATGTGATATCCCTAAATGGCTCTACACTCAAAAATATCCCACTTGGAGACCAATTCTCCTGAATAAAATCTATCACTACTCCATGACCACTAAAGCCAACCAAATCTAAACATAGTCTCAACTTGTCCAATATAACCACCTTGGTCATCATATCTATAGTATTTTGGCTAGTATGAATCTTTTATAGCTTCACCAAGTTATCCTCCAAATCTATATTGATGAAGTGATAATGTAATTGAATGTGTTTCATCTTCGAGTGGAAAGTGGAGTTTTTTGCCAAATGAATAACACTCTGACTGTCACTGTGTAGTATCTTAACTTCCTACTCATGCCCCAACTCTTGAAAAAAATCCTATAACCAAATCATCTCCTTACTATCCTCTATGGTAGAAACATACTCTGTCTATGTGGTTGATAAAGCCATAACCTTTGATATCTTAGAAATCCAACTAATCATTATATCTCTAATAGTAAATATATAACCTATTATACTCCTCCTACTATCAATATCCCCTACCATATCTGAGTCCACATAACCATGCAAATTGGTATCTGATCCACCATAACATAATGCAAAATCCATGATTACCCTCAAATATTTAAGAATCCATTTCACTGATTATTAGTGTTCATAACCAAGATCACTCATATACCTACTCATAGCTCCCACTACTTGGGTAATATTCAGCCTAGTACAAACCATGGCATACATCAAGCTACCAACTATTGATGTGTAAGTTACCTTAGACATCTTAATATTTTTACCTTTCATCTTGGGACACTACTTCTTTGATAAGCTAAAGTGGCTTGGTAAAGGAGTGCCAACAAATTTAGCATCCAACATGCTAAACCTTTCCAAGACTTTCTTCACATACTTTGACTGGGATAAGATTAACTTCCTCTCCTTCGTATCATGAGAATTACTCATACCAAGGATTTGCTGTGTAGTACCCAAATCCTTCATAGAAAAGGAGTCACTAAGGTATTTCTTGAACATATGAATATGTTGTATGTTCTTTCCTATAACTAACATGTCATCCAAATACAAGCATAAAATAATAAAGGAACCATGATCAAAATGTTTGATGTACATGCAATGGTTAGAATTACACCTTTGATATTCTTGTTCCAACATAAAAACAATCAAATTTCTTATACCATTGTCATGGAGCTTGTTTCAGGCCATGCAAGCTCTTCTTTAGTCTATACACAAAGTTATCCTTCCCTTTGACCTCATATCCCTATGGTTGCTTCATAAACAACTCTTCATCCAAATCACCATGAAGAAAATTATTTTTCACATCTAACTATTCTAAATGAAAATCTTCAACTACAACTAAACCAAGAATAGTCCTAATATAAGTCATTTCTACAATAGGAGAGAAAATCTCATCAAAATCAATACCCAATATTTGTGCAAATCCCTTGACCACCATCCTAGCCTTATACATTTTTCTCCTTTCATCTACATCTTTTATTCTGAAGATCCACTTGTTTGGAAATGAACTATTACCCATGGGTAGCCTTACTAAATCCCACATTTTGGTTCTCCATGAGAGATCTATGTTCCTCATCCATGGCTTATTCCTGTTTCATCTTGGCATCTACCTACATTACTTCTTCATAATAATCTAGTTCTCCATTGTCAATGAGTAACAAATAATTCAAAGAAGGATGAAAATGTTTAGGTTCTCTTCTTACCTTAGAAGACCTTCTTACCATAGGATTTTTGGGTCTTTGTGTAGAAGGTTCTTGAACTGAATCATTGGATACTTTACCATCCATAATATCACCCAATATTGTGTACTCTTTTTGTTCTTATTCCTGTTCTTGAAATTGATTCTTATACGTGACTTTTTCATTAAAGGTTACATCTCTAGACAAAATATTTTCTTATCTTTAATACTCCATAAATGGAAACCAAAGTCATCCTCACCATAACCAACAAATGTGTATTTCTTTGATTTTGCCTCTAACTTGGTCCTATCCTCTTTCTCAATGAGAACAAAAGCCTCACATCCAAATACTCTAAGAAAATAATAATCAACATTCTTACTAGACCAAGATTGTTCATTAATGCCTCCATCCAAAGACATAGAAGGTCTTCTACTAATCAAATATACTACCATGCTAACTGCTTCTACCCAAAACTATAAAGGCAACTCTACATGTAACCTCATTCTCCTAGAATTTTACATTATTATTCTATTCATTATTTTAGATACCCCATTTTTTGTGGTGTTCATGGAACTATCCTTTGCCTATGGATTCCATTTTTAGAAAAATAATCAAAGAAAACATTATTACAATACTCAACTCCATTATCTGATCTGAGACATTTCAATTTGAGACCTGTTTCATTCTCAACCAAGGCTTTCCACTTCTTAAAAGTGTTAAATACATCAGACTTTTTTAATGCAATAAACCCAAACTTTCCTAGTTGCATCATCAATAAAAGTAACATAATAATTAGATCCACCAATAAAATATACCTAAGATAATCCCCATACATTTGAGTATACCAACTCTAACTTTTGCTCTTTCTTTATGAGTCTAACTTTTAAGAACTTAATCCACTTCTATTTCCCATACTCATAGTTTTCACATAAGTCTATATCTATGTCTTTTAATCCATGTAACTTGTTTTTTATTATCTCCATGTGCTTATGGTTCATATGACCAAGCCTACAGTGCTACATAGTTGCATCTCCATTTGAAGTAACTAAATCAAAAAAATCAACACTACTAGTTAAATATAAAGTACCAAATTTATTACCTCTCAAAACCAAAAGATAACCTTTGGTAACTTTCCAAGAATCTATAGTAAACATTTCTAAATAACCCTCACTACCCAATTGCCCCACTGAAACCAAATTTTATCTCAACATAGGCACATGTCTAAAATCCTTAAGTAGCCATGTGTTCCCATTCTACATTTTTAATTGAACACAACCTTTCCTTACTATCTCACATGGTTCATCATCACCAAGATAGACATGTCCTAAATTATCTTAAACATAATCAGTAAAATAATGCCTATTGGGGTGGCATGAAAAGAATCCCTTGAATCTAATACCCAAGACATAGAAAAACTATCCATACAAAGAATTAAGGCATCCTGACATGATCTACCTAATGTCACATTTACCTCATTTGTTTCCTTCTTGTTGGAATTCTTATCTCAAAGTGAACAACAATCCTTCTTTGAGTGTCCACTCTTACCACAATACTAGCATATCATCTTGGATCTAGATCTACCCTTTGACTTTCCACGGTTGCCTTTGCTCTTGTCCTTTTTACTCCCTCTAGTATCAACAAACAAATCATTACCTAAAGATGATTAAATAGTACTTTTACTTCACATTTCCTCACTAAGAATCACACCTACAACATCTTCAAAGTTTAATCTCCCTTAGCAGGGACTGCATTACTCACATCCATAACCAAACTATCCAAACTATCAGGCAAAGAACATAAAATCAAAAAAGATCTAACTTCATCATCAAAATTATTTCCAAAATAAGTGAGCATACTTAGAACCATATTAAAATATTTAGATGAATATAAATTAAACCATTCTTAGACATTTTCATGTTAAATAAAATTTTCATAAGAAATTTTTTATTATAAGAAGAGGGTTTCTCATACAACTTTCGAAGTTTATCCATGAGATCTTTTATGGTTTTCTCATCAAAAATGTTAAATACAATAAAAGATTCAAGGCATAATTATATGGCTCCCAATGCCATCCTATCAAGTAATGACCAATCCACATCACTCATACTTATAGGTTATTCTACTTTTCCCTCCAAGGGGAGATGAAGCTCCTTGTGATATAAGTAATCTTCCATTTGCATTTTCCACAAATAAAAATTCTTACCATCAAACTTCTCAACCTTGAATCTGATCTCTTCTCCCATAACTTCTACTCAAGCTAATTACTTTCCTATGATTTACCATTTAGATAAAACACAACCAATGACTATGATAATAGTTGTTAAACATTAAAAACTTTCAACAAAATTTAATATGACCATAAATTAGATCTAAATTATACACTAACATACATCACAGAAATGATTCTTCAAATCATAGATAATATGAAAGCATAAATGGAGAGAATAAAATAGTAATCACACATAACATAGATCTATCATGGTTCACCCAATGTAGGCTACATCCACCAATAAAGTACTCAAATAAAACTATAATAAAAAAACAAGATTATAATGAACTCTCATAGAGATAGAATATCTCCTATAGAAAATACTACACAAAATCAATGCTACACTTTCACCTACACCTACACTTTACTGTATCTCACAAGCTTCTATACCACACCCTATAATAAACACCTGCACTTTTCAAAAACATCTACACTTTGAACCTAATCCTCAAAATCACACCCCAAAAATAAACTATCAACCTATAAAGGTCACACCACACCTATATATATATATATATATATATATATAGCAAACCAAGGGAAAATCCACCAAATGAGGAGAAACTCACCATGCTTATCCAAGATAAGCATTATCCTCTAAAGGACAACTCATTTCCACCTAAGTAAACTTATCCAAAAGCTCCATCAATAAGGAATATGCAAAGTTTATCTCTCCTCCTCTAAAGGCACATTTTCCAAGGACATGTGATCACAACCAACTCCTTGAAACAAGGAAAACATTACATTTTCCAATAAAAAACCAAATTCCTAAGATCAAGGAATTCAACATGGAAAATAGGCATCTAACAACTAGCTCCAAAAAATATAGAAACATACAAATTAGAAATACAAGGAATATTCCAATCACATGTGGAGCAAGGTTCCACAAAAGGTGGAGTAGGGAAAACTATGCTCCCCACATTTATGGAGCTCTCTAGGCCCCCAAAATATATCCCTAAGGTCATGTGATGGCCCCAAAAGGCTCAAAACTCAACAATATCTTAGGGTAATTTCTCTCTTAGTGATGATTCATCATGCATTGTTCAATGTAGAGATGATGTTTATTTACAACTTGGTCACAAAGTGACCAAGATCATAGACATCCTATATGTCCTAGGACTCACTAAAAACTTATTGTCTATAAATAAAATTCTTGATCATAATCTCAAAGTTGAGTTTGATCACAAAGATGGTAAATTTTTTTACCTAATCAAGAAGAAGTAAAGAGGGTCTAAAACTATTTTAGGAGCTTCAAATATAGGTAAAATGTTTTAGCTTGATTTTTAAAATAAAGATCATCAAGAACTTATTGTGAATATTATAGACAAATATCATCTATGACATAGAAGATATGGTAATTTGAGTTATGGGTATTTGATTGCATTAATCAAACATAATATGGTCAGAAGCCATCCCACACACAAACAATCTTTTGATATTTGTCCCAGTTGCTTAGCTGGTAAACAATGAAGAGATATTTTTGGCAAAAGTGAATATCAATCTCCATAATAACTTGATCTGGTGGAAACTAATCTATGTGGACCTATGATGGATAAGCATAAAGGATACAAGTATTTTCAACTCTTTGTTGATGATCATTCCTACAAGATATGGGTTTCATTATTGAAGTCTAGATATTAGGCTTTCCAAGCCTTCAAATAATTCAAGGCCTCTATTGAAAATGAAAGTAGTCACAAAATCAAGGCCCTTTACTTAGATTGTGGGGGTGAATACACCAGTTAAAAATTTCATTGCATACCTTATAGAATATGCAATACATCATTAACACATTGCTCCTTACATACCATAACAAAATGGTGTTGTAAAAAGGTGTAACCATGTCATTGCATAGATGTTTTGAAGCATGGTTGAGGATGCACAATTGCCTCATTCATATTGGGTAAAAGCATGTCTAACAACTATGTACCTATTGAATAGGTCACCCACCAGAGTTCTTGATAGAATAACACCACAAGAAGAATGGATTGGGGAAGAGTTGAAAGTATCTCATCTTCACATTTTTGGTTGAAAATCATACATGCATATCCCAAAGAAAAAAAGAAAAAAATTTGATAACAAAACCAAATAATGTATTTTTGTGGGATACAATAAAGAGTCAAAAGCATATTGGCTCCTTGATCCAGAAATTTTGAAGATTCTTATCAGTAGGGATGTAGTGTTTGATGAAAAAGGTGAAATTAGTTCATCTTCCACACATAAATCTGATACAAGCATAAGACCTATAGTATTTATATATTCACATAGTGGTGAAGGTCAATCAAAAAATCTAGCACCACTTACATCTATTCAATATTTGCCTAAATGGTATAGAGTACAATTTGAGATGCAAAACTAGATGGACCTCTAAACACTTCATTTCCAGAACCAAGGACCCATAGTATGGCTCATCAAGAGGTAAGTTTGGCCTTAATGAGCATAGTTATAAAAACATTTGAGCCCTCTACAGTTCATGAAACCATAGAGTCCAAACCTTGGAAAGATGCCATAGATGCAAAATTTTAGTCTCTCATGAAGAATAACACATGGTAATTTATTGATCTTTCACTAGGGAAGAAACCTATTGGTTGAAAATGGGTCTTTAAGACCAATACGAAGTATATGGAAGCATAAACAAGCACAAGGCAATACTTTTGGAAAATTATTATGATAAAAAAGAAGGTATAGATTATGAGGAGACTTTTGTTACTACAACTAATATAAAGATAATTAGAATGATCTTTGTAATGGCTACATAGTTTGGTTGGAATGTTCATCAGACTGATGTCAAAAGTGCCTTTTTAAATGGAGATCTATAGGAAGAGATCTATATGACTCAACTAGAGGATTATGTCACATCAAAGCAAGAGTAGAAAGTGTGTAAATTCATAAAGTCTTTGTATGGTCTCAAACAGTCTCCTAGAGCCTGGTATATAAAAATTGATGAGCATCTCATGAAACATGGATTTTAGAAGAATATGTATGATCCCAATCTCTACTTCAAAAAGTAAGGAGGAGAGATTGTTATTATTGTTGTTTATGTCAATGATTTAGTCACTAATGGTAGCTCAATGAAGATAATTGATGCAACAAAGAGTCACCTTAATTGATCATTTAACGTGATAGATCTCAGGCTGCTGTATTATTGTCTTGGATTGGACATATGGCAAAAAGAGCACCATATATTTGTGTCTCAGATGAAATAAACCAAGACATTGCTCGATAGGTTTTTAATAATATATTGAAAACCAATGTCTACACCCATGAAGACAAGACTTAAGTTATCTCACTTAGATCCATAACTACCATTAGATGCCACTCTTTATCAATAATTGACTAGGAGTCTCATCTACCTCACATACACTAGGCTAGATATCAACTATGTTATCAGTTATCTTTCATAGTTCATGAAAGATCCAAAGGTAATCCACTAGAAAAAAGAAAAGTAGGTATTGAGATACCTTCAAGAAATAATGGATTATGACCTAGCATACAATAATAATGATAAGTTATTTTTAACATGATACATAGATGCAAATCATGCAGGTTCAATTAATGATAGAAAATCCACTTCTAGGTTTGTATTATTTATTTGATCTGGTCCAATCTCATGGGGTAGTAAGAATCTAAAATTTCTTTCTCATTATTCTATTGAGGTATAATATTATGTTGTAGGAAGAACTATCTACAAGATGATATGGTTATGTAATATACTAGAAGGATTGTGAGTTCCATAGGCTCAGCCAATAATTCTAAATTGTGACAATCATGGTGTTTTTAAACTTGTTCACAATCTAGTGTTTAATGAATGTACAAAGCACATTGAAGTTCAAGTCCATTTCATATGTGAACATGTTCAACGACACAATATATAACTCCAATATTGACCCATTCAAGATTAGCGTGTAGATGTATTCATGAAGTCACTTACAAGTGATAAGTTTGAGGCATTCAAAAGTTATCTCTCTTGTACTCTCTAAACTATAATGAATTAAGGGGGAGAATGTTAAAACATATTAATTCACTATGTTTGTAAATGTAGTTTATTATCATATAAAAAACTAGGTATAATATAGGTTAGTTATTTGACTAAGTTAGGTCTTTTAATATATTAGTAAATTATTATTGTTATTAGAATATCTACTCATCCTTTTTTATAAGACTATTATGAGCATATTCAGGCCTATAAATTATGTTTATGTATTTTTTATGAATCTTAATGAAATATATTGATATTTGACATAGATAAAGTACTGCAAACACCTGATCATCCAAATCAATACGACTAATATTAAAAATCTTTGTGTTGTGCCTAGTTTTTTTTGAATGCCTCAATAGTGTCATTGGCATGGGGATGAGATGGTGTTATATTATGATGGGAAATCATGATATAGATAGTCTCATTGAGGAAATGTGTACCAAGATCACTATTAAAACTCAATGGATAGATAAAATGGGTTATGATATGTCCCCATATGAAGTGTGTGGTGGTTGCAGTAGTACAATCCCTTATCGATGTAGCCTTAGCCTAATGTGTGAGATAATCAATTGCTATTATGATATAATGGGAACATGTACATAATATTTCTAGGTTGATGAGGACAAAAAAATTAATGGTCCATTTATAGAATGGTTCTTATGATGAAATATGATGTAAAGGTATGGCATCATAGCGATTTGGTTTTCCTATGTGTTAAAAAAATATCATACTATTTAACATGCAGTTTAACATTTAAAAAAAAAGTAGGCCACCATAGTCCGACTAGTAGTAATTTATGCATAGTAGCCTTACCAGCATAATGTCTGCTAGAAATGCCTTCATGAACTTAATGGAGTACTTTAGGGTGCTTGTGTTTCATGACATAACATCAAAGGATTTCATCTTGTCTAGGCTTATATATGCCCCCTCTAATGAGCTGAAATGGTATGACATGGATGGCTAGTTGTTTATTAGCTTGAAAACTCAAATAATCTAGTACTATGCTAGTAGTTATGAAAGATTTGATATATTATAAATCCTTAGGAACACATGAAACATAGAATAATTGTCCATAAGATAGGTTATATTCAATGGTGTATGGTTATTTTTTGAAATCAATTCGAGAGAGATGGTCAAGATTGCAATTATTCTTTCCTAGTTTAAACATGATAGAGAATTGAAATTCTTGAAATAATAAAATATAATAGTATATTTAGCCATGCAACATAGGTTTATTTACCAGATATTTTAAATTTTTATGGTCTATATTTTATACAAAAGGAGTTACCAATGGGTACTGTTAAAACTTTTGTAAAGCATAAACCATGGAAAGTGCTTCACACTCCGTGGTGGTGTAATTCCTCTCAATCAGAGTAAGTTTTATATTGGAAAAATAGATGGGGTGATCAAGGTGACCTTCACCAGGTTTTGTAAGGATTAAAACAATGGACATTATAGAAGCGTCAACATGGACATGGAATGGTTTTATCCAATCAGGGAATTGGAGAATTGAGGCAATGACAAGTTTTTCCTTTAAGGCCTTAAAGGCTTCTTGAAAAGAGAAATTACAATTTTTTTATTTTTAATGTTTTAGGAGTTCCTCTAAGGGTGTGATAATATTTTCATAACCTCAAATGAATTTATGATAATACCATGTATGTCCTAGAAAGGTGCAAATTATGTGTTGAGATGTCAGTGTTGGTAGATAGAGAATGACATCTACCTTAGTAGGGTCTACCAAAAGTCCATATTTATAGATGATATGACTAAGAAGAACACCTAATCTTATATAAAAAAGACACTTCTTTATATTTAGTGATATTTAAAGTACTCGACAATGCTCAATCATGAGTCATAGATTAGACCAATTGTCCTTCACCAAACCATAGACTATCCAGTCATCTAAATAAACTCAAATAAATTTATGGATGAAGTCTTCAAAGGCATCAATGGATATATGGGAGAATACAGTAGGTGAATTTTTCAACCCAAAAAACATGATGGTATATGCAAAAGATACCCATTTGATAGAAAATATATTCGTAGTTCAATATTCCTCGATGATATGGACCTAATAGTACCTAGAGAATCCATCTATGAAATTATAAATTTCACACTGGGTAATGCCTTCAAGTATTTATTTTGTGAATGGAATTAGAAAAGGATTAGTGATGCAAGATGCATTAAGTATGTGATAGTCAATGCAAATCATAATGTCCCCATATTTATTTATACTAATGATCATGGGGCTGACCCACCTGGAATCTTCAATTGGGGTTATCACTCTATCACACAACATACTATCAATTTACTCCTTCACTCATGCATGCAAATTTAGATTCATCCTATATGACCATTTCCTGATTGGTCGAACACCATCAACTAGTTTGATATGCATTCTACCTAATGATGGATGAACACCTTTCATCTCACTATAAATATTAGGAAAAACATCTTGTTATTCTCTTAACAAATCAAATATTGTTGAAACCTTTGTATCAAAGTAGTATTTACCCATAATAGTTATCTTTTATTCTTTCTCTATGTCAATATTTTGCTAGATAGTTTGAAGAGGATCTAAGTATGGGTGGTCTGCATCAAGACCAATATAATGAATAGTTTGAGCACCGTAGTCTATAGGGGTATATGAATGATTTTTTAATGGGTTAGGTGGGTTGGACCCTCTCATTAATCAACATGAAACACTAATTTTTGCTTCCCTTGGTAGATATCTTCATGGCATGCCTAATTAAGGACAAGTTCTAGTGTGGGGACAAAATCCTCAAATAGATCATTAAAGAGAAAAAAAACTTCTTCTGAGACATAATATATATGCTACATCTAATATTCAATGGGACTAGGGTCACCAATAGCTACTTTAACTATGGAATAAAGAGTGAGGTACAAATCCATCCTTGGTGATGAGTAACACAATGTAGAGATCTTGTTATTTTTAAACATATGCTAGAAACATAGACTCAAATGTTGTTCTTCATGAACATACCATGATGTAGACCAAGTACATAAGGTGTCTTAAAAATCATGTACCCAAAGTTACTCTGATAAGGAGGATTCTTCATCCCTCCACATGGATTCACAAGATTTTATGTGTGGTTCTAGTGCTCATACTCTGCTATAGTTGATTATACCTTGGACATGGTTGTCATGATGAAACTAGTGATGTAAAATAGAATATATGTGATACTAATGAATAATTTGATCATTATGGGTTCATCACCACCTCATATCTACACCATAAAAAAGGTGAACTAATGAATGCATACGATCAAAATTAGAGTCATAGAAGGTTTCAAGTTATTGTATGAAGTCACATACTTCCATTTTCCCATGAAATCAAGGAGATTCATCAAGTCTCTCTAATGGTGCATCCATAACCAGTCCTCTCATGATTATCTTGAAATAAGGTGAATAAATATATATAATTTATGATACTAGCAAAAAATTCTCTCACAACTACCAATGGCACCACACACTCTTCTAGTGAGGTCATAGTCACTGTGGGCCCAACAATTACAAACATTACTTATAGTATCAAAAATAGATTGAGTGTCCATACATTGGAGTATGCCATTACGACTAGGATCATGATGCTCATCATCTCTGGACATGATGTTTTAGATGTGGTTAATATCTTCATCCATGCTAACAGGTTCTACGTATCAAGGCCCATATGATTTATCTAGTAAGATAATGATGCATTGATAATTATTTTCAAAACTAATGTATCTTTTTTTAAAAAATTAAGTCCACATTATTTGAATAACAACAAGGTCTACCTAATAGAGTTATAAAATCATCATTTTTAGATAACTTAAGAACTTCAAAATCAGCTTTTAAAGGTACACCAAGGATATCGATGGTTTCATTCTTCAGAATGCCAATTAGTAGAGAATAGGTTTAATTAGCCATAAGCAACATGTGAGGTGATGGTTGTAATAATGGGATTTTAATTTTTCTTCATGCATCATTTATGAGGATGTTAAATTTAGCACCAGTGTTAACTAAAATATACCAAATCACCCAATTGTCGATGGCATCATTCACTAGTATTTCCTTGTCCTCTTGAGGGCTAGGATGAATAGGAGTATATTGTCAATAACATGATTCAATTGATGATCTTAAGTTGGCCTAAGTAATTGAGGTTCAATGTTAATTAGTGTTGGTACCTAATTTTTAATCTAGTTACTCAATTGTGGAACAATGTCTTCATCTGACATACACTTACAAAGCTCTTACAAATTATCTCGTTCCATGTTTTGAGGTTCTATGGCCTTTTGAAAATTAGCATGTTGGGTGACTTCTTGGTCCTTAAGAAACTAAATTTCTCCTTTTAGTTCTTATATCAATGTCATAGTATCTTAGAGCACATCTTTCTATTGTTAGGAATTAGGATACTTCATTACATGAGGCTCTTTGTGTTTTATCTTCTCTATAGGTGGAATAGATGTAGACTAAGACTATCCTCTATTATATAGAGTGATATTAACCTATTGGGATATCAAGGTGATAGAGCATGGTCACTAATGAGGTTTATCAATATGAATCATACAAACACCACTATCATTTCTTTCTTTAGTTGTGGCTATGTACAAGTCAAGACATTCTTCCAACTGATGTTACTTTTTACAAAAAGCACATGTTGGATAGAATAGATAATCTCATTGATAGTGATATGGGAAGAATGATGTTCCTTTTTAAAAAAAATTCATATTGGATAGACTAGACAATCTCACTAATAGTTATATGGAGATCCACATTTATAACATGTTCTTGGTGGAAAACAACCACCTCCTCATCCTCATCCTTGGCATAATCCAAGATATCCACCATTATCTTGATTGTTGGAGATAGAGGTTTAATGTGTACCATGTATGTATACCTCATGTATATCACTAATTATCCAACAATCATTTTTTGTCATGGGTATAAACATCAGATATCTTGTAGTATGAAAACACTTTAGAATGTGTAGCCTACTGTAAGAGAGGATAATAGCATACATCATGCTATTAATGGAAAATTTCACATGACTACTTTAATATAGCATGGATTTTTTTTAGGGAAATTGCTTATATTATGACCCTTAGACTCATAATCAGTACACTAAATACCATTATGAGTATCGTACATAGTATTTATAGTCAAATTCTCTAATTTTTATGACATTAAAGCTATTTGATATTTCATAAAAAGATTGATTCTAGTGTTAATGCTAAAAATAACTTCAACATGGAGTGAAACTCCCAAGGCCTCACATAGGATGGTAAAGGTCCTTTGAGAGAGTGTTCATTTAAAGGGAAGCAACAAACCTCCCATGAACCATTGGGCATGCTAAATATCATTAATTTTGAATGAAATTCGAGAGAAGAGTGTTTTGAATTATGCATCATACTCTCATACACTTTTAGTGAGATCTTATTTTATATCCTTCAGTGCAATAATACTTTGTTTCTCAAATTCAAGAATATCAAATTCTTGAAGAAATGTCATCTTGAGTTGATCATAGTCAATTATAGCTTATTAAAGGTCAAACTTCCTATACCACTTGTGTGATCTTTATAAAAGTGTAGTTTCAAATTGTGTGTCCTTTCACTCAGAAGAATTTATAATGCATGCCCTAAAAATGAGTTCACACTTATGAACATGATCTGCAACAATCTCCACACCCTTATATTTAGGTAAATGAAGCATCATTTCATAATAAACCATTGGTAGTTGAGGTAATTATGATGATGGTTGTTGAGAACCCCAAAGTCTTATTCCTAGAGGTGGGAGTGTTAGAAGTAGCTACTGAGAGGGGGGGATGAATCAATTTTTTAACAAAAATATCTATTATACTCCATTCATCATTACATGAATGATTCATTCAACTAAAAGATAAATTCATAAATAAATAACTACACAAGCATATCACAAGAGAACATAATAGATATGTGGGAAACCCTCTTGGGGGATAAAAACCACTAAACCATGAACATTGGATACAGTCCTATAATGTCAAGATCTAAATTTAAGTGAATCACCAACTTCACAAGGAGCTCCAACCCCTACCTATCTAAGCACCCACTTAGCTAGTCTTCTGCAAGATCTATCTTTCAATAAGGCTCCAACCCCCTAGGTAAATTAACACCAAGTCACATATAACTCAAAATCACCTTAAAACACTTAATTATAAATAAAATATATATGCCAACTTTATTTTTCAGAGTTTACCCTTCAATCTACTTAAATATCCTCTTAGGCCTTCTTGTTTAACTAGCCCTTTCCTTGCTAGTATTAGGTCAAATGACCTTGTTTAACACCTATAAAATCATAATTAAATATTCATGACATTAAAAATACCTATCTAAATATCTTTGACACCTTCAACTAGTTTATAAAATGTATATCATTCGTACATATGCTAAATATCTCAACTAGTCAATTTAGGCTTATTAAGCCTTCTTAAGTACTTGACTCTTACTCTCACCCATCTTGGTTAACCATAGTCCTTTGAATATATATATATATATATATATATATATATATATATATATATATATATATATATATATATATATATACATATATATATATATACATATATATATATATATATATATATACATATATATATATATATATATATATATATATATATATATATATATGACTATTATGATGTGATTTATAAAATTTTACCACCATGAAACAACCACTCCTTTGTTTGTCCATTACATCATTAGACCCAATCCTCAATTAGGCCTTAATGAGACCTAAAACAATCAAGTCTATGCATGCACATGTTACCAATTGGACCTCTTCTAACACCTTGGGAATCAAAAAATGGATTGGGAATTTAAAATAACATGAAAATAGGTCTCTTATAAACTCAAATAATCATCATGACTCTTGTAGGGTCCACTCACCCCTTGAACCCCTTCATTTGCACTATTCACTATTAGGCCTTCACACACCATAAAAGTCTATCTTAAGTATCTAGAGCATACAAATGAATATCTCACAAAAATATGTAATAAAAAACATGAAAATAATATTAATTAATTAAAAAACCTATCCATTTCCATTATACATCAACACATAATCTAATATGCCTTAAGAACTCTCTTGCTACATGCTCACTCAGAACTGCCAGTGCACACTAAAAATTAGTCATGAACATTTAGGCCAAAAGCACACTTTTTTTAAAAAACATGGAAAAAATTAATATGTATGTAAAATTAATGAAATAAATTTAATTAACTCAATCTCTACAAACTCTGAACCTTCTCTTTAAGAAGCTCACTGAGAGCTACCAAACACTACCAACACACAATCAATAAAATTTGACTTTACATACCATCTTGTGAAATTTAAATGATTATAATTGAATTAAAATGAAACTTTGAAAAATAATAAACATATTAAAATTATTAATATTCTTCAAAACTATCCAAATAACCTTTAACTCATCTATGTAAGATGATTACTCAAACTACCTGAGTGCTCCAAAAACACAATCATGAAGAAATTTGTCATTAACACTTGAAATGACACTTTAATGACATATATTTCACATTAATAGTTTCTATGAGTCTTATATATAATTAAAAAATGGTTATATATGAACCTTCTAGAGACAATCATTGGTCTTACAAACCAACCTTTCAAGTTACTCTCTTACTATCTTAACATAGCTCGACAAGCCATTTTAGCTTCCACATTAAAACTCACTAACCTATCTCTATACCTTAAATAAATCATTAATATATAATCTAAATACCAAAAAACATAAACAAATGCATTGTATACAAATTTTTATTGTCATAAGGTCTCTCATACTTCACTTCACTTGGCAAACCTAAAGTTGTCGTTTCTGCCTTAGGAGTTAGTCATGGTGATCATGGATTTTAAAACCTATATAATAATAATAAATAACATATGATACATTTATATAATAATTATATATATTCATATCAATTCCAATCAAAAACATATATAGGTCTAATGTTAAATATAGACCAAATAGATCAAACTTTGAACCTCACTCTTTCACTATCTTCACTCATATAGACAAGTCACTTTGTGAACACTTTGTTGCTTGTGTATGATCATAAAAAAAAATTATAAACCAATGGAAAATTAATTATATATATTGAAAAAATATCCAAAATAATTTTATTCATCCCTAATCACCTGAAACCAATCCCTAATCTCTTTCTCACTTTGACTAGTTTTTTTACTATTTTCACTCTTTGCCAGTTTAGTGATAGGTCAACTTGGGTGAGAAAATTAGTTAACATATAGGATATATCATATAAAAAAAACACCATGAACATCAAAAAAAATAATGTTACTTTAACCTCCATCATCTTGCATGCATTGACCTAGTCAAATCTACTTATAGAATTAAATTCTTTAGAAACAAGGGTTTTTTATAGGTTCTGCTCACTACCCTGACACACCACTACCACTTGGAGATGACTGAAAGAATCCCATACAACATAAAAAAATGTTAACCAATCCATTTTTTTCCATTATCAAAAATATTTCTCTAAAAGGGTCACTATAAGGGGTTTGAGAGGTTTTTGGACAATTTTTGGTGTTAGAAATTATTCATATAGTATTACCCCTTAAATTAAAAAATAATGATTTAATATGTAATATATGACCCTTACCCATCTATCCCAAAATGCTAAGGACACCATAAAAATTTTACACGTGCCAATGGGTATCTAAACTTTCTTCTCGAGTTCTCATCTCTTCATTTTACATGCACAAGAGACCTCAAAACATGATTTCTTGTCTTTTCCTTCAATCCATGACCTCAAAATAAATAAACGTGCTTAAAAAAATGTGTCATACATAAAACCATGATCACATGATCACTATTACCTTTAAAGTTTATCCTCGTCCTCCATTTGGCCTCACTAGGTGTCTTGGCAAACTAGGCCTTCAGTTGCAAGTCACCTTAGGTCTAGAATATGACCCTCTCACCACTGTAGATGCTCTCAAAACCTCAATACACTATTATAAAACCTTTAATTTTATCACACACTACTTTTCATCCTTCATAAACCTTGGCAACATCTCATAGCACTTCATTGGGTTAGGTAGAGTCTAAAGTAAGGTCTATTTGTAGACCTTCAATAAAGGCTTTCCTTCTTAGGATCACTTTGGCACTTTCTTGAGTGAATAAACACCTCATATTCATGATCAAGTAAATTCATATATATTCTTATACCTGTGTGCCTCCATATCATCATTGGCATGCCTCTACAAACCATATCTATGCCTAAGAACTAGTCCATAAAGCAAACCTAGTGGGTGCCATATAACTTTCACCTTGCTTCTTGACATTAATGATACTGAATTTGACATCAATGAAAATATTAAATAATATTTACCTTTGTTATTTATTAAAACAAGCCTCTTAACACATTTTAATTGATTGATGTTAAAACATACAATTCTCTTCTAATCAAATCTCTCTCTCCCAATTAGGAATCTCTCACCCTTTGATATTAATGATAAAATATAATACACATTATCACAATGTCATCCACACATGGTCCTCCGATCCTAGGACCTAACCATTTAAAAAACTAGAAATCTCCACCTTGATCTTCACAACCTATGCACTCTTAACTAAATTTTCATCTTCTTGAATTTCATCTGACTAATATGAGATCTTGAGTTATCCTCTAATCTTACTAAGCTGAGATCATATAAATAGGTCTCTAGATTGAGTCTTCCCCTTACTATCTTGCTCAACACACAAAGTAAGAAGAATTATAGGCTCATGTTCCCCCTCAATCCATGTGCACCTCCTTTAAACAAATTGATACTTATACCAATTTTCAATCTTAACTAACAACTTTTAGAGACACAAAAAAAAATTTGTTTACCTCTAATTTAGTTATATAGATCAAGCTTCCTCTTTCTTCATGATTATTGGTTTTTTGTGGTTTACAAAATTAGGCTTATATGTCTTCATTAAACCAATGAAATATCTTGTCAAGGCACATTTAGCACATATAATCAACCTTTAATACCCTTAATTCTTCAAGTTACTTAAACAATAAGTAATTTACATACTCTTGAATCCATATAGATTACTATGCATTTATGGTATTTTGTATATCAAACCTATGCATATGATCTTTTTATGTTACTTCATGCATTCATCTATTGGTAGTTATGTTTTAACAATAATATAAACTATACGAGTCATTTAATTATGTTGGTATTTTAGAACAATCCATCATACAACTCACTATCCTCTATGGTCTCATTTAGATCTCAAAATATTAGGGTTGTCCTTAGAACAAACTTGTCTATTTGAGATCCTTCATCACCTTACCCTGTCATGATCAACTCATACTATTTTCATGAAATTTTAAGGTTTAAACATACCTTATTTATTAGGCCTAATTCAGGATTCTAATAGACACCTCGATGCCTTGATATATACCTTTCTCTCATCATGTCTTCAGAGTCCTTCTAGATTTTCAATCTTGGGTTTGATCTTTGACTTGGCTTATATATATTCCTTCTAAGCTACCAAATAGAACCTTTGAAATTCTTTCAATTTTGATTAATGTCTTACAACAAAACATAACTCACCTTGGTTTTATTTTTGATCAAGTGTCATCTTGACAAACTTATTCTCTTTAGACAACTCTACAAGTACCATCATTCTTTAATAGACCATCACTGTAAACAAGATGAACATTATCCTCATCACACTTTGTGCTTCTTAGGATCACCTATAGGCTATTAATACTCATCTAAAGGACCTACTTTGATACTAATTTTTGGATGTAGCTATTAAGAGGGAGGGTGAATCACTTGCTTGGCAATAATATCTATTCACTTTCACTCATCATTCCATGAAGCATTCATTCACATAAAATATCAATGCATAAACAAAAAACTACATAAGAATATCACAAGAGAATGTAGACACCAATATTGTGTCAACCCCCCTAGGTCCCCTTCTAACCACTTACACACTTTATTAATTTAAAATAAATTACTTATCTTAAATTAATGACCTCACCTAGACACCTCACCTTGGACACCTCACTTGGACACCTCGCCTAGACACCTCACCTAGACACCTCACCCTAAGACCATTTCTTACCCTATGAGTCACCATGAGACTAGGTCATCTAAAGCATTACCTATTCTCACTCCATCCTAACCTCCTAACTAAATCTCATGCCTAATAAACCCATCTTTTGACTAGTTTCCAATGGAAAATGCACTTGGCAGATGGAGAAATGGGCAAAGGGCTAAAAATAGCCCTTTTACCCATTCTTTAGCCACCGATGTTGGTCAACTATTAGCTGACATCGGTGGGATCGCCGACATCGGTTACATAAGCTAGACTCTAACCTTGAGTTTCCCCCCACCTCTTCGCATATCAACGTGCACACTCTGAGACTAAGCATCAGAATTTGACTAATCGCTCCCCTGGCTACAAAAACTCTACACAAGTCACTCCAGACATTAGATTGTAAACATTGTATGAGGTCATCGACATCAGCCACAATAGGAATAAGCATCTTAACACCCTTGGGTCTTCACCATAAAGCTAAGTACTCTGGTCTCTATTTCAAAGTTTTAGAATACATTGTTAATTGGTTTCCATTTACTATTTCTAAATACTGTCAAAGAGACCTGACTTCCTCCATGGAAATGCTGAAAAGACTTCCTCCTTTTACACATCAACCCTTTTCCTTTACCCTTCTTCAGACCCTATTCACCTTCTTGCAACCCTGCACACACCTCCTAACTTCTAGAGACTCCTCTGTTGACCACAAAAATACCCTGAGACCCATCCAAAGGCCCACTGCCCCTACCGACATCGGCAGCATAATCAACATTAGTACCATTTACCTACTAACATCGGTAGCCTAACCGATGTTGGTGACTATGCAAACTAGAAAACTTATCCAAATAGCCCAAAGACCAAACAAAACCTTTGACTAGCCCTCTAAGACACATAGACTATAGGGAATAGGTACACAATATTCTACCTTTCCATTTCTTTAAGTCTTTTATCATTTCTTTTCATACAAAACTTTTTTCTTTAAATAGTGGACTGTCATCCCTTATAGAGCTTTACACTTCTGGGACCGAGCGTGTAGCTTGGCAGTCCACCATATCTTATTCTAACATCTTCTTTGTTCAAGTCTTATTCTTATTGTAGGTGTTCCTCCACAGCCAAAGAGGAGCTCCCACAATGCTTGGATATGGTGCATAACTTAATCCTGGTAACGTCAAACCCCAAGACCTTTAACCTTAGTTTCTTCTTTCTTCTGAATGTAATTAGCAAACAATGTAGAGAAACATTCTGGCATGCCCGGTGGGACCCTAGAGTTTTCCTTGGGTTCATTCTTCTAAAAATAAAATTTTCATATAGTTGCATTAGGAAAATATCCTTTTTTTGCATCCTCTCTTTTATCTTTTTGTTTTAAAAAGAAACCATTAGCACAAGTTAAAAAGAATATCTCTCTTTTTCTTCTTGTCACTTCTTTCCTGCATCTTAGAGTAGTGAAAAATTTCATACTCTTAACCTCTTCTCCAATTGTTTGCATTTGAACAAACATATTTTGATTTGGGTTAAAAATAATTGCATTTCATTCTTGCTTAAATGCATTCTTAGCTCACTTAGTAATTAAAGGCATTATGAATAAATCGTAGTGCACAAATGTTACACAACCAGACCACAATCACATCAAATTAAACACTTAAACATACCTGAGACAAGGCCTGTCTAGGATTTCATCACCTAGCAGATACCTTACCCTTCCTGACGATCCTACTTGGACTTCACTACCAAGAGGAGGACCCACTCTGTTCTTTGGCAGAGTATAAACAATAGGCAAAGTATATATTGGCTAAGCGGCCCAGCTTGGCTCTGGGTTTGTGAAGTGAAGGGAGAAAGGCCCAACACTAGGCCACATACTAAACCTAACAAAGATATTTGAGCACTAAAACACAACCTGAAACCAACCATAGACTTCCTCTCTAGGACCTATTCTACAAGCCCAATTCCCAAAAACATTTTTCTAAGGCATAAGCCACCACGACTATAAAATTTATTCCTAGGAATTTAACATTTTAGAGGTTGCTTACCAAATCACCTTTTTTTTGCTATTTTTATTTGATTGTTTGAGCTGATAAGGTCGCACTATTCTGAGGTCTAAAACAACTCAGAATTTCTTTTCCTTCAAAAACTATCAATTTTCTATGTTTCTAGAATTACACAGAAACTGACATCAGCTTTTCCATCGACGTTAGAAACAACTTTTCATCAACATCGGTTATATCACCGACCTCGGCAACCTTTAAAAAATTGACATCGGTTAAACAACCAATATTGGTCACTGTCAAAAAATTTTCTTTCCAAACAGCAAGCTTAAAACCCAACTTTTTTGCTATTAAACATAAAATTTTGGTTCTCTGAAACTGAAACACACAATTTTTGAAACTTGAATTCATTTCACTTTAGATGGTTTTGACACACAGTCAAGCCAAATCCCTTGTTGACCACACAAGGCAACAACCACTCCCACCTTCACCTTCCATACCAAGTCATCTAATGGAGTATACTTCAGCCACTGAGCATACTCCTATCCAACCTACCCCAAATCAACCTCCTATTATTCCTGAGGGGGATCAATACTTTGAGAGATTCCTTGACCTCAACGTTAAGGCTCTCCAACACTATCTCACTAGAATCAAAATGTAAGATCCTTTAGGTAATCCTGTTTATGGGATGCCAACTTCTTTGGTTGAAACAACAATAATATCAATAGCCTCCATTACCCAACCTATGGTCACTCAGGCCATTGACTCAACCAGTAACCCAACCATGGCCAATGTTCAAGATTTGGCCTCTCCTTCTATTTCTGGACCTACTTTCATTGGGGTTTCCATACCCCCTCAACCACAAACAATTCAACCAAGTTTAACACCTTTCCAAAACTTGATTGTCTCTATCCCACCCACTCTTGCACCCATAAATATAAGAGTGACTACCTATCCTTTAACTAGTGTCACCACTATTCAACCATGCTTAGCGGCATCTAGTCAAGTTGTGCCCTCCAACTTCATGGCACAAGCCCCCTTGACCTCAATATCAGTCCCTATGATGAACTACCAATATGTTGTGCCTACACAAATGTAACCAAGTACGTCATATGCCCCTCCCAACACCTTCCAGGTACCCTATCACCTAGGGGGTGCCCCTCTTGCAAATCCATCAGCCGATCTAATTAAGATGTTGATGGATAAGATGTCCAACCTCGAGACATCAGTTTTAGGTTCAAGGAGTGTTCTTTCATATGAACAAATCTATAACGAACCTATCCACCCTTCGGTGCCTATTCGACCATACCCTAGCCAGTGGGAACTCTCAAAATTTACTCACTTTTAGAGTAAAGAGGACCCACAACAACATCTACGAGTGTTCAAACACACTTGCTACCTCATAGCACATGATGATGTGTTATTACTTTGCACATTCCCCATGTCACTTTTTGGCACCGATCTTGATTGGTATAGCTCCATTACTAGTCATTCTCTCTTTAACTTCACTCAACTAGCTCAGCTATTCCTCGACCACTTCTCAACCAACATCACCAAGAAGGTCTCCATCATAGACCTATATTCTATTAGACAATTCAATGATGAATCAATAGCAGACTTCATTGCCCATTGGAGAGGTTTGATCAACCAACTCTCCTTTTCACTACCACAACCTGAGCTCATTGAGCTCTTTTCAAGAGCATGTGCCAAACACATCTCATCCACTTTGAGGGTTCAAACTTTCTGCACATTTGATGAAGCTTCAACCATGGCCCAAAAGCTTGAAATCTGCAGAGTCGAAGAGGATAGAGTCAAATTACATAGTAAAAATACCAATGCAAAATCCAATGACCCTTCTTCCAAACCTTCTTTTTCTCACTCCAAGTCCAAGGGATCAGCAAACTATGTGGTACTTAGATCATCATCTTCTACCACAACTAACCAATTTGAGCCCTCTACATCACAATACATCACAAGACAATTCCAACAACGGTATGTACAGTGTCAATACACTCCAATAGGAGAATCATATGCTTTCATATTGGATAAGCTGGTGAAGCAGGGAGTCCTCAACCTCCCTCAAATCCAACCACCACCCTAATTTGATCCCTCACAAGCCATCCTTGCATGGTATAGGGAAAATGACTTTTGTAACTATCATCGTGTCAAGGGTCATGACACGGACAATTGTAAAACCCTCAAAAATGTTGTTCAAGACATGTTGGACAAGGGGGACCTTGTTTTGGATAACCCTAATTCACTGGCTAACCAAAGCATAGACATCTTTAGACAACCATTTCCTAACCATCCCCCAAGTCAGAACAATGTTTAGACCATGGTTGATGACCCTCAAGAGTGCAACATATGCATGGTCGACATGGTTTCTCCTCTTATTCCTAACCAACCTCTCTCACAGTCTGAAGAGGTTAGTCAACATATTTCTCTTCCACAGGTAGAAGAGCCTATTTTACCCATACCACCCCCACGCAATGAAGAGCTCACTCTACCTCACCCTCTTCCTTGCATGGGTGAACCCATTTCACCCACATCACCCTCACGGCATCAAATACCTCCTTTACCCATTCTTCTACCTCGTGAGGATCCTACATTACCAGTTCCTCTTGCCCCCACCTTCGCTCTTCTTTTACCATTAGAAGAAGTTACCATTCATACCCCACACCCTCATGTAGAAGGGGCCATAATCCCTCTACTTCACCCTTTAGAGGAGCCTTCCTCTCCTATTTGTCCTCCACCGATGGAGGATAGTCCTTCATCCACCCCTCTTTCACATGTAGGAGAGTCTACTTTGACCTCTCCCTTATTGGAGGATGTTTTGACGATACCGACGCCACTGGCCCCGCCCTCATCCTTCTTATAACCAATGGAGGATCATACTTTTCATGCTCCTAGACCACATGTGGAAGGCATGATTATCTCTCTACTCTATCCTCTCGAAGAGCCAAATTCTCCAATTCCTTCTCCACTAAGAGAAGAACTTGCCACCTTACCCGCTTTGGTCAAGGAAGATCTGGTGATCATTCTCTCTCACCTTTAGCCTGAGAGCACTACATCTAACACGTTTCCACTCTCTTAATAACCCAAATCCCCCAAAATACCGACTGTAAGACCTCACGTGATGTCACCTAAACCCTTCTCTCGATTGGTAGAAAACTTAGGATTTCTCCATTCTAGGAACCTAAAACATGAGGTGCTATGGGAGTGACTTAAGGCTCCTTATCTTACACATTCCACTTCACCTTATATTGCCAATCCTTTTGTGATGATTCACCCTAAAGCCTCTAATAAGGATCAGGCTTCCACCCCTAAATCATCAAAAGCTCAACCTTCCACATCTGAACCAAAAACCTCGTAGGGGTCCACCATGCTGAAATATATTAAATCTCTTGGTGTTCGCCTGGTATCAAACCTTACTCACCCACAAGTGAAGTTAGATTTGAACCTTGCCCCGTAAAATAGTGGTCCTCGCACCAAACCAAAGAAGGTTTCTAACCCACATCAGTCTATTCCTCCCCCAAGTAAAAAGGTGGTTCAAAAAACTCCCCCACCTTCACCATTGCCCTCTATCTTGGGTCCACATCCTTCCACTTTAATAGGATTGCTCCCTATTCCAACACCTCACAAAAACAAACTACCTCTATTACTCCCTCTACCCATCAAAAACATATTTCCTCCATGAAATCCAACACCTCTCATCAAGAAAATGCCATCTACTCATGTGGCCACACCACCTACCAAAAAGGTGGAATGAAAAACTCCTCCTATAACTCCTAAGTAGAAGTTGTCAACCCCTACTATAACAACATGTGCAAACCCATTAGTGAGTTCCTATGCTTTATTGTTACACCAATTATTACAGTCTTCTAGCATCATTCTCCCACCCATTAGGCCATACCAACCTCTCAAATCAAAACCATCTTGGTTCGACGACACTCAAATCTGTGCATATCATCACACACCTAGGCATGATACTAAGAATTATTGTGCTCTTAAGGTTGTCATTCATCAACATATAGAAAAGGATACCCTTCTTATTAAGGATCCTCTTGACTAACCTTTCAACAAACCACCAACACCATCCCATGCCTCCCAAACCTCCTCACCTAAATCGGGATCCCAACGCCAGATTATGGTCTCTCTACCACCTTCTCCCCCTTTATTCAAAATCAACACTATTAATGTGGCCACCAGGTCCCTAACTCTAAAGGATAAAGGAAAAGAGAAGGTCTCTACCCCTCTAACATATCCATTTGTCAAGCCCTCTCAACCACCAAAACCCAAGATTTCTATCTTGGGCACATCTCAACCAACATCTTCGGGGGAAATTCCTTCTAACCTCTCTAGTCCACATGATGTTTGGTATAAACACCTTGTTGACTACTTGACTTATTCTATCATTCCTCATAACCTCCCTAGCAAGGGACGACAGGCTTTTATCAAGAGTACTGCTTGATATACCATGCTAGGGGGTCTTCTCTACAAATGAGGTTTCAACAGCCTCCTTCTTCGATGTCTAACCTCCACTGAGACATCTCATGCCATCAAACAAGTCCATGATGGGATTTGTGGGGTACATTTCAGTGGTAACTTGGTTACCAAGCACATCCTTTGCATGGGTTATTATTGGCCCACTCTTAACCAAGACTACATTAACTATGTTCGACATTGTATCAAATGCCAACAACATACTAACCTACTTCACGTCCAACATCGCATCAAATGTGCCTACAATAAAAATTTAAAGGAGCAAGATTTCAAAATCGAAGATGTTGTCCTTAAAGAAAACCAACATGTGACCAATATGGAAAGAAGCAAATGAGGCAAGTTTGCTCCTAATTGTCTCAGACCTTACATAATAATGCACAAGTATGGATTAGGTACTTATCATTTGTCTTCTCTCGAAGGCCAGCCAGAACTTGAGCCCCTTAATGCCTTACATCTTCAACCATTCTACTATTAACCAAGTAATCATTCACTTGATGTTGAACTTGAGCTCGCCCCTTGAGCAACCCTCGTAATCCTCATTCCTATTCCTTTCAACCCTTTTTCCCTAAAAACATTAGTTAACCCTTTTTTAAGCATTAATGCTTTGTCATAATAAAAGGGAAACCCCTAAACCTCTATAGTCTAGTCCATGACTAAAACTTCAGTAAAACAACATAAAATTGGGATGCCTAACAAAATATTCAAAGGTCATAAACTATCAATGTAAACTGCTCCCTTAAAGGACAGCTGCATTATTGCTGTAATTAATAGACTACTCCCTTGAAGGATAGCTATTCAAACCTATCAAAACATATGAAGCAAAACATAGACCACTCCCTTGAAGGATGGCTATGCCCAAATCTTGCTACCATAATAGCACCCTCTCAGAAGCTTCTTGCATCGATCAGCTTCAAATGACCACAAAACCAAATAACATCCCCAAGTAGACTCCTCACATTGATCAGTCTACCAAAAAAAAATTACTAACAAACTCTTAAGTCATGGACTTGCCTATAGTCATTCTCAGGGTCACTTATAAAAGGGGAAAAGTTATCCCTACTAAGAAAGGGTTATTCTATCCTCACATATCACATAATCAAACCTATTACCCCAACATACCCAAGGGATTTTGAGCCCACTTAATGTCAAGTGATTAGCATACTTCTCTAACAAAAACCAATGGTCAATGATGTAATGCATGAATGGGCCTTTTTGTTTGTAACAACCCTATCTATGCTATCATTATGGTCCTTGTCAATGAAAGAGAAACGTACCTTTCACTTCTTACATACCTTCATCATATGCCAAAAACATACAACCAAAACATTTTCTACCACTGACATAACATCATGATTTATTTAATGCAAATACCAATTTGTATTATATAAATTATCATAGCCCATTCACATTCATTTCTATAGAAAACAATACACATGGAAACTATCAACCAAACACACAATTTATGTCAAGCATATACCATCACCAATATGGAAACTTGCTAAAGCATAAATAATCTCATTTCATTTTTAGCATACACCATCACCAATATGGAAAATTTCCAAGGATGAAAAACCACATAACCTATGTTACAGCATACACCATCACATAATATGGAAAAGGCTATAACATCATCATACACTCATCATTCCAAACCAAACCGACCCAAAACATACAGCCAAAACATTTTCTAACCAATAACACAACATCATGTAGTTTGTGTTATCTAAATTATCATAGCCCATTCACACTAGTTTCTATGGAAAACAATACACATGGAAGCTATCAACCAAACACAATTTATGTCAAGCATATACCATCACCAATATGGAAGCTTGTTGAAGCATAAATAATCTCATTTCATTTTTAGCATACACCATCACCAATATGGAAAATTGCTAAGGATGAAAAATCACATAACCAATGTTATAGCATACACCATCACACAATATGGAAAAGGCTATAACATCATCATACACTCATCATTTCAAGCATGTACCATCAAACATATGGGAAATGCTAAAAACACTAACCTAACCAAATCAACAATCAACCTCTTTGACTCTTCTTCCCTTTTGGGAGAACTACCTTGGCCTAAGGCCCTTAAAATAGGGGCTATGTAGGCAGCACTTAGTTGACATGGGGTCTTTTGAGGTTAGCTCGGCCATTCGTTCATTTGTCTACCTGATGGACCAACCATATAACCTTTAACCATGACCTAACCTAGTCAAACCCAATCCATAACCTAACCTCTTCTTCCATTTTGGGGAGAACTACATTAGTCTGAGGCCCTTAAAATATGGGCTATGTAGGCAGCACTCAGTTGACATGGGGTCTTTTGAGGTTAGCTCAGCCATTCGTTCATTCGTCTACTTGATGGACCAACCATCTAACCTTTAACCATGACTTAACCTAGTCAAACCCAATCCATAACCTACCCTCTTCTTCCCTTTTGGGGAGAACTACATTGGCCTAAGGCCCTTAAAATAGGGGCTATATAGGTAGCACTCAGTTGACATGGGGTCTTTTGAGGTTAGCTCGGCCATTCATTCATTCGTCTACCTGATGGACCAACCATCTAACCTTTAACCATGACTTAACCTAGTCAAACCCAATCCATAACCTACCCTCTTCTTCCCTTTTTGGGGAGAACTACATTGGCTTGAGGCCCTTAAAATAGGGGCTATGTAGGCAGTACTCAGTTGACATAGGGTCTCTTGAGGTTAGCTCAGCTATTCCTTCATCCGTCCACCTAATGGACCAACTATCTAAACCTGTCCAAAATCATGACCAAATAACCAGCCCTGACACTGTAAAAGTCATCTTAGACTCCTCATGGGGCACATTGGAGATCACATATATCTCCCTAACTGCAACAAACAACACTTGAGATCACTTATATCTCAGCCCAACTCGACAAATGACCTTGGAGATCGTGACTATCTCCTCAGACCATGACCATTTTCGAGACAACTTTGCCTTAGTTGTTTTGATTGCATATGCTACTTCACGAATATTTAGCAAATTGTCCATGACCCTCACACTTGTTTTCATATTGCACCCAAGTTGATCCCCAATATTTGTGACATTTTCATGTTTTCTAAGAGCACTTCTTAGCCTGGGATACTTAGAAGACAATGACCATTAGAGCTATAGCTTTGATCGATTAACCCAATCAGCTACCTCTAATAAGCTGGGGACCGATTACTTCAATTTTAGTCCTCCTCAACCATTGGAGCTATAACTTTGATCATTTAACCTAATCAGCTACCACTAGTAAGCTGGGGACTAGTTAATTTGATTTTAGTGCTCCTCAACCTTGCCTGTGACAATTTGACCTGCCTATCACGTGAAGTGGTATATGTGCAATCTTAACTATTATAGCATTCACACTCCAACTTCACCATACCCATCCACTACCTATCAAATCGACACCCAATTTTAGATTACCTTCCCTCGCCTCTTGCTTTGAGGGGGAATACCTCATCCCATACCTGGGGCAAACAACATCTATTTTTGTCTTGTAGTCCATTAGAACAAACCACAAGACAAAAAGGGGTAAATGTAGACACCAATATTGTGTTGACCCCCCCTTGGTCCCCTTCTAACCACTTACACACTTTATTAATTTAAAATAAATTACTTATCTTAAATTAATGACCTCACCTAGACACCTCACCTTGGACACCTCACCTGGACTCCTCGCCTAGACACCTCACCTAGACACCTCGCCCTAAGACCATTTCTTACCCTATGAGTCACCCTGAGACTAGGTCATCTAAAGCATTACCTATTCTCACTCCATCCTAACCTCCTAACTAACTTTCATGCCTAATAAACCCATCTTTTGACCATTCTCCAATGACAAATGCACTTGGCAAATGGAGAAATGGGCAAAGGGCTAAAAATAGCCCTTTTACCCATTCTCTAACTGCCGACATTGGTCAACTATTGGCCAACACCAGTGGGATCACTGACATCGGTTACATAAGCTAGACTCTAACCTTGAGTTGCCCCCCACCTCTTCACATATTGATGCACACACTATGAGACTAAGCATCAAAATTTGACTAATCGCTCCCCTGGCTATAGAAACTCTACACAAGTCACTCCAGACATTGGATTAAAAACATTGTACGAGGTCCTTGACATCAGCCACAATAGGAATAAACATCCTGACACCCTTGGGTCTTCACCATAAAGCTAAGTACTTCGGTCTCTATTTCAAAGTTTTAGAATACATTGTTAATTGGTTTCCATTTACTATTTCTAAATACTATCAAAGAGACCTGACTTCCTCCGTGGAAACACTGAAAAGCCTTCCTCCTTTTACACATCAACCCTTTTCCTTTACCCTTCTTCAGACCCTATTCACCTTCCCATAACCTTGGACAAACCTCCTATCTTCTAGAGACTCCTCTATTTATCATAGAAATACCCTGAGGCCCATACAAAGGCCCACTACCCCTACTGACATCGGTAGCATAATCTACATCAGCACCATTTACCTATCGACATCGGTAGCCTAACTGACATCGGCGACTGTGCAAACCTAAAAAATTATCTAAACAACCCAAAGACCAAACAAAACCTTTAACCAGCCCTCTAAGACATATGAACTACAGGGAATAGGTACACAATATTCTACCTTTCCATTTCTTTAAGTCTTTTATCATTTATTTTTATACAAAACTTTCTTCTTTAAATAGTGGACTGTCATCCCTTATGGAGCTTTACGCTTCTGGGACCGAGTGTGTAGCTTGGTAGCCCACCATATCTTATTCTAACATCTTCTTTGTTCAAGTCTTATTATTATTTCAGGTGTTCCTCCATATCTAAAGAGGAGCTCCCACAACGCTTGGATATAGTGCACAACTTAATTCGGGTAACGTCAAACCCTAAGACCTTTAACCTTAGTTTCTTCTTTCTTTTAAATGTAATTAGAAAAAAATGTAGAGAAACAGAGAACATAATAAATATGTAAGAAATAATATTGGGGGATAAAAAATACTAAAAAATGCATAGGGAATACAATATTACAATGTCAATATCCAAATTTTAGTGAAGCATTAACTTCACAAGGAGCTCCAACCCCTACCTAGTTAAGCACCCATTCAACTAATATTCTACAAGATCTATCTTTCAAGGAGTATCTAACCCCCTAGGTAACATAAAACCAAATAAGTAACCTATGATATATGATTAACTTATAACACCTATTTCTAACTCAACTATAGATGATAACCTTTTTTTTCACACTTTACCCTTCAATCTCACTCAAATAACCTCTTAGGCCTTCTCACTCAACTAGCCCTTTCCTTGGCAATATTAGGTCAAATGACCTTGTTTAAAAACTATAAAATCACAATTAAATATTAATGACATATTCACAAGACCTATCTTATGGTCTTCAACACCTTTACCTAGTTTCCAAAACCTATCTCAGTTGTACATATGCTCAATATCTCAGCTTGTCAATTTAAGCTTATTAAGCTTTCTTAAGTACTTGAATCTTGTTTTCACCCATCTTGGTCAGTAAAAGTACTTTGTATAAATGGATAACTCTTATAATTCAATTTATAACACGTTACCATCATGAAAAAACCACTTCTTTGGTTGTCCATTAGACCTTAATGAGACCTGAAACAATTAGGCCTACCCATGCACATGTTCCCACTTGGACATATTAGAACATATTGGGGTTCAACCAATGGATGTTAAACTTTAAAAAAACATTAAAATAATTATTTTATAATCTCACATAATCCTCATAACTCTTGGAGGATCCAGTCACCCCTTGAACCCCTTCATTTCCACTATTTATTATTGGGCCTTCACACAGTAAAATTTCGTCTTGAGTATCTAGAGCACAAAATTAAATATATCACACAAATATGTCCTAAAAACACATAAATATAATATTAATGACTTAAAAAAACTATAAATTTCCATTATACATCACCACATAGGACAATATGCCTTAATAACTCACTTGTTAGAGGCTCACTTAGAACTACTAGTGCACACTAAAACTCAGTCATGAACATTTAGGCAAAAAGTACACTTTTTACAAACAACCATGGAAAAAATTAATATTTATGGAAACCTAGTGATCTCAGGGTAATTATTATCAATAATATAATCTTATACTGAACCTATGCAGACTCTAAACTTTCTCTTTAAGAAGCTCACTCAGAGGCACCAAACACTGCCAACATAGTCAACAAACTTTGACTCGCCATACCATAATGAGCACTTTAAATAACTATAATTACATTAAAATAAACATTTGAGACTTCATAAAAATATTATTATTATTATTATTATTAAACACTATCCAAACAACCTTAAACTCATCTATGCAAGATGATTACTCAAACTACCTAAGTGCTCCAGAAACTCAGTCACAAATAAATTTGTCATTACCACTTGAAAGGACACTTTCATGACATATAATGCAAATGAATAGTTTATATGAGTCTTATATATCATTAACAAGTGGGTATATATCAACCTCTTATAGAAAATGATTGGCCTTATAGACCAATCTTTTAGGTTATTCTCTTACTATATTAACACAACTAGACAAGCCATTTTGGCTTCCACATTACAACTCCTTAACCTATATCTCCACCTTAAATAAAGAATGAATATATAATTTACATACCCCAAAAAAAAAAAAAATAATTTTATACATTTTATCTTCTCATAAGGTCTCTCATACTTCACTTCACTTGGCAAACCTAAAGTTGTCATTTCTGCCTTAGGAACCAATCATGGTGATCATGACTTCTAACACATGTAGGATCACAATCAAGAATATATATATATATATATATATATATATATATATATATATATATGTATATATATATATATATATTTATATATATATATGTATATATATATGTATATATATATGTATATATATATGTATATATATATGTATATATATATATATATGTATATATATATATATACATATACACACACACACACACACACACACACACACACACACACACACACACATATAGGTCTAATGTTAAATATAGACCAAATAGATCAAACTTTGAACCTCACTCTTTCACTATCTTAACTCATATGGATAGGTCACATTGTGAAAACTTTATTAATTATATATGATCATAAAAATAACTTATAAAACAAGTTAAAATGAGGTATAGGTATTTAAAAAAGATACCAAATAATTTTATTCATCCCTAATCATCTAAAACCAATCCCTAATCTCATTATCACTTTGACTAGTTTTTCTCACTATTTTCACTCTTTGCTAGTTTAGTGTTAGGTCAAATTGGGTGAGTAAATTTATTGAAATATAGGATATATCATATCAAAAAAATACCATGAACATAAATAATAAGTCTTGGCCTTCAAAATCCATCATCTTCCATGCATTAACCTGATCAACTCTACTTGTAGCATCAAATTCTTAAGAAATAAGGGTTTTTGTAGGTTTTGCTCAATACCCTAACATACCATTACCACCTAGAGATTATTTAAGGATCTACATACAAAATAAAAACATTAAAAAATAATAACCAATCCATTCTATGCCATTCTCAACAAGATTTGTCCAATCAAGTCACTTTAAGGGTTTTGAGAGGGTTTTAGACCAATTATGGTGTTAGCAATTGTTCATAAAATATTTCCCTTAAAATACAAAAGTAATGATTGGAGATGTAATATAAGAAACTTAACCATCTCTAAAAAAATGATCAAGACACCATGAAAATTTTACACATGCCAATAAGCATCTAAACTCTCTTCTCGAGTTCTCATCTCTTCATTTTGCATGCATATGAGAGCTCAAAACGTGATTTATTATCTTCTCCTTCAATACATGACCTTAGAATTCATAAAAATACTTTAAAAATTTTACCATAATTCAAAACATTCTCACATGATCACTCTTATTGTGAAATATGATCCGCATCCTGTATTTGGCCTCATTAACTGTCTTGGCACACTAGAAATTTAGCTACAAGTCACTTTAGGTATGGAGTATATTCCTCTCACCATGGTATATTCTCTCAATACCTCATATAAACTCTTAAAAATCCTCTCATGTTCTCAAAAAATAATTTTAATCCTTCATAAACCTTGGAAACATCTCATAGCACTTCATTGGGTTAGGCAGAGTCTAGAGCAAGGTCAAACTATAGACCTTCAATAAATAATTTCCTCCTTAGACACACTTTAACACTCTCTTGAGTGCATCAAAACCTCATATACATGATCAAGTAATTTAATATATCTAATTATACCTATTTTTCTCCATCTCATCATTGTCATGCCTCTACAAACCATATCCATGCTTAATAACTAGTCCATCAAGTAGACCTACAAGGCACCATATAGATTTCACCTTACTAATCCTTTTTGACATCAATGATATCAAATATAATATAAATGACAACATTTAACAAGGATTCCACCATTTCCTCATGTGCCACCTCCTAGTCTACCTCTTGTGCCTCTAGTGGCAACACCCATGAAATTGGGTGTGGTATCAGGTTGATTAATAATACTTGAACTAGTACTCTACCCACTATGAATGTCAAGTCTGCTAGGCATACCAAGTTAGGCCATGAAATTCCCTTGAAAATGAAAATAAAGTGTTAATTAAATATGAGTTAAAATTAGCTTAGCTATGATTTCTATTATAGGATCATTTTCTAACTTTACACTATTTGTATCCCAATAATGTATGATTAAATCATCTGACTCAAAAGTGTGAGCACACACTATGGTTGGGGAACTTGGTTGGTTCAAATGTGGTTTTATAGTCTCTTTTATCTAGATATTTTCTCCCTCATATGATAAAACTAACATTGGTCATGGTTTTAAAGTTATTGAGTCCTCCATGTACCCTTCAACTTCCTTGTAAATCCTAAAATTACTTCCTTATTTTACTCATTTCCTTCCTATTCTACCTTGACCTAGAATCCTCTACTGCGTTTAATCACATTTATGATTTTCCAATGCCTACTAACTATCTATCATTATAAACCAAAAATTATTTACCAAAACTTAAGCATTCCCCTCCCAACTATGCAACTCATGCAAGGATAGATTTAGCCCTCCATAAGTAGAGTTTTGAATCTATAATCAATAAACTTATTTACTTCTAGTGAAAAGTGTCTAATATACCAACCACATGGTTCTTAGAGGAACTAAAACTTGGCTTCTTTAGGACAAGAGTAAGTGGTTACATCAAATTCCAAGAATTATCTATTCAATACTCCTCTTCACTAGTTATCAACAACCCATGTCCATGATGTTCCTAGATGTTCCAAATCCCTTTGATGCTCTATCATCCAAGCTTTCCTCCTTCAAAAATTTTGTGATTAATCTTGAGTATAGGTGGAGAGCCAAACATGAAAATGAGTAGGGAATTTGACAAAGAAGTTTTCATATAATGAGCTATAGAGATTTTATTCCACCCATGCATATGCAAAAACTCTTGGTTTAAGATAGTGAATCACAAACTTATCCTCAACCTCAGTAATCCATTGTTCAATACCTTAAAGGGATAAACATTCAAGCATTTTCCATTATTGTGCAACAAGTGATATGGGTCTTAACAATGAAACCAAAATGTTGGGTACTTCTATATCACATTTTTCTTAAGGTGCTGAAGTGTCTAGTCCTAACAAGATTACATAATGGATTTTCATGCAAGACTAAGATCTTTTAAACTCACCTAAAGCACACAATATTAAATTGATTCCCATGGGCTACATTGTGCAATAACACTTATGATAAACTTGATTTTATTTATATATCTAATTAAAGATTACATATGAAAGGAAATATATGATTGTGGACCTTATCTGATTAGTCATAACAATCAAGAACATGAAGATAAATGCTAAAAATTTAAAAGTGTTGATTACATAAGCTTGTACAATGCATATTCTATATATTTCATAATGAATTATAAGCCATATATTACTTAATATAAACCCATTGTTAATGTTTTAACTATCAATTAATTGAAGCATAATGATATAATTAATTATAACTTCTATAATTCTATATTACCATAAAATTTGTAACATAATACCAATGTTTAGTCACCTTAAACATCTCTACAAAGGGGTATTTATACTTGTTTTTCCCCGACCAAGTAGTTACATTATTGATGACAATTGGGTGACTAGCCAATGATCTCTAGTAGACTAAGAGTCATGGAAATCATTTAATTGTTTTCTCCTAAGGACCAGGGCCTTAGTGCCCCCTATATTCTTGTTTGATTCTATGTCCTTGCTATCAAATGTCCTTTGTGTAGGCTGATGTAAAAATCATGTGATGATTAAAGTCTAGTTTGTCCTTGAGAATCACTCCTCAACCATTTCTCACTTTCCTCACACTCCCCAAGTCTTTCATTATTATATCAATTCTTATGCTCTCAGGTTATTCATAGTTATGTTCCATATTTTATTAGGTCTTATCATGCTATTATATTCCATGCCATTATCCTCTTATGCTACACTAGTTCTATGCCATGGTCTTCCTATGCCATGCTAGTTTCATGCCATGGTCTTCCTACACCATGCTCCTCTCATGTCATGTTGGTTCTATGTTAAAATACAAAATACTTAGTCAAAATTTGGGTCCAACTCTATATGATGGATCTTTGGATCTTGAATAATACTTGGTAATCGATAAGATGACATGGGTTATAAATGGGGTAAGATTAGATGATGTTAAGAATTGCAAACTAGTAGGGGATTTGAGAGGATTTGCTTTGGAGTTAATTTTCAAAATGAATGTCAATGACCTAGATTTCATGCAAGTTAAATATTTTATAATAGTAAAATTCAAATAAAAAATGCTCTAGTCAAGTGATTCAGGATCTAAAGGAAATTTAGCAAAAATCAGGAGAAAAGGCTGGAGAGTTTGATCATAGGTTCTCTATTGTGATGAATAAGATTGATTTTATTATAGAAGATAAAGATAATTATATGTATTTTATAGGAGTATGACTAATAATAAGGTTCGCTATTTCACAAACCTAGTTCTCCACCAAGGCTAATGCTCAGTCTACTACCATAAGAGTTTAACAAATCAAGGACCATAAAGATCTTCCCTCGAAAAGATTAAAATTAGAAGCTAAGTTAGATGATTTTATGAGGAGGATGAATGAGATGCATGAAAATGATAATCCTAAATTAGGCTTATGGTGCATAGAGTGTGGTTTTGAGGGACATCATAGGAATTATTGATCGATAATTAAAACATATTTTTGTGATTTCTATAGAGTAGTTGGACATCCTACATCTAATTGCCATCTCCTCCAATAATATATCCAAAAGTCACATAACATATATTTTAATTTTTAAAAATCTAAAAATCATGATGATATGAGTTGCCATGTATTACAAGAGTTAAATAAAGATATAAAAAATAATGTCTTCATAGTTTTATCCCAACAAATACCCACTATGAAGCAAGCAATTCCAATAATAGATGTGTAGATGATAAATGTGACTCAAGGTAGTCTAGGATGGGTACCTTCATCACCATAATACCATCCACAAGGCCTAGCAAGATATTCTGATTAGTATGCATAGCCATGGAATAACATAAATATTCAACAATAACATGTAACTTGGTCTCCAAGTTATCCTCAATATTAGTATGGGGGATATGATGTATAGATGAACCAATATGGAGGATATAATGGGCGAAAATACCAAGGGTGGGGATATCAACAAAATAGAGGAGGCTACAAAGGAGAATACATGGGTGGATATCGTGTCAGTTATTAAGGAGGTCATAATAATGATAATTGACAAACTCAACCTCCCATGTAATGTTATCTATGTAGAGCATATAATAATTATGCAAGGAACTATCCCATAAATCCTCAAAGACAAGTTTATTGTGTATAATGTAGGGTTAAATGTCAACATGAAATGGAATATTTCCCTATTCTGGAGAAATAAAGAAAGGAAAAGCTAGTGCATAATGTAAACATGATTAATATGTAGCTAAAAGAAAATGCATTTATACAAGCCATCACAAGGTAGGAGAGAGTTGAGAAAGGCTTACCTCATTTATAAATTCCTCAAGATAAAGGTATTAGAAAATTTTAGAAGGATAAGTATCCTGACCCTATAACAAAAAATAATTTAATATATAAAGATGCACATGTCTTACTAAAAATACAATATAAACTAGTTTTTGATGATGATAACACTACTATTGATGCTTAAATGTATGGGCAAATTATTTGGATAATGTGGAAAGAAGGCATTGTGACTGATTTGATAGATCTGATGAAACTAGTCAACATACTTCACAATGAGGATATATACTATAACATCACAAACCTCCTACATAAAATCTTAGATTATGCACAATGAGGACAAATAAGGGTTGATAAACTAGTTTAGTATGTCAAGACCAAGAAGCCTTGGGATGTGGATTCATGACTAGATATTGAGTTAGTTGAATACAAAATCCTAATGCAGTATTTGACTTTGGAAGTATAGTCAATATTATTCCTTGATAAACATGGTAATTCATTAGTTTACTAACTCTACATTACAATCTAGTAACATCAAGGTTAGTGAATTATGGCAGAGTTGAACCCATTGGCTGACCAGAAGTTGTTGAAATTAAAGTGGCTAAAATTAGCTTATGAGGGGATTTTGAGGTCATTGATATGAATAGAATAGAGACCCATTACCCTAACTTAATTAGTAATAAATGGGCCTATGATGGCCAAATGACTTAACACTATGTGAAAATAGTTATAAGCACATCATAAAGATAAAATAGTAGTGATACCTTTAAACAAATCTAAACAAAATCCATATATCATTCCTAAAGAGCTAGAGTCTAGGGACAATAATTGGTTTAAAGTGGGGATAGATGAAAGACAAATTGGTATGTGCACTATATAATTTCAAAATTGGAATCCTAGTACTATGAAGTAATAACAAACACTAGTATTCAAATTGGTTATAATAAAGTCACTGGTTAGATAGGTTTAAATTGAAGAATGTGTTTCTACTTCAATTAATTTACTAACAAGGTCTAATGCTGAATTTTTTTATATTAATAAAGCAAATATGATTAATTACACTAAACCCACCCCTAAGATAATTCTACCTTGAGATTTTGCATTATCCATAAGTGATGACACAGATGCACACCTCTTGAATTGGTCTTGTAGAGATCATGAGTTATGACCTCTATACATGGTTTTCACTTCAAAATGTGAAATACCTAAATATTTTATGACATATGATCTCAATATATTCATATTAAGGATCAAACATCATGTACCAGAGGTGGGACAATGAGTTAACACACTCAACTCATTGAAAGGAACTTTAGTGACATTGTGGGCCACGCATAGAAACTCTAAAATGCATTGGGAATATGACTGTGAAATCTTCCATGTAAAGTTTCAACTACTAGATAGTATTAAAACAAATTAGTTCTTATTCCAAGAGGGTCGATGTCTTAAACTGCACATCCATCATTGCATAGATATATGGAATACATAAGGAGTAGAGCCTTGATATTGGGAACACATATTCAATCATACCCTTACACCTCTTCCAACAATTTGGTACATGCATCAAGACAATAGAAGGGAAAATAAACACTAGGTATAACTTTAGTAGGATTTCATTCAAAATTTTATGTTTGAATATGATAATATATTAGTACATAATTCCTTGTAAAAGATTAAATCTTTTTTATACCATGGATGCATAGAGTATTTAACAAGTGTTGTTAAATTATCCTCTTATCAAGAAGCTACATAGGACCTAGATCTCACACTGTGCAATTATAAAGCTAACCAAAAATAATAACTCTAGGGTCTATGAAATATGATAAATAATAATTTGATGGAATCCAATGACAGTGATAGTGATGGGGACCTTGATTTATAAGGGTTATTTAAATCATAGTGTGAAGAGGAGTCCAAACTAGTACAAAGTGTAGAGCAAGCATAAGAAGAGAAACTACTAATATTGACATTCCATAATGTGAAGGCTAACACATTTTAAAAGATACTATTCATAGTAGATTAGGTAAGAGATGCCAGGAATTTTAGCATAGAAGCAACCTCTAAGCTTGCAATAGTGGGAGATTACTAGGGACACAAGCTAATCTTTGAGGTTCTATAGCTATAAAGAGATTATCAAGACATGTTTCCAAGTAAATTCTATGAGGCAAAAGGTGTAGATATATATTTTGGAGAAATGCATATCAAGTTAAAATAATGTTTACGCCCTATTAAAAAGAAAGCTTATATGCTCAATCCTAATATGAAAAATAAAGTAAAGGCTGAACTAGATTGAATGCAAGAAGCTGAAATTATTTATCTAATTAAAAAGGTAGAATGTGTGAGTCCCATAGTGGTGAAACATAAGAAGATAGGAGAAATAAAAGTGTGTGGAGAATACCATTGACTCAATGATGCTTATGTCAATGATCCATTTCCTATCCATTTTAATAATGAAGTTATTGAATCCATGGCTAGGTATGTAGTAAATTACTTTACAGATGCTTTTAGTGGGTATCACCAAATTTTGATTGATAAAGAGGATAAGGCCAAGACCACCTTTTATTTTGAATATGGATCATTTGTTTACAAGGTAATGCCATTTGGTTTATATAATGAACCTATTATGTTTTCTAGAGCTATGGTAAATACATTTAAATATCTAATTCATGATTTCCTAGAAGTATATCTAGATGATTGGTCAGTCTTCTCTCTATTTAAAGATCACTTATCAAATCTAATATTGATGCTAGAGAGATGTTAGACTTTATGCATCACCTTAAATTTAAATAAGTCTCTATTCTTTACACCTTTTAGTGTCTTTTTGGGTCATGTGGTGTGGATAATTTTGGTCAATCCATCTAAATTGTTATAATAAGAATGCCACCTCCTGCCAATTCAATTTAAGTGCCCACTTTTTTGTGTCATACCATATATTATAAGAATTTTATAAAAGGATATGCAACTATATCAACATCCATAAAGAAGATAATACACAAGAACACCAAATTTAAATGGACATTAGAGTATCAAAAAACATTCATCAAGTTAAAACAAAGGTTGGTAACAACACCCATCTTGGTATTTCCTAACTAGAAGAAGCCATTCCATGTACATGTGGATGCTTCAAGCACTACAGTAGGAGTTGTCTTAGCACATCTAGGTGAAGGTAGGTTAGCTGATACATTTTGAAATTATAAAAATCTCAATTATATAAAATAATTACACAACCACAGAGAGAAGAACTCACCATAGTGTTTTCATTATAAAAGTTTAGGTATTACTTATTGGATACCCCTTTTGAGTTATTCACAGACCACCAAGGATTGTGATATTTGGTCAATAAACCAATGCTAGGAGGATGGATATCAGGGTGGTTGATGTTATTTTAGGAATTTTAGTTTTGTATTAATGTTAAGCTAGGATGGGAGAATGTGGGACTTGATCATCTCAATCAACTTTGTAATAAGGGAATAACAAGAGGAGCTTAAAGATGAATCCCCTAATACACATTTATTTAGGACTATGTTATTTCTTAATAACATGGAGGACATTGCAAAAATTTTAGAGTAAGGAACTTTTCCTGTAAATTATATAGAGAGATAATAAATAGGTGGTTACTAGAGTTATACCATATAGTATTATTAATGAACTCTTGTATAAACTTGGTAAAGATGATATACTGCATAGGGTAGCTCTAGAACATGAGCGACCATAACTACTTTAATAAGTTCACCAAGGGATTATAGGGGGTTACTTCTTAAGAGAATCCATTTCTAGGAAAAAAATTTAGAGTGGTCTATGATGGTCTACACTATTTTATGGTGCACATAGAGTTGTAAAACGTTGTGACATCTATCAAAGAATGGGTAAGCCCAACTAGTGAGAAAAAATACCTTTGGTATCTCTGATTTTTGAACAAACTTTTGAATAATAGGGGATTGATTTTTTTTGGACTTATATCTCCCCTAATTAAGCATAATCATGATAGATACATTATCACTACAACCAACTATTCACAAAATGGGTGAAAGCTACTACCATTCCGAGCTATAGTACGAAGAATGCTACCAAGTTTTTATATGAAAACATTATCATAAGGTTTAGATGTCTAGTTAAGTTGGTAAGTGATATAGGCATTTAGTTTCTCAATAATATTATTAATACTTTCACATAATATTTCATGATATCACACTATAAAAACATGGCTTACCACATGCAGGCTAATGGATAGAAACAAGCATCCAATAAAGTTTTGGGCAAGCTGTTAACAAAAAATGTCAATGTCTAGTGAGATGATTTGGAAGATAAAATACCTACAATTATATGGGCCTATTTCACACATTATAAGATAGATACTTGGTTTAGTCCTTTCCAATTGGTATATGGCCTTGAGGCAATCATGCCTATGGAATATATTATACCTAGTTTGTGCATTGTGATGATCATGAGATTAGGAGACCAAGACTCATTAAGGGTATGGTTGATTTATTTCAAAAATATGGAATAAAATATATTAATATCTTAGTAAATTTAATAGATCAATAAATTTAATCAAAAAACATGGCATGTTCATAAATTATGATCTAAGCAATTTTACCTAGACCAAACATTATTTCTCTATGAGAGCAGATTTAAAGCATTCCCTAAAAATTTGTGCATACGATGGAAAGGACCCTACATTATTCATGAAGTATCACCATAGGGTACCATAATACTAAAATATTTGTAGGGAACCATATTACCAAGGTAAATAAATGGTTATAGGTTTAAGCCATACTATCTTTAATCTTTGTCATTCTACTAAAAATTGAGTGAGTGTTGAGTAGCACCATGTAGTTAGGATTTTATTTAATGTTGTTTTTTCTTAGGTTAGAGTGTTTGTATAGTGTGCTCATTTTGACATATCACATTACAACCACCAAAACTAGTTATCATCATAAGACAACTAGTTAGAACTACACCCATCTTTGTAATTAAGTTTATGAAGGTGGTGAAAAGACAAGTATGGTGGATAGAAGGATAATGGTTAGGTCAAACCATTAATTACATGTAATATAAAAATATTTTATCAATTTCAAATTATATTTGGAAATAAAATGATAAGTGGATGCATAAAATGACTTGATTAACAGAAGGGATAATTTATCACTAATAATAATAATCTATAACTAAATCAAAAAGCCTAAGAAACCAAACATCACTATCAAGGTTATTTATAGCATCTAATATTAATTTCAAAGATAACATTTGGGTGCATGTATTAACTTCATTCAAAGGAGATGGTGACATGAAATTAGGCACCAAACAACTATAAAATAGAAGGATATGGATAATGATCAAACATTCCAACATCCAACTAGTAAGAGACTTTTGAGATTAACCTCTTGACTATCTCTTTACAAAAAAATTTCAAACCAAGGCATAATTTCTTAGACTAATCTTTCAACTCAGCTCATTCATCAAACCATGGATGGAGGTCAACTATTGATTCCATTATCCAATGCCTAAAAGGATGGAATGGAAATAAGGGTAGGGATATGACATACTAAATACAATGATCTAGAGTTTTTTATCTCATAGATGTGGTATAATATATTCTATTTGGTCAAGAGGCCTAAAGATTAGCACAACCAAGAACCCTAACAATACAACATCCACTATGAGGTTATGACACTGAATGTATTACTCAAACTACCTACATTTAGGTAGTTAGACAAAATGAATATGATTTTGATAAGTTGATAAAATAATGAAGCTAGCAATTTAGATCAATATATTATAATCTATATTAATATACACTCAATGTCATGAGCAACTATCCTACCTAATCATGGAAAATCTCTAATTCTATAAAAGTCTAGAATGCCACGACTTCAATGAGATAACATAAAATAATACACCACTAGGATAGAATGAAGAAATATTATTGGTTCAATTGAGGATTATTAATAGTGAATCATGGTCCAATGTATTACTAAAATATTTTTGAAAACTAAAAAACATGCAAAATAAACAACAAGAGGCATCATTGATATTGCCTATTGAATGACAAAGATGCAGGAAGATTTCAACTGACCTAAATTTTTGGTAAGTGAGATTATTAAAAATATATAAAAGTTACTTGAAATAACCTCACACACCTTTCAATACAAATTTTTAGTTCTATTTTTTTGTTTTATATAGTGGGAATCTCCACTAGGATCAATAAATGTAACTACCATTTTGTGGCCTCGTGATGCCTTCACAAGCATTGTATGGACCAAAGCAAGTCAGTATTATGAATAATTATGGTAGTTAAACACATGGTATCTAGAATCCATAGCATTAATTTGATCACACCCTAATATTACTTAGGATGTATTGTATTACCTATGTCAACATGCGTCAGTTACCAAGCTACACAATGAGATAAAGATAAAGGTTTATGAGTTGGATACCTTAACTATCACCCCAATGCCATTATTCATTTTGATGGTTGAAGTGAACGATAAAGTATATTAACAAAAATCCTTAGCTTTAAGTTTTTTACCACCATTTAAAGTCATCCCTTCATAGGTGTAACAATAATATGTAAGCAATTACCTACATAAAAACCCACACAACTGACTTAACCACAAGTTCCAACATAATAAGAAAAAATAAATAGGAAAGTACCTATGTGTAGAGCATCACCATCTCTACCAAAGAAAATAATCATCAAATGAAGTCATGACTTGATCATCCCATGGTTCCATGAATAACTACTAAGTGTGACCTACCTAAGATGGAGGTGGATGAATGGAAAGTACTCCAATCGATGTTGGAAGACATTAGAATTGAGGTGTATGATGTAGAGGAAGAGAATGAGTTTTTATTTTAGATAGCAGTTTTCACCTTCTAAGTATGAAATTAGGTAAGGAAAGACCTTTGGGTTGATATCACTCAACCCCCTCCTTCTATCCTTATTGATACTATAAGACAAGAAGAAACTTGGTGAAAGTTGGAGGCCAAACTCTTTCTAATAGAACCAACCAAATGATTATCTACTATGCATGTAATTGATTTATCTATAGAAGATAACCCTACACAAAATTTGTTCAGGTGACCATGCACACATCTAACTACAAATCCATCATAAATAGTGTAGAAAAGGATGATCTCTTTTAGTTGACCTACATAACCAAGTAGTGTGAAATAGGCTTAACTAGCTCAACAACCTCAAACATAGGGTGAAAAGAAATAAAAATAGACAATAAGACTCTAACTAAATCTATAAGAAAGAAGTTGGTATAAAAATATTAGTTGGGTGAAGTAAAATCACATGAGTAAACTGAATATGATAATGATGATGAAGGAGAGGAGGAACCCATGGATATAATTGTGATTGGTAAAGTTGAGGAACAAAAAAATACACAAGGCACACTTGGGACTAAAGAAAGGAAAGAAGAACAAAGGATCAAGGTAACACAAGAATAAGTATTAGTGCCACAAAAAAACACAAGAAGCTACATAAATTCCACAACAAAAGCAACAAGACACAACTATGGACCAAGAAAGGAGAGTTGAGGAAGTAGAGTTTACATAAAATCAAGCCACATAAGCAAAAGCTATTAAACAAAAAGCTGAGGAAGTAGAGGCTGCACAAAAGTAAGTTGAAGAAGCTGAAGCCATAAAAAACAAAGTCAAGGAAGCTAAAGTTATGTGCAAGTAGGACAAAGAAATAGAGGTAAAGAATAAAAAATAAGAGGAAGAGTAAAGAAAAAATAAGAGGCACAAGTTGTGCTTCAGAAATAGAAGGAACATGTAATCAAAGGTAAGGTTGAAGATAAATCCAAATCTAAGGTTGAAGCTAAAGCCAAAGCTAAGGCTAAATCCAAATCCAAGGCTAAGTTTGAAGCTGAAACCAAATTCAAGGCTAAGGTAGAGACTAAAGCCAAAGCCCAATACTACGTTGAGGCTCAAGTTAAGGCTGAAGAGGAAGTTAAAGTGTAATATGAATCCAATATTGAGGCCAATGTAGAATTAATAATCAATTATAAGGAGCTCAAGTATGCACAAGTACAAATAGAGGTAGTAACCACTAGTCACACTCAGGGCCTAGAAGAAGTACTACAGATCCCTACTTAATGGCTATGAGATGTCTTTTCTACATCAAAATGGTGGACTAATTTATTACTTACACTTTCTTAGTTTACACCTCCTCATGTGACATCCACAACTACATCCATGACACTTGAAACCACTATGATATAAACATCATTAGATGTAACTTAGCTATCACTCTCCAAACAAATTGAAGGAGTAACCACTTTCTAGGAATACATTATGCAGAAGGATTTAGATTTGGAGCAAGAAGTCTTGAGGATAGAATATGAAAATGCTGAAGTAGAGGAGAGGTTGTTGAATTCAAGGTAGTTGATAAATAATGCATGTCCCACCTTAGTTATGCAAGTACTAAGTGATCAGGTTATGTTAGAAGATAAATAATTCATGTTAATATTGATAGATATCATAAAGATATGGGGTGTTGTAAAAAATATTTTAGCATTTCAAACACAAGGATAATCTCTTAGATTAGAAATAGAGGTCATGTACCAAATCTTTGATGAATATGAGTAGGTCTTAGACACTACTACAACATAGGACACGAAGATATCCCATGATATGCTAAACTAGAGACAACATTTGAATTAATATTTGGCCATTATGCAGCCTAAATTTTCTATAGATGACAAAGTTGAATTAGTGATAGAGGATCAAATGGAAATTGTAGAGAAAATGAGTGGTGCACTCAAACAATTGTTGCATTCTAGGGATGCTTCCATACAAAAGATACAAGAATGGCATCATGAAATAATGTGCAACAATTTTGAAACCATCTAAGCCTAGAAGACATGAAATAGATTGGATGATCTCATCTTGGACATTCAGCATAAAAATCTAATTCCAAGGCATTGCTTATAATCACAAAAGATGAAGACTTGTAAAACATGGTAATGATCTAGGTACGACTGTGTATTGTACTTGTAATGGTATGTAAAGTACTCATTAAATAGAAAATGCTCAAGTAATATATGGCTCAAATTGATCCAACCATTGCAAAGATAATAGATTAGCCCTAGTTCATTACTCTATAATAAATTCAAAAAAATAATATAGTAGAGGGAGATATATGCAAATGCACAATCTTCACATATACCTTTGGTAGTGGATACATTATGAGCCACTAGGCTAGAAGCTACTCAATAGCAACAAGCTCCTAGTTTCTAAGTAAAACAAACTTTGAGCTATAATAGTAAGGTTTTCACACTTCATTTTTTCAACTTATAGTAGATTTAATTTTTTGTAAGATAGTCTAAATATTAGGAATTAGACCAGAATGGTTGAAAACCCATAAAGTGTAGCCACCTAGTTATGCTAGTCTATTGAAAACCTGAAAGGGTAGTAGGCTAGTATGCTACTTAGTTGAAAACTTGAAAGGGTGGATACATAGTATGCAAAGGGTGAAAACTAGTAAATGACACCTAAAACAATAATTACAACTTCTATTTATGACTTGTCTTTCTAATTCAATTTAGATCAACTTGTAACTTCATCTTGAGACTAGATAAATAATTAAGTCTAGAAAAGTGTTAGAAAAAGAATGGAGATTGCTAAAATTCTAAAGTATATAAGATAAACACATGTGCGAATTGTTTTATTATATATTTTGTATAAGCTTTGTACATATTTAGCCTTATAAGCCTAATAAAATATTAGGATAATGTGAAGAGTCTTTCATTTTTTATCTTGGAAGGTTAAAATGTGAAGAGCCAATAGGATTATAAAAGTCTATAAATAATAATTTGATGTAATAGAATCTAGTGCGATGTTTTGATAGAGATTAATAAAATTATCCTATTATGGTTTCCCTTATCTTTTTTTATAAATGGTGTATGTGTAGTTAGTACTCTATGTGGCTTTGTTCCATAATCTAATGTAATACGATTTATGGTTTTATATATTTATATCTACTTCTTCATTCTATTCAATTTATTTGAAGACATCGTAGATGGTTTATACTATTTTTATCTCTTTGGTACCTTTTTTAACTCTCCAATGCACAAGCTATCTCTGTAATTAACATGTTTAGGTGTAATTCTAGGAATGGTTGCTAACATTTTCAATAGTACACCATTGTGCTGCCCATTTATTTTGTGTTTTATACAAAGGATTTATTATGTTAATTTGTATCCTAAGCTTCTTTATCTAAAAATTCTTCTGATAATTTTCTATACATTACTCACCATAGTTGTGCTTAGCTTTTTATAGTATTGACATACTTTGAACTTAGGTTTTTGTGTGCTAGCCTGCACCCCAAGTTTGAAGATTTTTTTTACCCTTTTCTAAATTTATGATTCCAATTAACCAATTTTAAGTAATCTTAGAACTTATTTCTTCTAATTGTGTGGCATCACACCATACCCCTTCTAATTATAGTCTCGATTTACCTTGTGTTTGTTTTATTGAAGAGTTTAAAAACACCTCTTAAATGTTTGAAAACTATAATTCAAAACACTTTAAAAATTTATAAACCCATCTTCAAACATACAAAGGTATACTCACATTGGGGTCTCTTATGGCCCTAATTATGAGGAAGAGCATTATTATGATAGAGAATAAGAATCTATCATGTTTGATAATATCCCAATGACAGTAGGATCCAAACATAGTTATTATTAACAACCTATAGAGGACAAAGATGAATCTCTCCTAGGTTAATTGAATCAAGAACTAGACTTCCACCTAATTTCCCAATGAAACAATTTCACACACTTGTTTTAGTAGAGAAGTAATATCTAGAGCAACCTCTTACTCATGTTACCAAATCCAATGTTTCTTCAAAGAGAAAAAGGAAAGAATAACTTGTAGAGTCCTCATCCACTGAACAAGATATTAAAAAAATTAGTCAATGATATATGGATCAACTTGACACATACCTAACATCTTATTCATGTATAACTTCAATCAACAATACCATTTTTAAGGAGAAATAATAAATGATAGACCAAATGCATCATGCCTTAATTGATCCTACATCTAAAGTAAATCCTAGGGCTTATTCTAAATAGAACAAATCTATAGACACTTTGTAACACATCTCACCTGATATCGAACATACTTTCTTGAACCATTAAGAGACTCTTTCCCCTTCAAAATAACAAGGAACCAAAGACTCATCATAGAATGGGGGTGTTTTACATAACACTTTGGCAAGTTCATCTCAATTACAATGCCCTTTATTGAACTAATAACAAATACCCAAAAATTAATATAATTGTTATAGATCATAGTGATAGATTCCAAGGAATAAATATCAAATAACTAAGAGTCAACAAAAAAATTAGTTGAACCAACAACATCAAACCTACTCAAAACCAAGAGTAACCCAAAACCAAAATTCTAGACAAAGGGTTCATATCTGCAATATGACCATGTAGTGGGGGTATATTCATACCCAAAAAAATTATATTCCAAAAAAAAATGAACCAAACAATCAATATTGAAATTCAATGAAAGAAATAGTCTTAAGGGTTGACATGGGCAATCAAATTAAGAATTATAAGTTTGATGAGATATGTCCTTATCCATTTGACCAAGGAATTATTAAATCCCCCTTTCTACCTCATTTTTAGGCACCCAAATTTGATAAATAAAAAGGAAATGGGGGACATAGATAAAAAAATTCAAGCCTTTTTTTTATTATGCTAAGAGGTAGCCTAGAATAATGTTTATTTTCCCCGCTTGTTTCCACATAGTTTGGTTGGACAAGCTCTAGATTGGCTCCTTAAATTGCCTAAGGGTCAATGATAGATTGGAATGATCTATTAAAAAAATTTACAACAATTTATCTTATAAAATTAATCATAATTTAATATTGGTTGACTTGTGTAAGGAAATATAAAGAGATGGAGATATATTCATAGTATATCTACAATGGTAGAGAGTATTAGTTGGTCACTTTCAACATAATTTACCAGACTAACAATTGGCTGATATTTTTTACAAAGAATATGCACCTCAAAGTATCTCACAATATAAGACTCTCTTATGCAAACATATTTGAGGAAATTATTGAAAATGGAGTGCAGATTGAAAAGGAACTTATAACCAGAGGCTTTATGAAAATCTATTCATAGGGTCAAACATCTACTCAAACTCAACCACCTATTTAGGCTACTAATATAGAAAAAGCTAAGGTTTTTAAGAATGACAATAACAAGATGGGAAATAGAGTGACATAATCAAGACACATGAAAATGGTGTAGGCTCTGTCGACTCCAAATGTACAACTCAATCTAGTAACCACTTTGCAAAGAACACCTCCACATAGAGGGTTTAATATATATAGACAATTCATCAAACTACGAGATCCTATTGAGGTAGTTTTATATAAGCTAATGGTATAAAATTTGATTATATAACCTATACCAAATATATTTCTAAAAGATCAGCCTAAACCCAATTGGTATTGGGAAGATGAGTTTTATAATTTCCATCATGTTATGGGCCATGATGTTTATCAATTCATACAATTGAGGCATCTTATTGAGGACCTAATTGAAAGTGGAAAAATTGAAGTGAAAGAAATAGGATAAAACACTAATCAAGACATGGGAATATACAAAGACCCATTTCCAAAAAATAATAAATAACAATGGTGGAATAATAAGAATCAAGTTCATGGCCAACGTCAATAATGGAAAGGTCAGAAGCCTAATCAACATATTAATAATTAGGATCATAATACCCAAGATAATAACCTATGTTATAATAATATGTCATATGATTATAATAACACCATGGGGCATGTTTCTATAAATCATGTTACCACCATTAAAATCAAAACTCATGAACTATCCAACACTTCTTGAAGTATTGGTCCCCTTATTTTAGGGTTGACACCCTTTTCTTCAACTAATGTTATACCAAGTTCAAGAAATTCTATTACACCTTAGTTTTTGTTGGTTACTATTTTTGGACCTCCACCTCATTCTTCTAATTTTAATGACTCCTTACTGAGTCAAAATTTCACAATCACAACTAGACACTTATGTATTATTCTTCAATTCCCTTCACCTTATTATATGACTAAGTTAAATTTGAACCCTATTCCTTATAGTTCCTTTAATTTTAATGACTCACTAACTCAAAATTTTACAATCAAGACTAGATGCTCATGAATCACCCTCCAAGGCCCTTTTCTTTCTTCCAACACTAAACCAAATCTAAACACTGTGCCTTCTAATCCTAAATTGAACACTATACTAGCCAAGGCCAAAACCTCTCATCCTTCCATTGAGAATCCATATAACATTTGGGACCCACTAAATTTTTCTCCACATATTTATAAATTAGATCTCTTACATATGTTAGAAGTCCACATAAATATATTAAATGACTTCCTTCAATATTCCACTGTTCTTAAAGATATCAACCCTAACCAATTTCATACATTCATAGGACATTTATCTCCAAGCCAACAACTTGATTTTAATAATAGAGATATATCTTCCCTTAGTCTGAGCCATAATAACCCCCTATTTATTGAGGTTGTTATATCCAATCATAAGATCAAATGGGTTTTTATAAACAATGGTTCAGGGCTAGACATAGTGTCACTAAATTTGATATAATGATTGCATTATACCACCAAGGACATGAAGCTTAAAATGATCAAGATCGAAGTGTATGATAATGTTGAAAGAGAGTCTTTAGGGAATATTTTCTTTCCAATCATTATTGGGCATGTAACCCATGATACCTTAGGCCATTTTATGGACATTGAGCTACCTTAGAATGTATTTCTTGGTCATCCTTAGATCCATGAAGTATGTGACATCCCTTTCACCTTGAATTAGTTCCCCTATTCTAGATTTTAGGTCAGCATTTATATTGAACTTTAGCCCTACCAATATTGCAAACACCTAGAGGCTCAATATCACAATTATAACTATTGTCCACCCAAATCTAATTATGTCAACCCTAGTGATCTTGCATCCAATTCAACTAATCCATTCCCTATAACATTTACAAACAATCTCACTCTAAAGGATGCAGACATTTCCATGTAAATTTGAAAGATGTATTTCATATTGGAAAACTTCCTATATCTCCTAAATCTTATGATGGACCAAAACCCTCTAAAAGACCTTACAATCCCAACATGATTTGGCAAAATAAGAACATATAAAGACCACTGGTGGTATTTATACCAATAACTTCATCAAATAAAGATCAAAAAGCCTTACTAAAGTAAATTGGTTATATATTAAAGACCTATCCAATTATTTATAGAATCCCAAATATCTTGTCCCTAATTAAATTATGGGTAGTTTGGATTATGTACAGAAAGGTCTTGGGCCATCAGAGCAATGTATTCTAGAAACATTATCAAGTGGTAAACCTACTATGAATCAAGGTCTTAGATTTATACCACCTAGGGGTGATCTTATGTATTTTGATAGTGATTCTTCTTTATCAATTAATGAACAAACTCTCGACATTGACATATCATTCCATTCTAGTGCTTATAATGAACTAGTCGACATTGATTTATTTGACTCCAATTATATTATGACTATCACAACCCATTATCCACTTACCCTTTACCATTTTGACCTTATATATTGGGACCAACAATATTATGTTATACCTTTGGATGATTTTCAGAATGAGGAGTCTATTACTAAATATATGGGCCTTAAAAATGGATTGCCAATTGACGATCATAAATAAGGTTTAAATTTTTCCTTGAACCCTATTGCCTAAATTGGAGAGTAGTTAAATTTTATTTGTCACATAAAAGATAAAAAATCAAGATCTTCAAGTGAAAACATATTTGAGGTGCTCATTGGTCAGGGAAATAGTAAAGAAAAAGACAAGCCCTTGAGTGAAAACCTATTTTAGGCACTCTTAGATGGGGAATTTTGCTTACCTCCACAATAATCATGGTGTCAACTAAGTCCAAGCTTTACAACTAGGTCTAGTATCACCTCTGAAAAATAGAAATACTTTGAGAATGTTAATCTTCACTTTTTGGAAATATTTTCTAATTGGCCATTCCTTGAACCTATAGATTCAGATTCCTCCCACTATCTTAAGCTTTGGGGCTCATAACTAGAAGAAAAAGAAGAATAATAGGATCAAAATCAAACATTGCCCACTATTTTAGATGATGGTTCCACACCCATGGAAAATACAATTGAAGTGAACCTAATAAATTATGAATATCTCGAGATTATTTATCTAGGAGAATCCCTCACCGATAAAGATCATGACTATATTGTCACTATTATGAGGGATTTTATTGATAACTTTGTATGGGATTATTCAAACATATCAGGCCTAGATCCTGACTTAGTCATATATTACCTTATTATACATCTAGATGCTAAGATAATCAAGAAAAAATTGAAAAGAAAATACCCACACATTGTTATTTTAGTGAAGAAGGAGCCCAAAAACTTACTGGGAGATGGAATCGTCAAACCACTAGACTATTATAAATGGATATCAGATGTAGTTTTAGTGAGAAAAAATCAACAAGGCATACACATTTGTACTAATCTTTTGAGATATAAACAAGGTGTGTTATAAAGATGATTTACCTCTACCCAACATTGACATGATTATTGACTCAACTACTGGGTATGAGATTTTTTACCTCATAGATGGCTTATCAAGATATAATCATATCAAGATAGCCCTAGAGGACTAGCATAAAATTGTATTCACCACACCATATGGAATATTATGTTATCAAGTCATGCCTTTTGGCTTAAATAATGCTAGTGCCACCTCTCAATGTGCCATGAATATCATCTTCCATCACATGATGCATGATATTATTGATGATTATGTTGATTATATTCTAGTAAAATCAATAACACATGTTGGACATCCTAACGTTCTACAAAGATTCTTTGAGAGACTTCACGAGGACAAGGTTCATATAAATACTAAAAAGTACACCTTGGCATCACTTTAGGTCAATTATTAGGATTGATTGTATCAAAATTAAGGATTAAAGTGGATCATGTTAAATTGAAATATATCATGGAAATGCCTCCACCTTGTAATCTCAAATAACTCTATCACTTATAGGGCAAGATTCAGTCTATTCATAGGTTTATATCACATTTAGTAGACAAGTGTCATCTTTTTAAACACATTTTAAATAAGAGGGTCAATTTTTAATGGTATATTGAATGTCAAAAAGAATTTTTAAATCTCAAGGCATACTTGGCCAACCTACTAGTCTTAAGACCACCAACATCTAGACAACCATTACTTCTTTATATCTCAGCAACAAAACATGCACTGGGGGCACTCTTGGTCTAGCATGATGAACAAGGAAATGTATATGTAGTATATTATCTAAGTAGAACACTTGTAACATATGATCATAATTATACACCTATTAAGAAGGCTTATTTAGTAATGGTGTTTTCTTCCCAAAATTTACGACACTACATGTTGAATAATAAAATTATTATTATTACTAAAGTGGATTGTCTCAAATATTTATTGTCCAAGGCAAATATTATATTTTGCATATCTAAATGGGTCATGATATTGAGTGAATTTGATGTTGATTACTAGAATAAAAAATATATTATGGGGTAGGTCATTATAGATCAGCTTGTTGATGTTCCTATTATAGATACTCAACCAATCATGTTTGATTTCCCATATGATTCTATCATGATAATAGAAGAAGTGTCTCATGAACTTGAATAATGTAAATTATAATTTGATGGATCCTTTAATTAACATGGATCTATGGCTATCATTTTATTGATTACACTATAAGGGGACCTCATCCCCAAGGCCTTTCATATTAGCTTCAACTACACCAATAATATGGCTGAGTATGAAGCTCTTATTAAAGGAATTTATCTTGGAATACCATGGGATATACAATAGTTAATGGTTTATGTATATTCTCAATTAATAATTAATCATACCACAAACCAATATTATATTCAATATAAAAATATTGTAACCTAAAAGTAAAATGAGGATAATCTCAAGTCCATTTCAAGTCCCTAGAGTTTGAGAAAGTGTTATAGGTTAATAACATATATGTCAATACAATAGAAACAATTGGGTCATTGATATAGGTTTCTAGTGATGTTAGAGAGTATCAATTTCTCATCAAGAACATTATACATCTAGATCATGTATTACCATATTTAGAAATGGTTTGTCTAATTGTTGGTCCCAATCTCCCACCTAAACTTCCTTGGTACTAGGACATTTATAATTATTTCCATGACCAAGTTTTTCCTCCTAAACTTTCACATAATTAGCATAAAATCCTTCTTCATCATGTAACCCATTATATCCTCCTTGGGAACATGCTTTATCTTAATGGATATGATGGAATGATTCTTCATTATTTATCTTTGGGGGAATCAATGTTAATGCTTAATGAGGTTCACAAAGGAATGTGTGGGGCCCACACCAATGGTGTAGTATTAAATAAGAAACTTCTCAAAATAGGGTATTATTGGCCTAAGATGGAAATTGATGCTTGTAATTATATCAAGCTGTGTGTTACCTATAAACAATATGGTAATTTGATACATGCACCTTCCTTGTCTCTACAGTCGATCACTACACCATGGCCCTTTTATACATGGGGTCTTTGTCTCATTAAGAAAATAAACCCCACATATTTTGATTGCCACAAACACATTTTTAATACTATCAAGTATTTTAAGAAGTAGATTGAGGCCATTCCTATTACTTACATCACTAGAAAGTAGATTTCTAAGTTTATCCATTACCATATAATCTATTGATATGGTATCCCAACCCATATTATGTCTGATAATGGTGGATTATTTATGAACAAAGACATAAAATACCTTTATACCATGTTCAAAATCAAACACAAAAATTCCACACAATATAACCCATAAGGTAATGGTCAATCCAAGGCATCTAATAAAACCATTAATGCAATTTTCAATGACGCTAGTCATAATTAACACTTGCAAATTATTCCTACCCTCTGGGTCTACCATACTAGTCATCAAACCCATAGAAGAGCCACTCCATACTCTATATTTTTTAACACAAAATATATTATCCTAGTTGAGGTTTATTTACCTTCATTGAAGGTATCTTTAGAGAACATTATTGATTATAATGACCATTGAATTTTTAGGTTGTAAAAAGATAGAACTCCTTGATGGCAAGCATTTGGCTATCATAGAGAACTTGAGAGCATATAAAAATAGATTTCTTCATAGCTAAAATAAATTCATTATCCCTATGAAGTTTGAAGTTGGTGACTTGGTCTTAAAGGAGAACCAAAAGAACAATAATGATGAATGTAAAAAGAAGGGTAAATTTGAATCTAATTGGCTAGGCCCATATGTTTCACTAACTTTTCTCTATTTCAAGTCTAAATAAAAATAGAGAAGAATGATAAGGATAATTGATTATAATGAACATAGATTGGTTTGCACATCATATCCAGATGTCTTGAGCATTCCTTTTTGGCTGGGGAGGATTACCTGCAAGTAAGAAAGTACTACCACAAAATATTTGTTAGTAGATAAATGAGTGGGCTACCAAGCTATGCACTTGTTTTAGGTAGTGTCAAACTTCCTCAGAGATGATAGTCCACTTTTGAGAGATAAGAGAGTGATAAATAACTAAAATAAAAGTAAAGGTAAAAGAGAGAAATGTTTGTCATTTATTTGCAACATGAGTGCAACAGAAAGTAACAGGGTGCAAGTGGTATGTTTGTTTATATTTTAGAAGGTGTTTGGGTAGGTTTTGGAAAGGTTATGAAAATCCAAGGTAACCAATGTTGGTAAGGAAGTGACCAATATAATTTATACTACTGAGGCTAGTGGGTGAAGGTGACTGATGTCGGTTAGGCTACCAAGGTTGATAGAGGTAAGAATTGCCTAAGAGCTTGTAAACATTTTTTTTGGGTCTAGGAAATGGTTTTGATCAGGTCTGGGAGGTTGGAGAGAGTTATGTGTGTGTGTGTGTGTGTGTGTGAGAGAGAGAGAGAGAGAGAGAGAGAGAGAGAGAGAGAGAGAGAGAGAGAGAGAGAGAGAGAGAGAGAGAGAGAGAGAGAGAGAGAGAGAGAGAGAGAGAGTATGATTTGGGTATATTTAGTTAGAGGTTTGGTGTGTTAGGTCAAGGGGAAACAAGCAGGGAAGCTTTGTAACTCCCTCACGGGTGTTCAATCAAGAATTTATAAAGCAATGAATAGTAGATATAAAGTGATAGTAAAGTAAATGTTTAAAATACCTACATAATAAGTGATGTACTTAACTATAGTGGTAACTAAACAATAAGTACCAAATTGTTGGATATTATTAGGTAGTCTAAATCGATGGCCTAAATAGAGAGAATAAGTGGGTACTAATGGTCCTCAAGAGCTTGGTTCCTAGTCATGATTGACTTATTGAAGATAAAAATAAGCCAAGATGTCAAAAGTTGAATGTCAAGAGCTTGAACTCAATTAAGAATGAATTTTCTTGATTTTTTCTAACCTAAACATCATGTTAGAGTTTGCTTATATAACCAACATTGGTGATCCCACTGACATTAACCATGGGTTGACTGATATTGGTGGCCTTACAATAGGTAAAAATTACTATTTTTGGCCTATTTTATGTTTCTCTTCATGCCAAATGAGGTACCCATTATAAAATGGTAAAAATAAGAGGTTAAGAAGGATATGGTTGGTTAGGAATCTAGTTTTGAGGTGAGAATAAGTCTTGGTTAGTTAAGGTGAGGGGACTAAGTCTTGAGGTAACTCATCAGGTGATAATCAATCTTAGGGTGAGGTGGTTAGGTAAGGTGGCATAAAAGGTTTTTAATTAACTTAATTAATAATTTTAAATTAATTAAATGTGTGAGGGGTAAAAGCATGGGTTAGGGAGGCTATTTTTTATTATTTTAAAATGGGATAAAAGGGGTTTCAACACAAGGAGTTATGCACATGTGTGTGACATAATTTTGGTGTCTACATTTTCCGCTTTTGTCTTGTAATTTGTACTGACAAGTTTATAAGACAAAAATAGGAGTTAGATTCTCCAAGTATTGGATGAGATATTCCCCCTCAAAACAAGAATCGATGGAAGAGAAATCAAAATTAGGTACCAATTTGATAAAAAGGTGATTAGGTGAGTGGTGAAGAATTGAGTATCACTTTGTATGCATTTTATACTATGATTTATATTTGACAAAGTCAATAATAGTCAAGGTTTAGGAAGACTCAGATAGAAATAACCAAAGCATAGCTTTTAAGTCATAGCTGATAGGTCAAAACAATCAAAGTTATAGCTCTAATGGTCAATGTTTCCTAGGTATTTAAGGTAGGAAGTGCCCCTAGAAAACACAAAAGGTTACATGTGATAGGATAAACTTGGTCACCATCGAAAACACCTAATATACATGTGTGTGTATAATAACCAACTATAGTAGAATAGCATAAATGATCAAGACAATGAATGTAAGGTTAGTTTAAAAGGGTCAATGAGCGAGGAGGTATCTATGATCTCCAAGCAAAGTCATTATGGGTGGATATTTAAGTGATCTCCAAGGGTGGTTATCATGGTTTGGGACGTATATGTGATCTCTAAATTACCCTAGAGTATGGGTAAAGTCTAAAGAGTTGGGGTTGTTATTGGAAACATTAATGCAATGGTGTTGACATTGGTGATATCACTGATGTCGATAGAAAAGAGTGCTAATGTCAACATATTAGTGTAATATTACCAATTTTGGTAGGCATAAGTGCTGAAATCAACATAATAGGTCAATCATGCTAACATTGGTGGTTGACCAACCCTAAAAAAAAGGGATTTGATAGTTGACCAAACTCATTTACAACTTATGATTAGAGAAAAATAGAGTTGTGAGAGTGAATACGATTGTAGAGCAAAGAGGGAACCCATCAAGAGGTGTGCCACCATAAGATTCAATTGTACTAGCTTGGAGTAGATGGAGAGATGAGGTAAGAGTCTCAACAAGTTGTTTTGAAACTTGATTTGGTTATTTTGAGTTTTTAAGATAACTTAGAGGTGGGGGATAGAAAATGTTAGTAGAGGGGTAGGGTAGTTTTAAAGATAAGTTAGGAGGAATTTGGGGTAGCTTTTTAGGTTAAAATTGTATTTTTAGTGGTAGGTCATTCGACCCTAGGGCCAAACTAGTCATCAACATCGATGGGGTCTATCGATGTCGATCGACATGATACCAAGGTCAATAGGTATCTACTAACATAAACTAACACTTATGCCTATAAAGCACTAATGTTAGCATTAAAAATTAATGTGGATGAATATAAAGAACCAAAAAAATAGGAGAAAGGGTCAATTTGGATCCTTAATGAAAGTAGTCAACTAGCCTAATGGCTAAGTTAGCCTTAGAAGACTCCATGTTGACTGAGTGCTACCTACATAGCCTAGTTAAGGGCCTCAGGCCAATATAGTTCTCTTAGAGCCTAAGAAAAATATCTAAGGTATGGTTGAGGTTAAGATAGGTTAGGAGGCCTAGGGCTTAAAAGAGAGGGCATAGGGTTGAGGGTTAGGGATATAGGCTATGAGGCCTAGAGTTGTGATAGTCAACTGGGCCTAGGGTTGAGATAGAGAGGCAATAAATCCTAGGGTAGAGGGAAGAGTAGAGTAGATAGCTAGGTGGGTATATGGCCAAGCTAACCTTAGAAGACCCCATGTTGACTGAGTGCTACCTACATATCCTAGTTTAGGGCCTCAGACCAATGTAATTCTCCCAAAAATAAGGGGAAAAGGTGGTAGTAGTTTATATTAGAAAGTATGTGACTTGAGTTGTGTGTGTATGGATGTAGGCAAGGATGGAACTGACATTATAGGATCACCTACTAATGTTTCTAACATAGATGAGGAGGGATGTCACCCCAAAAGAATGGGAGTATATGGCCACTATCGAGTTAGGAGGAATACAATGATATTGTTGAGTCACT